>OZ020622.1:28798300-29998300 GCA_963971575.1 Liopterus haemorrhoidalis | reverse complement strand
TTTCGTGCCCAAAGTGACATTGACACTGCACGTTCCAACAGATCTTCTGCGGCCCTCCAGGCTTGAGCCCCTTAGCCCATACGGCCCTGGAGCTGCTGGCCGGCGTGCCCTGAGAGTCTTCCCAAACTAGTTGGCCCCAGTGGCCAATAAGACACAAGATGGACATGGACAGCGAAGCAGACACAAAACACACGTCCGAACTTGACGTCCTATCTAGATACACAGACCATCTACCCCCGGAGCTGAGGTTGACGTTCCTTGATGATATCGCCCACCTTATCCGGACAGCAATTAAAACTGAGGTAAGAGCCGAACTCAAAAGAGCCCAGGAGAGCGATTTTGAGCAAACCGCCTCAACCCAGTCGCGTTCTTCTTCCGTCGCGAGTAATGACTCGCAAGATCCTTCGGGAAACCAAACCAAAGTCCCACCAGATAATGGAAATCCTGACAGAGAGTCGGATTTCACAATGGTCGCTAAACGCAAGCGAACCAAGAAGGCTCGCGCCAAAGCAAAGAAGCCAAAGCGTGCTGACCCCACCAAGACAATCAGTATTTCCTCGACTCAGAGGAATCACCCGGTTCAACTGGAACCATCAAGCCAACACCAGATCCAAAGCTTAGAGATGTAGAGCCAAGACCATCCACCAGCTCCGTCTCTCCACCGGATAACCCTAGAGAGAAGCCCACACTCAATACGACTCCAGCGAGCAAAATACCCCCAATTATCCTGCGAACGCAAGTCAATTAGGCTAAGCTCAACCAAGAAATAAAAGACTCAAACATTAAAATAGAAAATGCCAGTACAGCAGGCGACTCAGTTCGCTTTCATCCTGCCAGTTCGGGAGACTTCAGAGCTGCCACCAAGTTTCTGGAAAAGAAACAACTCCCCTACCATACTTATAAGCTACCTGAGGAAAAAATGCTCAAGGTAGTATTGAGAGGTATCCCAAATGGGATTACCGACGAACAGATCCAGCAAGAATTATTAGAATTGAACTACCCGGTTCTCTTAACAAAGAGAATCAGGGTAGGACCCACCAGGAAGCCCGTACCGCTCATCATGGTTGAGCTGGAAAAAAACCACAGCGGGAAAAGAGATATTTCAATAAAAGGTAATATTTAATCTAAGAATTAAAGTCGAGACACTGAGGCGCAGCAACCAAATCCCTCAGTGCCATAGATGCCAGCAGTTCAGGCACGCTGCTAACTGCTGCACTGCCCCCCTAAGTGCGTTAAGTGTGGAGGTGACCACCTAACCTCCACATGCACTCACTCAAAGGATAAGGGAAAAGCACAGTGCGTGAATTGCAAGGGAGAACACCCAGCCAACTATCGCGGCTGCCCGGCTTACCCCAAAAACGCGACACATCAACACAACCCAAACCCCAGAGAACGGGTAATAGCGCGACCAGCAATCATAAAACCTGGAATTTCATTTAGCCAGGCCACGATCGGTACCTCACAACCTCCCAGGACAAGTACTTCCAAAGTCCAAATCGGCGAGAGAAGCACAAATCCCAAAGACGCAAACAAGCCGTCTCCCAGGCCGCCAACAAAAAATGACTCGGCCCTTAAAATAAACGAAGCCAGCCCTAGCCAATTAGCTGCAGCTGTGGCAACGAACACCAAGGCAACGCTTAAAATAACACTAGCCACGCTCATGGAGGCCTTATTAGCAACCTTCACTACAATTATTAATGCATTGGAATAATGGCAGCACATCCGCGTAATCCACCTACAACGCTTAGACTAGCCTTCTGGAACGCAGATGGTTTAAATGAAAAGCGTTTCGAGCTGGAAGAATTTACTCACCGCCACCAGCTTGATATCGTTCTAGTTAATGAAACTCACCTGAGACCGTCCTTCAACCCCAAAATAGCTAACTTCGTTTGCTATCGAAAGGATAGGCTGGAGGATCTGGGTGGGGGCACCGCTGTTTTCATAAAACGAACGATAGATCACACACCAGACGACCACCAAGACTTCCACCATTTGGAGGGTATGGCCATATCCGTCACGATGATCAACAATAAGCAGCTGACCATCTATTCGATTTACCAATGCCCAAAATATAAGCTCCTCCAGGGCGACTTGGAAAAACTTTTTAGCAAGACCGGCCCCACAATTGCAGCTGGAGACTTCAACTCAAAGCATCCGAGCTGGAACAGCCGCACTACAAATAGCAGAGGCAAAGAACTACTCAAGTTCGCAACCCAGAACGACCTTGAAGTTCACGGACCAACCTCGCCCACCTTCTTTCATAAGCGAGGCTTCCGCCCGGATGTACTTGATGTAGCAGTGGCCAAGAATGTCACAGTATTGAATATTGAGACCATTAATGATCTAACATCAGATCACAACCCTGTCATCATTGAGGTCAACGCTGAACCCTCCTGTTCACCACCTTTACAAATCAAGAAGACAGACTGGCCACTCTTCATCGAGGAACTAGAAGGAAAGCTAGGACCGCTGGCTTCGTTAAATACAATAGAGGATCTCGAGGAACACACCTCAGAAATAACTCAAAAGATCAAAGCAGTTCTCGCAGCCTCGACCACAACCAAGATGGCTCACGTCTCTAACCCTTTAGCTCTCCCGCGTTGGCTCTGTCAGCTGATTCGGGAAAGAAACAAAGCGAGAAAGAAGTGGCAACAAACCCGAAACGCCGAAACGAGAAATCTTTACAACAAACTTAGATTTCAAGTCACCAGGGAGATTATTGAGCTAAAAAACGAACGTTGGATATCTACGCTTGAAAGCCTAGATGACAACGAAGACGTCATGTGGAAACTCTCGAGAATATTTAAATCAAGAAGACGTTCCAACTCAGTGCTCCATGGTGAAAACGGTCTGGTCTACAGTTCCGCTGACAAGGCAGAACAGCTTGCCAACAGCCTAGATCTGCAATGTCAGAACAACTATGAGGATGTAGACCTAGACCACATAGACCGGGTTAACAGAGTGGTCAGAACTCGGCTGCGACTTACCCACGACCACGAAGAAATAGACTTTACAACTCCAGAAGAAATCTACGAAATAACCTCCAGAGTTAACACCCGTAAGGCTGCCGGACTTGACGATATCCCAAACGCTGCTATACGTCACCTACCCAGGAGAGCTATAGTATCGTTGACAAATATAGCCAACGCAACAATGAGACTCGGCCACTTCCCGACCACCTGGAAGAAGGCCGCAGTAATCATGATACCGAAGCCTGGCAAAGACCAAAAGTTCCCTCAGAACTACCGGCCAATCAGTCTTCTTAGTAACCTGAGCAAGGTTATTGAGAGGATAATACTCAAGAGACTCGAAAAACACACCGAGAAAAATGCCACAATACCCGACACGCAGCACGGGTTCAGAAAGCGGTACTGCACAAGTCACCAGCTACTCAGGGTAGTGGAATTCATCTCTGAAGGTTTCAACTCGCGCCGAGCAACAGGCGCAGTTTTTTCTGGACGTTGCAAAGGCGTTTGACAAGGTGTGGCACAATGGTTTGTGCTATAAACTAATGCAAGGCAAACTACCACAACACCTGGTAAAAACCATTGCGTCATATCTCAAAGCACGCACTTTCCAAATTAAGATCAAGGAACATCTATCGTCGTCAAGGAAAGCCGAATTGGCGTGCCCCAGGGCTCCTGTCTGTCTCCTCTGCTGTACAACATATATGTCAGCGACATGCCGCGTACAGCAAACACTTTTGATGCTGAATACGCAGACGATACAGCAGTATTTATATCGCTCAACCAAGGAGTCGATCATCGTCCAGCGTCTACAAACTAAACTAGACGCACTGGACGAATGGTTTACAACTTGGCGTATCAAGATCAACCCTGAAAAGAGCTCGGCGATGCTTTTCACCAAAGGCAGGATGACCCCCACAGCAACACTCGAGTTAGGAGGAAAAGCAATCCCCTGGACTAAAAATACTAAATATCTCGGAGTTACCCTAGACAGGAGACTGAACTGGACAGCCCACATAAAAGCGAAAAAGTCACAAGTCCATGGCACTCATGGCAGACTCTGGCCGCTACTAAGATCCAAAAGCAGTTTGAGCTTAAGGAATAAGCTTCGCTTATATAAAGCTATGATAAGACCGCAGCTCTTATATGCTGCACCAGTTTGGGGCTATGCTCGGAATACCCTAATCGAGGCTATCCAGAGATCCCAGAACCGGGTCTTAAGAATCATCTCCGGAGCTCCGTTTTTTGTCCTAAATAATCAAATACACAGAGACCTACAAATGCCCTTAATTAAGGATGTTATAAAAAACCAAGCGGCCAAGTTCTTTGGAAGAATTAAAGATGATGAACTGCCACAATTCAAGGACATGTTCCTGGAATATGATTAGACCACCAGCGAAAAATATCCAAGACCTAGATCCGTCATATTCGAACATGACTAAAAAATGAAAAACACCCTACGGGTGTTTCCAAAAAATCAACAAGCGAACTCCTATAGGAAAACCAGAGATCGTTAAGTTATTCTTTTAGAGCGGTACTTAAACTACAGAATTAGACCATAGTTCGTCGTTATATTCGTCGGTCTGAGTTTGTTCACCGTACAGTGTACACGTACTGAACGAAACAGTATAGCGATTCCTTTGTTTCCTTTGTTTGAAAATCTAAACAAAGGATTTCATACAAAATCGCGACGCAATTAACAAAGTTGGTGACACGCTGTGATTGACGAGTGATATAGTGTCTCGGGTGATCCCAGTGTTTTCGCTAACTTAGTTTCCTACTGAAATAACATTCCAGTGCTTTTATTTAGTGTTTATCACTAAATAAAATCGGCGAGTTTCTGTATTATGCATTTACAGTGATCCAAAACAAAACTAGAGACGCAACTGTGCCTACTGTTTGTTCTTTAGTGAGTTTAAGTGAGTGGTGAACAGTGTAACCCTTGTGCCGCGTTCACTACTCTCTTGCCCTAGAGCCAAGTGAGGCTTTCGCACAACTTTGGCCCGCTTGCCGGGTGCGGCCCGCATGCCAAGTGCGGCCCGCGTGCCAAGTGCGGCCCGCGTGCCATTTTAGTGCTCAAAACAAAGCTAGAGACACAAGTGCCTAGTGACTGTTTTTCTGAGGTTAAGTGGATGGTACTCCCTTGCCCCAGAGCCAAGTGAGGCCTCCACACAACTTTGGCCCGCGTGCCAGGTGCGGCGCGCGAGCCATTTTGCGGCCCGCGTGCAATTTTTGCGGCCCACGTGCCAATTTTGTGGCCCGTGTACCTTTTTGCGTCCCGTGAGTACACTGAGTGGCATTAGTGACAATAGCGCTCCACGAAACATTCTACGACCCAAAGACATTGTGTGGGCCATGAGCCTTTGTGGCTCTCAACCAAGACGGCCCTGATCCACAAACTGTGCTTCCAGTGCGCCCTAGCCCGAAAGGCCCCAGTGGCCCTATTCGACATCAAGGACAGAGAAGCCGGAAAAGCGGTCCTATCCAGATACTCTGACCATCTTCCAGAGATCTTGCGACTAACCTTCCTTGATGACATCTCCAGCCGCATACAGAGTGCGGTAAAAGCTGAGCTCCAGAGAGAACGAGAACGGGACAGTGATTCCGACCAATCCGTCTCTACGGCATCCAGATCGTCTTCAGCTGCAAGCGTTGGCTCCCAAAAAATAACTGATGATCGTCTGATAAAAGCATCACAGACGAAAACCAAGAAAAGGAACATGAATTTATCAAAATAACCAAGCGCAAAAGAACCCGGAAGGCTCGTGCCAAGGCCAAAAAACCTAGAAGAACAGATGCAGTAAAGTCGAACAGCCTCTCCCCAGATTCGGAGGAATCTCCAACACTCGCGGACAACTACCCTCCGGCAGGCCCTGGAACAGAGTCATCACCATCAACCAGCTCTGCTGCCCCATCTAGCAACAAAACCGAGATTAAAACAAAACCAGCCAGCGCAGCTTCAACTAGCACAGCTACAGCTAGCGCAGCCTCGGCCAGCGCAGCCACAGTCAGCGCAACCACAGCCGGCCCAACCACAGTCAGCGCAACCACAGCTGGCAAGATTCCCCCAATCATCCTGCGCACTCAGGTGAACTGGGCGAAACTCAACAGAGAGCTTAAGAGCGCAAAAATTAAAATCGAAAATGCCTGCACTGCAGGTGACTCGGTGCGCATGCACTCTGCTACCTCGAGTGACTTCAGAGCTGCCACTAAATTACTAGAGGGCAAAGAACTCCCCTACCATACATATAAACTGCCCGAGGAGAAAACCCTCAAGGTGGTCCTGAGAGGCATCCCAACAGGGATAACTGACGATGAAATCTTTCAAGAGCTGAAAGATGAAATGAGCTTCCCAGTCATAAAAACCAAAAGAATTAGAGTGGGACCAACCAGGAAGCCTGCCCCACTCATAATGGTCGATCTCGAAAAATGCCCTGCAGGGAAAGAGATCTTTCAACTTAAAACCATTTTTAATTTGAGAATTAAAGTAGAAACGCTCAGACGAACAAACCAGGTCGCACAATGCCACCGATGCCAGCAATTTAGACACGTGGCCAATTGCTGCACGGCTCCCCCAAAGTGCGGTAAATGTGGAGGTGACCATCTAACCTCCACTTGCGACTACTCAAAAGATAAGGGCAAAGCTCGCTGCATCAACTATCGTGGCTGCCCCGCCTACCCAAACCCTAACTCAAGGCACCGAGTAATAACACGTCCAGCTACAACCAGATCAGGCATCTCCTATAGCCAGGGCACATCCAGCTTACCCGAACCACTCGGAACCAAACCAAAAGGGAGCGAACGACCCAAAGAACCCAAATCAGCAGACAGACCGACATCCTGGGCCCCAACTAAACCTGAAAGCACCCTGAAGGTCAACGAAGCCAGTCCCAGTCAACTGGCTGCTGCCGTAGCAACAAATACAAAGGCTACATTAAAAATCACACTCGCTGCGCTCATGGAGGACTTAATCACTACCTTCACGACTCTGATTGAAGCGCTAGAATAATGGCTGCACATCTATACGCACCACCATCCACAATACGTCTAGCTTTCTGAAACGCAGATGGCCTGAACGAAAAACGCTTCGAACTCGAAGAGTTCACCCATCGCCACAAACTAGACATAGTGTTAGTCAACGAAACGCACCTTAGACCATCATTTAACCCTAAGATAGTAAATTTTATTGGCTATCGAAGGGACAGACTGATAAACAAAGGAGGGGGCACGGCCATCGTCGTAAGAAGATCAAGAGATCACGCGCTTGACATCCACCAAAACTTTAGAAATCTTGAGGGTTTGACGGTCTCCGTCACACTGGCAGACAATAAACTTTTAACCGTATCCTCAGTATATCAATGCCTACAATACAAACTGCTACAGGACGATCTGGCTGAGCTCTTCAGCAAGGCGGGCCCCACGATTGCAGCTGGGGACTTCAACTCCAAACATCCAACTTGGAACAGCCGAACCACAAACAACAGAGGCAGGGAACTTCTAAAGTTTGCCGTAGCTCAAGGACTAGAAGTGCATGGACCAACATCGCCAACGTTCTTCCATAAAAGGGGGTTCTGCCCGGACGTCCTGGACATAGCAGTAGTAAGAGGGGTAACAGTTTTAAGTATTGACATCATAAACGACCTCACATCCGATCACAATCCAGTAATTGTAGAGATCAACTCAGAACCTGCCTGCTCACCAGCCACGCAGATAAAAACAACAGACTGGTCTCTCTTTACTGTGAAGCTAAACGATATCCTAGGTCCTTTGACCCCACCAAACTCAGTTAAAGATCTAGAAAGCTACACCAAACAATTTACGGAAAAAATACAAGAAGCTCTCAAAATCTCTACAACATCCAGGGTGGCCCATACCTCCAATCCTCTTGCCCTCCCACATTGGCTCGGCCAGCTAATCTGGGAGAGGAACAGAGCAAGAAAAAAGTGGCAAACCACCAGAAGTAATGTGCACAAGGCTCAATATAACAGACTTAGATACAGAGTGGCAGCGGAGATCTCCAACATAAAAAACGATAGATGGAAGGACACACTCGAAAGCCTGGATGAAAACCAAGACGTTTTCTGGAAGATCACAAAAATTCTCAAGACTAAAAGACGCACAAACACTGCTCTGCACGGCGAGAATGGTCTAGTCTATAGTTCCGTTGACAAAGCGGAACGGCTCGCCAACAGCTTAGAGCTGCAATGCCAAAACAATTACGAAAACGTAGACATAGACCATATTCACCGAATAAACAAAGTGGTAAGAGCCCGGCTTCGACACACACATGATCACGAGGAAATCGACTTCGCAACACCTGAGGAAGTACACAACATTGCTTCTAAAGTCAATATTCGCAAAGCTGCGGGACTAGACGACATCTCAAATGCTGCCATACGCCACCTGCCAAGAAAAGCTATAGTAGCGTTGACTAACATAGCTAACGCAGCAATGAGACTTGGGCACTTCCCGACAATTTGGAAGGAGGCTGCCGTTATCATATTTCCGAAGCCTGGCAAAGACCCTTTATTCCCACAGAACTTCAGACCAATCAGTCTCCTGAGCAATGTTAGTAAAGTGATCGAAAAGATCATATTGAAGCGTATGGAGAACCACTCCGAAAACAACGAAACAGTACCTGACACACAACTTGGGTTCAGGAAGCGCTACTCCACCAAACACCAGTTGCTCAGGGTAGTCGAATACAAAGCAGGAGGATTCAATTATCGACATTCTACCGGCGCGGTCTTCCTAGACGTTGCGAAGGCCTTCGACAGGGTATGGCATAGCGGCTTGTGTTACAAACTGATACAGACCAAAATGCCACTACACCTGACCAAGACAATAGCATCATACCTCAAAGGTAGAACCTTCCGCATAAAGTTAAACGGACATCTGTCGTCTTCCAGAAGAGGGAGGCCGGCGTGCCCCAAGGCTCCAGCCTGTCCACGCTACTTTTCAACACTTATGTAGCAGATATGCCACGTACGGCCCGCACCTTCGATGCTGAATACGCCGACGATACAGCGATTTTATACCGAGCAGCCAAAGAATCAACCATCGTCCAACATCTACAATCCAAGCTAGATGTATTGGACGATTGATTCACAGCCTGGAGAATAAAAGTGAACCCAGAGAAAAGCTGTGCCATACTGTTCACTAAAAGGTGGATCAAAGCAACACTAGATATCAAACTAGGTGATGAGACAATCCCCTGGGCTGAAAGCGTGAAATACCTTGGAGTCACGTTAGATAAAAGACTCAGCTGGAGAGCCCACATTCGAAATAAAAGAGCTCGAGTCCGCGCCACCCAAGGCAGGCTCTGGCCACTACTTCAATCAAACAACAACTTGACTCTTAACAACAAACTTAGATTATACAAATCCATACTTAGACCGCAACTGTTATACGCAGCACCAATTTGGGGCTACGCTTGCAACAGTATTATAGAGACCATCCAGAGAGCCTAGAATCGGGCCTTGAGAATCATCGCTTACGCTCCTCTGTTTGACAGAAACAGGCAAATACATAGAGACCTGAAAATTCCAACAATAAAAGAGATCATCAAACAAGATTCAAAAAAATTCTTTGAAATAATAAGAGATGACGATCTGCCGAATTTCAGGGACATATTCCAAGAATATGACGCAACCACTAACGACAAGTACAAACGACCTAGATACGTCATTTTCTAAAATGAGCCCGACAAAAGACACAACTCCCTAACTGGGAAACCCACCAACCAAAATGAGAACTCCTAGAGAAAATTAGAGTCTGTTAGAATAATGGCTGCACATCTATACGCACCACCATCCACAATACGTCTAGCTTTCTGAAACGCAGATGGCCTGAACGAAAAACGCTTCGAACTCGAAGAGTTCACCCATCGCCACAAACTAGACATAGTGTTAGTCAACGAAACGCACCTTAGACCATCATTTAACCCTAAGATAGTAAATTTTATTGGCTATCGAAGGGACAGACTGATAAACAAAGGAGGGGGCACGGCCATCGTCGTAAGAAGATCAAGAGATCACGCGCTTGACATCCACCAAAACTTTAGAAATCTTGAGGGTTTGACGGTCTCCGTCACACTGGCAGACAATAAACTTTTAACCGTATCCTCAGTATATCAATGCCTACAATACAAACTGCTACAGGACGATCTGGCTGAGCTCTTCAGCAAGGCGGGCCCCACGATTGCAGCTGGGGACTTCAACTCCAAACATCCAACTTGGAACAGCCGAACCACAAACAACAGAGGCAGGGAACTTCTAAAGTTTGCCGTAGCTCAAGGACTAGAAGTGCATGGACCAACATCGCCAACGTTCTTCCATAAAAGGGGGTTCTGCCCGGACGTCCTGGACATAGCAGTAGTAAGAGGGGTAACAGTTTTAAGTATTGACATCATAAACGACCTCACATCCGATCACAATCCAGTAATTGTAGAGATCAACTCAGAACCTGCCTGCTCACCAGCCACGCAGATAAAAACAACAGACTGGTCTCTCTTTACTGTGAAGCTAAACGATATCCTAGGTCCTTTGACCCCACCAAACTCAGTTAAAGATCTAGAAAGCTACACCAAACAATTTACGGAAAAAATACAAGAAGCTCTCAAAATCTCTACAACATCCAGGGTGGCCCATACCTCCAATCCTCTTGCCCTCCCACATTGGCTCGGCCAGCTAATCTGGGAGAGGAACAGAGCAAGAAAAAAGTGGCAAACCACCAGAAGTAATGTGCACAAGGCTCAATATAACAGACTTAGATACAGAGTGGCAGCGGAGATCTCCAACATAAAAAACGATAGATGGAAGGACACACTCGAAAGCCTGGATGAAAACCAAGACGTTTTCTGGAAGATCACAAAAATTCTCAAGACTAAAAGACGCACAAACACTGCTCTGCACGGCGAGAATGGTCTAGTCTATAGTTCCGTTGACAAAGCGGAACGGCTCGCCAACAGCTTAGAGCTGCAATGCCAAAACAATTACGAAAACGTAGACATAGACCATATTCACCGAATAAACAAAGTGGTAAGAGCCCGGCTTCGACACACACATGATCACGAGGAAATCGACTTCGCAACACCTGAGGAAGTACACAACATTGCTTCTAAAGTCAATATTCGCAAAGCTGCGGGACTAGACGACATCTCAAATGCTGCCATACGCCACCTGCCAAGAAAAGCTATAGTAGCGTTGACTAACATAGCTAACGCAGCAATGAGACTTGGGCACTTCCCGACAATTTGGAAGGAGGCTGCCGTTATCATATTTCCGAAGCCTGGCAAAGACCCTTTATTCCCACAGAACTTCAGACCAATCAGTCTCCTGAGCAATGTTAGTAAAGTGATCGAAAAGATCATATTGAAGCGTATGGAGAACCACTCCGAAAACAACGAAACAGTACCTGACACACAACTTGGGTTCAGGAAGCGCTACTCCACCAAACACCAGTTGCTCAGGGTAGTCGAATACAAAGCAGGAGGATTCAATTATCGACATTCTACCGGCGCGGTCTTCCTAGACGTTGCGAAGGCCTTCGACAGGGTATGGCATAGCGGCTTGTGTTACAAACTGATACAGACCAAAATGCCACTACACCTGACCAAGACAATAGCATCATACCTCAAAGGTAGAACCTTCCGCATAAAGTTAAACGGACATCTGTCGTCTTCCAGAAGAGGGAGGCCGGCGTGCCCCAAGGCTCCAGCCTGTCCACGCTACTTTTCAACACTTATGTAGCAGATATGCCACGTACGGCCCGCACCTTCGATGCTGAATACGCCGACGATACAGCGATTTTATACCGAGCAGCCAAAGAATCAACCATCGTCCAACATCTACAATCCAAGCTAGATGTATTGGACGATTGATTCACAGCCTGGAGAATAAAAGTGAACCCAGAGAAAAGCTGTGCCATACTGTTCACTAAAAGGTGGATCAAAGCAACACTAGATATCAAACTAGGTGATGAGACAATCCCCTGGGCTGAAAGCGTGAAATACCTTGGAGTCACGTTAGATAAAAGACTCAGCTGGAGAGCCCACATTCGAAATAAAAGAGCTCGAGTCCGCGCCACCCAAGGCAGGCTCTGGCCACTACTTCAATCAAACAACAACTTGACTCTTAACAACAAACTTAGATTATACAAATCCATACTTAGACCGCAACTGTTATACGCAGCACCAATTTGGGGCTACGCTTGCAACAGTATTATAGAGACCATCCAGAGAGCCTAGAATCGGGCCTTGAGAATCATCGCTTACGCTCCTCTGTTTGACAGAAACAGGCAAATACATAGAGACCTGAAAATTCCAACAATAAAAGAGATCATCAAACAAGATTCAAAAAAATTCTTTGAAATAATAAGAGATGACGATCTGCCGAATTTCAGGGACATATTCCAAGAATATGACGCAACCACTAACGACAAGTACAAACGACCTAGATACGTCATTTTCTAAAATGAGCCCGACAAAAGACACAACTCCCTAACTGGGAAACCCACCAACCAAAATGAGAACTCCTAGAGAAAATTAGAGTCTGTTAAGTCATGCTACAATAAGCGGAACTTAAACGATAGAATTAGACCTCAGTCAGTCAGTTCGTCGTTCGTTCAGTACGGATCTAAAGAAATCATATTTTTAATATTGTTAAAAAAATTTAAATTATTTAACTATATAGCTAGTTAACTAGTATTGTATACCAATACACACTTGCACTGTGGAGCATCATTGCAATTACACTGCAGTTAAACTACAATTATAGTGCAGTTATTGGAGCTGTATTGCAGTTGTTCTTTTGCACTGTATTGCAGCTACATTGCACTTTGCAATGCAAATCAAGTAGTGCTTGGCTACCGTGACAGAGGAAATTAATGGCAACGCAGATCTTCGATTCGTTTCTTTGTTTCTTTGTTGGTTTGTGTTCCGTTGGTTACGTGGCACAAGTGCAGTTGTATTTGTTTAAATAAATTAACTTGAGTCAGTGACTTGAGCTCAATCTTGAGTAGTCTTGATATCTAAGCAAATTCCAAGTGGTCATTCGCTCCGCTCAGTTCGTCTCCTTTTAGGCGGTCACCCGTTCAGCTTGTCACTCCTGGGAAAAGTGCTTAACTTCGACTTTGAGTAAGCGGTCACCCGTCCAGCTGGTCACTTCGGGTGTGTGTGCTTAATTTTGTTCCGAGTAAGCGGTCACCCGTCCAGCAAGTAACTTCTAGCAAACTTGCTTAACTCTGTTTTACAATTAAGTGTTCACCCGTCCAGCTTGTCACTTTTCGGAAACCTGCTTAACTTCAACTTCAAATAAGCGGTTGCTTAACTTTTAGCAAGCGGATACCAGCTTAGCTCGTTTTCTTTAAACTGACTTGCTGAACTTGGACCTCAAGATACTTCATGTGTATTTTTCGAGGTATAATTAATTAATTATGGCCCGGAAGAAACGGGCACCAGAAAATGCGCTTAGTCGCAAACTAAACTCGCCACCGCAGGCGATTCTAAAGGTAAAGACTGCCGTTCGTCTGGCAAACGAACATATTGCGGAGAGACAGTGAGTTCCTACAATCAAGCAGTTCCTTAAAAAGTCAAAAACAAATGATGTTTCTCAACAAATAGAGAAGAGTGCGTGCACAATTGGTGGGACCACTGTGTTTCCCCAAACCCGCAACACCCAAAAGGCCAAAAAGATTGTCAAGCCAAAAGGACATCCGATAGGCGAAGAGGCAACATAAAAACCCTAAGTCCCCCCATCAAAACCCAAAGAGGCAACATCAAACAAGCGAGACCCTTGGAGATGGCTGGCAAACGGTAGGACGTGATGGACACGTGGTTAAACCACCACCCTTAAACGTCCGCTATGATTACTTTGCCCTAGCGGATATTTTGAAATTGGCAAAGGTCAAATATCATCCACTCTGAGGGACTCCATCAAGATTGTCTGTAAATCTGTAGAGGACTATAGACTGGCTGCACATGTACTTGCATCTCAGCAGCCGCCAATCCCTTTTCACTCCTTCCAAGTGAAGGCTGAGAAGGAAATCAAGGTGGTGGTTAGAGGCTTGCCTAGGACCACAGATCCATCCAAGCTGAAACTACACTTGGTAAAAATCGGCTATGATGTGAATCATGTGACGCAGCTTAAGCCTAATGGTAAGCCTACACCTCTGTTTCTGGTTTACCTAGCTCCAGGGTCAGAGGCAAATAACATCTTTAAGATGCAGGACATCAGAGGCCTGAGCGTCAAAATAGAAAAATTCAGAGAAAGTTCTAGATGAAACTCGTCAGTGTAAACTGACGGCCAAGTGCAAGTGCTGCAACTGCGGGGGCGATCACCCCGCAAGCTATCGTGGCTTCAAAGTGGCTAAACTTTCCAGTAAAGCAGCCAAAAATAGAAACACGATAAATAAACAGAAAAAGCAAAACAAGTGTCAAAACTTAAAAAATAAACTGGCTGCCAGTGATGCGAAAGGGATACCCCAACCGCGCAAGGAGAGGATTGCATCGTCGGAATCATCAAAAACCCCATGCTCCAAACCTACTGGAATGCAAGGCCAAAGTATTGATAAAGTAGTGGCATAAGTTTCCAATCTCAAGTCAGAAGATAAGCCTAAGGCCAACGGCGTTTGCTTCAAAAGCAATAAACCAGCGCCAGCTAACTTAGTGCCTACGGCAAACAGAGCTACAATCGTTCCAGAAGGGAACAGTTATGCAAATGCTCTCACCTCAACCGTGAAAGTACGAAGTACTCCAAGAAGAAAACTAGAGATTCCACCCTTTGATCAGGCACTGCCCAGCACTTCCAAAACCCTAACGGTTGCGGAAAAACAACTCCTAGTGAGATGGGCAAACTCCCTGGTGGGCGGGTCTAGTGAGGCAGTGCCTGACTCTAAGCTGGACGAGACTATATCTCGCATTCAGCAAGCACTGAAACCTATATTACTCCCTCATCATGGATAAGCTCTTTAACATATATATATGGAATGCCGAGGGCATCCAAAGAAAAATCGCGGAATTAAGAGCGTCAGTAGAACATCACAAGGCTGACGTAATACTGCTCTATGAAACCTTCTTACACAAAGGCCGCAAACTAAACATTCCAAACAACATAACCTACCGCGACGACAGGCCAATATCAGATTATAACCATGTGAGCGGTGGAACAGCAGTACTCGACAAGGGTGCAGTGCCCTGTCTAAAGAACAGTCGAAGCTATTGTTGTGGTGGTAGTCGTTGACGGTAGAGAGGTAGCCATCAGTGCGGTCTATAACCGACCAGAGCGTATGGATAACAGGGACATAACTACCCTGCTGAGCATCAGGCCCACATCTATTCTGGGCGGTGATTTAAACTCTAAACACCAATCATGGAACTCACGCGTGGAATACGCAAGAGGCCGCGCGCTATTTAGACACGCACAGTCAAACGGCTATGCGGTTATCGCTCCCACCGACCCAACACACTTCAACACTCGTGGAGGCAGTGATGTTCTTGACGGAACCATCCTCAAGGGCCTCAGCGCCAGGTATGGGATCTGGTCTCTGCCAGAGCTTGACTCTGATCACAACCCAGTGCTGCTATCCATTGATCGTCCTGGATGTGGTCCCCTCTCGGCCCCAAAGGTGCGTACACGCACTTCGACAGGCTGGGGAAGATACAGGGAAATGATGACAGTTGGGATTGATCTAACAACGGTCATAGATTCAGTGACATCGCTTGAGGACGCAGTGCTGGGTTTTGAACAAAAGATCGTAAACAGCGTTAGGGACTCGTCAACTGTAACTACATTCTACCCTTCCATGAAGAAATTGCCGGATGAAGTCCTTGACCTGATTAGGGGTAGGAAAAGAGTCAGAAAATACTGGCAGAAGTACCGCATTGAGTGCCACCGCATAAAAATGCATGAACTATCACGTGAGATATGCCAAAGGGTTGAGGAGCACAAAAACGAAACGTGGACTGAAGAAACTGCGGCATTAGCCAGAGAAGACGGCTCCCTATGGAACTGCGCTCGTAGGCTCACCAACTCTCGTCGCTTCACACCAACCCTAGTGGATAACCAAGGCAGAGTTGTCTATGACCCGCAGCAAAAGGCCAAGTTCTCGCCGAGTCTTTGGAACGGCAATTTATGCCAAACCAGGCTGTTAACATGGAATGCAGCGAGTACATTGATAACTTTGTCCACGAATACATTGACAGGCAAACGTCAGGGCTGGATAATACGAGCCATACGGTTGATCCTACAGAAATCGCGAGCATAATAAAATGTCTTGCAAACCGGAAGGCTTCTGGTCACGACACCGTGAGTAATCGTGCCCTCAAGTGTCTCCCCAGGCAGGGAATTGTCATGTTGACCACGATTTTCAACGCGATATACCGATTTGGTCACTTTTCGGCAAGATGGAAGCTGGCTAGACTGATAGTGTTTCCTAAAGCCGGGAAGCCTTTGAATAGACCCGGGAACCATAGGCCTATAAGCTTATTATCCATCATTAGTAAGGTGTTTGAAAGGACACTACTGAACCGACTGCTCGAGACATTAGACGAAACTCTAATTAATGAGCAGTTCGGTTTCAGGACTCGCCACGGGACTACCCAACAGGTTCTTCGGCTGGTGAAATACATTACTAAGGGCTTTAACGAGCATAGATATACTGGCGCGGTTTTCCTCGATGTTTCCAAAGCTTTTGATAGAGTTTGGCACGAGGGTCTCCTTTATAAACTCATTTATTCAGGTATACCAATTGTATGGGTCAAGCTACTGGCGTCCTACTTAAATCAACGCAGTTTTTACGTCAGCGTTGAGGGGAAAAATTCCTCAGTCAGGTCTGTTAGAGCTGGCGTCCCCCAGGGAAGTGTTTTAGGACCAGTGCTGTTCCTGGTGTACGTGAATGACATACTGAAGGAGACGGAAACTGCCCTGTAAGCCGATGATACGGCGATCCTTGCTCAATCTTTTAAAGTTCGTGTGCTAATGCAAAGATTACAACACTCACTGAGTTCACTAAAGAGCTACTTTAAACAGTAGCGTATTGAAATCAATACATAGAAATGCGAAGCCATCATATTCTCCCTTAGGAGAAGATTGCCATCGCATGACAGACTCTCCCTGGATGGGAAGAATATATTTTTTTAATACCACTGCCAAGTATATAGGCGTGACGCTCGACAGAAAGCTAGCTTTCCGGCGTCACACAGAGATTACAGTAAAAAAGGCTTATGACCAATTCTGTAAGCTATATCAGCTGCTCAATAAGCATTCTAGAATCTCACTGAGTAACAGGAGGTTATTATACCTAACCTACCTGAGACCAGTGTTGACCTATGCCAGCGCTGCCTGGGCATATGATCCCAGAAACATACAGAAATTGCTTTTTTCAAAACAAAATTCAGCGTGCCATTACTGGTTCACACTATTTCGTGAAGAACACCACTTTACATAACGACTTGCAGATTTGTACCATGGAAGAATTTGTGCGTAAATTGACAGAGAAGGTATATGTCACATTAGCACAAAACCCAAATCCACTTGTGTGCGGTCTAGGTAACTATGACCCTCTGAATCCATGGTATAAATATAAAAGACCAAAAATCATTGTCAGCTAAAAGCTGATCACAGGTCCAATCAGGATGGACAAGAACATAACCCACAAATCATGCTCCACCTCCGAGGGGAGTGATTGGTTACAAAAATAGTTAGCCAAAAAACGCGAGGACCTATAAAAATCGGACGGTGTAAGCCCTAGGGCACGAACCGCCATAAACTACCTTGGCGGAAGAGAAGGGGTGCCAAGGTAGTAAATATGAGAGCTTACTCTCAAATAGACAATGAACGACTTAATTCACCCGTCTCAAACTGGATCTCCACTCTCCAACATCAATAATGCCTTGATTACACGTAACGAGTACAGAGGCGAGACAGCAAAATGTCACTAAGCCGAAAAAGTGGTGTGGGCGAGAGAGTGTTTATACGTATTCTTCTCTTATCGACTTTTGTGGCGAGTCAGTTCACTTTCGATAAAAAAATAGGTAAGTTTTGTGTACCGAAACATGGACCGTAAAACGAATATTAAAAAATATACTAAGCACTTCATTCCACTCTTGATCTCATTCCATCAATATTAATTTCTTGCACAATTGAAACGTATGCAGCGTCACATTTTTGTTTATTTTTGTAGTCCGAAGATTTAAAGTTCCACAAACATGTATGTAATTTATACACTTGAATAAATTTTATTGTTGTATCATAGTCCCATTTATTATTAGCCATTTTCGAAACCAACGATAACAATTAACATCAACACGAGCTACTAAAATTGATGCAATAAATGGATGTGTTGTTTAAACATGCCGAGTAGGCTAGCGAGTCAGTGCCGGTAGGGTGGGGTGTTGGCCACTCGGTCTAGTAAATAGAAAAGGGTCCGAGTGACTGTCTCGCGATCCTACTAGGCCGAATGCTCGGTAATATGTTTATACCAACCGAGCACTCGGCCGAGAACACTGTCTCGCCACTGTACTCGTTACGAGTAATAAAGGCATAACTCGCTCACTGCGGAGTTCACTCGCTCACTGCTTGAGTGCCACGATTCATCATCAACATCAACTCACCAACCACTGCCAACGCCTACAGAACCGCTGACGGTACTGCGGGAAGAACACCGCCCCCCAACCGCCCCTGTCAATACAAGCCGTGTGCGGGCCTGGAAGAACGCGCGCGCCGGACGCAAACCACAGCCGACCACCAAAACTCTTCAACCGCCTCCAAGAACTTCATTCGCCGTCCCCGATCGTAAAAGCCGTGTGCGGGCCCGATTTGAAACTTTTTGGTCCCGACATGCCGCCGTTGACCCCGTCAGCGTCGCGACGCCCATCCATCTTCTCTCCGTCGCCAACGCCCGAATCTACAGCCAGGAAACTTTCACTATAACCGCTTCACGACACCCCGCCATACTCACCACTCGCTTTTTATACCAAATGTCCGGCCCCCAACATACCTGATATAAAGACCCCGCACCAACTACAACTACAAGATAAACTAGAGGAGTTATTCGGAGTGGAATCTTCATCACCGTCCAGTACACCATTCACATCACCGTCGCGCAGCATTGCGACCCCTACGACATCGTTGTCGCTGTCGTCCATACGCACGTGCAATCCTTATCCCCTACTTTCTATCCGCTCTAAAGTCCTCTCCCAGAGACTCCTTCTCGCATCACGAGAAGACGTCTGGACTTTTGGCCTATCCCTATATATCTGTTTATTGTTATTTTCTTAAAATCTATTTATTGTTGTTTTTATCAAGTTTGTTCATTGTTGTTATTTCTCTTTACCATGTTTGTTCATATTCTATATCTTTATCACTTTTGTATGTTTAACTGTTCATATTAATGTCTTGTTAATTTCATGTTTTCAATATATGTCTAAAAACTATTCGAAATTTCATCTCATCATCATCATCTCCCTACACACTTATTTGTCAGAGAGTTTAGTTGAACGCGGCTCTTCAAGCCTAAACCGGCATAATGGCCCTGCTCTTGAGATAGTCTGGAAATTGTGTTAACGGTAGGTCCTGAGGACCTCTTCCGAGGGCCCCTCCCGCAACACAATCATAAATTGGTTTTAACGTTCAACAATGTATATTCAATAAGAAATGTTCAGTTTCATATTACCCTTATTGTTGTTATGTAAACTAGCAGACTGGCCGATTGGTATTGGCCAATTGGCACAGTAGACAGTAGTGTTGGCGTTTGAATTATTCTATTAATATAAAACTATTTAATATTTAATACATACTTACCTATTATATTTTTAAAAGTAAGTAAAGGTAAAAGAAAAGTGTAATTTGATTTAACTTACATGTTGATATTATGATTATGATTCCTTTAGTGAACTATTGTTTTGAATTAAATAATGGATGGAAAACGCAAAAAAGTGAAAGGAGGTGCCGAAAAAGACCGAGATAAGAAAAAGAAGTTTTTACCATCAGTACTCTATTGGGACACTTGCGCCAGACATGTCCGGAAGCGAGCTCAACCGGGTTAATTGGGTCAACGACCACTCGGACGTGGCCGCGAATTAATTAAGCCAATTAACGCCCCCTCGCAAATTAATTAAGAACGCTAATGAACTAATTAACGACCCCTAATTAAGTCAATTAACGAACCCTAATTAATTAACCCAATTGATCAACATTATTGACTGTCCCTTCTTACGGCGCTGCCATTTTACTAGGGCGTGTCCAGACAGTCAATTTAAAATTTTAAAAACGTGACGTCATGATTATGGTCAATTTCGGTAGTGGGGGAGTATTCCATCTTTGCTCATAATTGCGTGATTGCCCTCCATATATTTTTAGCTTATAACATGGACAAGAAAAGGCATGATCTTATAAATTGTACCATGACAACTGGTAACGATGGCAATACATGTCTCAATAGTATAATACTGTCAAATAATAAATTTAACAATTCAGCAGTTTATTATAACAGTGAAAAACAAAGTTGAAATTTGGAGCAGAAGGTTCGAGACAGATTTGGGAAACCCGCTACCAAACTAATCATTACAAACATGCAATACATGGAAGGACGGAAAGCGGATGGAAAAAAGGAAGAAAAAGAAATAAAACCAAGCATATCGGCGAAGAATCGAGATGCAAAAATCGAAATCATCATGTTGAACGGCAAAGAGAGCGAGACTACATCCAGTGCCGTACTTATGCATAGGCGCAATAGGCGCTAGCTGGGGGCCTCAGTAAAAGGGGGTCTCGAATAGGGCCTCCTGTGTATTAATATTTATTAAAATATTAATTGTTTCGTTTTGAATTCCAGCAGATTACAAATATCCTTATTTAAGGTGGTCGTTCGGAATGGTTACTGTTATATCTTAGTTTGTAGTAATACACGTTTATTATGAAAGTATATGTTTATTATTAATATTTGAGAATACTATGATAATTACAAGGACATGTTACATTCAGCCATCTTAGATTACTTCTGCCAGCCTGGCACCACAGAATAACCAGAATGTTCGTAAAGCCGTTTCAGCCCGACCGAAAATCCTTATCTAACCGGAAGTCTTATCAGTTGTGGTTTCCGGTGTGCGACAGGAAGTCCTTATCTCACCGGAAGTCTTATCAGTTGCGGTTTACGGTGTGCGACAGGATGTCCTTATCGGGCCGGAAGTCCTTATCAATTGTTTTTTTCGGCTTATCAGTGGGTTTTTCCAACGCGTGGGTTGGACCGTGAGATTGGTCGAGCGCTGGGTAATTCCCCCTATCAGTGGGGTTTTTCCAACGCATGCGCGTGGGATTCAAGGTCAAGCGCTGGGTAATTCCCCATATCAGTGGTTTTTTTCTAGTGCGTGGGCAAGGTCTTTGGTATAAAAGCCCCGGCTCAGCGGCGATTTTAGTAAAGTATTCTTCGAGAACTGATAAATTCACGATGAGTTCTAACAGTAGTTTGCGGTATTAGTGATCGGGCTATTATTAACATTCGAAAAGCTTTATCGCTCATTAGAACTGTTGATGAAGCCGAAAGATGGCGGAAACACATAAACAAAATTATAATAATAGTTCAAAAAAGTATCGAGAACCAAATCAC
This sequence comes from Liopterus haemorrhoidalis, assembly GCA_963971575.1. Lineage (NCBI taxonomy): Eukaryota > Metazoa > Arthropoda > Insecta > Coleoptera > Dytiscidae > Liopterus > Liopterus haemorrhoidalis. The sequence goes on along the minus strand of OZ020622.1, from coordinate 29,976,734 downwards.
GGCGTTCAGGTGAGAATTTAGCCAAATTGCAAGGCAATTTAACTATTTTAAAATTTTTCCGCGAGAAGCTGAAGAATATTAAAACGAGTTCGACAAAAACCGGAGCGGGACTATCGACATGAAGGAAGCAAAATTTGGTTTGGGAAGACATCAAATCCGTGTTCAATAATCGAATAAAAACCAGCGCCATAATAAACAAAGGGGGGTTTAAAGATCGAGTACATCGATTCATGGGAAAAACTTGATGAGGTACAATTACCTCCGCAAACCGCATTCGTCAGTTCCCTCCGAAATGAAAGTATAAGTGAACAAGACTATTCGCACGCTCGAGAAGTTTGGAATACGTTCAACGTACAGACATTGGGTGACTACAACGACCTCTACTTGAAGATGGATGTCTTATTATTAGCGGATGTCTTTGAGGCTTTTCGGGGTACCTGTTTACAAACGTATCGATTGGATGCGTTACATTATTACACGGAACCCGGTCTTTCTTTCGACGCGATATTAGAGTGCACCGAAATTGAGCTCGAGTTATTGACCGACGTTGATAAAATTTTGTTTTTAGAAAAACGGATCCGGGGCGGTGTGTCACAGTGTTTGAACAGATATGGGAAAGCCAATAATAAATATATGGGTGAATATTACAATCCCGACGAACCCGAATCTCACCTGATGTATTTCGATGTTAACAATTTGTACGGTGCAGCTATGGGAATGAATTTACCATTCGCGCAATTTGAGTGGGTCACAGAAATGCACTTTTATGAAATCGATTTATTAAATTTACCTGGTGAAGCCGATACCGGTTATATTTTCGAGGTGGATCTAGAATATCCCATAGAATTGCATAGAATGCATGAAGATCTGCCTTTATGCCCTGAACATTTTACACCTCCCACCTCAAAGACGACCGCAAAATTAATTCCGAATTTATATGATAAAAAAAAATATGTTATACACTATCAGAATTTACAACAATGTGTAAAACTCGGAATGTAAATAACGAAAATACACCGCGTGCTCAAATTTCAACAAAGTCCATGGTTAAAGAAATATATAGATTTAAACACATCGTTGAGAAAAGTAGCCAAAAATGAATTTGAAAAAAATTTCTTTAAGTTGATGAACAATTCCGTGTTCGGGAAGACGATGGAGAACGTTCGTAAACATTCAAATGTGAAATTAGTAACAAAATGGGAGGGACCTTACGGAGCCAAATCTTACATATCACAACCCAATTTTCACAGCTGCACCATACTTGATGAATATATTATACTGATTGAAATGAATAAAAATATTGGTGGTGTGCAAATGCAAACCGGACAGACTTCCCGGGGGTAGAGGAGCCCCATAGCCCCCGAACAAAAATGGCACCACGTGAGCCGGGGGATGTCTGTAATTATACAATTAAATAAATAAGTAAATGTATAAAAGCAATTTTTGATTTATCTCTAATATATTGTTTTTAATATATAGTCTAGTCATTTAGACGGGCTGCGTTAGGCGCAAATAGCCTTTGTTGCTGTGCGCCAAAAATTTTAACTAACTAACTAACTAACTAACTGATTTATCTTACCTTGTTCATCTGTACACACGCGTGTTTTATGAATTCTCGTGGCGACCCATGATGGATAAGTCATCGTCATCTTTGCGATGTGGAAACATCGCGCACATGCCCATATACATACATCCTCTCCTGCTTCATTTAATAAAAATGACTTATAGCCGGCGAAAATTAGACACGTGGTTGATGTCTGTGTTATTGGCGCAACCATTTCGGTTACGCCATAATCATCATCATCATCGTCCTCATTATAATTTTCGCTCGTCGACGGTGTCGGAGCCGGGATTAGCGGTGCCAGTACGACCGGTTCATCATTATAATAATAAAGATTTTCGATCGTCGACGGAGCCGGAGTCGGGATTGGCGGTGAAGGTACGACCGGTTCGTCATAATGATAATAATAAAGATTTTCGCTCGTCGACGGAGCCAGTGCCGGTACGACCAGTTCGTCATAATGATAATAATAAAGATTTTCGCTCGTCGACGGAGCCGGAGACACTTGCAGGATCACATCACCCTCACTTAAATCACCACACATTACAACATTCACCACACGAATGTCACTGCTGATACCGCTCAATATAATATTGGATAGTTAGTTGATAAATACCATGATAATATTACAGTTGAACTACTATTATATTCTCTATTACGGACTATTATGAGGGTAAGGAGGGGGGTGAAGGGAAAGTAGATATTAAACACAACATTTTACATAATATAATTTATTTATAAGGTATCCTTTTCCATAAATAAAATTTTTTTCACGCGTTTAAGTAGTGGTGGGGCCTCTTCATCTGAATCGGATGCTGCCGGTGCCTTCGTTGATACGGATCATGGTGGTAACTCCTTCACCGACGATGTCGACGGTAACACGAGCGGGTGGTCTCGTGGTGAGTTTCCGTCTTCCTCATCCTTCAGCTGGAAGGCGAACCTTCGACAAGCTCTCTCGAGCAACGCGAATTCCTCCTCGATTTCGAGCGCGGTCCTGAAGTAAGCGACCGGCAGGTTACCGAACTTGGCGGCTAGAGTGCTGCTTTTTGGCGAGTACGTGAGGCTCAAGATCACCCGATCCCCTCGGAGCGACACATTATTCACACCGAATCTTTAAAAAATATAAATACATGTAAAAATTATGAAAAATAAATAAATAAATAAAATAACTCACCTGAACAAATGTTTGACTACCGCAACCAACATATCCAAGGGGAGTTTCACCTCATCCTTCGATATTACAACTAAAGTTGTTGGTATACCTGCCATTATACTGTGTAACTATGATGCCGTTGCAACTATGATACAACTTTTAAAATTCTGGTCTATAAATACGAAAAGATAAATTAAAAACCTTGTATCCCACGCGCATGCGTTGGAAAAACCCCGCTGATAGGGGGAATTATCCAGCGCTCGACCATTCCCACGCTCCGGAATAGGCCGGAAAAAACAACTGATAAGGACTTCCGGCCCGATAAGGATTTCCTGTCGTACACCGGAAACCGCAACTGATAAGACTTCCGGTGAGATAAGGACTTCCTGTCGCACACTGGAAACCGCAACTGATAAGACTTCCGGTGATATAAGGACTTCCTGTCGCAAACACACTGATTAGGGGAATTACCCGGTTTTTGACCTTGAGTCCCACGAAGATAAGGGGTGGGGTCGAGGAGTAGGGGAGGGGGCGGGGCCACAAAGCGATGGTCACGTACGTTTGTGAAATGTGAATTTGTTTTTTTTTTCAGGGTTTCGTGGGTAATGCGCCCGTATGCCCACTGTTATACTACTTCAGTCGCTAAGTCAATGCAGTTATTTATGTTTATAACATCATTTCGTTTACAACGTTGAGTGTGATTAGTGAATATGTCTTTGAAAAGTGCTAAATATTGTGCTTACATCAATTGTAAGAATAATTCAAGCGATAAAGAATTAAGTTTTTCAAATTGTAATGTCACGTACATAAGGTTCGTTAAAAAAATGTAATATTGCTTTTTTCCTGTTTTATGATAATAAATAAAATCTTGACCACTTGTGTGAAATGAAAACTTCGAACAGTAATGATCCAACCTGTACTGTACTCACATTCTTCGTTACAATAAATAAACGCAAAAGAGTGATGCGATTTTGATATTATATTGAAAAATTAGTGTTATAAATATTGTGTACGTGAGCCTACTTAAATTAAAGGTAAGAAAACATACATTTTTATGGACGATTAAAGTAAGTTAATTTCGAAATCAATTTTATAGTGCTCTTTTCGTCTTGGGGTACAAAATCAAACATGAACAGAAAATTTGAATCCGGTGCATCCAAAGGAAGAGAGAAAGATAGAGAATCGCATAAAAATGCACTTTTATCATATTTTGTAAATTCAGGAACAAATGGAACTAAAGAAAAACGCTAGTGGTTATTTTTTTCTGAAACAAATAAGTCTGTTTATTGTTTTATTTGTAACTTATTTTCAAATACAAGCAATAAATTTATTACGGGTTATAATGATTGGAAAAATGTATGTAAATCGTTAATGGAACATGAGCGCTCTAAAACTCATATTCAGGCTATGTGTACATATAAAAAAAGATGTTCAACAAAAGATCGCAATAATAATGAATTAATGAAGCAAATTGAAATAGAAGTAAATTATTGGCGCGAAGTATTGAAAAGAGTAATAGCAACAGTAAAATTATTGGGAAATCTCGGGTTAGCATTTAGAAGTTCAAATGACGATATTTATTGTAACCGAAAAGGTAATTTTCTAAGTTGTTTAGATTACCTCAGTCAGTTCGGTTCATTTATAAAAAATCATTTAGAAAAATTTGCTAATTGTGGCCCAGGTTCAATAAACTACCTATCACACAAAACATGTGATGAATTCATCAATTTAATGGCCATTAAATTATGGCAAAAAAAAAAACTATGCCCCGCAGGGGAAGTTCCTCCTGAAGGTCATAAACTCATGAAAGATAGACTCACTCTCCTCTTTTGTGCAAACGCCAGTGGAGATTTCACCCCGCAGGGGAAGTTCTTAATGACCATAACACCTGGCCATTTGTCGAGCTTTCGGGCCTGATGATCCCGCGTACCCTCAATCACGTAAGGGAAGTTCATAATGGTCGCATCACCTGACCATATAGAGCTTTTGGGCCTGATGATCCCACGTACCCTGAATCACATATCATTTGGGAGGAGACAGTTCAGAGAAGCCGATTGTGGGAATAGGCTTATCTGTTGTCTCTTTTATCTCCCACTTAAATTCCTACCCACGTGTTTGCCGTGCGTGGAGACCCGTAACGCCGGAGAAGAGGATCCTGGTCGGTTGAGGGTGACTGCTGCCCGCGGACAGTACGATCCCAACACGCCTTCTTTGGCCTCGGATTCGGTAAAACGGGAGGCTGAGTCTGGTCAGCTCAGTCAATCGGCGGGTGTCACGGTTCATGAATAGAGTGGCTCCACTACTGGATCGTGGATGCCGTGCCACTAGACAAGTATTCGGGGGTCTGTGGGAGCGGATGCAGCTCGCCCGGTTCCAGAGTTGGCTACTACTGGTTCTCGAGCGGTTCGAGCAGTCCGTGACTACTTCCCCCGATGCTATATCATCCTGACATGTCTGGCGCAATGAGCCGGTTTGCGGCCAACGTCCCCTGTGTGGGGCTCCCTAGTGGGTGGGCATGGCAGGGTGATGAAACTTAGTATACGGGTATGGCGACTACCCGGAGGGATTCAATTTCTTTAATTTCCGCCAAAATTGAGAGTAAACTCCGTAAAAAATCAAACAAGAGACCTCGTCGTGATGCCCAGTCATCCGACGAGGGATGTGTTAGGCCAGCTGCCAAGAAGGCAGAAGGTAAAAGGCAGGTTGAATATTGTGCACCAGTACCACGATTTCTCGTCGTGAAGGTACAAGAAGAGGGTAAGTCTTTTAAGGAGATGTCCCCTTTCTTCGTTGCCCGAACAACTTCATTCATTAATGAACTTTTGGTGACTTTTGACGTTTGAGGACTTTCGACATTTTGGGCGATATTAATTTTAATATGCCTGAAATGGCAAGTTTCGTTTTGTGTGCTGTTCCACCGTGGACGCTACCGCGTCCGCTTGTGAATCTCATTAACTAGGTTTGATAAAGATACTACGTTGCCTATCGAATACCAACATGAGTTACAAAGAACACTGGTCCCTAGGTTCGAGGATACTGTCATTTTTACTGACGGATCAAAATCCGGAACCAGGATTGGGTGTGCGTTCGTTGTCCTGAACCCACGTCAACAGTTTCAGTACCGTCTGCACTCTATAACGAGTGTGTATACTGCTGAGCTGTACGCTATTTTCAAGGCCCTGTGTTTTGTTTCGTCAGAGCAAAGTCGGTCAAGTGTTATCTTGACGGACTCGCTGAGCGCTCTGAACAGTATCCAAGATCCAGATCCAGTGCATCCTCTTGTACTAAAGATCCAGTTGCTACTCCACAATCTGAATTCTCAGAATGTGAGGGTAGAGCTGTTTTGGATTCCGGGACATGTTGGTATTAAAGGCAACGAAGCGGCAGATGCAGCTGCAAAAGCCGCCTCTCACAGACCTATGATTGATGTGAGTTTCGTTTTCCCAGATGACGCAAAGAGTCATCTGAAACATCTGGTTTTAGACATGTGGCAACATGAGTGGAGCCGCACACAAAACGTTAAGTTACGACAGATTAAGGGAGACGTTAAACCATGGGGTTCTTCCTGCAGAATTAACCGCAGGGAGGAAACCACCATCACACGCCTCCGTATAGGTCACTGTTGGTGGACCCATGGACACCTCCTTCGAGGAGAAGAGTCCCCTATCTGTGAGACGTGTAACACAGATTTGTCTGTGTTACACTTTTTAACTGAGTGTATACAGTTCGAGGATGTCAGGGAGAGGTTAGGCTTGTGCTATGACCTGTCAGTTGCTTTAGGTGACGACAGGGTACTCATGGACAGGCTGATACTCTTCCTGAGAGAATCAAACTTATTGTTTTATGTGTGTAGTCTTGCACCTTATTTTAATGTGTTTCTAGTTATTGACTGTGATATTCGATGGTAATTAGCCCCTTTACAGCCTCTTACCATCACCCTGAATCTGTTCATATTTTCGAACAGACTTTTTATATTATTTATTTGTGTTTGTCAGTGCAAGATTTCTTTTATTGAGTATGCTTATTTTTAATGATTTTATCTATTTATTGATTGTTTAATTTATTGTTTTTAATATGTAGTGTAGTAATTTAAATGGGCTGCGTTAGGCGCAAATAGCCTTCGTTGCTGTGCGCCAAAAATTTTAACTAACTAACTAACTAACAAAAAAACTATGGACACTTTAATTGCTGAAGTAAAACATTCAAAATACTATTCAATAATTGTTGATTCAACACCTGACATAAGTCATATAGATCAATTAGTTCTAATAATCAGATATATATAAAAAAATAATGAATTAAAAGAAAGTTTCTTTGGTTTCTTGCATAAAGAACAACATAATTCTGAATATTTAGAACATATAATTTTAAACAAATTGACAGAATTAACTGTAGATATTAAAAATTGCAGGGGACAAAGCAATGATAACGCCGCCAATATGTCGGGTAAATATTCTGGATTGCAAACTAGAATAAGAAACCATAGTGCTACTGCCTTTTACATACCATGTGCCAATCATTCCCTAAATTTAGTTGGAAACTGTGCGGCAGAATCTTCTACTGCGGCAATTCTTTACTTCGATTTTTTTCTGCATCAACTAAAAGGTGGAACATGCTATCTAAATTGCCACTGGTGTTAAAGCGATCTAGCGATACTAGGTGGTCAGCTAGAGCAGATGCCGTACTAGCACTGAAAATCGGTTATCATAAAATTAGGGAAACATTAAAGAATATTTCAACATCACCTGATGAAAAATTAATTTGTCGATTAGAGGCATCAAAATTGGCGAACAAATTCGATGACTATGAAAAGGCATTACTAACAGCGGTTTGGAGCAAAATTTTATCGCGATTAAATGCTACTAGCGAATCCCTTCAGGATCCAACCATAAATATATATAAAGGAGCAAATCTTTTAAAATCTTTAGATAGCTATATATTGGAAATCCGAAGCAATTTTGAAATAATTAATAATAAAACTAAACTTTTAACGAACGAAACACAAATTAGAGATGAACAGGGACGAATAAAAAAGCGGAAAGTAATGTTTGATGAAGTTAGAGGCAACGATGCAATTTTATTAGGTGAACACTCATTTATTGTCAATACTTTAAATGTTATTTGCGATAAATTAAGTGCAGAATTAAACTGGAGACGTCAGATTTATGACGAAAACTTCAACATGTTTAAAATATTTTTCATAAAATCTCTCCCGGAAAATTAATTTAATTCATGTATAGACCGCATAATTGAAGTTTACAAAAATGATATTGATGTAGAAACATTTAGAGACGAACTAATTGAATTTTTAGTAGATGTTAATGAAGAAAAGATTATAAGTGCAGCTGATATGTATGCTACAGTTAATGACGGTTTAAGATGTACATTTTCTAATATTGAAACAATATTTAAAATATTTTTGACAATGCCTATGACAAACGCTAGCGGAGAACGTTCCTTTTCTGTTTTAAAACGAGTCAAAAACTATCTAAGAAATAGTTTGAATCAGGAAAAATTAGGACCCCTCAATACTTCTTACGATCAATAAGATATCGTCTTGGATTTTGCTTAAAAGATTACCCATACAAATGCCGAAAAACTTATTTCAGGATTTTGTCCAAATCTACTCCTATAGGGGTGATTCTACAATCGGGGTGAATTATACAACCCTTCATATTTCCTGTGTTCTATAAAATAAAGTTATAGTTATAACATTCCTTTTTGGCATATCGGTGTCTTTTTAAGATATCTCGAAATAATTTTGACAGTTTTTCAAAATTTCACCCCTTAAGGGGTAAATGGGTATTTTTTACTCAATAGAACGTCCTGTGGACAAGATACATGAAATTCGTAAAGTATATTTCCTCTATGACGTAAGCACCTACTAAGACGGGATTTTTCGAAATTCAACCCCTAAGGGGTGAAATGTAATATCAAGGATTCCTTAATATCTCTTAGGATCAATAAGATATCGACTTGGATTTTGCTTATAAAGATTACCCATACAAATGCCGAAAAATTTATTTCAGGATTCTTTCCTAATCCACCCCTAAAGGATAAATCTATAATCGAGGTGAATTATACAACCCGTCGTATTTCCTGTGTTTATTGAGTTATAACATTCCTTTTTGGCACACCGGTGTCTTTTTCAAATATCTCGAAATAGTTTTGACCATTTTCTAAAATTACACCTCTAAAGAGGTAAATGGGTATTTTTATTCGATATAACTTCCCTTGGATATAGAGACATGAAATTCAGCAAGTATATTCCTTCCGTGATGTAAGCACCCACTAAGAAGAAATTTTTCGAAATTCGAGCCGTAAGGGGTGAAATGTGATTTGAAGTTCCTCAATATACCTTAGGACCAATAAGATATTGACTTGGTTTTTGATTACAAAGGTTACCCAAACAAATTTTTGATACAGTTATTCAGGATTTTACCCTAATCAACCCCTAAATCGGTGCATCTACATTTGGGGTGAATTGTAGAAACCTTTTTACATCCTGAGTTATAACATTCCATTTTGGTACATAATTTTTTATTTAAAATATTTAGAAAGAGTTTTGAAAGTTTTTAAATTTCATCCCTAAAGGGGTAAATTGGTATTTTTTGTTCGAAAGAACGGCTCTTGACATAGAGATATGAAATTCCTCCATGTCGCAAGCATCCGTTTATATGGAACTTTTCGAAATTCGACCCCTACGGGATGGATAGTGATAAAATGTTTTTCCTCGGAATCTTCATTATCTCTTAGTCCAATGATATATTGATTTGATTTTTGCTTACAGTGTTCTAACCATCAACCTAAAGGGGCGATTCTAGATTTGGGGTGAATTATAGAACCCTTTGTATTTTCCGTCTTTGTTGTACAATAACTATGTTGTACTTTTTCGCATTTAGGTGTCTTTTTAATATCATTAGTTTCAAGATCATTTCATTTTAACCATTTTTTTATATTTCACCCCTAAATTGCTATTCTTACATTACTTTATATTACATTGGTAAAATGGTATTTTTTAGTAGACAATTGAAATTCGGGAACTATATTTCTTCCATGACATAGGCAACCACTAAGAACAGATTTCTCGAAATTCGACCCCTAGGGGGTGAAAACAGATTTCTTAATATCTCTTGATGAAATAACGACTTGTTTATTACTTACTATGGTTACCCGTACGCATGTATAAAAATGTAATTTAGGATTTTGCTGCGAGCAACACTTAACGGGCGAATCTACATTAAATCAGGGCGAGTTATATAATATTTCGTAACTTCTTGGTTTGTTGAGTTATAACATTCCTTTTTGGCATATAATTTTGGCAATATACCGTAGCGAAGCACGGGTACTCAGCTAGTATTATTTATAAAATCTGAGATAGCTCAAACAATTAATTATAATGAAATAATTGATTTATTTGCCAATACGAAAGCAAGAAAAAAAAAGTTGTAATTCTTTAATAAAGCACTAATATTATAGTTTTTAATATTAAATGGTTTATTTTTGTTGTTTAAATTGTTCTTAATATAATATTGTTAATTGGTATTATTATAGGTATCATACTTGTTTACTAAATTATAATTACATTTTTGCTATTATTTTTATATATTTTGTTTACTCCACTTCATTTAATTCTTGTGCATTATATTAATATTTTCATAACTAGATTTAAACAGTATAATGCAATAAACTATGTATTTTTATAAACATTCTTAATTTTATTATTATTAAAATAAATTTATTGACGTATTATATTTAAATAATTTTATTTTGCCTAACTTAATCTAACGTAATTTAGATGGGCCTTAGAATATTCTTGCGCCTAGGGCCTCCAAACTAGTAAGTACGGCACTGACTACATCCCCGTCGAAAAAATAAAAAAGGACACAAAATGTGGAATAAAAATGTAGGTGTAAAAATTGATAAACACATAATGTTGCAGGAGATATCTCGCGTTTTTGGCGATATCTCGTGTGGGGTGCCTCCCACCCCACACTATCACCTATCGTTGGAATCGTCATGATTCGCGCCATCGATTGAGACCCGCGGATCAACTTTATTCCGCGTAATTCACGGTTTTTACCGCGAATTGCGCACTTTGAAATGCGCATTCCGCTGCCACTACCATATTTTTCCAAACCAATCACATAACTTTCCCTTTCTCTACCAAATCCCCAAAATTGTATAAAAGAAGAGTGATTTTCAATCATTCCTCAGTCGTCATTATTCAGTATTCAGACGAGCTTTAGTTCAGACGTGTACAACAAATATACTCTTGTGAAGTGGTGATTAAGTGAAAGTAGCAAGGCAGTCTAACACGTTAGCTGCCTAGCTATGGACGTCACGATGCGTGATGAGACGCGCGACGACGCGAAACGTCTCAAATTATCAGGAGATAAAGAAGAAGACGTCGAGGCTGTCGCAAATGTGGAGACCAGCAATAGGTTCTCTGCTTTGCGACAAGCTTTCACGTTTGATGAAGACCCGAGGACTACTCCACCAACCCAGGTCACGTGGAGATCTGACAACAGGACCACGCGCCGGAACAGCAGGACCACGCAGCCCCAGGACACCAGGACCAACCAACCCGAAAACAACAGGACCGCCCAGCCTTCCTCCAGCAGGACCGAGCTGACAAAGGACAACAGGACAGCGCAGCCCACGCCGGCAGCCAAGACACCAAGGAAACCGCCACCCATCGTCATTCACGGTAGGGCGAGCCATTACGGAAATCTCATCAAATATATAAAATCGATTTGCGGCGACCAATTTAAGTGCGGCTACACGCCGAACTCGTTCACTATAACCATAGAGAACGTTGAGACGCACAAGATGGTCGTCAACGAGATGATTAAAGCTAAAATCAAGTTCCACACATATGATGCCGACAACCTGTACAGCCTTGTGTTAAAAGGCCTACCGCACATCGATGTTCAAGAGATCGTGGACGATCTCGCGATTAATAATCAACATCCAGTGAGTGTCACGCTGATGCGACAAAAGGAAGATCCACCGCATTTCTACCCGATTTACCTTGTCAAGTTCGGTGCAGACGAAGACAGGGCAGCCATCAAGAAGATAAACGTTCTATGTCACTGTAGAATACGCTGGGAAAGATACGTAAATAACAGAAGATGCACACAGTGCTTTAACTGTCAACAGTTCGGGCACGCCGCTCGCTTCTGTCACGACTTACCGAGATGCAACTATTGCGCAGAGTCTCATGACTCCCGATCGTGCACTATGGAGAACAAGGACAAGCTGAAGTGCATTAACTGCCACAGCGACCACACAGCCAGCGACAAAACCTGCCCATCATACCTGGATCACCTGGACCGCTTGGAAACCAGGAGAGAGAACAACAGAATGAGAAGACAACCCCAGAACGTGAGGAAGACCATCAACCCGAACGCGAGGACGACAATGCCAGCACCATGGGCATCAAGAGAACAGACCGAGCAGCTCTAGCAGTTCCGTCAACAACATCAAATCCAGCAGGACAACCCGCAGCCCATTACCCCAGGACCTCAACCACAAAGGACAACACAACCAAGGACACAGGACCCCGTCTCCCTGTCGCGCCCCTCGGTAAGTCACTCCACAATTAAAAGTAATCCAGTATCGGAGATCAACGAACTTTTTTCCGCTATTTCAACGTTCAAATCGTTAGTAGACTTCAGAAGTCTTATTAAAGTTTTAAATATGATCAACGAAAAAATCGCTAAAGCCGGTAGCAATGCCGACATAATTTTCACTATTATGGAATGTTCTGAATATCTCAATGTTCCATAAAGCGATCGCCAAACTACGTATATTTGCATTCAACTGCAACGGACTACGCTGTAGACTCGCGGAAATCAAACAACTTATTTCGCAACTTAACATAGATATCGTAATGCTCAACGAAACAAAAATACCAGACAAACATAAAATTAGAATCCCGGGTTTTAAATTCATTTTTCAAAACCGTACGTTATCTGACGGGGGAGGCGTAGCAATGTTTATTAAAGATAATGTAGTCTTCGATCAGATTAGAATCCCGAATACAAAAGCAGATTCTATGGCTATTAAACTTCGTCACTCCAACACAGTGCTAATATCCATGTACAACCATCCTCACAGCAAGTCGTTACATGAAGATGTCAAATGTTTACTTAGAATATCAGACAAAGTTCTCATCATAGGAGATTTTAACGCCAAACACACGGCATGGAATTGTTATAAAAATAATGCTAACGGCGCGAAACTGTTTCAGACTTAGAAATAATTTAGAAGTAATTTATCCAGACGAACACACTTTATATCCTAGCAATGGTGGACTCCCCAGCACCGTTGACCTAGTGCTCAATAAAAACGTGAACGGCATATCCAAGCCAGTAGTAATACATGAATTAAACTCAGATCATTATCCTATATTATTCAAAGTTAACTCTGCAGATCCGCCTGCTCCAGATAGAGTTACACCTAACTTCAACAAGGCTAATTGGAATAAATTTAAACAATTCATTCAAAAAAACATCACTATAAAATCAGACATCTGCACCCCAGCAGAAATAGACTCAGAAATTGATCGCTTACTTGACATCTTCAAAACGGCAGTAGACACCAGTATCCCTAATCACAAATACACACAATTTAATCATCGACTTAGCGACGAAACACGTAAACTCATCACAGAACGCAATAGATTTAGAAAAATTTGGCAAGCCACTGGTGACACGCATTTCAGAAACATTAAAAATGATTTAAATGACAAAATTAAGAGACTCATTTACATAGAAAACAACAACAGATGGAATAATAAACTTAAAAACTTAGATACTCGAGATAATTCACTTTGGAAAACAGCTAAGTCGCTCAGAAAATCAGATTATAGCATACCTGTCCTAGACAAAACTAAGCTTAGTGACCCGGACAAGGCTAATACCTTCGCACACCTGTTCGAGCAGGTACATTATACCACTTACCACCGGGAAACCCCAGGTATGAACAACATCATTAGCCCTAAGCTGAAAATAATCCAAGAATATATTCCAAAAATAGAAGATATTATCCTTTCCGAACCTAAAGAAGTTAAGCTCATTATCCACAGACTAAAATCCCGTAAAACCCCAGGTATAGACGGCATTCAAAATATCATTTTAAAACATCTACCTAGGAAAGCTATAGTTCAAATCACCAATATTTTCAATGCGTGCTTCAAACTTGCATACTATCCATCAGCCTGGAAAGAAGCACTAGTTATTCCAATTTCAAAACCAGGCAAATCGAAATTTAATTCCTCAGACTACAGACCGATTTCGTTATTATCCTCCCTTAGTAAAATTTTCGAGAAGGTTATTTATAATAGATTAGTTGTTGTCGAAGATAATAACCCAAAAATTATCAAAGAACAATTCGGTTTTCGTAAAGATTTTAGCACTACTGAACAGTTAATTAGAATCACCAATGATATTAGTAAAGGTTTCAATACAAATAAAGCCACAGCTCTCATCAGCTTAGACATCGAGAAAGCCTTCGATACTGTCTGGCATCAAGGACTTCTCTACAAACTTCACTTTCTTGACATCCCATTATATCTAATTAAAATCATTGGTAACTATCTTTCTGATAGACTCTTTCGAGTAAAAGTAGGTAACTTCATAACAGATCCAAAGAGCATTGTAGCCGGTGTTCCCCAGGGCTCGATCCTAGGTCCCAGACTGTTCCTGTACTATATTAATGATATTCCTAAATCATCCAAAACCAACATAGCACTGTTTGCTGATGACACAGCCATCTACTCACAATCTACTTCTCCGAAAGTAGCTTTTAAAAACTTACAAAACCACATGATCCTAACTGAACAATACTTCAAGTTATGGAAAATTCAAGTAAACGCCAATAAAACCGAATTAATTCTATTCGATCGAAAAACCAGGAAAGTAGATACAGACATCAAACTTAATAACATCTCAGTTCCATTGAGAAACAGTATTAAATATTTAGGAGTTATGCTAGACAAAAAGTTAAATTTCTCTACACATTCAAAGTATACCATCAAAAAAGCGCAAGCCATGATCGGCATATTGTATCCGCTAATTAACAGTAGTAGTCAACTTCACAAAGATAATAAAATTCTAATATACAAAACTTTCGTTAAACCTGTTCTATGCTACGCATCGCCCGTCTGGAGTAACACGTTTAAAACTAACATATTATTCATGCAACGCGTTCAAAATAAATGTTTAAAATTAGCTTTCGGGGACTGGTATATTAAAACCGCGGTCTTACATGCTGATACTGGATTGCCAATGATTAAAGAGTACCTCGACAAAGTTTCTGCGAAAACTTTTGCCATCATTAAAGATAAGCCCAACCTCAGTCACATAGATCTATACACCAAGGCCACGGCCCCTTTCAGATGCAGATACCATATGTTGCAGGAGATATTTCGCGCTTCTCGCGATATCTCGTGTGGGGTGCCTCCCACCCCACACTATCACCTATCGTTGGAATCGTCATGATTCGCGCCATCGATTGAGACCCGCGGATCTACTTTATTCCGCGTAATTCACGGTCTTTACCGCGAATTGCGCACTTGGAACTGCGCATTTCGCTACCCTACTACATATTTCCAAACCAATAGCATAACTTTCCCTCTCCTTGCAAATTCCTCAGAATTGTATAAAAGACGAATGATTTTCTATCAAACGTCAGTTTCTCACAAGCTCACCTCATCAATAGGCTGTTTGCCTCTGGCTATACGCCGAAATCATCAATAGGCTCTTTGCCTCTGGCTTTACGCCGAAATATGTTCAGTGTGTCTCGATTCTGGGACTTGTATTATTTTGTGTATATTTTTGTAAATGTGTTTGCCGTTTTTTCGAATTATTTTAACTTAGAATCATTTTTGTCAACTTTAACTTAGAATCATTTTCATTATTTTTACGCGAACTTTAACTTCACGTCGATAAACCTCACATCCTTTCAACATTTCACACCCGCCGTCGCGACGCTTCGTTGAAGTCCGCCGCTCCGACGCTCAACCAACACGACGCTCGCCGTCCCGACGCCACCCACGCTGGCACCAATCCGACATCGAGGCCGAGCGGCTCACCGCCGCTACGTCGAGCGATGTTACTACCGTCGACATCTGTATCCCATAGACGTCGTCAAACCGTACGCAGACGTCAGCAATAAGGTACAGGCGTACCTCCATCAGCGTGCGGACCCCAGAGCTCGGCTGTTCCCACACATCAAGCCGGCACTCACTAGTCCGACGCCTGACGTCCCGACGCTATCCAGCGTAACCACCACTAAACCGACGCCCGCCGTCCAAACACAGCGACGCCTGCCGTCCATCCACAGAGACGCCCGTCGTAAATCCAGAACGACGTCTAACACAAAATCGACGCCCGACGTCCCGACGCCCGCCGTCGCGACGCCGATCGAACCAGTGCTTGTCGCACCTCAAAATCATCAGCTCCTCGTGAAGATACCGTGGGAACGGGTCACCACCGACCAATACCCACCACCGGAGACTTCCATTCGGCCTCCATCGCTATTTTCACCACCGAGGACGCCTCCTACGCTTTGTCGGACGGTTTACCGCCTAACGCCGTCAACGCCGTACCAACTCACTTTCTCATCGGTCTCTGTACGAACCGCATCAACAACCACGTCCAGCGTCGCAACAACTACACGACGGAAGATCCAACAGCTCTTCGTAGAACTGTTCGGCGCCGAGACGCCCAAACCAAAGAAGACGCGAAGACACGCGGCGACACCTATCGCCTCGCCGGCTTCCAACTTCCCCTTTTCCCCTCTCAATCCTCATCACCAGTCGTTACCTCAGACGTCCCGCAAACGTCTGAGCTTCTGACTCATTTTTGTTCAAACTCGCTTTGTTATTTTTCTATTGTTCTCTTTATATTTCATTGTCTGTTTGTTTATATTTTGTTATTCATGTTTTTCACCATTGTCTATTTACGCGCCGGTAACCCGTTTACCTGGCTATTTGTATTTCATTTCTCTATTTTCTAATTGTCAATAAATATCATCTAACGCCACCACGTATTTTCTCTCAACAACACCTTTCGTCACCATTACTTTTCAGAGCGCTTACGTTTGACCGGTGCTTCACACCGAGCCGCATAGTGGAAGAACCCGCAACTGAGCTAGTTAGGGTAAAGTGCGCACGAGCGAGGACATCACCGAGACGGTTTTGCACTACCGCTGTCTCGTCCTCCTGCGGGTGTACCTGCGGAACTTTTCCGAGGGTTCCCCCCCGTGACATTTTGGCGCTCCAAGGCGTGGGGCCTCGTTCGCCTTAAGCGTAAGGTCTCCCACGATCCAAGTTCGACACTTGGATAAATTCCGCTCACTATGCCGGCTAAACGCCAAACTAAGCGTCTCTCGAGGATGGAAGACGCCGAGCGTCTCTCCATCAATACATCTTCAAATAACAATTCCCCTGACCAAGATTCGGTCCAACAATTAGCCATGCTCCTACGAGACGGACTGGCTAATCATCTAGAGTCTCGTTGGCGCCCTTCTTCTTCTTCATCTAAAGCTCCGAAATTTTCCGGGAAACTGAACGAGGATCCTGCTCGTTTTCTCGCGAAAATTGAGAAGTATTTTCGCGACATTGGAACTATCAAGGAAGATTTCCTGGAAGATGTTGCGGACAACCTCACTGGGGAGGCGAGACGCTGGTATGAGCCTCTCGCCAACATCTCCATGGAGTGGGAAACGTTCAGGAAACGTTTCCTCGACCGTTTCAACGGCCCTGATGCTAAGGCCCGCCTCAACATTACCATGTTGACGGATCCTCAGGGCCCACGTGAACCAGGCAGGGATTTTGTGGCGAGGAAGATGACGCTAGCACATCGCTGCGCATCTACGGAGACTGAATTGTTGTTAGCGACAATCAGTCTCATGCGACCAGACTTCAGGTTCGCGCTCGCACAACGTACCCTAGCCTCGTTCGATGAGTTACTCGACCTCGTCACCATCCTTGACGAGGCTCAACAGGACCATCGTACTGTCGCTCAATCATCACGAGCGTACATCCCGCCGATCGCGCCGTCATCGCAGCGCGCGCCCGCCTATGTGCCGCAATCCACGCGCACACAATCTAGTCCCTACGTGCCGCATACCTCGCGCGCACCACCGCAAGCTCCTGCGCCTTTGCGCGCACAATCCTATCCTTATGCGCCACCGCCTGTGCGCGCTCAAGCATACCCTCCGCCTTCTCAGGCCAAACCTAATTATACCGCTTCGGGGTCGGCAAAACCGCCGTACCCTTGTCGTTTTTGCCAGGGAGACCACTGGCAAGCCGACTGTCTTATTCCTAGACGGAATACCCCTCCACGAGCTCCTGTCTCGCCCACCGGCAACAGCGCTCCACAACCTTCAACATCATCACAACAACAACCGCCAAAAAACGCGTAGAGGGCATAGTGGACGGACTAGCCCTTCACGCAATAACAGGCGCAACGCTTCCGTTAATTAATGCGAAAATTAACGGACGCGAAACTCACGCACTGCTAGATACAGCAGCCGCGTATAATTGCATACGTGCTAGCATCGCTAGTACACACGGATCAACACAGCAATCTATACCACTGGCCGCGGAAGGCCACAGCATGAAGACCTCTGGAGAGGAAACCGTGCAAGTGGAAATAGATGGCCTCACAACCCACGGAACCTTCCTCGTGTGCGAGAACTTGCGAGTAGATGGCATCCTGGGTTACCCATGGCTTGTACAACAGCAAGCTACACTCGATATCGCTCGCCGCTGTATGCACTTCGGCACCGGTCAGCGACACACCGCGTTTTGGCTAGCCGCAGACCAGGCTACTGATGCGGATAAACCATTACCGCTCAACGCAAGCGACCTCGATCACGGCTTCCCGCAGGAACTCATGGAACAGTTACATGAAATATTTCAAAAATTTCCGGAAGTGACCGACAGCCGTAGACACTACGCCGGCACCAGGACCGTTCAGCACCGCATCGTGTTGAAACACGACAACCCCATCCGCACGCCGCCGTATCGAGTTAGCGACGCCAAGCGTCAGAGCATCCAAGAACAAGTAGAAGAGATGCTTGAGACGGGCATCATATCCCCGTCCACGTCTCCATACTCAAGCCCGGTAGTCATAGTACAGAAGAAGGATGGATCGCCGCGCTTCTGTATTGACTATCGGAAGCTCAACGAATCGACCGTCAGCGAACCGTCGCCGATGCCGATTATCCAAGATACACTGCGCGACCTCGGGGAGGCGCGCGTGTTCTCTTCATTGGACCTGAAGTCGGGATACTGGCAGATCCCGATGCACCCAGGTTCCAAGGCGGCTACCGCCTTCTCAACACCGGACGGAGGGCATTACCAATTCAATGTAATGCCGTTTGGTCTTCGCAACAGCCCCTCTACGTTTCAACGCCTTATGTCCCAGGAAGTGCTGGCAGGAAGTCTGCACAAATTCACGAAAGTATACTTGGACGACATAATCGTGTTTTCAAAAACGCACGAGGAACATATACGACACCTAGCGATGGTGTTCGAGCGCCTACAGCAACACGGGCTACGCCTCGCACCAGAGAAGTGCGAGTTTGGCAAGAGCCGAATCACCTATCTCGGACACACAATTTCCGAGGACAGCACGCAACCGCTTGAGAAGCACTTGACTCAAGTGACAGAGGCTAAGACGCCGAAAACAAGGAAAGAACTAAGACAGTTCTTAGGGCTGTGTAATTGGGTGCGGGACTACATCGGAGGTTTCGCGAGTATCAGCGCGCCGCTCACTGCGCTTCTTTCGACAAAGAAGCCGTTCAAGTGGACACTTGAAGCAGAGACCGCGCTCAACAACATCAAGATCGCATTCCAAAAACCGCTACAATTACACAGACCCTCAGCGGACTTACCGTATTCACTGCAGACGGATGCGAGTGGACACGGCTTAGGCGCCGTACTCTTCCAACAAGACGGCGAGAAGCGCCGCATCATCAGTTATGGTAGTGTCCGTCTCACAGACACCGAAAGACGCTACCATATCAACGAACAGGAGTGCTTAGCGCTCGTCTGGGCAGTCAAAAGATACCGGCCTCTCCTGGAAGGAAGGCACTTCACGGTAATCACTGACTCCACGGCGCTAACGTGGCTTCATCGCTTCAAATCAGACAAGGCCAAACTCTTGCGGTGGTCTCTCATACTGCAAGAGTTTGACTTCACACTAAAACACTGCCCAGGGCGAGAAAACGAACTCGCAGACGCACTGTCAAGACAGCCAGACGACGGGAAAACACCCGACGAAGAATCGGAACGCTTGTTGCCGCCCGAGCGCGGGCACATCAATGCGCTGTTCGGCGAGATACCTCTCCCCGATCAGATCCAGGAGTGTCAGGGTCAGGATGACCGGACACGTGAATGCCTGGAGAAGCTCCGCGAACCGATGAACCAAGAGAACGCGGCCTACCATGAAGCTCTTATAGAGAGGGACGGCCTACTCTGGTTTATAGCCCCACCGGGACAGCAAAACCCGCTTTACGTGCCGTTTGACATGCGGTGGAAGGTGCTGGAAGCACACCACGACAAAGCCGGCCATCCGGGCCGCGAAGAGACACATCGCGCCATAGCGCAACGATACCTATGGCCAGATGTTAAAAATTATGTACGCCGCTACATACAACGCTGCCTAACGTGCGCAGCTCACAAGCCAGGCGCTAATAGGCCTGCAGCACCGCTCAAACCGCGAGCACCAATCGCTCCGTGGCACACAGTTTCCGTTGACTTGATGGGTCCTTATCCTAAGACCGCATCGGGAAGGTCTTATATACTCGTGGCCACGGACACATTCACCAAATGGGTAGAGGCGTTTCCAACCGGAGAGCCTCGCGCCCACATCATCATAAAACTCCTCGAAGAAAACGTCTTCGACCGGTTCGGATATCCAAAAGTGGTACTCTCCGACAACGGCCCGCAGTTCAAAAGCTACCGATGGGAGAGAGCTTGCCGCAGATGGGGCGCAGAGGCCCACTTCACCGGGATATATCACCCACGGGCGAACCCGGTCGAGAGACGGAACCAGGAGATAAAGAAGGGACTCCGAGTACGGATGCAGGGACAGCCACACACCAAGTGGGCGCTACATCTCCCCGCCGTACTGCGCGATCTCCGAACAAGATGCAACGCAGCAACCGGCTGCTCACCCAGTCAAGCTCTGCTAGGGTATGAGCTCCCACTGCCAGGGGACCGTAGCCTGCAGCGGCCTGACCAACCTCCGGACTTCCAGGAGGAACGCGCGGAACGTCTGGACGACATCCGCCAACATACGCTCCGGTATCAAACCCGATATGCCGGGGGCGAAGCCCCAGAACCACACGACATCGGCGGAAAAGTGATGATCCGTTCACATCCGCAATCCGATGCCAAGCGGCAATTCCATGCCGGATTTCACCCAAAATGGCTAGGGCCATACACCATCAGAGAGCTGCACTCCGGACGCGTCTACACCGTCGACAGAGACGGAACACCCGTCCGTGTTCCGGCTTACGATGTGAAGCCCGCTCCACGTCCCGTCTCGCCCGAAGACGAACCACGCTCTCCGTTAGACACCATGGAAGAAGACCCCCCCCCCGACGACGAGCTGGATGCCCCGTCACCAACACCGGGACCTTCCACCAGTGCCTAACCCCCTCATCACGCTCACCCCATAGACACAAAAGTGCTACCCCAGTGAGTGTAACAAACAAAACATTGCAAGACGCTTTATACAGTGCAGACGATACTTGTCCTACGACACTTTCAGTGCATTATTTTTTCAAAAACATTTTTTCGCTTTTTATTATGTATGTACTGTTTTTTACATGTTATTCTTATCGCTACCTTTTCTTTCTTAACTTTTTCAGTACTCTGCGTAGTACGCGTAATTTTAAGAATATTGTGTTTATATGTCTACGATCACGGTTCTCAACGATGCGCGTGAATCATGGGGGAGGAATTGTTGCAGGAGATATTTCGCGCTTCTCGCGATATCTCGTGTGGGGTGCCTCCCACCCCACACTATCACCTATCGTTGGAATCGTCATGATTCGCGCCATCGATTGAGACCCGCGGATCTACTTTATTCCGCGTAATTCACGGTCTTTACCGCGAATTGCGCACTTGGAACTGCGCATTTCGCTACCCTACTACATATTTCCAAACCAATAGCATAACTTTCCCTCTCCTTGCAAATTCCTCAGAATTGTATAAAAGACGAATGATTTTCTATCAAACGTCAGTTTCTCACAAGCTCACCTCATCAATAGGCTGTTTGCCTCTGGCTATACGCCGAAATCATCAATAGGCTCTTTGCCTCTGGCTTTACGCCGAAATATGTTCAGTGTGTCTCGATTCTGGGACTTGTATTATTTTGTGTATATTTTTGTAAATGTGTTTGCCGTTTTTTCGAATTATTTTAACTTAGAATCATTTTTGTCAACTTTAACTTAGAATCATTTTCATTATTTTTACGCGAACTTTAACTTCACGTCGATAAACCTCACATCCTTTCAACATTTCACACCCGCCGTCGCGACGCTTCGTTGAAGTCCGCCGCTCCGACGCTCAACCAACACGACGCTCGCCGTCCCGACGCCACCCACGCTGGCACCAATCCGACATCGAGGCCGAGCGGCTCACCGCCGCTACGTCGAGCGATGTTACTACCGTCGACATCTGTATCCCATAGACGTCGTCAAACCGTACGCAGACGTCAGCAATAAGGTACAGGCGTACCTCCATCAGCGTGCGGACCCCAGAGCTCGGCTGTTCCCACACATCAAGCCGGCACTCACTAGTCCGACGCCTGACGTCCCGACGCTATCCAGCGTAACCACCACTAAACCGACGCCCGCCGTCCAAACACAGCGACGCCTGCCGTCCATCCACAGAGACGCCCGTCGTAAATCCAGAACGACGTCTAACACAAAATCGACGCCCGACGTCCCGACGCCCGCCGTCGCGACGCCGATCGAACCAGTGCTTGTCGCACCTCAAAATCATCAGCTCCTCGTGAAGATACCGTGGGAACGGGTCACCACCGACCAATACCCACCACCGGAGACTTCCATTCGGCCTCCATCGCTATTTTCACCACCGAGGACGCCTCCTACGCTTTGTCGGACGGTTTACCGCCTAACGCCGTCAACGCCGTACCAACTCACTTTCTCATCGGTCTCTGTACGAACCGCATCAACAACCACGTCCAGCGTCGCAACAACTACACGACGGAAGATCCAACAGCTCTTCGTAGAACTGTTCGGCGCCGAGACGCCCAAACCAAAGAAGACGCGAAGACACGCGGCGACACCTATCGCCTCGCCGGCTTCCAACTTCCCCTTTTCCCCTCTCAATCCTCATCACCAGTCGTTACCTCAGACGTCCCGCAAACGTCTGAGCTTCTGACTCATTTTTGTTCAAACTCGCTTTGTTATTTTTCTATTGTTCTCTTTATATTTCATTGTCTGTTTGTTTATATTTTGTTATTCATGTTTTTCACCATTGTCTATTTACGCGCCGGTAACCCGTTTACCTGGCTATTTGTATTTCATTTCTCTATTTTCTAATTGTCAATAAATATCATCTAACGCCACCACGTATTTTCTCTCAACAACACCTTTCGTCACCATTACTTTTCAGAGCGCTTACGTTTGACCGGTGCTTCACACCGAGCCGCATAGTGGAAGAACCCGCAACTGAGCTAGTTAGGGTAAAGTGCGCACGAGCGAGGACATCACCGAGACGGTTTTGCACTACCGCTGTCTCGTCCTCCTGCGGGTGTACCTGCGGAACTTTTCCGAGGGTTCCCCCCCGTGACACATATGCCCAACCACCTGGATTACGTCTAATTAAATTTTTTATCGATATGTAACTTATGTATTTTAACCTGTATTTTTGTGTACTCTGCATCCACTGATTCGCATTCGCATATACTACTGTTATGTTATTCTCATGCTAGGACAACCGTGAAATAAAGAAATGTGTAAAACAAACACCTCCACACCCATCCTTTCCTATCCTTACTCCTAACCACACCCCACATATAACATGTACCTATGTAACATGTAATTTTCAGCGTCTTTAATTTTCAGCTTTCTTCCAGCTTTACCACGCAGAACTTCTTTCATGTATATATTATTATACCATGTATATTGACATGTACTTTCAGGTACTCGACAACGAAACGTGTAACATCAATTCCACCCAAAAACTATCCCCATCCCGTTCCTTCCGTTCCCTTCCTACCCACACTTGTAAATATGTACATAAAAACTTAGGCTTAGGCGTTAATAAAGGTTTTTCTTTTCGCAGCTTTTCCTTTCAGCTATCTACTTTAGTTATTAAAATAAATGTGTAATATTTTTTCTTATGTATCTATCAGTTTAAGATTTTCTGGGCACTGACCTAACATAAATGTATAACTTTGTAATTTTTAATGGACAATAAATGCTTTTTGAAAATAAAATAAATAAATCATTCCTCAGTTTCTAACAAGCTCACCTCATCAATAGGCTATCTGCCTCTGGCTATCTGCCGAACCATCAATAGGCTTTCTGCCTCTGGCTATACGCCGAAAGAATTGTTCAGTGTGTCTCGATTCTGGGACTTATATTTATTTTGTAATTGTGTTTGTTGTTTTTCCGAATATAAAAATAACTTAGAATCATTTTTGTTATTTTTATCTCCGACTTAGAATCATTTTTACAACGGAAAACTTTAACTTCAGTCATCCTACCTCGAATCCTACAACGTTTCTAAACCCGCCGTCGCGACGCTTCGTAGAAGACTACCGCTCCGACGCTCAACTAACACGACGCTCGCCGTCCCGACGCCACCCACGCTGGCACCAATCCGACATCGAGGCAGGGCGGCTCACCGCCGCTACATCGAGCGATGCTACTACCGCCGTCACCTATATACGATCGACGTCTTTAAACCGTACGCGTTCGTCAGTGAGAAAGTACAGGAGTACCTCTATCAACGTGCGGACCCCAGAGCTCGGCTATTTCCATTCACAAAGCCGGCGCTTGCAAATCCGACGCCTGACGTCCCGACGCTTCCCAGCGTAACGCCTACCAAATCGACGCCTGCCGTCCAAACACAGCGACGCCTGCCGTCCATCCACAGAGACGCCTGCCGTCAATCTAAATCAACGCTCAACGCAAAAACGACGCCCGACGTCCCGACGCCCGCCGTCGCGACGCCGATCGAACCAGTGCTTGTCGCACCTTCAATTTCTCAGCTTTTTGTGAGAATTCCATGGGCACGAGTCACCACCGACCAATACCCACCACCAGAGACTTCCATTCGGCCACCATCAATATTCTCACCGCCGAGGACGCCTCCTACGCTTTGCCGGACGGTTTATCGCCTAACACCGTCAACGCCATACCATCTGACATTCTCATCGGCCCCTGTACGTGCCGCACAAACAACGACGTCCAGCGTCGCAACATCTACAAGACAGAAGATCGCACAGCTCTTCGTAGAACTGTTCGGCGCCGAGACGCCCAAACGGAAAAAGACGCGGAACCACGCGGCGACACCTATCGCCTCGCCGGCTTCCAACTTCTCCCTTTCCCCTCTCAATCCTCATCTTCAGTCTTTACCTCAGACGTCTCGTAAAGTCTGAAGTTCTGACTCATTCTCTAATCATCAAATCGCTTTTATTGTATTCCATTGTTCTCATATTTCATTATCTGTTTTGTTTATATTTGTATTTCATTTTTCTATAATTTAACTTGTCTAATAAATCTCGTCTAACATTATCATGCATTTTATCTTTGTCAACACCTTCGTCACCGTTACTTTTCAGAGCGCTTAAGTTTGACCGGTGTTTCACACCGAGCTGCATAGTGGACGGAACCCGCGACTGAGCTAGTCTAGGGTAAAGTGCGCACGAGTGAGGACATCACCGAGACGGTTTTGCACTATTACTGTCTCGTCCTCCTGCGGGTGAACCTGCGGAACTTTTCCGAGGGTTCCCCCCCGTGACAATAACAACAAAAAAAAAATTAAAGGCACCAATTAAGTTGTATTCGGATATGAAACAATTCATGAAACATTGTAGAACACTTAAAATATAACCACATTAATTGTTCCTTTATAAATTAAACACGTATTACAAGTATGCATACCTATATTTTTTTTAAATATATTATTGGTAAAAGAAAGAAATGTTTAAAGTGAAAAATAAAGTATGTATTTTATAAAAATATATATATGCAAATAATACCCCTGCATAATTTGAGGGGACCAAACCATCAGAGATAATAAAAAAAAGTTCTTAGAAATTGGCGGTTTCATCATATATTATATTCTTAGAAAATTAAACTGCGTGCAGCTGCCAAAATGCAAGTTTAGCAACACCATCAGAGATAAGAGAAAATTATTAAAAATTGCGGTGTCATCATCATATATTATCTATTCTTTTGAACTCTACCGACAACGCCTCCACGAACGCCTTTGTGCGTAAATCCCCCCGACTGATAATTTTTTTAATAAATAAAATGTATAAAGATCATTATATTCAGTCTTTAACAACAGAACAGCAGCAACAACATCAACAACACATCAGCATCAAAAAAACAACCGATCACAATAGCAAAACAACTCCAACAACTTTAACAACAACAACAACAACGAGTTCTTTAAGTGCGACTTTTAACAAAATCTCTGAATTTAAACCAATTTGTGGATTAGAGTCAATCCCAATTGGGGTGGAGATGAAAATTTTATCAATGGGAATACAGGATACACGATTTGGTAAAAGAATATATGTTGAGTTGGAAGAATACGGAATTTATTTGGGGGCTAGATTTATTAATAATATATCTGCTGAAAAACTAAAAGAAGCTGATGATAAGGCTAAGAAGGGGGGAGCATTTCTGGAGTCGAAGGGTAAAAAGGGGTCTTGTGTTGATATTGTTTTTTCTTTTAATTAATATGTAATGTTTGATTTTTTCTACCTCTTATATATGATAAAAATGTTCATGTATATACGTATGTATTTATTCATAATTTTGTATCATTTATTATTACTTAATAACAGTATGTATATCTATAAAAACTTGATCTTGATTAATGTATTAATAAATAAAAAACTATAAAAAAAAACTATTATTATAATATATTAAATTGTTTTTATAAGAAACCTCACATTGTTTTTCATATAGTCAGTTGCACGTTAGACTTTCTTCTAATAAGAACAAAAAATATGTCTAAAAGTATTAAAAATAGAATTAACAGTTCTTTGAATTTAAAAATAAAGTTTCTTAAGGGTGTAATGTTATCACGTAGACGAAAATTCAAGTGTAACATTTGTTTATTAATGCGACAGTTAAAATATAACATTAAACAGTTAAAACATAATATTAAACAACGTGAAAATTTAAATTTAATTACAGCGCAAATGCAAAAATCATATAAAACATAAACGATTGTTATAAATATTTTATTCATACTGCAAATTTCTTATGTGAAACATACGTATATTCAAAAAGTGTAAAAAAGTGTATTCAACTACATTCATTTTGTTAACTGCAATATTACATTCTAAATTATACATAAATATACCAGATGGAGGTGTGACAAAGTGTGCAATTACAATAGACCACAACGAGGAAATGAATGACTCATACCCTGAAAGATGGGTAGTTATGGATATGGATAAAAATTACTGTTTCCCAAATATTTCTGAAACAAATATATTAGACGCAAAATATAGTAAATTCAAAATTCGTTACTTTTTCCATAATGGAAGCTATTACTCACCGAACGAACATAACTGGATATTAATTTTCAGCAGTATAGACATGCGAAACAACTCAAATTTACTAGCATATGTTTACGGGAAAATATTCATCCTAATTCTAGTTACATTAATTATCCCAGCAAGATATGCGTTGAGAAAATATGTAGAATATAAAAGAATTATTGAAACAGCGCCGTTCTAGTAAATTTTTGTTATTCCTTAATACTAGATTAAGCGTAGGTATGCATATAAATACAAATGAATCTTACTATATTTATCAATGGTAACATCTCTAGAAACAGGAATTTTACCCAAGTCGTGGCGATCAGCACACGTTACACCTATATTTAAAAAAGGTGACAAACTATTAGCTAGCAATTACCGGCCTGTAAGTGTTGGGTCTAATGTTAGGAAAGTTATGGAGCGAATTATTGCTGAGACTCTCACTAGCTTTTTATTTCAAAATGAAGTTCTTCCTGAAGAGCAACATGGTTTTCTTCCTGGGCGCTCAGTTACATCAAATATGCTTTCTTCAACCGACTTCTGGACAAAGGCACATGATCGATCTATGCCTCTGGACATTATTTATTTGGACTTCTCGCGAGCTTTTGACAAAGTTCCAATCAGAAGATTGTTACACAAGCTGGAACATTATGGTATACGTGGAAAGCTGCTACATTGGATCAAAGCCTTCTTAACCGACCTATTTTTCCAAGTTAAAATTGGTAACAAGTTATCGGAACAACGGCCTGTACTTAGTGGTGTTCCACAAGGATCTGTGCTTGGCCCCTTGCTTTTTTTGGTCTATGTAGCTGACTTGAAAGCGTGTATCTCTTCTCCCTGCAGCATGTATGCAGATGACACCAAAATCTACAATTTTTCAAATAGATTCAAGACTGTACAGGATGACATTAATTTAATTTTTTTATGGTCTAACGATTGGCTTTTATCTCTCAATCTACAGAAAACTACCGTCTTACATTGCGGTCGCAATAATCCTAAATATTGCTACAAATTAAATACTGTTCCAATTAAACAAGTCACTGAACAAATTGATCTTGGAATAACTGTCACTTCAGACATGCAATGGTCCTCGCAAGTTTTAAAAGCAGTGAAAAGGGCTAACTATGTCTTATACTTGATATCAAGATCCTTTTATCAGCCGTCACCGGAACTAGTGCGAAAATTGTATATTACATACGTAAGACCGCATTTGGAGTTTGCTGTGTCAGTTTGGTCTCCGTCTTTAAGAAGGGATATAAACTTAATGGAGAAGGTTCAACGGCGTGCTACAAAATTGTGTCCAGTGATTAGACATTTGTGCTACGATAACAGATTAGCAATTTTGAGATTAACATCTTTAGAACATCGCAGGCTGAGAGGTGACATCATTACATTTTTTAAAATAGTGCGTGGCGATTTTAAGTGCGATTTATCGCATCTTTTCACCCTCAATAGTGATAGCCGTCTGCGTGGACATATTTTTAAGTTAAAACATGAGATTTTAAAAAAAAATGTGCGTTCTAATTTTTTAATAAACCGTATTTTTAAACTTTGGAACAATCTACCTGAATATGTTATGTCCTCGACTAGTGTGAACAATTTTAAGAACAATTTGGATTTATATTTAGCCATTGGACAATAAATTTGTTATTTTTTTTTTCTTTTTTTAGTCTAAGTTTACTATTAAAGTTTAGTTTAACTTTTAGTTACTTTGTTACTTTGTTTAGTTACTTTGTTTACTTTTTGTATATGTAGTTTGTTTTTGCACATACTCATAATTGTACAATATTTAGAGCTATACAAGTCTTATGACTTCTGCTCTTAGTTGTAATAATAATAATAATAATAATTACAAAATGAGTGTCAGTAAGTTTGGACAGTGTTCCGATGTACTATACTCGAAATTCAATAATTCATTTCGGTCAACAACAACACCTTGTGCGGGGATAAAACGAACGAAAGAAGGGGATTTTGATATTACATTAAAACATTTGAAGAATGTTGCAAACCCCCAAGATGAAAAAGATGCCTGTACGGAAAAATATGTGGATGAGGCTTTAAAGACCTTTACTGATAAAGTTAATTTAAACCTTCATTCAAAAGATAATATAAACTAGCGATGCACACATTCAACTGACTAAGAAAAAAACCACTTCTTATGTTTATATGATAAAATTTAGAGACGCATATCCCCGAAAAAAGGTTTATTGACAGTTTTCTGCAATAATTTATAAAAAGATATTTTTTTAACTATATCTACATCAAAAAGAAAAAAAAAACAACACCGCCACTAGGCTAGAATAAAACATCTCCGCCGCTGGATACGCAAACAAATTTATAATATTCAATGACAGCGCATTTTTTTAAATTTTTTTCATCTATCGTAAAGGAATGTTACTCATTTATGCTGACACAGGTGAGTGTCATGTCTGATAAAAAAAGTTTATGTTTATCATATACACGATAGAGTGCGATAAGAAAAAACATTTTTTCACCATGAGATTGTTATTTTTTTGTTACTACATTCGACTCGCTTTTTTATCGCCCGTCTCTTTGCGACATGTTGTGTAATATCACGCGCAGTCATCAAGTGGGGGGGGGGGTTAGTTAAGCACAGCGGTGACCCTCCCTGGATCGAAGGCGGCCCCACCCGCACGCGCTGGGGCGGGTCCCAGTCTCCCAGTCTCAGCCTGGCGTGCGTGTGTTTTTTTTATGTGTGTGTGTGTGTGTGTTTTTTTTTACGTGTGTGTGTGTGTGTGTGTGTGTGTGTGTGGACGTATTTTTGCTGAATGCGCAGTTTTTTGAAGAGATTGCATGTACACGTGTGTGAATCCCCGATTTTTATGCGTAGGTGTACGGTATGTGCAACGTTTGTATAAACTCTCGATTTATGCGTGGTCAGCTGGCACCCATATGACGATAAAAGTCTGTGCGAGAACCCGGATGAAAGAATGTCCCGAAATAACATACAATGCATGGTATAGTCAGCCCCTTAACTTATGCAACCAAGCCTACGATATGGTATTGCGGGTAGCCTGACAGGTGGCGTTACCACTCTATCTAGCGGATTTTTTCTTTTTTCAGGGTTTCGTAGTTATCATGAGCGGGAATCCCCCCTGTTTATCTACTTCTCTCAGTTGATACCACTCGAGTTAGTCATGTCTCTAAAAGCATTCTGAAGTCGGCGACACAAGAGTAGCTACTATAAACAATCTTAAAAAATCACAATTTGGAAGAAGTTTGCTCTCACGGGATATTAAAATTTCACATTGTAAATACTAAATATGGTGAAGCATTGGTGGCGGAGTTTAAAGATTTTAAAACCTTTCTCCCGACAAGAATTGGGGAAATATTAATTAAGCATGTGAAGTTATTAAACAAAGAGATTCAATGTGGCGATTTAATTCTCACCAAAAATCATGGCTGTACAGAAATCAGACTCAAGGAAGAGGAAGACAGTTCGGACGAAGATCAAGAGGAAATAAACGAACCACCAAAAAAGAGGAAGAAGAAAGAAGGTAATTGATATATGCTCAAGAATGATGTAAGGACCTATGACCTTTTTGTTAGAAATAGGAAAAAAATTTAAGTTCATATTATATTGTATTCAGTCTTCAGTTAAAAAATTTTAAAACTTTTATTTTTTTTTCTCTGCAAATATGTACCATAAATGAAATAAAAAATATATTTAAAAACAAGTATGATTTTTATTGAATAATAACCCACAATTTTCGTTTATAAATAATTTTTATTTTCATTAAAAAAAAGAATACATAATAATAATAATATAATCTTTTATTTTAATTTTTTACAATTTTTACAATTTGTATATAATCAGACATAATTTTATTACAAATATAATGAATGATAAGGATTTTTTATACAACAAAAAAAAGTAAATACATACATACATACATACATACATACTATATATATATATATATATATATATATATATATATATATATATATATATATATATATATATATATATATATATATAAAGACAAACCAACGGTCGTGTAAAGCCTAAAAAAAATTAAATACTAGGTAAAACACTACAAAGTGAAAAAAAAATATATATCCAGCCTTTCACAGAGAATGGCATGGCTGGTGGCTAATTATTATATTTTATGTATCAAGCGTTGCTAAAATAACTCAACTTAATCCTCTTTAAAAACTAGAAACTTAGTATATTAAAAATTATTTATTTTAATAATAATAAACTTGAAAACAAAATGTATTGTGAAGCCATGCGACTTCAATCATTTAATGAAAGATGGCCTCACACTTTTGTGAGGCCAGAACACCTGGCAGCAGAAGGCTTTTTCTACACGCAGAGAGGTGATATTGTAAAATACGCCTTTTGCGATTTTGAAATCGCCGAGTGGTGGGACGGTGATGATGTTGCAGAGGCGCACGTGAGGTTGAATCCGAGCTGTCCGTTCTTACAAAGGGAGGATGTGGGAAATGTCTCCATATCGTCTTCGGCGCAGAGTTGGAGAATTTCAGGGTGGGTTCGACGTCAGCTGATGCTGAAAGAGGGCTTCGACGTCCCACCCGAAGCTGCTACGGAGCTGACGATAGACAGGGGGTCGTCTGCAGCGGTAATCGTTAGGTCAGAAGAGACGGTGGAAGTTCTAACGACTTCGAGATTAGCAGAGACGGCACCGACGACGATCTCGAGACCAGCATCACCGGTAGAAGTAAAATGAAAATGTAAAATATGTTTTAACCGTGAGGTCGGAATGGCAGCGTATCCTTGTGGTCACGCTGTGTATTGTCGACAGTATCTACCTCAGCTAAACAATTGTGCCTTCTGTCGGCACCCCATCTGTTTTTACATGAAAATATATTTATAAAAATAAAAATGATTTTTGTATATACATTGTGTGTGTTTTTATTAATTTTTTTGTGTTAATAATTCCCTATCATTTGGGGTTATTAATTTTTTATTTTGGGGTAATTTAATAAATTTAAGTATTAAGGCGGCGCACAACCCTATAGTCCTCAATAGTTTCTTATACAAAACTAATACTCGGAAATAAAATTAATAACAATCTATATATCAAAATTTGCAGCGAATTTTTATCTATCTAATAGGGTATTTTTAATTGTAGAAAAAACTGTTAGGTAGTTGTAAATAAGGAAATTGCATTATAGACGCCATCTTGTAAACCAATCGACGCATATTTGCGTACGATGCGGCAAATTGTACCTAAAGCTTCATTCTACAAATATGGTTGTAGCTATTTTGTTGTATTGTGAAAATTACTTATAGTTATTGTACTTGGTAATCTATTTTTGCCGCCCTCTTGAATCTGCCGTGGTTTACAAAATTGGTATTACGGGTAAAAATGATTTATTTTTTGTAAAGAATACGTGTACCAAGTGGCATTCTATTATCTTTAAGTATAATATTTTTCGACAAAGGCTCTAAACTATAAGTAATCAAGTCGAAAAAAAATGGACGTATTATTTGAACATTTTTACACACAACTATATAAATATAAAAGTTATTCGAATCATACAAATAGATTTAAAAAATTACAGAACAATATCGCTGATGTCTATTTTTAAGTTATTGAGCGATAATATTTTTACAATAAATGTTTCTACAATTAAAACTATCATATTAGATAGATACAAATTCGGTGCAATATTTGATGTATAGGTTGATACTAATTTTATTTCAGATTGTTAATTTTGTATAAGAAACTAGTTACCTCCGGGGGTTATACGCAGCCTTAATCTTTTAAGTTTTGTGAAATTTAATAACTCCCCATCCGTTAGATTATTATTATTATTTTTTCATTTCGGGGGTCATTTGATTTAATAAATTTAAGTTTTGGGAAATTTACCAGTTAGTAGTATTTAATTTTTAGTAGTGTTTTTGTTAAAGGGCGCTACAGATAAAACGATTCTGGTCAAGGAAAGTATAATCTTTTTTCAAAATATCCTACAGTCTATATCCTACTATATCCTACAACCTAGTAGCAAGTATTTCTCTATTCCATATATTCAAGAAGTGACTCCTATCTTCAAGAATATATTTAGAGAACATAACATTATACTCGCCGAGAAATCATTAAGGACTGTAGGACAGCTTTTCTCATTTCTTAAGGACAAGAGGCATATTAAAAACAAAAGGGATGTAATATACAAAATAGAATGTCAGTGTAACTTACCTTACGTCGGTCAAACCTCTTAATGTTTAGGCCACCGAATTACGCACCATAAGTCTGACGCTAAATGCAAACCGAATTATTGCGCTTTATGCAAACATATTTCCACTACGTCGCATGTACCAAACTTCGATAACACAGAGATATTGGCTACTGAAAGTAATACGTACAAAAGGACCTTCATGGAAATGTGTTATATTAATAGGTATAAAAATAACCTAAACGCTAAAATAGACATACAAGGCCTTAGCGCAATTTATAAATATCTGTTGCATATTTCGGAAGAGAACATAGGTTAAGTACGGGATTTGAGTTGTTTACCAACGTAGCATAGACACGGGAAAAAAACAATGTACTACATTACCTACTAATTTGCTTATGTTGATAAGAAGGATTTCGGCACAATTCCAATAAAATAATAAGAAGAAGGACTATAGTTTTAAATTTTATTTATTACAACCAATTATAATGCGCTTATCTTTATTCAACCGTTTTTATTTTATTTTATTGTCTGAGCTGTGATTTATATTATGTTTTAGGAAGTCTATTTTCTAGTCATTAGTTTAATGTGTAATATCAGAGGAGACTCTTAGCTTTTACTTTGTAAGTTTTAAAATAATCATTGTAAGAATATTGTACTTATTTAAATAAATTTTCAGCCCCTGAAGAAGGTCTAAAAAGTTCGACCGAAATATCGGGCCTTAGTAACTTTTGAGTTTACTTTACGCCACCGCTATTCCCAATAACTTTTATATTTTATAATTTGGAACGGAATAACCTTCTATACGTATATATATATATATATGCGTTGTTATAACATTTTGTAACAATCTAGGGTTAATGTTCCGTATAGGTCCACTACTTCAAATTAGAACTAGGCTGTATGTTTAGAATAGAATATATGTAAGAGTGGGAAACCAATAGTAATCATTCTTGCATATGTGCTCGGTGTAATCAGATACAACTTTTGTGCAATTTAGAATCAAGTGAGGACGGTGTCTACACAGGTGTTATTTACATAGTTCCTGAAACTTGGAAAATGGCTGATAATTATTTCAATTTTTTAAGTATGTATATTTTTAAGTATGTGGAGAGTAAGGATATGAAAGAAGTGTTAAGGTGGTGTCTGAATGTAAATGTCCCAGGTGTGAATGTGATATGAAATTCGTGGACAGAAAATGTGTAAGTGACGAATCAGTATGGAGATGCAAAAAGAGAGACGAGAATGCTCATGACTGTATTCAATCTGTAAGAAAGGGTTCTTGGGCCAGTACGAGTAAGTTGAGGATGCCTAAAATTTTACAATACATGTTCATGTGGTGTTGTGAGATGAATGTAAAATATGTAATGGCCAAACGGAATGGCAGTTCTAAAACTGGGGTTGAATGGAGATCTTCTTGCAGAATTATTTGTTTGGATATTATTGAATGGGAATCTAGTATGATTGGAGGAGAAACTGTAGTAGTTGAGATAGATGAAAGTAAATTCGACAAACGAAAATATAACCGAGGCCGAAGAGTAGATGGGCGTTCGGTGTTTGGAGGCATAGAGCGAGGTACAAATAGATTTTTTTTTTAGTGGTTGCAGATCGCTCGAGAGAGACTTTGTTAATGCCATAAAGCGTTATATTCGTCCTGGATCTATTGTCGAGTCTGACTGTTGGAGAGCGTATAACTGTCTGAATGATGAAGGATATATGTATATGACTGTAAATCATAGTTATAATTTTGTTAATCCTGAGACTGGCCAGCATATCAATTCCATTAAAGGAGCGTGGAGTGCTTTAAAGCGCTCACTTTCTACGCATTATTCTAAAAATGAACGTCACACGTATTTCGCTGAGTACATTTGGCGGAGAAACCATCCAGGAATGGAGGATAGGTTGATATCTCTATTTGCGGCAATCAGAAGAAATTTTCAGTTCTAACAACACTTCACACCTCCGAACGGCCCTTTTCAGGGCCACAATTTATTTCAAAAAAGAATTTCAATACACAATGCTCTTTTTATATGTCATTTGTATCTTCACTAAAATTTCAGTCTAGCGCAGTGGTTCCCAAACTTTTTCGGTTCCGGGCGTCCTTAATGTATTAAAATTTTCCCGCGGCGCACAGTGGGGCAAGATCGCCAAAAACCTGGCAGAAAGTCGAAAAATGAAAATGGGCGTAATGTTAAATTTTTTGGGGGTAATGTATACTAGAGACTCTGGACCAACTGATCCGCCCATTTTGGCCAGCTCAAAACTGCCCTTTAGCCCCTTACAGCCCTTAATTAACGCAACTCTTTAGCGTACACTACACGTCTCTTGCGCGAGTTATTTTCAGTCCTGTGTTTAAGCCGTAGTTTTTAAAAATTCGAAAAATTTTCCATGGATCCTTCAACTTCAGGTTTGTAGCTAACTTTTAGTAATAATAAAATAATATTTAAGTGCATGCAATATATATAAATAGGCTTCTGAAAAATGGCCAGAAATATTTTGCATTTATATGTAATTTTGTGAAACAATGGACTTTATGTTTATGTTCCAAACCCGTCCCAGCTTCGATTTTTGGTTTTTTATAATGGCTGATGATTACAGATTATAAATCTGTTTTTTTTTGTGCCCGTTTTTGCCCGTGCCGTAGATATTTATAAAAGTCCGTCCGCCGGACGTGTTCATCTTATTATTATTTTAGCCGTATTAGTATTTGACGAATATTTCTTAAAAAAAGTAATATTTCGCAAAAATGTGTTCAACATAAATTGTTAAACAAGTTAAAGCTGTTAAACTTTTATTTGAGATATTTTTTATAGGACAATACATTTTTATGGTTTTTATAATTTTGCAATATTTCCTCAAAGCATGTACATTGAAATATACGTTTTCATAGTTGCGATAAGTTTTAAATATGTGTTATGACCTTTTCTGTGTATTTCGGATTAGTGGACTGTATTTTTTAGTAAATTTATCTCTTGATGTGATATATTAAATGATTTATTAATTTGTTAAATACACACACGTAAAATATACACAATTATGTCATATTGTTTTTTTAACTACTATTGTTTTTTCACGGCACTCTATATACATATATATTTATGCAATAATAATATAATTCGAAAGTTCAATTTTAAACATACTCCCCCCCTTGGCTTGACAAGCCAAAATGACACGCACACACCCATACACTAGCTCAACACTATTTGTCTCTGGATGTTGGAAGTGGAATCAGCTTATGTATGGCTCGTTTCATTAAGCCCTTGGTCGTCTTGATCGTAGCTACACGTACTAAACCGTCGGCGCCGGGATGTGTTTCTTTGATGACTGCTGTTTTCTAGTGGAGCGGCGGAAGGTTATCTTCCTTAACTAATACCAGTTGTTCAAGTTGGATATTTGTCTGAGGCGATGTCCATTTATTTCGCTGTTGTAAGGTATTCAGATAGTCTGAAGACCACCTTTTCCAAATGTTTTGGACAATTTGCTGTAAACGTTGCCATTGGTCTAATTTATTAACAGGTATGTCAGACAGGTTTGGTTCAGGAAGACAGGTAAGAGGTCCGCCGATCAGAAAATGACCAGGAGTTAGATAGGATGTATCAAAAGGATCATCGGTTAGTTGCGTCAGAGGTCTA
This sequence comes from Liopterus haemorrhoidalis, assembly GCA_963971575.1. Lineage (NCBI taxonomy): Eukaryota > Metazoa > Arthropoda > Insecta > Coleoptera > Dytiscidae > Liopterus > Liopterus haemorrhoidalis. The sequence goes on along the minus strand of OZ020622.1, from coordinate 29,939,438 downwards.
GAATTTAAGCAGGCTTCAATTTGACAAAGAACGGTTGCCAATTGTTCGAAGGTAAGAGAGGTTGTTCCAGTTGTTCTGCGTAAATGATGTTTTATGATATTTTGCTACAAGCTATAAGTGCATCATTTAATTTGACGGCTGACAGAAAACCTATAAGTTTTTTGTCTGGAAAACGAAAACTGTTTACTAATCCCTTGCAGTAGGCAACGATTTTTAATAGTTTCTGTAATGATGAATAATTCGTCGGATTGTAATTTCAGAGCAGATTCTATGTCGTCGTGACCGCTGAGAACGTCGTCTATATAAAAATCTCGTCGTAGTACCTCTGTAGCTTCAGGAAAGTTTGCTTGTTCTTTGTCAGCAAGTTGATGAAGAGTTTTCGTTGCTAGATACGGCGCAGCAGTAGTTCATAATATTTTAAAGATTTCGCAAGAGAATCTCGCCATATGATTCTTTGTAAAGCCATGTCATCAGGATGTATTGCTATCTGATAATACATTTTGTTTATGCCCGCAGTAAATGCTACTTGTTGCATTCAAAATCGTAGGATAATAGAGCATAAATCTTGTTGAATCGTAGGATCTGCCACTGAGTGATATTCCTGTTGTAGTCTTAGCAGAACCAGCAAATACAACTCTTAGTTTAGTTGTAGTGCTGGTATCTTTCAGAACAATGTGGTGTGGGAAATAATAAGTCATTTCGTCGTTTGAATGGTTCAGGTGCAATCTTCTCCATATGTCTCAACTGTTCGTACTCAAGCATAAATTTATTAAAATCTCGTCGAAGTTTAGAATCGCGTTCTAATTTACGTTGTAAGTGTTGGAATCTAGACGTTGCACGCTTAAGTGAATCGCCTAAGCTAGCACGGTTTTGTCGAAGTGGTAGACGTACTGTGAATCTGCCATCCTCTTTCCTCGTAGTATGATTTATAAAATGTTTCTCGCATTCTGAGTGTTCAGTAGATTTACTATTAGTACCGTTGACGTTTTCAATATTCCAAAATTCTTGTAGTCGTTCATCTACAGTAACATCTTTTCTAAGAAGAAATGAGCGTTGTTTGATCAAATGTGGTTGATTTGTGGTTGACTGGGGAACAGATCCAGCCAAAATCCAACCCAGAACAGTATTTTGTAGTACAGGATACGATCCTTCACGTTGTTTGTGGCCTGGACGGAGTAATTGGAGAAATAGTTCAACGCCAATCAAAATATCTATTTTCGAAGGTATGTTAAATTCTGGATCAGCCAATGTAATGTTTGTTGGAATATTCCATTCTCTAGTATTGATGTACGAAGAAGGCAGTTCTGCAGTTATTTTTGGCAATACAGAACAAGTGATCTTAGTTTCATAATCAGTTACATTTGATCTTACCTTTATTGAAACCTTATATTTTGAATTCGAAACAATGTTGTTGATTCCTAGAATTGGAACTTCGTTACGCGTTAATCGTTTTGTTAGGTGCAGGCGTTGTGCTAAATCTTCCGTGATAAAATGAGCTTGAGAACATGAATCTAGTAAAGCTTTGCATTTATGAAGATTTCCATTATTGTCTTGTATGTTAACAATTGCAGTTGATAACAAAATTTGGTTGTGTTGTTGTGCGTTGAATGAGCAATACGATACCGGACTAGTTGATGGCTCTTCTCTGTCGTTGTACTGCTCGGATGTATTATTTCTCGATGTATTGTCCTTATTAGGATGATGTAATAAGGTATGATGTTTCCAACCACAAGTAAAACAACCCTTTGAATTACATTGTGATATGTTATGTGAAGACGAAAGACAATTGTAACATAATTTATTTTGTTTGACGAATGCATGCCTGTCAGTAATGCTGAGTTTTTCAAAATTTGGGCATTTATAAATAAAATGCGTATCCTTACATTTTGGACATGAGATATTAGTATTTATGTATGAATGCTTAGTATTATTTTGGTGTGAAGTATTTGATTTATAAGTAGGCTTATTTTCAGTGTCAGTGTCACTTTCTAGAGCTTGGGATCTGATTTCAATAAAAGAACATAGATCATCTAAAGACGGGAGTTCCGCTTGTTTTGATGATTCTACTTTCCATTCTTTTCGCATTGCAGCTTCTACTTTAGATAATATTAGTTGTGAAACAAGAATTTCGTGCAATGATATTTTAGGGTTTAAAGCTTCGATGGCATTAAGATTACTTCTATCTTCATTTAGTAATTGTCGGTATTCTGCCGCAGTACCATTTTTAACAGCAGACAACGATAATAATGCGTTAGCATGTTTTGCTGTTATGATCTTCAAATGGTTGTAACGATTATAAATAAGATCCCATGCTACTTGAAAATTTGCCTCGCTTATGGTTAAACTTTGAATTAAATTCATTGGTTCACCTTCTAGACAGCTAACTAAATAATGATGTTTTTCTACAGATGACAAGTTAACATTGTTAATAACTAGACTTGTAAAAATATCTCTAAATTTCAGCCATGTGGTATAGTTACCCTTGAAGAGTGGTAAATTTATTTTTGGTAATTTAATAGACTTAATATTACCTTCACTAGATGAATTGGTACCTTGAATCGCAGTTAAGGTTGGGGGCAATTGTTTCCGTACAGATTCTTCAATAGTTGTTGTCATTTTAGCTTGTATACTGTAGTAAAACTCTTCAAAGGCTTCTCTGTCCTTATCGTGGTCCAGCATATGTTCATCAGAGTCTTCCATTTCTAGCTGATATTGAACCTTGTTATATTTGTCTTTTATTGTTGGCAAATCTTTCTGCCGTACTACAATATTATTAATATCATCAACGGATTTGTAATTTTGCACGTAGGTATTTATCCTGGTTAGGCTTGCCTTGGCTAAACCTCTCTCTTTTATTAGTAACTGACGCTTACTTGCTTCCATTATGACAATAGTTAGGTTGAAAATGGAAAAGAAATAAAATAACTAACCTGTCAATACACCTGTCAAAAATCAGATACCTGTCAACGTTGATTCCTGACCAAACTGACCTGAACTTGCAATCGTATTTCTTATTTATTCTTCGTAGATTGTAGAATTACTGCTGCAGAATGATTCTTCACTTCGTAGAATGATCGACTTCGTAGATATATATTGTTATATAATTCGACGACTTATATCACATCAGGCTCGACTGGACCAATATTTCGGATTAGTGGACTGTATTTTTTAGTAAATTTATCTCTTGATGTGATATATTAAATGATTTATTAATTTGTTAAATACACACACGTAAAATATACACAATTATGTCATATTGTTTTTTTAACTACTATTGTTTTTTCACGGCACTCTATATACATATATATTTATGCAATAATAATATAATTCGAAAGTTCAATTTTAAACACTGTGTGTTATGTTTTATTATCATTTTATTAATAATAATTTTTTTGATTATTTAATATAATAAATTATAATTGTTATGCCGGGCTTATAAGACTTGTAACGTTTAATAGTTATTGTTTATGTTTAAAGTATTTATTAGAAGTAGAATTATGGTTTAGCGTTTAACAAACTCAACTTATTTAATTTAATCATTCTGCACATGACAGACTAACGTCAAATATTTCAATTAACGGTACGGCATTCTTCGCTATTTAATTCATTTATGACATTCACATTAGTATCTCCTAATCATATATTTTGTTACAATGCACACAAAAACATAACAAATACAATTAAAAATGCGCATGATAATAGAAATATAGGTTAGGTTTTTAATTCGTTAATTTTGTTTATTCTTAAAATTTTCTATGAGCTTATGTTTAAGCCACTTATCATTAAACGTTAAATGCTAAACCATAAACGTTAAAAGTGTTATAAACCAGGTATTATATTTTGACTTACTTTCTTAATGCGCACAGAAACTGCAATACGGAGGATTTATATCTGTAGGTACTACTTATCTACGTACTACTCTCTTTTTCTACCCCTTTAATCTTCTTGTAAGCCTATTGGGAGGCCCGTTAGAAGTCATTATACTATGCCGTTGGACAAAGTATAAGCTTTTATTTACCTTTTATTTAATCTTTTATTTAACAATATTTTGGTTAAGAAATATGGTGGCCATAGCTGATTTTTTCTGATTTATTTCAGGTACGAATATTATTTGTCTTAAGAAAAGTGAACTTGTCGATATCATAAGAGGTTCTGGGAGTGATAAAATGGAAGAACAATTTGATTTTTTGACGGAAGAAATCATGAAGCAAACAAAATGTGGCGTTGAAAATTTAAGCGAATTAAATAAAAAATTATCCTATTTTAAGTCACAATATAAATCTCGTTGGAGTAATGCAAATAGAACGAATGAAAACTTTCAAAAACGCAATAAGGATTGGTTACATACTTCTATTTTGTTCAACCGATTTACAGAGAGGAAAAGTGGCCGCCCGGAAAAGAAGTTTGAATCTAGTGCTGAGCGAACAAAGCGACAGAAAACAAAAGATTTAAGAGAATCCACTCCTGTATCTGTTTTAACTTATGCTTCTCAAATGAGCTTAAGAGCTGAAGGACAGTCACAGGCATCAAAACTCCTGAAAGAAGCGACAGTAAGTCCGAAACGTGCGAACAAATATAGGAAGGAATACAGGAGAATATTTGAACCGCAACAGCAGATGTCAGGTGAAGATGCTTTAACTGTTTTGGTGGAAGCAAAACTATTTAGATATCAATATGATGTCATAAGGAAGCGTACCCCTGAAAAATGTCCCTCGTACAAAATGGTTCAAGCAGCTAAGAAGCTCTGCTATCCCACAGATATTCAAGTAACAGAAACTTTTGCTCTCGTTTCTTTGCAAGCTTTGCTGAACCACACCGTGGAGCTCTTACTTCTAACTGTAGAACCTGTTATTGAGAGCCTTCAGAATGAAGAATTAGATCAGCAGCACCTCATATCAAAGTGGGGATTTCATGGCTCATCAGGCCATAGTTCATATAAACAGGCATTTTATGATTCTGAAGCCAGTGATTCGGCTGTTTTTTTAACATGCATCGTTCCTCTTCGTCTCGTTTGCGGTGAAAAGATCATTTGGGTGAATCCACGACCTGCATCCACAAGATATTGTAGGCTTTTAAAAATTGAATTTATAAAAGAGTCTAAGGTAGAATCCATTGCAGAGAAAAATAGGGTAGACGAGCAAATAAAAGTATTGTAAAAACTAAGTGCATAATCCAAGAAAGACAAGTGGAAGTATATCATAATTTAATTTTTTCTATGGTCGACGGCAAAGTATGTAATGCTCTGACTGACACAACTTCGACGCAGAAATGCTTTGTATGTGGTGCAACATCAAAGCAGTTTAATAATATTAAGGAAAATCAAAACTGAAAACTTGGGATTCGGCTTATCTGTGTTGCATGGGTGGATTCGCATGTTTGAATGCCTTTTGCACTTGGCTTATAAATTACCAATCAAGAAGTGACAAATTAATTGTTGCAAACAATAAAGCTCGAATTCAAAAAGAATTTAGAGAGCGCTGTGGTTTGATTGTTGATAAACCGAAACCAGGATTCGGTAATACGAATGATGGCAACACAGCAAGACGCTTCTTTGCGAGCACAGAAATTTCGGCTGATATAACAAAAATAGATATAGTTTTGATAAAAAAAATGCATATAATTATGATAGCAGTGGCATGTGGACATGAAATTGATGTTACAAAATTTAGAGTATTCGCTCATAAAACGGCAAGATACTTCGTTAGTTAGTTAGTTAAAATTGTTGGCGCACAGCAACAAAGGCTATTTGCGCCTAACGCAGCCCATTTAAATGACTAGACCAAATATTAAAAACAATATATTCGACAATAAATAAATAGATAAAATCATTAAAAAATACGCATACTCAATAAAAGAAATCTTGCACTGACAAACACAAATAAATAATATAAAAAGTCTGTTCGAAAATATGAACAGACTCAGGGTGATGGTAAGAGGCTGTAAAGGGCCCAATTACCATCGAATATCACAGTCAATAACTAAAAACACATTAAAATAAGGTGCAAGACTTCACACATAAAACAAAAAGTTCGATTCTCTCAGGAAGAGTATCAGCCTGTCCATGAGTACCCTGTCGTCACCTAAAGCAACTGACAGGTCATAGCACAGGCCTAACCTCTCCCTGACATCCTCGAACTGTACACACTCAGTTAAAAAGTGTAACACAGACAAATCTGTGTTACACGTCTCACAGATAGGGGACTCTTCACCTCGAAGGAGGTGCCCATGGGTCCACCAACAGTGACCTATACGGAGGCGTGTGATGGCGGTTTCCTCCCTGCGGTTAATCCTGCAGGAAGAACCCCATGGTTTAACGTCTCCCTTAATCTGTCGTAACTTAACGTTCTGTGTGCGGCTCCACTCATGTTGCCACATGTCTAAAACCAGATGTTTCAGATGACTCTTTGCGTCATCTGGAAAAACGAAACTCACATCAATCATAGGTCTGTGAGAGGCGGCTTTTGCAGCTGCATCTGACGCTTCGTTGCCTTTAATACCAACATGTCCCGGTATCCAAAACAGCTCTACCCTCACATTCTGAGCATTCAGATTGTAGAGTAGCAACCGGATCTTAAGTACAAGAGGATGCACTGGATCTGGATCTTGGATACTGTTCAGAGCGCTCAGCGAGTCCGTCAAGATAACACTTGACCGACTTTGCTCTGACGAAACAAAACACAGGGCCTTGAAAATAGCGTACAGCTCAGCAGTGTACACACTCGTTATGGAGTGCAGACGGTACTGAAACTGTTGGCGTGGATTCAAAACAACGAACGCACACCCAACCCTGGTTCCGGATTTTGATCCGTCAGTAAAAATGACAGTATCCTCGAACCTAGGGACCAGTGTTCTTTGTAACTCATGTTGGTATTCGATAGGCAACGTAGTATCTTTATCAAACCTAGTTAATGTGAGGTTCACAAGTGGACGCGGTAGCGTCCATGGTGGAACAGCACACAAAACGAAACTTGCCATTTCGGGCATATTAAAATCAATATCGCCCAAAATGTCGAAAGTCCTCAGACCAAAAGGCCTATTGGCTCTTGGTTTTCTGTCATAAATCTCTGTACGCCTATTTTGTAGAATAGGGTCATACGCGGCATGATCTGGCTTGGCACTAAGTGCAGCCATATATCGCAGAGATAGAATTTTACGACGATTGTACAGTGACGGTTCGCCTGCTTCACACAGCAGGCTTAGTATTGGGCTGGTGCGAAATGCACCAGTGGCCAATCTAACCCCAGTGTGATGTACAGTGTCAAGAATTCGTATCTCTTGGTGTTTAGCTGACCCATAAGCTAGACATCCATAGTCCAGCTTAGAGCGCACTAAAGAACGATGTAAACGCAACATGACAGTGCGGTCTGCACCCCATGTCTTGTGACTGAGGACCCGCAACAAATTGAGCGACTTTTGGCATTTTTTCTTGACGGACAAAAAATATGCCCGCCAAGTTAGACAACTGTCAAAAACGAGACCCAGAAATCCGGCAGTATCGGTAAATGGTAACTGTGCTCCATTTAGCGTGAGTGTAGGGTTGGGATGGACACCCCTTTTCCTACAAAAATGGACACACACAGTTTTGCTGGTCGAGAATTTGACGCCATTTTCGGTTGCCCATGTATTGAGACGATTGATGGTCAGCTGGAGCTGACGTTCGATTGTACTAGTCTTTTGTCCGGCGACAAAGATACCAATGTCGTCGACAAATATCGAACTCTGTACAGGCAATCGAATACATGAAGCTGCACCGTTAATGGCGATCAAAAATAGCGTAACGCTCAATATGGAGCCCTGTGGGACCCCATTGTCCAGTGCGAACATTTGTGACAGGGTATTTCCGATCCGCACCCTGAAACGCCGGTTCGACATGAAGTCTTTTATAAAGAACATCAAGCGTCCCCGGAGACCCCAGGAATGCAGAGTACGGAGAATCCCAAAAATCCATGCAGTGTCATAGGCTTTCTCAATATCGAAAAACACAGCTACCAGGTGTTTGTTTTCAACGAAAGCATTCCTGATAGCTGTCTCTAGTCTGACCAGATGATCTGCTGTTGAGCGGTGACGGCGAAAGCCGCACTGTGTGTTGGCCAGCAAGTCGTTTGATTCTAAAAACCAAATCAGACGCTTGCTGATCATTCGCTCCATGAGCTTGCAGAGACAACTGGTCAGTGATATTAGTCTATAGCTAGAGGGCAAGTGTTTATCTTTCCCGACTTTGGGGATAGGAATTATATGAGATTCCTTCCACTTGGTCGGGCACTTGCCCTCAGTCCATATCCTATTATAGACATTCAAAAGCCTAGACTTAGATGATTCTGGAAGATTTCGGATCATACGATAATGTATCGCATCTGGACCAGGAGAGCTATCCTTACACTTTGACATCGCGCTATCTAGCTCTTCACGAGAGAAAAGCAGGTTGTATACCTCGTCATTCCTAGAAAAGAAATTTAGAGGTATAGATTCGAGGCCTGCTTTACGAGTTAGAAACTCGGGTGGATAATGTTCAGAGCTAGAATTGAACGCAAAATTAGATGCCAAAGTGTTAGCAATTTCGACCGCTGAGGTAACTACGTTACCATTTACCGATAGACCAGCAATGGCTGTAGCTGTATTTAGACCGGAGATTTTCCGGACCTTCTCCCAAACTTTGGCCACTGGAGTGGCAACTGTAACGGTGCATACGTATTTGCGCCATGATTCGCGCTTGCTTTCTTTCACAATCCTCTTAGCACGAGCTTTCGCTCGTTGGAAGGCTATCATGTTTGCCTCTGTTGGACAACGACGGAATGTATTGAAGAGGTGTCTCCTTTCACGTAGCGCCAAGTCACATTCCTCGTTCCACCAGGGAACGGGAACTCTACGGGGCTGAGTGGATAACAGCGGTATGCTGTTTTTAGCCGCGCTTGTGATGGAGTCCGTGAAAAGATTCACCTCTTCGTCTACGGTCAAGCTCGGAATATCCTCATGCGAGAATGATTCCGCAAACTTGGTCCAATCTGCTTTCCGAAGAACCCACTGTGGCCAGCGGGATTCGGTAACAGTATTGAACAGAGGCCTTAAGAGGATTGGAAAGTGATCATTACCGCACAGGTCGTGATGCACGTCCCATTTGAACAACGGAGCGATGGCTCCTGAAACGACGCTAAGATCTATGGCACTGAATGTACCCGTTGCTGCACAGAAGTGCGTGGGTCTGCCGTCGTTCAAAAAGCTCAAACTCAAATCGTTCAACATATTCTCCAGGTGACGTCCCCGTCGATCGTTCCGCGACCAACCCCAACATACATTGTAGGCGTTAAAATCGCCTAGTAGTATGAAGGGTGGTGGGAGTTGATCGATGATGTTCACGACATCTCGGATGTCAGTTCGAACACCAGGGGGAAGGTAGATAGAACAAATCGTCACCTGGAGGGGAAGCGCAACACGAACTGCTACGACCTGCAACTCAGTGTCAATGTCTACAGGATCGTGGTACAATGTGTCTCTAACGAGAATTGCCACGCCGTCACATGCTCTTAACTCCGTAAGGAAATCCGTGCGAAACACGGAGTATCCCCGAGGAGAGAATGTGTCGGTTTCGTTGAAGTTTGTTTCCTGCAGACAAACACACGAAGGCGCAAAATCTGACAATAAAAGTCGCAGTTCTTCGTAGCGCTGATATACACCGTTACAGTTCCAGTGGATTAGTGGACCATTCATTTCTGTTTAGGGGAGTTACCCCGCAACCTAATGATTTTTGGTTTACCCTTAGGTTGCGGGTCTACAGCCATTTTCTCGGCTACACTTTCATTTGGTAGTCCAGGTGTTTTGATGGACACACTGGACTCCTTTTTTGATTGTTTGGCTCTCACTGGTATCCAGTGAGTACCAACGGATCCCTTATCAGTTTCCTTTTCAGGAGTAACTGATGAGGGTTTAGTAGAAGCGACCATTCTCTGGTCGCTTCTCGTTTGTGGAGAAGACTGTGGGGTCTTCTCCTTAGGTGGTTGGGAGAACTGGGGTTGAGTGCGTTCTCCTTTAGGGGAGGGGGATTTATTCAGACCCGATCCCCCAGGTTGTGGGGTCTGAATTTTGGTCTCTGGGACCAATACCACCTTTTCCTTCGCAGTATTTGTGGCGACTGTTACTGCTGCTGCAGTTTTCGGACGAGGCACTAACTCTGTCTGAGTTTGGACATTTGCAGTTCGCTTTGCAGCTACTTGCGCGAAAGATTTCGCGAAAGTAACCGGCGCACTCTCTTTGTATTTCCTTTTGGCGTCGAAATACGGTATCCTGTCCTGCGTTCTAATAACCTGTATTACCTTCTCCTCCAAGTACGTTGGGCAGTGGCGTGATGTAGATGCATGAGCACCTTTACAGTTCACGCAGTGTGCCGCGTTTGGACAGGGTTCAACTTCATGTTGGTCCTGTCCGCAGTTGGCACAGATGGACTGTTTGCCACAACGAACTGAGGTGTGACCGTAGTGCTGACATTTATAGCATCGCATCGGATTAGGGTAGTAGGGGCGAACGTTACAAACGTTATACCCCACCCTTACCGATGTTGGACACCTGGTACCAGCGAAGGACACCACCATGGAGATCGAAGGCTTGCCGTTTCGGGGGTTGAGCTTCCTGCATTCAATGACACCTTGCGATGCCATTTCCTGCACGAATTCTTCCTCCGTAACATATGCAAGGTCACGATCCGTCACGACGCCTTTAGAACTATTCAGTGCCTTGTGCGGCTGAACTGAAATGCCCAACTCACCCAACTTAACACATTTCTGAAGTGCTGATGACGCTTCTGGTTCTGCTTCTACAAGCAGTGTACCGTCCGACAACTTACGCACCGACTTTATACCAGTAGAGCACGTATTTCTCAACGTTCGGGCTACAAAGAAGGGGGACATCTCCTTAAAAGACTTACCCTCTTCTTGTACCTTCACGACGAGAAATCGTGGTACTGGCGCACAATACTCAACTTGCCTTTCTTTACCTTCTGCCTTCTTGGCAGCTGGCCTAACACATCCCTCGTCGGATGACTGGGCATCACGACGAGGTCTCTTGATTGATTTTTTACGGAGTTTACTCTCACAAGTAGCGGAATTTAAGCAATTTTTATCCCTCCGGGTAGTCGCCATACCCGTATACTAAGTTTCATCACCCTGCCATGCCCACCCACCAGGGAGCCCCACACAGGGGACGTTGGCCGCAAACCGGCTCATTGCGCCAGACATGTCAGGATGATATAGCATCGGGGGAAGTAGTCACGGGCTGCTCGACCCGCTCGAGAACCAGTAGTAGCCAACTCTGGAACCTTGCGAGCTGCAGCCGCTTCCACAGACCCCCGAATACTTGTCTAGTGGCACGGCATTACCCCGGCATCCACGATCCAGTAGTGGAGCCACTCTATTCATGAACCGTGACACCAGCCGATTGACTGAGCTGACCAGACTCAGCCTCCCGTTTTACCGAATCCGAGGCCAAAGAAGGCGTGTTGGGATCGTACTGTCCGCGGGCAGCAGTCTCCCTCAACCGACCAGGACCCTCTTCTCCGGCGTTACGGGTCTCCACGCACGGCAAACACGTGGGTAGGAATTTAAGTGGGAGACAACAGATAAGCCTATTCCTACAATCGGCTTCTCTGAACTGTCTCCTCCCAAATGATATGTGATTCAGGGTACGTGGGATCATCAGGCCCAAAAGTTCTATATGGTCAGGTGATGCGACCATTATGAACTTCCCTTGTGTGATTGAGGGTACGCGGGATCATCAGGCCAGAAAGCTCGACAAATGGCCAGGTGTTATGGCCATTTTGAACTTCCCCTGCGGGGGCAAGATACTTCGTTGAAAAGTATCCATGGTACAATATGCCCCCAACATTGCATAAATACTTTATACACGGGCCTGAAATTATATCATCTGCAGTGTTACCAATAGGGCAATTGACAGAGGAAGCACAGGAAGCTCGCAATAAAGACTTCAAGGAGTATAGAGAGAATTACGCTAGAAAATGTAGCCGAGAGAAAACAAATGCTGATATTTTTAACTTCTTTTTATTGAGTTCTGACCCCGTTATCTCTAGTAAACGAACATTACCTAAGAAAAATCTACAAAACCTTCCAAAAGAAGCACTAGATTTATTAAAACCTCCAGACATACATGTCATTAGTCATCGGGATAACAGTGATGATGATGATGATACCAGTGACAATGCCGATGAAAATGATGATATATTTTCAAATTCCGAAGATGAATATGAATTTTGAAGCAGTTATTTTATTTATTTTAATTTTTATACTAATTTGTAAGACATTATATAATAATTATATTAGTAAATAAACATTTTAAAATCTGTCAATGCATTTTTCTTAAGTCTACCAAGTGCCCTTAAAACAAATATCTAACTTAGAAATCCAGTCCTATAATACCTGAATTGATGCCAGTTTTGAAGCTCTCCTGCCCCACTGTGCGGCGCCTCAAGTCAATACATAAAAAAGGTCCTCATTTCTAAACTACAAAGTGATGACCAAAAAAAAAGGTCCTCACACTTCTAAACTACAAAGTGATAACAAAAAAAGGTCTTCACTTCTAAACTATAAAGTGATCACACAAAAAAAAGGTCCTGGGTCTTCGCGACGGCCCTGTACCCTAACTGTGGCGCACAATTTAGGAAACACTGGTCTAACGCATAAATAGATTAGCGTAGAAAAATTTTATAACAGGAAAAAAAATAGTACTTGCAAAAATTCTGCACAAACAGCATTGTACCTAATCATTTATATCAGTAGTTCGGGACCTAGGGTAAATTATTTGTAATGTGTGAAACAAATATACATATTTTCGGGTAATAGGTACTACTCAAAAAAGTTCCCAGACCCCTGATTTATATAATTGCAATGTGATCTAAATGCTATCCAATTTTTCCCAAATTTAAACCCAAAATGTGATAGCTAAATTTTATCGCGCACAACTTCAAAGAGCTATAAAAAGGATGGATAATTTTGTATAAAAAGGTAATCTGTGGCGATTTTCCCGGTTTCCGGGATTTTCTGATATTTACGAAAATTCTAATTTGATTCCTTCATTAGTTAAAAAGTATTCTGTATATTCACATTTTTCTTCTTCTGTGACACAGTTGTTGGGACACCCGGATGCCTGCTGATTTATTCTAAAAAATTTATTCATCATACCAGTGAATAAACCTCCAGTCCTGTTTATTTTATCATATTGTTTTATTTCATATTTCCAGATTTCGTAGGTTTCTAATATTTTATATCGCATTTGCAAGGCTTTTTTCATTTCTTCAATGACGAATTTTATTTTTTATTTTATTTTATTAATTTGGCTACACAACAGGACATCGTCCTAATTACAGCGCAGCACTAATAATACACTTTTTGTATATCAGTAACATAATACATAATGTATATTTAATTATTACTATAATTAATTAAAATAATATAATCAATTCCTATAATACTAACATATTATTATTATTATTAAATACTAAAACAGTAATTCTTATAATCTTAGATAGCTAAAGCAGATGAAAGAATAATTAAAAATAAAATAGTTTAAACTTACAATAAGCAACTAATTAATGATCGTCTGAATATCTTTAAGTTAGAAGAAAAAATGTCAGAAATAACAGCGGATTTAGAAATATTATTAAATTCTAGACACATTCTATTAATAGGCTAATTATAAGCAAAGTTTGTTTTATTATGAGGTAACAAGAAAAGGTCGTTCATTCTCGTGTTATAAGATGGCACACGAAATGATAATGAATTTATTAAATCAGGACAATCTATTTTATTATGAACAATCTTGTAAAGAAAAATTAAATCAAGAAATCTACGTCTATTTTCTAAGGATACTAGATTGATATTGTTATTGGGAAATTTAAAATTTACATACTTGATAAATTTATTTTGTACTTTTTCAATTCGGCTAATGTAAGTTAAATATTGAGGAGACCAACACGTAGTGGCGAATTCTAACTGACTTCGGACTAGTGTATAATATAATGTCAGTAATGTTGAACTATTTCTAAAAGGAACTGTCATTCGCCTTAAAAAGCCCAACATTCTATATGCCTTTTTAATAACTTCGTTTACATGAAAATTAAAGATTAATTTGCAGTCAAAAGTGACTCCTAGATCTTTTACACAAGTAACATCCATCAAACTATAATCTTGAACTTTATATTTGTATTTCAAAACATTTCTATTTCTAGTAAAAGATATTCTTGAACATTTCGAAAGATTCAGTATTAATTTGTTATCTTAACAATAGTCATATAATCTGTGTAGGTCGTCTTGTACATTCCAACATTCTTGAACATTTGATACTTTCGAATATAACTTAAGATCGTCTGCAAACATTAGAAAATTTGAATTTACAAAACATTTAGTGATATCATGTACAAAAATGTTAAATAACAAAGGACCCAAATGTGAACCTTGCGGTACCCCTGATGTAATATTAACATATTTCGAGGTGAAACCATTAACAACCACACATTGTTCACGATTAGATAAGTAAGAATTGAACCAATTCAGGAGATTACCATGCACACCAACTGCAGCTAATTTCGTTAACAATATGCTATGATCGATTTTATCGAACGCCTTGCTAAAATCAGTGTATATGGAATCAACCTGAATTCCTTCATCCATCGCATTCAGAATGTATTTAACATACAGAGTTAAATTAGTATTCACAGATCTACAAGGGAAAAACCCATGTTGTTCAAGAGGTATAACATTTTTAACAAAATTAAATAACTGAGTATAAATTATTTTTTCAAAAATTTGTATACGAATGTACCAATAAAGGCTCTTTCTTCTTCATCATGAGTACATTCATGATAAATTTCAATTTCGCAACATTTCCTACAGAGAATAAAACAGGGTGATACAAATCTTGCGGTGGCAAAACTCTATATTTTATCAAACCACTGATTCCGGCCAAATCTTGAAGGCATCCAACATAAACTGTAGGATGGCCAATCGGGAATTTTTCATATTTACAGACCCATGGATAAAGGGAACATATGTCCAGGTACTTTATTTTTTCACCAGGTTTTATTTTGTAGTATGTTTTAGTATTCCCAGTGCGCCCGCCATAAAAAGAGTCTCTTGGATTTAATGCTTCATATGTAATTAGGGGGTGATTTTTTAAGTAATTAATTATTTCATTGTTTAGAAGTTTTCTAAAAGTACATTCCCACATTTCAATTACAAGATACCCGACATTTCTTAATTGATCTGTCTTTGCCACTGTGGATTCGTACCTTGTGTTTAATGTTTCGTCCGAATTATTGTAGAGTGGCAAATCTCTATTACATTTTAAACATTTTGTGTGCCTGTAGTAACAACACCCGTGGAACTCAATAACCTGATTAGTTTCAGGACAAAACCTATCAACTTTAAGTCCGTTTAAAATAATTTCTCTTTGTTTGGCGGCATATAAAATGTTTATATTTCGCTCTTTCTTTTCCCATAAAAGCCATTTTAGAGCTATTTTGGATTGCGTATCGCATAGTCTGTATCATTTCATTGGTATTATTCCAATGGAATTTGGTCTCAACAAATTACAACGAATCACTTTGTTACAAGCCGAGACGATCGTGCAGGCTTCCATGAACGGGCACACGTTTGCTGTTTCTAACAATTGCTTTCGGAATTTCATACAAGCTTCGCTTAATATAGCAACATCCGATATACAGTAATACACCATATCGCGCTGCATATCAAAATTGTCGTTTTTGTGTTTTTCGTACCAGTCGCAACATTTTTTTCGTTCTTCAGTTTTCATTGTGTCTGGAGAGTAATAAGATGTATCAGGCAGGGGGCCTGTATAATATGTATTTTTTGATGTGTTAAAAAGATGAGGAAAATATCATAATATGTATTTTCTGATGTGTTAAAAAGATGAGGAAAATATCCTTTTTTTCCCCCGCAGGGGAAAGTTCCTAATGGCCATAACACCTGGCCATTTGTCGAGCTTTTGGGCCTGATGATCCCGCGTACCCTCAATCACGCAAGGGAAGTTCATAATGGTCCCAACACCTGACCAGAGCCGTCCTTAGACCGAGGCGAGTGGGGCCCAGGCCCTGGGCCCCGCCTTTTGAGGGCCCCGCAGCCTTATGCGAACCGGCAGGCACGAACGTGAGCCTGCACCAAACATTTAGGCTGCGCTCCGTTTTTATGTTTTTTTTTAGGCTCGAGTCAAAGGACACGTGACAAAACAAAGGTTTGACTTGACATATAAATAATAATATTACTGTTTGGAGTCACTGGTTTATTTTAAAAAGTAATAAAACTCCAATTTGAAAAAATAATCATAATATAATTTTGTAATATAAATAATAATATCACTGTTTAGGGTCACTGGTTTATTAATAATTATTTAGTCTTGATCTGTACTGTCAAACACTGTCAACTACTGCCGCCTTGCGGCGCGAATAGTAACTATATTTCCGAGTGTGACACTGACCAATTTTTACCAAAAATTCAAAATACACGTGAATAATAGGCAAAAGAGCTATTTTTAAACACTGCAAACTTATATTTAAAAGAACTTTTCATGTTAAAATTTGATTTTAAATCGTTAATTAAGTATATAAACGTATTATAGAAGTTTAATTTTTGAATGACATTACTTGTAAAATATTTTGTAACCCTTAAATGCTTAGGTTTTTTGAGGTTATGGATATTCAATTGTCAATTGTTGATTATTTTAATTACATTAATGGGACTGATAATTCTCGTGTTGTGTATGAAGGGGGAGAAATTTTAAATGCGGTACATGTTTTTTTGCCAATTTTAAACGCTTTGATACATTTGTCTCGCCTATTTCTAACCTCCATATTTTCGTATTTTGGCATTTTTACCGTATCAGACACTGACGGGAAATGTCAATTCTAGATTCTTATATCTATAGGAATTGCACATAGGCACTGAACAATATCTATTAGCCATTTTTTAACGTTTTATTTCATTTTTCTCAACACAATCTTATATATACTATACATGTAAACAAAACTCTATCTACATAAACCTAGTTCACGAAACGCTCACCAAATTCTTCCTTAGCTGCAAATCCCTATTAAACGTTTTTAAATGAAAATTACAAAGTTGAAAAATGAATTTTGCAAGCTTTTCTGAGTCTAGTTTTAACGGCGACTCAGAAAAGCTTGCAAAATTCATTTTTCAACTTTGTAATTTTCATTTAAAAACGTTTAATAAGTTTATGCAGTTTGTCATTTAATAGGCAAATTTTTTGCTTGAAATCAAAATTATTTTTAGGGTATTAGAATGAATTCAGAAACGAGTAGAGACCGCGATCGTCGTAGAAAATATGAGAGTGGCTCGCAGAAAAGAAAAAAAGCACAGAAACGGATAGAAATACAAAATCTTCAACGGGGAGGCATGCTCAAATTTCTAAAGACCGGTGCTGTCACTGAAAATGAAAATGAGTCGAGAAATCTACAATGTGCGGCTACTACATCTGGAACCACAGAAAGCGAAATGTATGAAAAAAATCTTGAGCTTCATGATGAATTTGATAATGATAAATGTGAAACTGAAAAGGAAAATCAGTCGCCAAATCTGGAAAGTGTGGCTACTACATCTAGAAGCGCAGAGAGTGAAATGTGTGAAGAAAAACGCGATGAAATTAATGATGAATGTGAAACCACTAGAAGAGTTTTCTGTCTTGAAAATGATCCAGGAAATTGGTCACTAAATGTTACTGATACTATGAGGATGTTTCTCGTAAACAATAATCCAACGCAAGTTCGTGATTTTAACTTTCCAGTTGACGACTATGGTAGAAGGTTTAACGAATCCCATAATTTAAGATGTTTACCAAATGGCGAAAAAATTTGTCGAAAGTGGCTACTGTACTCAAAATCAAAAAATAGAGTATATTGCTGTTACTGTTTCTTGTTTTTTAACATTGGTGCAAGATCAGGTTTAGCCTACGAAGGAATTTGTGATTGGAAGCATATAGGACACAGACTGAAAGAACAAGAAACATCTATGCTGCACAACAAAGCCCAAAGCAAATATATCAAATAGAAAAAAAAAAACACAATAAAGATCAAACAATCGACGTTGTTCAACAACGACAAATAAATGGAGAAATAGAGAAACAGAAACACCACGCCAATGTGTTTTAAAAAGAATTATATTATCAATTCAATATTTAGCCAAGCACAACGACGCTTTACTTAGCTCCAATTGTACGATATTCACACAAAATAACGGAAAATTCCTAGGACTAATTGAAATGATTTCAAAATTCGACATTCGCATGGCAGAGCATTTATGACGAATTAAAAATAATGAAACCAATGACCACTATTTAGGACCAAGAATTCAAAATCAAATTGTTGAATTGCTCAGTAAAAAAGTAAGAGGGACCAAGAAAGAAATAATTTCCAAAATAAAAGAGAGCAAATATTTTCCCGTTCAAATGGACTGTACTACCGATAGGAGTCATATCGAACAATTAACATTTATAGTTAGAATTGTAGAAGTTAGTGTCGAAGTGAAAATCAGTGAATTTTTTATAGGTTTTACACCAGTTCTAAAAAGTACTGGTCTCAATTTATTCGACGAACTTCAAACATAATTACTAATTATGAATATTAATTTAAATGATTGTCGAGGGCAATCGTATGACAACGGCGCCAATATGATTGGCAAAAACAAAGGTGTACAGTCTAGAATTTTGCAACAAAATCCTAGGGCGTTTTTTGTACCTTTCACGGCACATTCCTTAAATTTGACATTAGGCAACATGGCTGGCAGTGTTGCGATGGCTATGACATTTTTTGGTACAATTCAACGGTTTTATACCTTATTCTCAGCCTCTGCTGAAAGATGGGCCATATTTTGTAAGCACATACCAGATTCGACATTAAAGACCCTATCTGACTCCAGGTGGGAATGCCGACATGAATCCGTAAAGACTAGCAAAAGCACTACAAAAAACCGAAGCGGATTTAAGTTTGGCTGTATCGCTACTAAACTGATTGAAAACATTTCTAATTCAATTCAGAGAGACTGGTTTTTCCACAGCGAAACATGTTGCAAGTGAAATTTGTAGTGCAACTGACATTGAAATAAAGTTTAAAGAAACCCGAAGACGCCAGAGAAATACATGAATACGAAGGAGAAGATTCGAGAACCAGAGACCCTGAATTAAAATTTTATCAGGACTTTTTCCTCTGTGTGGTCGATCAAGCAGTTATATCGGTAGAGGAAAGATTTGCACAATTAAAACGTCATGAAATAAATTTTGGATTTTTATATAACATCCCCGAAATAAAAACAATAAGCGACGATGAAATAAAAAAGAAATGTGCGGACCTAGATCTAATCCTACGTGACGGCGAAAATCGTGATATAAGTGGTAGCGAATTATTTGAAGAACTTAAGATATTTTGCGAAATTTTCTACAAAGACACCATAAGAATTTCACCCTTAGAGTGTTTAAAAAAAGGATCACAAATTCGAGAATCCTTTCCTAATTTGTTTACAGTTTTACGAATAAGTTTGACAATTCCTGTTACATCGGCGGCATCCGAAAGGAGTTTTTCAAAGTTAAAATTAGTCAAAAATTATTTGAGAGCTAGTATGAGCCAGGAAAGACTAAACAATTTAACATTACTGTCGATTAAGCACGAGTTGTGTGTTACCGCGCGATTACACGCGTGCTGGTGGCCGCACCGCACGCTTCATCACTCGTACTATATCGCATGATCCGTGCCGACACTCAGAAACCGCGAATCAAATAAATCCGCGCATTTATAGCGTTTTATTATAAAATTTCTATAAATGGGCGGAGCTTAATTCCTCATTGGCTCGAACTGTTCCCCTTCCACTAAAATCATGTTATTACGCAGTTAGAGAGTATAAATATAGATGCTCTGGCGAGCAACAGACAGGTCTCCACCGGCCCTTCTACAATCAACAACAAATCTCGCTCTCTGCGGGAACACTCGCTCTCTGCGGGAACACTCGCTCTCTGTGGGTGCATCGTAGCAACAGCAAATCTCGCTCACTGTGGGATCACTCGCTCTCTGTGGGTGCATCGTAGCAATAGCAAATCTCGCTCACTGTGGGATCACTCGCTCTCTGTGGGTGCATCGCAGCATCATCAGCATCATCAGGGACTATCTCGCTCTCTGCGGGATCACTCGCTCGGTGTGGGTGCGTCGAGCCACCGTCGATAAAGAATTTATACGCCCGCACACCAACATCATCATCATCGGCACCTATTCTCCCCCCCCCCCCCACAATTTCCTCAAATTATTCCAACAGTTACCAACGCAATCGTGGCAAAGCGACGAGGCAAGGGCTCCCACGCACGGTACGTGCAGCGCACGGTCTTCCGCCGCCGCCTCGTTCCAGTGGAGCTGTCCAAACCCTACGGCGATGTCCCGCGGTCCACTCAACTGCATCTATTGAGGATTGGAGACCCCAGGGCCCGGTATTTCGCGCCGCAAGCGTCCCCGAAGGTTGCGCCCCACTTTTTGACCGCGCCCGAGGCGATTTCTCAAGAGCCGGCTCAAACTCTCCCGGAGGACGTCAGCAAGTCAGCGCCATCAACCGCAGCTCCCGCAGGGCTCTCAGGTCCGGACTACGCCGGCCTGCGCCAAAAAGGCCGTTCTGAGCAACCGACCCCTCTAACAACTCGCCGCGACATGAAGAAGCCGTTGCCGACCACCGCAGCTCCCGCAGGGCTCCCAGGTCCGAAATACGCCGGCCTGCGCCAAAAAGGCCGATCTGATTGTCCAACACCTCAAAGTTAGTTAGTTAGTTGAAATTTTTGGCGCACAGCAACAAAGGCTATTTGCGCCTAACGCAGCCCATCTAAATGACTAGACTATATATTAAAAATAAAAATTTAGACAATAAATAAATAAATAAATAAAATCATTAAACATACGCATACTCAATAAAAGAAATCTTGCACTGACAAACACAAATAAATAATATAAAAAGTCGGTTCGAAAATTTGAACAGACTCAGGGTGATGGTAAGAGGCTGTAAAGGGGCCAATTACCATCGAATATCACAGTCAATAAATAGAAACACATTAAAATAAGGTGCAAGACTTCACACATAAAACAGTAAGTTCGATTCTTTCAGGAAGAGTATCAGCCTGTCCATGAGTACTCTGTCGTCACCTAAGGCAACTGACAGGTCATAGCACAGGCCTAACTTCTCCCTGACATCCTCGAACTGTACACATTCGGTTAAAATGTGTAACACAGACAAATCTGTGTTACACGTCTCACAGACAGGGGACTCTTCACCTCGAAGGAGGTGTCCATGGGTCCACCAACAGTGACCTATACGAAGGCGTGTGATGGCGGTTTCCTCCCTGCGGTTAATCCTGCAGGAAGAACCCCATAGTTTAACGTCTCCCTTAATCTGTCGTAACTTAACGTTCTGTGTGCGGCTCCACTCATGTTGCCACATGTCTAAAACCAGATGTGTCAGATGACTCTTTGCGTCATCTGGAAAAACGAAACTCACATCAATCATAGGTCTGTGAGAGGCGGCTTTTGCAGCTGCATCTGCCGCTTCGTTGCCTTTAATACCAACATGTCCCGGTATCCAAAACAGCTCTACCCTCACATTCTGAGCATTCAGGTTGTGGAGTAGCAACCGGATCTTTAGTACAAGAGGATGCACTGGATCTGGATCTTGGATACTGTTCAGAGCGCTCAGCGAGTCCGTCAAGATAACACTTGACCGACTTTGCTCTGACGAAACAAAACACAGGGCCTTGAAAATAGCGTACAGCTCAGCAGTGTACACACTCGTTATGGAGTGCAGACGGTACTGAAACTGTTGGCGTGGATTCAAAACAACGAACGCACACCCAACCCTGGTTCCGGATTTTGATCCGTCAGTAAAAATGACAGTATCCTCGAACCTAGTACGCCGTAAATACGCCGCCCTGCGCCGAAAAGGCCGATCTGATCGTCCAACACCTCAAAGCAATCAGCGTCACGTCACCAACACCGTGACGCCAACCACCACCACCACAAGGCCTCCAGGTCCAGCTCCCGCCGCCTCCAAACTCAGCCGCCGCACCCAGGCCCGCTTCATCGAGCTATTCGGACCCGAGACGCCTCACAAGCCACGGCTTCAACCACGTTCCGTATTTTCACCCCTAACCAAATCATCAACCGCCGCCCCCAAGCCTTCAGCTTCATTCAATTCACCAGCCACTCCATTGGAAGTCAGCAGGAAACGCCAGATTCCACGCACTCCGACAATTAAGACGGACCAACAGTGCCGCCTGGAGGAAGCCCTCTTCGGGCCAATCACCCCGTCACCACCCACTACGCCGCTGACAACCCCAACGAAGGAAGTCCAGTCAACGACAACCTCTTGGTCGCTGTCGCCCGTCACCACCTCGAGCCATCCACGCACCCCAACCCTTCCCCCACTCAGTCCACTACCCCCGACGCCTTCGCGCTTCACGCGAAAACGTCTGGAGTTTTAGGCTGAGCTCCTTCCTTCTCTTTATGTTTGTTTTTGTTAATTAGTACTATGTTTATCGATATCTATTATTTGTTTCATTATGATCTCTTCAATATTGCGTATTCATGTTTAATCCAACTTTACTTCTCAATAAATGTATAAATCTGTATTTTTGTGTATCATTGACTGTAACCCACTTATACGTTTTCAGAGAGGGTTTATTAGGTTCACCAGCTCTTCAAGCTAGCTGCATATTGGGCTCTTCACCGACTGAGCGAAACCTGGGCCCAGTGTTTACGGGTGAGACGAGAGGGAACTGCACCACTTCTCTTGACTCTCACGGCGGTAGGGACCTCTGGACCTCTTCCGAGGCCCCTCCCCGTAACATGTGTGAAAGTTTAAATTTTGATGAAATCATTAATGCATTTTCAGAAATGAAGGTACGAAAAATTAATTTCGTTTAGTTTGGTTAGTTTAGGACAATAATTTAAGATATAGCTAATAAATATATTGTCAGATATTTAAAAATTTATATTTTATTTTTTATGATTTTATTGATCATATTGATGTTTTATGTTTTGGATATATTTTGTTTTTGTTAAATTTTTGATTTTCTAATCTTGTATTTGTTTACATTGTTTTTCATTATTTTTTGCTTTACAACTGAGTAAAGATAGATGTTTATTTTACATTGTTTTATTTTATTTTTTTGTGCAAAACAAATAAACAGTATTTACTATTCTTGTCTTGTCATTATAATTAAATTTCAAAATCCAATATTATTTTGCAGATTTTAAATTATAAAAAAAATTGTTTAAGAGGCCCCAAAATTATTTTTTGCTCTGGGCCCCGCATTTGCTAGGGACGGCCCTGCACCTGACCATTTAGAACTTTTGGGCCTGATGATCCTACGTACCCTGAATCACATATCATTTGGGAGGAGACAGTCCAGAGAAACCGATTGTAGGAATAGGCTCAGGCTTATCTGTTGTCTCTTTTATCTCCCACTTAAATTCCTACCCACGTGTTTGCCGTGCGTGGAGACCCGTAACGCCGGAGAAGAGGATCCTGGTCGGTTGAGGGAGACTGCTGCCCGCGGACAGTACGATCCCAAAACACCTTCTTTGGCCTCGGATTCGATAAAACGGGAGGCTGAGTCTGGTCAGCTCAGTCAATCGGCTGGTGTCACGATTCATGAATAGAGTGGCTCCACTTCTATATCGTGGATGCCGGGTTAATGCCGTGCCACTAGACAAGTTTCGGGGGTCTGTGGGAGCGGGTGCAGCTCGCAAGGTTCCAGAGTTGGCTACTCTTGGTTCTCGAGCGGGTCGAGCAGCCCGTGACTACTTCCTCCGATGCTATATCATCCTGACATGTCTGGCGCAATGAGCCGGTTTGCAGCCAACGTCCCCGGTGTGGGGCTCCCTGGTGGGTGGGCATGGCAGTGTGATGAAACTTAATATACGGGTATGGCGTCTACCCGGAGGGATAAAAATTCTTTAAATTCCGCCAATAGTGAGAGTAAACTCCGGAAAAAATCAAACAAGAGACCTCGTAGTGATGCTCAGTCATCCGATGAGGGATGTGTAAGGCCTTCTCCCAAGAAGGTAGACAGATCAGTTGAGTTTTGTGCGCCAGTGCCTCGTTTTCTTGTCGTGAAGGTGCAAGAAGAGGGTAAATCGTTTAAAGAGATGTCCCCCTTCTTTGTTGCCCGAACGCTGGGAAAAACGTGTCCAACTGGTATCAGGTCGGTAAGAAAACTGTCGGATGGCACATTATTGATTGAAGCAGAAACTGAGGCATCTTCAACGCTTCAGAAATGCGAAGGATTTGGCGAGTATCGTATCTCGGTACTTCTCGAGGCGTCGTTACAGAACCTGACCTTGCGTATGTTACGGAGGAAGAGTTTGTGCAGGAAATGGCATCGCAAGGTGTCATTGAATGTAGGAAACTTAACCCCCGAAACGGTAAGCCTTCTATATCTATGGTGGTATCTTTCGCTGGTACTAGGTGTCCAGCATCGGTTAAGGTGGGGTACAACGTTTGTAACGTTCGCCCCTACTATCCCAACCCGATGTGATGCTACAAGTGCCAGCGTTATGGTCACACCTCTAGTCGTTGTGGCAAACAGTCCATCTGTGCCAACTGCGGGCAGGATCAACATGAAGTTGAAACCTGTCCATATGCGGCACACTGCGTGAACTGTAAAGGTGCGCATGCATCGACTTCACGCCACTGCCCAACGTACTTAGAAGATAAGGATACCCAGACATCATCAAGACGCAAGATAGGATCCAGTATTTCGACGCCAAGGAGAAGTATTAAGAGACTGCGCCGGTCACTTTTGCGAAATCCTTCGCACAAGTAGCTGCAAAGAAGACAGCAAGCGTCCAGACTGAGACGGAATCAGTGTGTCGTCCGACAGTAAAAGCGTCAGTGAGAGCTGCGCCAAAAAAGTCCGACACGGAAAAGGTGGCGGAATCGGTCCAAGAGACCAATGTTCAGACCCTACAACCAGGGGTATCGGGTCTGAATAAATCCCCCTCCCATATAGGAGAACGCACTCAACCTCAGTTCTCCCCACCACCTAAGGAGAAGACCCACAATCTTCTCCACAAACGAGAAGTGACCAGAGAATGGTCGTTTCTACAAAGCCCTTATCAGCCACTCCTGAAAAGGAGACTGAGGAGGGATCCGTTCTCACTGGATACCAGTGAGAACAAAGCAATCAAAAAAGGAGTCCAGTGTGTCCATCAAAACACCTGGACTACCAAATGAAAGTGTAGCCGAGAAAATGGCTGTAGACCCACAACCTAAGGGTAAACCAAAAATCATTAGGTTGCGGGGTAACTCCCCGAAACAGAAATGAGCGGACCACTAATGCAGTGGAACTGTAATGGTGTATTTCAGCGCTATGAAGTACTGCGTCTTTTAATATCAGATTTTGCGCCTTCGTGTGTTTGTCTACAAACACACAAACAAACTTTAAAGAAACCGACACATTCTCTCCGCGAGGATACTCCGTGTTTCGCACGGATTTCCTTGCAGGGGCAAGAGCATGTGACGGCGTGGCTATTCTCGTTAGAGACACACTGTACCACGATCCTGTGGACATTGACACGGAGTTGCAGGTCGTAGCAGTTCGTGTTGCACTTCCCCTCAAGGTGACGATTTGTTCTATCTACCTTCCCCCTGGTATTCGAACCGACATCCGAGATGTCGTGGATATCATCGATCAACTCCCACCACCCTTCATACTACTAGGTGAATTTAACGCCTATAATGTGTGTTGAGGATCGGTGCGGAACGATCGACGGGGACGTCACCTCGAGAATATGTTAAACAATTTGAATTTGAGCTTTTTGAACGACGGCAGACCCACGCACTTTTGTGCAGCAACGGGTACATTCAGTGCCATAGATCTGAGCGTCGTTTCAGGAGCCATAGCTCCGTTGTTCAAATGGGATGTGCATCACGACCTTTGCGGTAGTGATCACTTTCCAATCCTCTTAAGTCCTCTGTTCAATACCGTTACCGAATCCCGCTGGTCACAGTGGGTTCTTCGGAAAGCGGATTGGACCAAGTTTGCGGAATCATTCTCTCAGGAGGATATTCCGTTCTTGACCGTAGACGAAGAGGTGAATTATTTCACGGACTCCATCACAAGCGCGGCTAAAAACAGCATACCGCTGTCATCCACTCAGCCCCGTAGAGTTCCCGTTCCCTGGTGGAACGAAGAATGCGACTTGGCGCTACGTGAAAGGAGACACCTCTTCAATACATTCCGTCGCTGTCCAACAGAGGATAACATGATAGCCTTTCAACGAGCGAAAGCTCGTGCTAAGAGGATTGTGAAAGAGAGCAAGCGCGAATCATGGCGCAAATACGTGTCCACCATTACAGTTGCCACTCCAGTGGCCAAAGTTTGGGAGAAGGTCCGGAAAATTTCCGGTCGAAATACATCTACAGCCATTGCTGGACTATCGGTAAATGGTAACGTAGTTACATCAGCGGTCGAAATTGCTAACACTTTGGCATCTAATTTTGCGTTCAATTCTAGCTCCGAACATTATCCACCCGAGTTTCTAACTCGTAAAGCAGGTCTAGAATCTATACCTCTTAATTTCTTCTCCAGAAATGACGAGGTATATAACCTGCTTTTCTCTCGTGAAGAGCTAGATAGCGCGATGTCAAAGTGTAAGGATAGCTGCCCTGGTCCAGATGCGATACATTACCGTATGATCCGAAATCTTCCGGAATCGTCTAAGTCTAGGCTTTTGAATGTCTATAATAGAATATGGACTGAGGGCAAGTGCCCGACCAAGTGGAAGGAATCTCATATAATTCCTATCCCCAACGTCGGAAAAGATAAACACTTGCCCTCTAGCTATAGACCTATATCACTGACCAGTTGTCTCTGCAAACTCTTGGAGCGAATGATCAGCAAGCGTCTAATTTGGTTTTTAGAATCAAACGACTTGCTGGCCAACACACAGTGCGGCTTTCGCCGTAACCGCTCAACAGCAGATCATCTGGTCAGACTAGAGACAGCTATCAGGAATGCTTTCGTTGAAAACCAACACCTGGTAGCTGTGTTTTTCGATATAGAGGAAGCCTATGACACTGCATGGATATATAGTATTCTCCGTACTCTGCATTCCTGGGGTGTCCGGGGACGCTTGATGTTCTTTATAAAAGACTTCATGCCGAACCGGCGCTTCAGGGTGCGGATCGGAAATACCCTGTCACAAATGTTCGCACTGGACAATGGGGTCCCACAGGGCTCCATACTGAGCGTTACGTTATTTTTGATTGCCATTAACGGTGCAGCTTCATGTATTCGATTACCTGTACAGAGTTCGATATTTGTCGACGACATTGGTATCTTTGTTGCCGGAAAAAGACTAGTACAATCGAACGTCAGCTTCAGCTGACCATCAATCGTTTCATCAATGGCTTCATCAATGGTTTCATCAATGGCTTCAAATTCTCGACCAGCAAAACTGTGTGTGTCCATTTTTGTAGGAAAAGGGGTGTCCATCCCAATCATACACTCACGCTAAATGGAGCACTGTTACCATTTGCCGATACTGCCAGATTTCTGGGTCTCGTGTTCGATAGTCGTCTAACTTGGCGGGCACATTTTTTGTCCGTCAAGAAAAAATGCAAAAAGTCACTCAATTTGTTGCGGGTCCTCAGTCACAAGACATGGGGGTGCAGACCGCACTATCATGTTACGTTTATATCGTTCTCTAGTGCGCTCTAAGCTGGACTATGGATGTCTAGCTTATGAGTCAGCTAAACACCAAGAGTTAAGAATTCAAGAATTCTTGTGATTGACACTGTACACACTGGGGTTAGATTGGCCACAGGTGCATATCGCACCAGCCCAATACCAAGCCTGCTTTGTGAAGCAGGTGAACCGTCACTGTACAATCGTCGTAAAATTCTATCCCTGCGGTACATGGCTGCACTCAGTGGCAAGCCAGATCATCCCGCGTATGACTTTATTCTACAAAATAGGCATACAGAGATTTATGACAGAAAACCAAGAGCCAATAGGCCTTTTGGTCTGAGGACTTTCGACATATTGAGTGACACTGATTTTATTATGCCTGAAATGGCAAGTTTCGTTTTGTGTGCTGTTCCACCATGGACGCTACCGCGCCCACTTGTGAACCTCACATTAACTAGGTTTGATAAAGATACTACGTTGCCTATCGAATACCACCATGAGTTGCAAAGAACATTGGTCCCTATGTTCGAGGATACTGTCATTTTTACTGACGGATCAAAATCCGGAACCAGGATTGGGTGTGCGTTCGTTGTTTTTAATCCACGCCAACAGTTTCAGTACCGTCTGCACTCCATAACGAGTGTGTACACTGCTGAGCTGTACGCTATTTTCAAGGCCCTGTGTTTTGTTTCGTCAGAGCAAAGTCGGTCAAGTGTTATCTTCACGGACTCACTGAGTGCTCTGAACAGTATCCAAGCTCCAGATCCAGTGCATCCTCTTGTACTAAAAATCCGGTTGCTACTCCACAATCTGAATGCTCAGAATGTGAGGGTAGAGCTGTTTTGTATACCGGGACATGTTGGTATTAAAGGCAACGAAGCGGCAGATGCAGGTGCAAAAGCCGCCTCCCACAGACCTATGATTGATGTGAGTTTCATATTTCCAGATGACGCAAAGAGTCATCTGAAACATCTGGTTTTAGACATGTGGCAACATGAGTGGAGCCGCACACAGAACGTTAAGTTACGACAGATTAAGGGAGACGTTAAACCATGGGGTTCTTCCTGAAGGATTCACCGCAGGGTGGAAACCGCCATCACACGCCTCCGTATAGGTCACTGTTGGTGGACCCATGGACACCTCCTTCGAGGTGAAGTGTCCCCTATCTGTGAGACGTGTAACACAGATTTGTCTGTGTTACACTTTTTAACTGAGTATATACAGTTCGAGGATGGCAGGGAGAGGTTAGGCCTGTGCTATGACCTGCCAGTTGCTTTAGGTGACGACAGGGTCCTCATGGACAGGCTGATACTCTTCCTGAGAGAATCGAACCTATTGTTTTATGTGTGAAGTCGTGCACCTTATTTTAATGTGTTTCTAGTTATTGACTGTGATAGTCGATGGTAATTGGCCCCTTTACAGCCTCTTAACATCAATCTGAGTGTGTTCATATTTTTGAAGAGACTTTTGTTATTATTTATTTGTTTTTGTCAGTGCAAGATTTCTTTTCTTGAGTACGCGTATTTTCAATGATTTTATTTATTTATTTATTGTCTAATTTATTGTTTTTAATATATACTCTAGTCATTTAGATGGGCTGCGTTAGGCGCAAATAGCCTTTGTTGCTGTGCGCCAAATTTTTTTTAACTAACATATCCGAATCCATTGGGTAATTTTGCCAGGACCATCGGGAAATAGTTTAGAGAATCCTAAAATTTAATGTTGTCCAATAGCATTATAACGATTTTTGTTCTTCTCATTATTAGTTCTGGCTTTAGTATCTTTTTTTTTTTGTTAAAATATAGTTTAACATAAATTGGTGGTCGAATGCTTGTCCATTATGAGCAATTACAATAACATTTTTAAATATTTTACATTGGTTTAGTAGATATTCCAAAAATCTGTCGATACGATTGTTTTAACACTTGCAGACGAATTCCACATTTATCACACGTGTTATCTAAACTAATCACTAATCACTATCTAAACACAAGTAACAATAATTTTTAAAAACACACAAGTTCAGTTCATGTTGCACGGTACACTGGTCGATTCTTTTTTCCTGGATAGTTTCCATCTTTGGTGTCTGGGGTTCTTGTATCTAGTTACATGTAGCAATAATGTGGTTCTGGTGCTGGTTACATATCTTACAAAATATTTCACCACACACATGTTTTCTGTTTGATTTAACCGTTTTCAAACACAGAGTACAACACTTTATAGTATCACAAAGGGTGTCCTGTCTCCGCTGATCCAGCCATCTTGTGATTTTCAAAACAACTTTTGCTTCTGAACCAACGATTACATTCAGAACATATTATTTTTTCTTCTTCCTCTTTACGATGACGGTGATTTATTGCAAGAAATACATTTTTTTATACATCTGTGTATATTTTTTGTATTGTAAGGTACGTGACAATACTCGCAAAAGTAACCGCAACAAAAGACCGCTGTTAACGAATTTATAAGATTGTAATGCTGCTCATGATGTAACAAATGTATTCTTAGTTCGGACTGTTGGCCTTCAAATATTACATCTTGACCCTTCGTTCCATATCTGTATACAGTAATTTTATAGTTTTGTAAGTAATTTTGAAACTGATAAAGTTCATCTATGCCGCAACTATGTTGTGGTATTTTAACTCCTGCCTCTTCAACATGCATTTCTGCATGTTTTTTTCGGATTTTTGGGTACTCGGGATCCCTATCGGCAATCGCCTTAGCGACCACTATTGCTCGAGGTTAACATTGTTACTTATTTATAAGAGGTTGTCGTTGTTATTTATTGTAATTATTCCTCTACGTTTACTACATTCTTCCTCGAACTTGTTGTATTTGTTTTGCCCCCCTTTTGCGCGTAATATTGTAACACCCATACAAAAAGTGTCTGTATATAACCCTATTGAATTGAATTGATAAATGCCACTGAGAATTTTCCAAACATCATTTACACTGACCTAGCTGGCGTTGCGGAAAGACATCCAAGTTGGATGATCCAACCCTCACCTTTTTTTAAATCTTTGTTGCAGAAAGAGATCCCTATTGTATCTTCTGGTTTCACTCCTTCTGTAATGCTCAATAAAATTTGGGTGACGGCGTCTTTTAACCACGAAACTGGATTTTCATTTTCTGATGTTGGGTTTATAGTGAATTCTACTGTTCAACCTCTTACATTAAAATGTTTAACTTGCTTCATATATTCTTTAACTATCGTGAACTTTTCCATCATTGTCGCGCACAAAATAAAAATTTTAGTGATTTAACTCTGAATTAAGTTAGCGTACTGACTGTAAATTGCAACAAATTCCGCTATTTATTTGCCCATCTATTAGTCATAACTTAAAGATGATTATTCTTATGCGGGGGTCCCATCTGTTTTTCACATACACATTGTCTACAATAATTGGGTACAACTGCTGCATGCTTCACCCGAACGAAAACGATTAAAATCTAGAAATTAATTAATGTCGCCCCATGTCATATGCAAAATGTCTAGTCTTGGGGATATTATGTGGGTATTATTTGCATACATGTTTTTATAAAACACATACTTTAATTTTCAAAACACCGAAAACTAAAAAAGATATGATCGCACCATCTGTTAGCGGGGCTGCGACATATTAACGAGGGAGATTCATGACGTCACGTTTTTTTAAATTTTAAAATGACCGTCTGGACACGCCCCTGTAAAATGCCAGCGCCGTAAAAATGGACAGTCAATCAATTGGTGTCGTTAATTGGCTTAATTAGGGGTCGTTAATTAGGTCATTAGCGTCCTTAATTAATTTGCGAGGGGGCGTTAATTGGCTTTAATAATTCGCCGCCGCCAATTAACTCGGTTGAACTCGCATACGGGCATGTCTGGCGGAAGTATCTCTATACCTATGATAATCTAAATATAAATTTTGGACAAAAATCAGTATGCTGTATTGTACAGTCCTACTATAATCAACAGACCAGCCCCCTGTTAAATTGGGCTAAATTTAAGGATGTTTGTTTGACAGTAATTGATTGTTCTAAACAGAGTGAAAAAATCAAATTCGGCCCTGTGGATATCCGATTAAAATTTGAAGCCACCGAAAATTTCACCGCTCAAACAACGGTTTACTGTCTAATATTAAATGATAAAATTACTGATTATTCACCCTTATCCGGTATCGTAAATTTGTTATAATAATAAGCACTTGTGGAAAATTAGTTAGTCTTCTTCAGGATGTTGGGATTACTGGTATTTCTTCTCCCATGTCATAACCTAATACAAGCGTCAGAATTTGATGAAATTCTGACCCACCTACACACATATGGCTGTCTTAACTTTAATGATGAGTTAAATGACGGTCTTGGTGGTATATTAGCGCATGCCGACCTACCCAACGCAAAACAAACCCCCGTTGAAATACATATTGATTTGGATGAAAATTTGGACTATAATTTAGAGACATCATCAGGTGATTTTAGAAATTTCTTTGAAATGATGGTACATGAAATTGGCCATTCTCTTGGAATCCAACATTCAAACAACTTCTACTCCATTATGTATCCCTAGTATTCTTCAAAAATGTTTGACAACCCCTTGGTGGTAGATTTAGAAGAGGATGACAAACATGCAATTCAATCCTTATACGGCCCTCCTCTAGAAACAGCAACAACCTAAGAACAACCCCCAGGGACAACAGCAGCAGCAGCAGCAACCCCACCCAACATTTGTGATTTAAATAGTGAATTAAATACATTTTTAATAATCAATGAACATCTGTACATATTTCATGCGGATTGGGTGTGGCAGAAAAATCAAGCTAAAAATAATTTAAATCATAAACCAACTCAAATTACGGACTAGTTACCATTTTTATTAAATTTTGATAAAATATCAGCTGTCTATCAGAAACCGAAAGGATATATTATTCTTGTTACCAGTAATACAATATACAACGTTCAATTCCCATCTTTGCAACTTGAAAACCACGTAAACTTTAATTCGATGTAAAACATTACGAGAGCGTTTAATTCATATACGAATTAAACGCTCTCGCACATACTTTTTCTATAATGACATGTATTACTCGGAAATTGATGAATGTAATATGTATGTTAAGGATAACGCATACGTTTATAAAATGTTCCCTGTAATACCACTGTGTGTTAATGGGGGTTTCCGATATACAGATGGTTTAATATATTTTTTCAAAAACAAAATCTATTACGCGTACAGTGAATTTACTAACAAACTTGTAAAGGCGGAACCTTTTGATTTATCTATATTTGATATACAGTGTCCTAATGTGAGAATATTTAAACAACTTAAAAATTTATTATCCAAACTTACATCTTATTATAACTTGTAATATTGTTATAGTTATAAAATGTAATACTGTGTGTTTTAAATAAAGATAATGTAATTTAATTTCATGTTGTTTTATTTTTAGAATTCCCGCCTTACCACAACTTCCTGATTCCCAGTTAGTTATAATTTGATAAAAAAAAACTTATCAAACCTACAGTTCCTGCTGATATGATTTGATACAAACAATATTATCAAATAAAACCCCGGTTCTCAGCTAATTATAATTTGATAAAAAAACTTATCAAACCTACAGTTCCTGCTGGTATGATTTGATACAAACAATATTATCAAATAAAACCCCGGTTCTCAGCTAATTATAATTTGGTAAAAAAACTTGCCAAACCGCAAGTTGATAATAAAATAATATACATACCAGACAAAATTTAATTCACAATCAAACATTCATTTTCATTCAAGTAGTATTGTTGTTAAACTTAAAATAAAAATGCTAGTGTTAATGATGATATTGTGAAAGTTGTGATGGGTGGTATTGGTGCGAGTGATAGACGGAACGGTTGTACCAGCAATCCTAACGCCGGATTCTACCTCACGCGTAATTTTTGCGGGGGTGTCTCCAGCCCCAGCTCCAGTAATAAATGATAATAATAATTATTATTATGATGACGTATGTCAAACGAGGTCGGAGGATGATGACAGAACGGAGCTGGTTGTACCAGCAATCCTAACTCCGGATTCTACCTCGTGCGTAATTTTTGCTGGATATAAATCATTTATATTGAATGAGGTGGGTGAAGATTTATGTATATGGGTGTGCCCAAACTGCATCTAAATCGCAAGAACAGCGAATAGGTATTGGATCAGCACCAGGATCCAAAAACCACGTGTGCATGTTCAAGAACAAGGTAAAACATAACAAAAATTGTTTTTTATACATTTATTTATTTAAATGTATAATTACAGTCATCCCTCAGCTCAGGTGCCATTTTTGCTCAGAAGCTATGGGGCTCCTCTACCCCAAAAGAAGTGTGCTCGGTTTGTGCACCACTACCCCAAGACGATGGCTTCAACAATTATTCTACATATATTAATCTGTAATAAATACAATTAATCTTATTATATAAACTTTAATTTTAATAATTACAAATATTTTTTATTATATCTTTAAATAAGTTATAAATATTCAACATATATTGACATCATGAATATCCAACTTCTGTTTCTAAAACAACTAACTGGGATTAATTAACTAGGAGTCAGTTCCAAGGGTCGTGGTAACAAACGCCAAAAATGCTATATTTGTATTTTCGTTTGTCTATCCACGAAAGCAGTTCATTTTGAAGCCGTGACAGACCTTACTACAAATTCGTTCTTGGCAACAGTAAATCGGTTTATTTCCCACAGAGGTAAATCATCCTTTATCTATTCTGACAATGACACTACGTATGTCGGAGCAAATAACGGACTGACGAAGTTCTAATAATTTTTGAAAGACAAGGAAAATTCATTGTATAACAATCTAGCTAATCAAAGCATCAGTTGGAAATTTATTCCAGCACTATCCCCAAACTTTGGTGGGATTTGGGAGGCCTTGGTAAAAGGCGTTAAGTACCATCTCAAACGAGTGTTAGTAGACACATGTGTTACCTACGAAGAATTTGTGACTGTTTTGACAGGAATTGAAGCTATCCTTAATTCCCGTCCCCTATCCGAAATGGCAAACAACCCAAACGATTTAGAGCTTCTCTCTCCCGCACACTTCTTGATAGGAAGAAAACTAACGTCCATTCCTCCAACTGACGTTACATTGAAGACAGCACAAAGCATCAATTTCACTCAACTCCAACAACTACAGAACAACTTCTGGGCAAGATGGTCCAAGGAATGTTTAACAGAGCTCCGGCGTCGAAGAAAATGGCTCATCAAAAAACCACCATTCCTATGGAAATTAGGACGAATCGTCGCACTCCATCCTGGGGAGGACAGGATCGTATGAGTGGTGTCCGTAAAGACAATTTCTGGCACCTACAAACGGTCCCTAACCACGTTGTGCCCACTCCCATTCAACAGTAACAGCAGTGTTAAAGAGGTTATGAGTGATGTGAACTTGCGTGAGGTGATTTAGTTTAAGAACTATTTAAGCAACTTAAGTGAATCTTAGAATAGTTTTGACAATTATCAATGTATGTCCAATTTATTATATAACGATGTTATGTTTGCAATTTATGTCTATTTGTCAGTAGCTCTTCCAAGGCGTGGGCTGAAGCAGAAAATATCAAAATTCCTTGAAAACGAAGCAAAGGAATTCCCTGAGCTTTAAAATGAGTCATGGAATTATGACCTATTTTCTTTTGTGATATAACAACGCATTTAAATGGCCTTAACGTTTAACTTCAGGGAAAAAATCAGCTTGTGTTTAAAATGTTTGCTGCAGTGAAAGCTTTTCAAATTAAAATGAAACTTTTCAAAACTCAGTTGATGAAAGGTGAAATTAGTCACTTCTCTACATGTGCACAATATATTCCGCATAACAAGCACGTTATGTTAGGGAAAAAATTTGCAAAACAAATTAATCTTTTGATTGAAGAATTTGAGAGAAGATCTCTTCTACTTAGGTAAAAAAATCTGGACCGTGAAAAGTACAAGAATCTTATTGAAATTACACTGAAAACTTGTATATTTGGAACAACTTATATATGTGAACAGACATTCTCATTTATAAACATTAATAAAAACAAGGAACGCTCGTGTTTGAGTGACAAAACAATCATTTGGAAGATATCTTAAAAACAGCGACTTCAAATATGTCTCCTGAATACGACAAACTTGTTGCCGAAAAACGATGTAATGTTTTTCATTAAATTTATTTCATAATGAACAAAATATTGTATATTTTTTGTTTTTTCGCCCAAAAGCGTTTTCCCACCTATCCTATTTTTTTACGGTCCGCGGCTTATTTCCGTAAAGTATTATGGCCCTCATCTCAGTTTGAGTTGTGCACCCCTGCGCTAGAGGAATTACAAGCAGCAATACAGAGGGAAATAGAAAACATAGCTAAGCAAACTTTGCAGCGAATATTTGATAATGTTAAAACAAGAGTAATTTTATGTTTAGATGCCAACGGAGGACATTTTGAACATTTATCGTAATTTTTTTTTTCTTTTTTAATGTACAAATGTAAAATTACTTACAATGTTTTTTAAGTTTGTATAAATTTGTGTAAATAATCAAATAAGCATATTTAAAAATTATGTTTATGTTTTCATTTATTTTCCATTTATTGTAACTGCATTCTAAATTAAATTAAAAATAAATAATAAAAATAATTATTATTTATTATTAAGTATAGAAAATTTTTACTTACATATGTATATAAACTTATTTTTGAGACGCCGCTGTTTAAATGTAAGTATGTATTAGTGTTAATTAGTGTAGAATGTATTAGTGTATGTACATGACAATAATTTAACGTGCCGGGAAATTTAAACTGTCCTCAATCATTTTGGATCCCCTGTACTACTTTTATATATACTGCGTTTTAATATAAATATTTTGTTATATTTATATTAAAACGCAGTTTTTGTTCATGATTTTTTTTTGTGTATATTTTACATTCGTATCGTAATGAATTTTTGACAATTTTTGTATGAAAGGGCCGGCAAAAATTAAAATCACCGCGCCGGTTAGATCGCCGGTTAGTCCCAATCCGCCCCTGACTGCTGAGCTCTGAAGCTAACAAATGGGTAATAATAATTTATTTTGCAAAACAATAGTACAAAACAGCGTATACATTTTCATAACGGTTAGTACTTCAATCATCTATAACTGGAGTGTTATCTGAATTAATTTTCAAATGTTATAAAAACAGCGTTGCTATTAAACACTTGGAAGGTCTTCACCTCCCAGATCCAAGTGAAGAGCAAAACAAAAGGTCCTCACCTAGGGTTACCAACCGTCCTACTTTGGTAGGATATGTCCTACAATTTACCTCCTTGTCCTACGTCCTACCTATTGTTAAAAAATATCGGAAATGTCCTACTTTTATAGTATTTATACTTTGAAGACCGCTGAGTCGACATTTGCCGATGAACGCAATCGTCGACGTTTGCCGATAAACGCGATCAACGCGTAACGAAT
Source organism: Liopterus haemorrhoidalis (assembly GCA_963971575.1). Lineage (NCBI taxonomy): Eukaryota > Metazoa > Arthropoda > Insecta > Coleoptera > Dytiscidae > Liopterus > Liopterus haemorrhoidalis. The sequence continues at coordinate 29,902,258 of OZ020622.1, read as the reverse complement.
GCGCATAGTTGTTGCGACGTATCCCGCCATGGGATTTGTTACCGCAGATATCTCGCGATCGGGTGGTCGTAGCGCGATTTATCGTACGTCATTGGATTCAGCGAGTCATTTTCCATCGATCGCGACCCGTAACACTGCTAAAAACTCATATTTAGAGATATTTTAATTAATAAGGATCATTTTCCTCTAACTGGGCGTGGCTTACGCCACGATTGGTTAAGCTCCTTCCCCCTCCACTCAACGGAGTGTATATAAGCAGATACCGTGCTACGCTAGGCACGGTACAAGCGACCAGAAGAAGTTAGCCAGCGATGATAAACCTCATGGTCCCCTGCTCCTGCAGTAGATCCTGCAGAGGTCCAAAGAGAGGACCCCAAACCGTCAACTAGCCAGGAAGTGGAAGAGCACGAAATCCACAGCAACGAAAATACAACCAACAGCACCCCACCGATCATTCTTCGCTCCCAGGTCAACTGGGTTGCTTTGAACAAAGAAATAAAAGAAGCGAAAATAAACATAGCCTCTGCAGGCACTGCCGGAGAATATGTTATAATGAACCCAGCCAGCTCAGACGACTTCAGAGCGCTTATAAAACTTCTTGACAAGAAGGAACTACCTTACCATACGTATCAGCTACCAGAGGATAAGGCACTAAAGATAGTTCTCAGAGGGATTCCCATCGGCATTGCTGCTGAAGAAATCTTGCAGGAACTAAAAGAATTGGACTACCCTGTCCTTATAGCTCGGCGCATCAGAGTGGGCCAAGAGAAGAAACCCGTGCCGCTCATAATGGTTGAATTGGAAAAAACTGCCCGTGGCAAAGAGATTTTCGAAACTCACCTCCGACCGTCATTCAACCCAAAAATAGCAAACTACGCATGCTACAGATGCGACAGGACCGATAACAAAGGTGGGGGAACTGCCATATTTATCAAAAGAAGCATAGACCACACTGAAGTTGACAACTTCAATCTAGTCAACCTGGAAGCAAAAGCAATTTCAATCACCATGGCCGGGAATAAACAGCTGAGAATTGTTTCTGTCTACCAAACTCCATCAAAAAAGATCCTTCCTGGAGACCTGGAAAAGATCTTCAGCGTCACCGGTCCTACGATCGCTGCAGGAGACTTCAACTCCAAACACCCGCTGTGGAACAGCAGTGTTACAAACATGAGAGGCAAACAACTGCTCAAGTTTGCAGTGAATCATGGTCTAGTCGTCCATGGACCCACTTCTCCAACGTTTTTCCACAAACGCGGATTCAGACCTGACGTCTTGGACATAGCTGTGGTCAAAAACACATCCATCTCAAACAATAAACGATCTCACATCGGACCACAACCCGGTCATTGCGGAAATCAATGTTGAGCCCACCCGTACCCCGCCACCGACCATCTCCATAACCGATTGGCCTCTCTTCGCTGAGCATCTTGAAGGAAACCTAGCCCCAACGACGACGATCAACACAATAGATGAGCTCGAAAACTCCACAAAATGTTACACAAAACAGATCCAAGAGGCACTGCAGGCTGCAAGTATCACCAAGATGGCACACGCTTCCAACCCTCTCGCTCTTCCACATTGGCTTCGCAGCCTAATACGAGATAGAAATAAAGCCAGGAAAAAATGGCAAAAATCCAGATCCAGAGACGATCGAATTACCTACAACCATCTTAGGGCTCGTGTCTCTTGCGAAATAGCCGACCTGAAGAACGACAGATGGAAAGGCACACTAGAAAGCCTAGATGAAGATCAATGCACCATGTGGAAAATATCCAAAATCCTGAGGCGAAAGAAGACCTGCTACCCAGTAATTCATGGTGAGAATGGCCTGGCTTACAGCACAGTTGATAAGGCCGAACAACTGGCCAACAGCCTAGAAATCCAATGGCGCAATCACTACGACAACATCGATTTGGATCACGTTGATCGCATAAACAGAGTTGTCCGTCTGAGATTAAGAACAACACACGACAACGAGGACATAGACTTCGTCACACCAGATGAAGTATACGAACTCACCTCCAAGGTCAATACCCGAAAGACATCAGGTCCTGACGAAATACCTAATGCAGCTCTCCGCCACCTCCCCAGAAGAGCCATAGTTGCTTTGACCAACATAACCAATGCAGCTATGAGACTCGGACACTTTCCAACTAGCTGGAAGGACGCCTTGGTAGTGATGATTCCAAAGCCTGGGAAAGACCACAAGTACCCACAAAACTACAGGCCGATCAGCTTATTAAATCATCTCGGCAAGGTGACGGAGAAGCTGATACTTCAAAGACTCGACAAACATGCCGAAGAACACAAGATCCTGCCAGAATCTCAACATGGCTTCCGGAAGGGCTACTCCACAAATCAGCAACTACTGAGGGTTGTGGAGTACATCTCAGGGGGATTCAACAGCAGGCGCGCTACGGGAGCTGTTTTCCTGGACGTGGCAAAAGCGTTCGATAAGGTTTGGCACAACGGGCTTTGCTACAAGTTGCTAGACGCCAAATATCCGCTACACCTGGTAAAACTTATATCGTCTTTCCTCAAAGGGCGAACATTCAAAATAAAGTTAAACGGGCATTTATCTTCGCCCAGAAAAACAGAGGCAGGTGTACCACAAGGGTCAGCTCTGTCACCGCTTCTCTTTAACATTTATGTGAGCGACATGCCACGCACGGGAAACACCCTCGATGCAGAATACGCCGATGATTCAGTTATACTATATAGATCATCCAGCATGCCTGTCATCATGGGCAGGCTACAAGATAAACTTGATGCTCTGGAAGAATGGTATTCAACCTGGAGAATACAAGTAAATCCGGAAAAAAGCACAGCGGTATTGTTCAATAAAAGACGTTTTAAACCTACAGAAAAACTCCAGCTAGGAGGCAAAGACATTCCATGGACAAACACCACTAAGTACCTAGGAGTTACTCTAGACAACAAGCTGAGCTGGACCACCCACATTAGGCAAAAGCGCTCCCAAGCTCGCACAACCATAGGCAGACTATGGTCATTGCTAAGCTGGAGAAGCAAGATGAGCCTTAACAATAAACTAAGACTTTACAAATCGATTGTTAGACCCCAAATGCTATACGCCTCGCCCATCTGGGGCTATGCGAGAAAGACACTCATCGAACGTCTCCAAAAAGTCCAGAATCGGGCTTTAAGGCTTATCATTGATGCTCCATGGTTCGTCAGGAACATTCATATACACAGAGATCTACAAATGCCCCAAATCAGTGATGTTATAGAACAACATGCGAGCAAGTTCTTTGAGAGAATACAAGCCCTCGATTCGCCGCAATTCAGCGATATGTTCGTCGAATACGACGAAAACACACAATTAAAACATAGAAGACCCAGGTGCATTCTTTTTGGACTGACACCCAACCCATAGACTACACACTTACAAGAGTGATTAATACAAAATCAACCAGTAAATCCTAAAGGAAAACCAGCGATTTTTGAGTTATGCACCCAGTGCGGTACTCAAATAAAACGAAAATAGATCCCAGCTAGGCACGGTCGCTTCTAGGCAGCCGAACAGTCAACTTCGCTGCTTGGCAAAGTTAAAGTATATCAACAGTTATTTTACCGACGATTTAGTCGCTTCTTGGCGACCACGGCATCGCTTCTAGGCGGCGCTAGAATACTGCGACGGCTCTCGCTTCTTGGCAAGCGCTAGTACTCTTCGACGGCTTCGCTTCTAGGCGGCGCTTGTTACTACCGCCCCCCCCACTCGCTGCCAGGCAGGTGTTCCCGCCTCCTGCTAATATTCACAACGTTAATATTGACGGACAACGGCAACATCCTGGCTGGTCGCAGAGGGAAGGTTTCGAGGGAGAAGTACAACGCCCGTCAAGCGTTCCTTCGTCGCCGCCGCCTAATACCCGTTGACGTGTCGAAGCCCTATGCCGCAATCCCGCGGGCTTTACAACGGCATCTGTTACTCAAGGGAGACCCGAGAGCCCGGAGTTTCACCCCGCTAACGCCGCCACCATCACCGAGGCGCTTGCTACCCACAACAGCCGCCCCCGCTCATAGGAACGGCACCCAGAGGGCCACAATTCATGCCACCACCGTCAAGAAGGCATCAGCTGCTTCCTTGACATCGCCGCCCCCGGTCCAGACAACTGCCGCCCCCAGCATCAGTTGCCGCCCCCGGGCGGAAAACATTTGCCGAGACGGTCCTGAGTCCGTGGCTGCCTTCACGGTCCTGCCACCGCCTCCGAGGTCATCGACAGACGTTCCAGCAGCTCCAGGGTTCCCTCCGTCATCAACGGGGCATCGTCCTGGGTTGTCCCCAGCCGTAGCTGACCAGAACGTACTGCCGCCCCCAAGCCAAAAGGACAAATTGGGGCTCAAACTTGTCAACACGCTGGCCCAAGAAGGAGGGCGATATTGATTTCGCCGCCTCCGCCTTCCGTTAGGCCCACCACCGCTCCCGCTGCCAAAAAGAAGGCTAAAACCCACATCCGACCTGTGCAAGGCCCCCTCATCGGTCTGTGCACAGCATCCACATTTAAAAGAGTGCCGCCGCCGCCTCCCAAGAGCCGCTCCGCCGCCTCCGAGATAGCGTGGCCTGTGAGGGCTCGCTGCGACGAGCTTTTCGGCCCGGAGACGCCGCCCTCTACTCCGAAACAAAGGAAGAACCTCGTTAGCCACTCATCAACGGCCGATACCTCGCCAGAAAGGCGAGTGCTAGAGTTGTTTGGCCCCATAACGCCGTCACCACCGCCAGTCCGACAACGGTCACCAGCCCGTACGCCGACGCCGACGACTTCTTGCTCTCTTTCCCCGATCCTCACCCCCTCTTTCCCTGTTACCCCTGATATTCACCCGGTCAGAAGTCCAATTCCCAAGACGCGGAATTGCATCACAAAGAAGCGTCTGGACTTCTGAGCCATCTTTGTTCTCCTTTCAATGTTTATTCAAATAATCTATTTATATCATATGTCTATCTTTAATTACTTGTACCGATTCCTCTTTAATTTCATTTTTATAATAAAAGATTAATGTTATTGGTTGTTTCTCTTTTCAACACCTTGGGGAAAATCACGTTCTTGTTCAGGAGCTTAGTGATCGTGACTCTTCAAGTCCAGAGGAAATTCTACGACCCAGCTCGTGAGCTAGCCTGGGTATTGTGTTCAGGGATAGTGGCCTGAGGTCCTCGACCGAGGGGCATTACCTCCTGCAACATTTTGGCTCCCGCTCCGTGGGGCCCGATTCTCACGTGTCCAAGTTCGAATCTTGGAATAACATCTACGAGAATGCCCTCTAAACGACCATCTAAGCGCCAAGCTAGACTGGAAGAGGCCGAGCGCCTTTCCGGTACAAATTCAACCGCTAACAACGGTTCCCCTCACCGCGATGCGGTACAAGAACTGGCCAGGATCCTACGAGACGGACTGGTCGGAACAACCGAGTCTCGTTGGCGCCCACCAATCATCAAACCCCCCCCCCCAAATTCTCGGGTAGGTTGCACGAAGATCCTGCGCGATTAATTTCCAAATTAGAAGGGTATCTTCGAGAATCCGGTGTAGTTAAGGAGGACTACCTGGAGGACATCCCAGAATGTCTCGCTGGAGAAGCGAAGCGATGGTTTGAACCTTTATCATACCTCTCCATGGAATGGGACACGTTCAAACGCCGTTTCATGGATCGCTTCAACGGCGCAGACGCTAGAGCGCGTCTTAATATCTCGCTCCTAACCGACCCACAAGGTCCCCGTGAACCCGGCCGGGACTTTGTGGCCCGTAAAATGACTCTGGCACACCGTGGTGCATCGACAGAGTCAGATCTTCTACAGGCAACCATCAGCCTTATGAAACCGGATTACCGGTTCACACTCGCGCAGCGTGACATCAAATCCTTTGACGCTTTGCTTGACCTCGTGACTATATTAGATGAGTCACAGCAAGACAATCGTACATACGCTCAGTCATCGCGAGCGTACCCTTCCACGAACGCGCCTTCTTCGCAGCGCGCGCCCGCCCCTTATTATGTTCCGCAATCCACGCGTGCACCATCCAACGCATGCGTGCCGCCCCCCGCGCGCGCACAATACTCCCAAGTCGCGGCTCATCAGACACGCGCACCTACCCCTCCTTCCTCGCCGCCTAAGGCGCGCCCCCAAAACCAACCTTCTCAGCAGAGAAATCAACACTACCAGTCTAGGCCCGCTAAACCAGCATACCCTTGCAGGATTTGCAATGAGGATCACTACCAGGCCGACTGTATTGTCGTATCACGCGAGCAACACTCAAGAGCTCCTGTCAACAACAGCGCTCCAAAAACCAATGGAAATACGACTCCAAAAAACGCGTAGAGGGCTTAGGGGACGGCCAAGCCCTTCATGCCATTACTGGCGCCGTACTACCAACTATAAACATCGAGATCAATGGTACTGAGTACCACACCTTATTAGATACGGCTGCGGCATATAACTGTCTACATGTCGATCTAGCCGAAACGAAGAATGATGAGAAAAGAATGATACCACTGGCTGCAGTTGGCCATGATATGCGAGTCTGCGGGGAGGAAACAGCGCAGATCGTCATAAACGGACAAGCCAGTCAGGCAAAATTTTTGCTCTGCGAAAACTTAAGAGTAGACTGTATACTGGGCTATCCGTGGTTAACGGAACAACAAACTACGTTAGATACAGGCCGAAGGTGCATGCATTTTGGCACTGGACAGCGCCATACCGTTTTTTGGCTGACATCCGAGGCCTCGTCAACTACGAGCGACACGAGTCCGGCAATAGACATTGCGAAACTCGACCACGGTTTTAAAGATGACCTAGCGGAAGGCTTTAGAAGATTATTCCAACGCTTTCCAGCGGTGACAAATAGTCACCGACACCACGCAGGAACTAAAACTGTGCAGCATAAAATTGTCCTCAAGCACGATAACCCTATCCGTACAGCTCCGTACAGGGTGAGTGATGCCAAGAGGCAATTGATCCACCAACAAGTCGAGGAAATGTTAGAAGCCGCTATTATAGCACCTTCCACATCACCCTATTCAAGTCCGATAGTGATCGTCGGGAAGAAGGATGGAACGCCCAGATTCTGTATCGATTACAGGAAAATCAATACGGCGACCGTCAGCGAACCATCATCCATGCCCATTATACAGGATACACTGCGCGACCTCGGGGAGGCGCGTGTTTTCTCAAGTCTGGATCTGAAATCAGGATATTGGCAGATCCCGGTTCATCCAGACTCCAAGGCGGTTACAGCGTTCTCAATACCCGATGGAGGCCATTACGAGTTCAATGTGATGCCATTCGGACTACGTAATGCGCCTTCCACATTCCAGAGGCTAATGACGCAGGAAGTTTTAGCCGGAAATCTTCATGCCTTCACCAAGGTATATTTAGATGACATTATTATATTCTCCGAAAACCACAGAGAACATCTTCGGCATCTCACACTAGTCTTCGAGAGGCTCCAGGAACATGGACTGAGACTTGCACTGGAAAAGTGCGAGTTTGGGAAGAGTCACATCACATATCTGGGCCATACGATCTCTGAAGATTCGACCGAGCCGCTGGAGAAACATCTGACTCAGGTTGCAGGGGCGAAGACCCCGAAGACTCGGAAGGAGCTAAGACAGTTCCTCGGTCTCTGCAACTGGGTCAGAGACTATATAGGCAACTTTGCTACAATGAGTGCACCGCTCACCGATTTATTATCAACGAAGAAGCCATTTAAATGGACATGTGAAGCGGAGAACGCGCTGTCTGAAGTAAAGACCGCATTCAAGAAGCCGCTGCAACTACATCGTCCCTCGGCCAAACTTCCATACACTTTGCAAACTGATGCCAGCGGACATGGTCCTGGAGCCGTGTTGTTCCAACAAGATGGAGACCGGCGCCGTATTATAAGCTACGCAAGTGTACGCCTCAACTCCACGGAGAGGAGGTATCACGTCAACGAGCAGGAATGCTTAGCGTTAGTGTGGGCAGTTAAGCGATATCGGCCTCTCCTGGAGGGGAGGCGTTTTACGGTAATCACAGACTCCACCGCCCTAACATGGCTCCACAGATTTAAGGAGACCAAAGCGTTGGGCTCTATTATTACAAGAGTTCGATTTTGAAATTAAACACTGTGCAGGAAAGGACAATGAGCTTGCTGATGCCTTATCCCGACAGCCTGACAGTGATGAAACTATCCCTGAGGAGGATACAAATAGAATGGTGCCACCGGAACGTGGAGAGATAAACGTACTACTCGGAGAGCCACCTCTTCCGGAGCAAGTCCAGGCGAGTCAAGCTCAGGATGAGCAGACTCAAGCATGCCTAGGAAAACTTCGAGAACCGCTGAATCCCGATAACGCTATCTTCCACGAGGCTTTAGTCGAGAGGGATGGCTATGTATGGTTCATAGCACCTCCCGGTTCCAACCAGCAGTTGTTCGTACCTGAAGACATGCGTGCAAAGGTACTGGCCGCTCACCACGATGACGTAGGACATCCTGGACGGGATGAGACACACCGCGCCATCGTTCAGAGGTATTTATGGCCTGATATCAAAAACCACATTCGTCAATACGTCCAACGCTGCATGATATGCGCAGCAAATAAGCCGGGCGCAGCGAGGACTGCCGCTCCATTAAAGCCACGAGCCCCAGTCGCACCATGGTATAAAGTCTCGGTGGACCTCATGGGGCCTTATCCAAAATCGGCCTCAGGTAGGACCCACATACTAGTGGTAACCGACACTTTCAGTAAATGGGTGGAAGCGTTCCCTACAGGAGAACCACGCTCACATATATTAATTAAACTCATTGAAGAAAACGTTTTTGACAGATTTGGTTATCCGAAGATTATCCTGTCAGATAACGGGCCCCAATTCACCAGGTTTAGGTGGAAACGTGCCTGCCGCAGATGGGGTGTCACAGCCCATTATACTGGCATATATCACCCGCGGGCAAATCCAGTAGAACGGCGGAATCAGGAGATTAAGAAAGGCCTCCGTATGCGCATGCAAGGGCAGCCGCATACAAAATGGGCCTTACACTTGCCAGCAGTTCTGAGAGATCTGCGAACCAGAAGAAACGCAGCAACCGGCTGCTCACCCAGTTTAGCGCTCCTAGGATACGAGTTGCCACTGCCAGGCGATCGTGTCCTACAGCGCCAAGCTCAACTCCATCACCTTCAAGATGATCGAGAAGAAAGGCTTGAAGACATCAAAGCGTATACCTTGCGCTACCAAACCCGTTACGCCGGAGGCGAAACACCCGAACCCCATGATGTCGGAGAGCCAGTCATGATCCGGGCTCATCCTCAATCCGATGCTAAGCGGAATCTACATGCCGGCTTCCACCCGAAGTGGCTCGGCCCATATAATATTAGAGAACTACATTCAGGGCGGGTCTACACCGTCGATAGGAATGGAACTCCCGTCCGTGTTCCAGCCTACGACGTGAAGCCTGCTCCGCGCCCACGTTCACCAGAGGACCAGCCCCGATCACCCCTTTCAACTATAGAAGAGGAACCCCCGCCTGCTGACGAGCCAGACGCCCCGTCACCAACACCAGGGCCCTCTACAAGTGCTTGACAGCACGCACCCCCATGGACACTACAGTGCCGACCCCTCTCCCATGTGAGTGAAAAACATTTTAAAAAAATGCCCAAAGACAGTTACATTTTTAAAAATCATAGTGAAATAGACACTTTTAGATTAATGACATTCCCCAAAAGACTTTATTTAAAAAGACATAAGTGAAGTGAACTCTAACATTATTCACGAACATTATTACACATTGTTGTGCATTGTTGCACTTATATTTTTTGTATTGTATTTAGTTTTAAGCGATGCTCGGTTACGGGTCACGACGATGGAAAAATATCTCGACGGGGAGGAACTTGTTACCGCAGATATCTCGCGATCGGGTGGTCGTAGCGCGATTTATCGTACGTCTTTGGATTCAGCGAGTCATTTTCCATCGATCGCGACCCGTAACACTGCTAAAAACTCATATTTAGAGTTATTTTAATTAATAAGGATTATTTTCCTCTAACTGGGCGTGGCTTACGCGGGTTTGGTAGCGCAAGGTATGCGCTTTGATGTCTTCAAGCCTTTCTTCTCGATCATCTTGAAGGTGATGGATTTGATCTTGGCGCTGTAGGACACGATCGCCTGGCAGTGGCAACTCGTATCCATGATTGGTTAAGCTCCTTCCCCCTCCACTCAACGGAGTGTATATAAGCAGATAGCGTGCTACGCTAGGCACGGTCGCTTCTAGGCAGCCGAATAGTCAACTTAGCTGCTTGGCAAAGTTAAAGTATATCAACAGTTATTTTACCGACGATTTAGTCGCTTCTTGGCGACCACGGCATCGCTTCTAGGCGGCGCTAGAATACTGCGACGGCTCTCGCTTCTTGGCAAGCGCTAGTATTCTTCGACGGCTTCGCTTCTAGGCGGCGCTTGTAGCTTCGACGGCTCTCGCTACGTGGCGGGCGCTTGTTACTACCGCCCCCACACTCGCTGCCAGGCAGGTGTTCCCGCCTCCTGCTAATATTCACAACGTTAATACTGACGGACAACGGCAACATCCTGGCTGGTCGCAGAGGGAAGGTTTCAAAGGAGAAGTACAACGCCCGTCAAGCGTTCCTTCGTCGCCGCCGCCTAATACCCGTTGACGTGTCGAAGCCCTATGCCGCAATCCCGCGGGCTTTACAACGGCATCTGTTACTCAAGGGAGACCCGAGAGCCCGGAGTTTCACCCCGCTAACGCCGCCACCATCACCGAGGCGCTTGCTGCCCACAACAGCCGCCCCCGCTCATAGGAACGGCACCCAGAGGGCCACAATTCATGCCACCACCGTCAAGAAGGCATCAGCTGCTTCCTTGACATCGCCGCCCCCGGTCCAGACAACTGCCGCCTCCAGCATCAGTTGCCGCCCCCGGGCGGAAAACATTTATCGAGACGGTCCTGAGTCCGTGGCTGCCCTCACGGTCCTGCCACCGCCTCCGAGGTCACCGACAGACGTTCCAGCAGCTCCAGGGTTCCCTCCGTCATCAACGGGGCATCGTCCTGGGTTGTCCCCAGCCGTAGCTGACCAGAACGTACTGCCGCCCCCAGCTCCGGTCCCTGCCGCCCCCAAGCCAAAAGCACATATTGGGGCTCAAACTTGTCAACACGCTGGCCCAAGAAGGAGGGCGATATTGATTTCGCCGCCTCCGCCTTCCGTTAGGCCTTCCACCGCCCCCGCTGCCAAAAAGAAGGCTAAAACCCACATCCGACCTGTGCAAGGCCCCCTCATCGGTCTGTGCACAGCATCCACACTTAAAAGAGTGCCGCCGCCGCCTCCCAAGAGCCGCTCCGCCGCCTCCGAGATAGCGAGGCTTGTGAGGGCTCCCTGCGACGAGCTTTTCGGCCCGGAGACGCCGCCCTCTACTCCGAAACAAAGGAAGAACCTCGTTAGCCACTCATCAACGGCCGATACCTCGCCAGAAAGGCGAGTGCTAGAGTTGTTTGGCCCCATAACGCCGTCACCACCGCCAGTCCGACAACGGTCACCAGCCCGTACGGCGACGCCGACGACTTCTTGCTCTCTTTCCCCGATCCTCACCCCCCTCTTCCCTGTTACCCCTGATATTCACCCGGTCAGAAGTCCAATTCCCAAGACGCGGAATTGCATCACAAAGAAGCGTCTGGACTTCTGAGCCATCTTTGTTCTCCTTTCAATGTTTATTCAAATAATCTATTTATATCATATGTCTATCTTTAATTACTTGTACCGATTCCTCTTTAATTTCATTTTTATAATAAAAGATTAATGTTATTGGTTGTGTCTCTTTTCAACACCTTGGGGAAAATCACGTTCTTGTTCAGGAGCTTAGTGATCGTGACTCTTCAAGTCCAGAGGAAATTCTACGACCCAGCTCGTGAGCTAGCCTGGGTATTGTGTTCAGGGATAGTGGCCTGAGGTCCTCGACCGAGGGGCATTACCTCCTGCAACAGATTCCCACGACGTACTATCCAGTAAAGACTACATTAGTAGTCTATACTGAGGTACTAGTGCGAATACGTCCAGCTGTCGGCGTTGGCTTGTTTTATTTTACAAAGCAGTTGTTGAGAAGTTTAAATGAAAAAAAATAACATTATTATCTATAATTATTTTTTTAAATTATTTATATTGCCTATTGTCGGGGTTCAATATTTATTGCAGCTAAGTAAAACCGAAATGAGTGGAACAAAAAGAAAATGTAAGTTCAATGAAAACTTGCAAAATAATTTTAAGATGTTTAAGACAACAGATAAAGAGGACGGAGCCCATTGCCCAATCTGTAATATTACTATAAATTTGGCTTTAAAAGGAAAACAGCGTTGGTGCAACATTTAGAGACTGATCGACATAAGAAAAACGTTGGAAGTGCTGAGTGTATTTCAAAAATTGATATTAAAAAAAATATATATATATATTCTAAATTAGACAACGATATTGCTGCTGCCGAATTAACATTATGCTATCATTTTAGTTTCAAATCAGTGGATTGTACAAATAACTTAATTTCGCACATTTTTCACGATTCGGGAATTGCTACAAAATTGACTTCGGCTAGAACAAAAACTGAAGCAATTATTAAGGGTGTATTAGGCCCTCATTCATTACAACACTTTCACCAAGATTTACAAAATATACCTTTTATAGGTATTTCAACAGATGGTAGTAACCATAAAAATATAAAAATATTTCCGGTAATAATCCAATATTTTAATTACAAAAATACTGGTATTGAGCATAAACTTATGAAAATGTCATCATTACAAGATGAAAAAGCTATCACAATTAATACATTGCTGATGGAAACATTGGAAAGTTTTAATTGTGTGGAAAAATGCATTGCCTTCGGGGGAGACAATTGTAATAGCAATTTTGGGTCGCGTAAATATGGGGGTGATAACAATGTTTTTGCTTTAATGCGTAAAAATATTAACCATCTAGAAGGCAGCGGTTGTCCCACCCATATACTTAATAATTGCATTCAGCACGCCGTTGATTGTTTGCCCATAGATTTAGAAAGCATTCTTGTAAAAATTTATAATTATTTTTCTATCTACACAGTGCGTATTGAGCAATTAAAAGAATATTGTTTATTTGTTGATGTTCAGTTTAAACAAATACTTTGCCATTCAAAAACCCGTTGGTTATCGCTGTACCCAGTAATTACACGAACATTAGAAATGTACGATGCGTTAAAAAGTTATTTTTTGTCTATCGATAAGCCCCCGGTTGTGCTTCGTAAATTTTTTGAAAATCCTTTAAATGAAGCTTACTTAATGTTCGTTAACTCACTAGCTTATAGTTTTCATCAGAATATACAAAAATTAGAAAAAGAATCGAATTGTGTGATCGAAACTATTTCGATATTAGAAGATACATGCAATATTTTAAAAATTAGACAAGACACTGAATATATTCCTTTGACAGCTACAGAAATTATAAATAAAAATACTGAGATGGAAAAAGAATACAATTATTTAAAAAAATACAGTATTTTTTTAAATAATTGCATTATTTTAAATACTGTATGTTAGTATATAAGTCAGGAATGGAATATTTAAATTTGTGGACAGAAAAATTCTTAAATTTTAAAATATTTGATTGGATGTCACTTTCCAAAATTCCATCTTAGGAAGATATTATTAAAACTATTTTGTATTTACGTGAAAAAAAAAAAAAAAATAAATTATAATTGATGATTCTAAATGTGTGACCCAGTATAGCAACTTGAAAATTTTTATGATTCAGAACGTCGATTTAAATGACAAAACAGTTAATGATAAGTGATTAAATTTTTTTCAAAGTGTAAAACGCAAGGAAATATTTCCGAATTTTTAAAAATATGCCAGTTTATGTTTGCCATTCCAGCGCATAATGCTGTTGTGGAAAGAATTTTTAGTTTAATGGAAGCACAATGGACAAACGAGCGAAATCGATTGTTACGGTAATATTTATAATACAAGTTCGTTAGTTAGTTAGTTAGTTAAAGTTTTTGGCGCACAGCAACACAGGCTATTTGCGCCTAACGCAGCCCATTTAAATGACTAGACTATATATTAAAAACAATATATTAGACAATAAGAAAATAAATCAAATCATTAAAAATACGCATCTCAATAAAAGAAATCTTGTACTGACAAACACAAATAAATAATATAAAAGGTCTGTTCGAAAATATGAACAGACTAAAGGTGATGGTAAGAGGCTGTAAAGGGGCCAATTACCATCGAATATCACAGTCAATAACTAGAACACAAGTTCCTATAGTCCTAATTCCAAATTTATGCTAATTGCCGAGTAGAATTATGTGTTTTTCGATGTGCAGTGCAGAGAAATATCAAGCGAACAATTCATTTGCCGAGAAGCCATACCGTTGAAGATATCCAACTCCAAGGACCCATGCGAAGTACAAATGATAAGATTCACAAAAATCTTATCTAATTGCCAATCGATACCAGTGGAATTAAGCCGGCCCAAAATCCAAAAAATCGATAAAAATCAATGGATCGTCATCGCCCCATACCAAACGATAGCCATCCAGACCTGCAGGCAAGATTCAGAAAAAATACCCTTGTCCGGAAGTTACGTCCTGAAACTAACCCCTTTCTGCAAAGTCACCATCGAAGGAATAAAAATACAATCACATGAAGAACCAAAAAGAAAATTTAAACAAATAGAAGTACCAAAATTTAAACAAAATCTTAAGGACTCTCCTACATCAGAGATGAAGCCAATAAAATTAGATCACATTAATATGGATCAGACCAAAAACATCTTACAGGCCATCAGCACCCAAAAGAAAGAATTAAAAAAAATCTCCGAGCCAACCATTCATCTTAAATTTAGCATCTGGAATTTATTGTCATATATTTTAATGTTTCTTGTAATCATTTTGTATTGTTACATGAAACTACGATGCAAGTTCCAGTCAAAGGCAGCAGAAGATTCCAAAAGAGGCCAGTCCACTCAACTCGAAAACTCCAGGGTCACCCCCCAAGTTTCCTTTTAAGGATGGAGGAGTTATTTATTCCAAACCGCTGAGTCTACAATAATTTATTGATGACTTTATTATTTGTAATTCTTGTGAAATATAAAATAAGCTTCATTGTAAATATGAAAACCATATATATAGAGAACATTTCAATATTGTAATCATCTTTTGTCAAACCATTGTGTGTTAATAAAGTAATTTTTTGACAACTTCTTTTTAAATTTTAACTTGCCTCTTTAATTTGCATTGAGCAAAGAAAAATTGAATTATTGGAAGAGAGGGCAAGGAGGAAGAGCGATCTAGATGAGGACGATTTATTTTTTAAAAGTCTTCTTCCGCATGTTGAAAAAATTGCCGATAGAAAAAAAATGTTATTTAGAATTAAGGTGCAGCAGTTGGTTGATAAATTTGTTTACATGCAAATTCACCAACCGAGGAAATAGTTGATTGTTAGTATATTATGCAAGTTATAAGTTATGCTGCGTTCAGAACCTCTCAATTATAAATTAGAATTAACGTAAAATTAGTACTTAACATAAAATTAAGAATTAGAAATTAAGTTGCATTCACAATAAAAATTAAGAAATTAAGATTAAGACACTGACATCTAGTATTTTAGCGACAAACTTTTATCGATTTCTACTTTACCGATCGATCTGTTAATATTTGTAATAAGGTTTTGTGTGTTTAGAAGCATTTTAGAAGTCTGTGTGATAGGTCCGTGTTATTATTGTTATTTATTAGTGAAAATTCAAAATGGAGGAGATGTTTATAGCGTTAGTAGTTGACAACAAATTATTATACGACAAAACAAATAAAGATTTTAAAAATAAAATAAAAAAAGCAGCACAGTGGAATGAAATAGGGAAGTGCTTTAATATAAGTGGTAAGTTTACTGCCTTTTTAGCTTGCATATAGCCAATTAATTTATATTTTACAATTATAGGTGAACATGCTGAAAAATATTTTAAGCAGTTGAGGGAAAAATATGTTAGAATAAAAAAAGAGAAGGAAACATCAACCAGAAGCGGAGCTTCAGGAAAGCAGAAGCCTGAATGGCATTTGATGGAGACGATGAAGTTCTTGGATGAGATTGTAAAACCAAGAAAGTAAACTAAATGTACATATAAACAATATGCTATTCTAACAATTCTTTTTCATTTTACAGAACTACCGGAAGTATTAATTTGGGTGCCAGTACATCGGCAGTCAACATACCCATTGAAATTATAGAAAATGTAGAATATTGTGGAACTGGGGAATATCTGGAACTGGCGAATTGGGATGATACATCCACTTCTGGCACACTAATGAGCCCTACATCTGTGCTGCTAAGTCCAACCTCTGAATCGCTGCTGAGCCCTACGTCTGATCCGCTGCGTAGCCCCACATTCAGCGAAGTGGAAAGGCAGCCAGAGAGCAGACCTTACGTTAGTTCAGAGCGTGAACAATCTACGTCGCAACCATTTGCAAAAAAATGAAAAAAAAAAAATGTTGAGGATGGTATTTCGTTATCGTTGGCAGCAATTGCACAACATATTGCTGCTAAACCAGAAAAGAATCCTAAAGAAATATACGTGAAAAGCTTCTGCAACCAAATAGAGCAGGAGATGCTGCAGATGCCCGAGGAAAATATGGAGGAATTTAATGATGGGGTCATGGAACTCCTAATCAAAACAAGGAGGGAGATTAGAAATAAAAAAAATTAATTAGGTTAGGTTAGGTTATAATTTTTCCATTCTTTTTTTACTTTACATTTACTTTTTTCTGTTTTAGTTTTAATACTTAGTTTGTTACTAAGGATTGTATATATTGTATAAACTGGACAATAGTTATTAGGATTTTAGAAATAAAAAATAATTTAATTTTAGATTTATTTAAAAATGTATTTAGTTTAAAATATACATATATTATAAAAAACAAAATTATATGATATTGTTTTGCCACGGTACACTTCCAGTGGTATTGAGATATTCCTTTATATATTCCCTGTATGCGGAAGCATTTGCAGTAGGATTTCTGGAACCTAGTCGACGTTTTAATTGACTTACGGGTACTAGTGATGGATTTGGAGGAATGTCATTACGCCATTGTCCTGGTATCGAAACACCATTTACTTCTGTATCACAATAATTTCTTGATACGTATTGTCTGTTTGTTGATAAAATTGTTTGTTCTTCTTTCTTTATATAATTGTGTAGGCATACAGCAGCCTTAACTACTTTGTCCACATTATCAGGCTCTTTAAAAATGACAGAATGAAATATTCTAAACCGAGCAACCATAATACCGAAAGCATTCTCTATGCACCTCCTAGCTCTGGAAAGTCGATAGCTGAATATTCTTTCTTCGTGTGCTAACCGTGTTCCTCCATAGGGTCGCATTAAATTCAACTGAAGGGGGAACGCTGCATCACCGACAAAAAAATATGATATTGGAGTTGTTGTGCCAGGAAAACTTTTGTTTGGGGGAACATTTAATAGATTATTGTTTAATTTGTGTCCAAATGAAGAAGCCCTCAAAACACCACCATCGCTTTGTGAACCATATCCTCCGATATCGACATATGTAAAGTTGTAGTCATGATCACAGATAGCAAATAACACAATACTAAATGTTTTTTTATAATTAAAATATTGTGAGCCGCTGTGACGAGGTGCTCTAATTACAACATGCTTTCCATCTATGGCACCAAGTGTGTTGGGCATATTCCACCTTTGTTCATAACCTAAACTAATATTTTTCCACTCTTGTTCAGTTGGCACTGATAATACTAACTCATGTAGAGCTGCCCATATTGCTTCACAAGTTTCATTAATTATGCAACATACAGTCGATTTTCCAATTCGGTAACTAAATGATAATGTGGAAAGACTGACTCCATCAGCCAAATGCCTACGAAATAAAAAAACAAAATAGGTACTTATATAATATGCAATGGTTGAAGACCATGATTATATTTATGACGGTAGTTACCTTAGAGTCAATACTAATCTGGCACCAGCAGGAATAAATTCTCTGTAACTTTTTTTTTGAATAAGAGGTCCGACCAAACTTAAAAGTTTGTCATATTACTCGACATTCATTCGAGTGTAATTGAAAAACATTTCTTTGTCACCCAACCTCATCTCTTGAATTAAATTATTATAATCTCCTTGATCACACCGTTTCTGGAATAAAGGTCTCACCCACCATCTCCGACTTTTCTTTTTTTTTAATTCTAAATAATATTGACCTAAAATTAACGCCAATGGAATGAGAAATTCTTCATCCATTTCTAACAATTTAATAACTTAGAATTCCAATACAATTTAGACGTTTACTTTAATAATAATATTTTTGGTTAGACAGATTGACAGCTGCTTACTGCGCACGCGTCAATTAGAAATTAACGTAAGAATTTGGCGTCCCCTAACTTATAATTTTAATTTATAAGTATAATTTTGAAGGTTGTGAACGATAACGTACAGTTACGTATAACAAACATTTACGTTAATTCTAAGTACTAATTCTAATTCCTAATTGAGAGGTTCTGAACGCAGCATTAGTATATTATGTAAGTTATAAATTAGTATATTATGTAAGTTATAAGTTAGTATATAATTAGTTAATGTTGACATTATGTACAATTTTGTTTTTTTTTTCCATTACAATAAAAACATGAAAAAAAAATTGGTAATATAGGTTGCTTAGTCCAATTGGTCCACTGCTTCTCCAATTTATTACCTATTTTATTCAAAATATAATCGAATGTAGTTTTGCTCATACGAGTATATTTAAAAAATCTTTCACCATCTTTTAATTGAGGAAAAAGGTGGTGGTATTCCCCATATTTACGTCTCTCTTGGTTTATTGCATGTATACCTTTTCTTTTTGGTTCCATTTTTAAATATAGTAATTCTCTTAGAAACAATTCATCCAAAGATGAATCAGAACTCGACATTTTCTCTTATTTCAACATATGATTGAGCCAATATTCGAAAGAGTAGATATACATTTTCAAAACTAGCGTTGACTCTATGCTAGGCCAATATAATTAAAAAATGTACGATAAATAGAAAAAAATTAATAAAACTTCAATTTATAGGTTACGTCATCTGTCAGTCTCACTTGCAATATCAGCGTTTATGTGTGCACAACCAGTAACCCAGTACGCTTGTTTTCGGTACAGACTGTCAGCGCTGTTTTACCGGCTTTTTGTATGTTCTCGGCCTTAGATCTTGATAATTTATGATGTAAAGAACTTAGAACTATTTGCAAATTAACATTAATAACTTTTATTAGGTTCCACTACATTTTACACACCACATTTATAGCTTAACCCAAATAAATTCTACCATAATTTGAAGCTGCAGACGGACAATATATTGTTCCCGCGCCCGTCTGTTAAAGGCAGAAACTAGTATAATAAAGTTTTGAATGTTTTATATTTTTGCAAAATACATTGGAAAGTTATATCTTTACATAAATTAATATTAATTAATACAAAACTAATGTAAGTGTTTATGATTGTTCTAGAACGGTGGGCAACATTAAAAAAATTGTATCCAAGAGTGCTCCTTGTAAAATATAAACTCCGACACCCTTATCCGCAAATACTTTTGCTTGGGAGTCGGTAACCAGCGTCCTGGCGGAAACCCAGACCCAGAGCTTCTGTTAGATCCAGACGTAGTCGAGGAAATTGACATTGTTCTGGAGTCTGTACTAGAAGTTCTGGAGTCTGTACCAGAGGTATCACAGCCGTCCACATCTGGGGGAACTGCAAGTGCTACTCCATCTCCTCGACAACCAAATCGTTCAGGCCAATTACGGCAGGAAGCTGCGAAAACAAAGACAAAGAAGAAAGACTGCGACCAGGCAAGTGCTTTTGCCAGCACATTAACAGGGGCGCTGGAAAATTTAAGTAGTTATGTGCGAGAGGAAAAGTCTGCATTTGAAGACACTGATGAAGATTTTGCTTTTGGTCGCCGTCTTGCCATATCTCTGACAAAAATAAAAAGCAGGAAGAAGAAGCTATTGCTAAAAGCAAAATTTTTACAGTGGATTGCAGAGGAAGAGAGCGATTAATTTTATTGTATCTTAGAGTATCGTAGTTTTTTTTTTTAATCTAGTTTTTATATTCTTTTTGATTATTGTATATATTTTTTTTAGGTTGTTAATTATTTTTTTATAACATTTCTAGATAGAAAAATCTACAGGATACAATAAAAATATACAAATAAAATTCACTAATATTTTAGGTGGGTTCGGGAAGCAAACTCGGAGTGCTCTGAATCACTCTGCTTGATTCGAGGGCGTTCGAGGAAAGCACTGAACGCATTTCCTTGAGCGGCTTGGAGTTAAACAGAGTGATTCGGAACACTCCGATAAAACTTATAATTGTGAAATTTACCGAGTGTTTTATTTATTAATCTTACAAAAATTATTAATTTAAAAATATTATATATTAATATTTATTATAATAGAAGATTTTTCTGTGTTTGAAATATTAATATTGCCAATCCAACTAGAAACTGTATTTTTTCACTCATTGTATCAAGATGAACTCCTTACTATGTATATCTGAATACCACACAATCAAATGGTTATAAATTTGAGATTTTTATCATTTAATGAATTTCAAGGTATGTTAATTATATGTATAATACATTATCTTTGTTTATATTTGTTCTACATGTTATTTATGATGTATATTATAGGCCTGATGATGCTGATAATAAACAGCGAAACTAGCCGTAAAACACTGTATTGTTTTATTTCAACCATTAAATATTAATATACTTACGTTTTTACGTCGTACAATTTACTGCCGACTTGGCGATAAGTTTCTGACTATTTCTCTTATTAGGTATACGGTCGATATTATTCGTTTCATTGTTTCGTGCGGAACTAAATGATTTTTTTTTTAAGTTGTCACGAACTCTCTTTTTACCGATTACAGTGGGCTTTTGCTAAACAAAATGATCGAAAACCTCGTTCAATCGTTACAAGAATCTAGATTTTAAAATCTAGTTCCGCACGAAGATAAGAAATTAATAATATCAGATAATATGTTTTATTTAGTTTTAATTAATTATGATTTTGTTTACCTACCGAATGTTGTTCGCCAAAGTAAATGATTATAGTATTAAATTTCTTTATGTTATCTAATGTAAAAGGATATTTACTACAGTCTGTTTCAAACGGTTAGTCGGAACTAAATGGGAATTTCGTTCTTCTAGGTTGTCACGAGAAGGGATCTTGCTTGGGTTATTTCATTTTTCACGTTGGAAAGTCACAATTTAAAATTCCAACAATGAAACCATGGAAACGAATGACATATGTCAAAATTAAATTATTATTTTATATATATTTTAATGACAAAAAAATTAATAAATGGGAAATTTGTATTAAGAATGACACAAAAAATCAAAATATAAAGAAAATGACAATTTAAAATGATATTAACCTTAACCAAAAAATGTGTATTGTAAGTATGATTTACAAAGCTTAAACAAAACGGTCGAAAAGCACGATTTAAACGATGAAAGTAACTAGATTGCAAAATTTAGTGCCGCTTAACCGTTTGGAACAGACTGTATTCTGATATAAAAATTTTAGTTAGTTAAAATTTTTGGGGCACAACATCGACTGCTATTTGCATTTAACACAGCCCATCTAAATGACTAGAGTACATATTAAAAATAATAAATTAAAAAATAAATACATAAAATCTTTTATACATACTTAATAAAAAAAACCTTGCACAGACAAGTCCAAATAAATGGGATAAAAATCTTTTCAAAAAATTTAACAGTCGCAGGGTGATTGTAACTAGCTGAAAGGGACCAATTACCATCGAATATAACAGAAAATAATAAAATACATTAAATAAAGATGCAAGACTTGACACATAAACCAGTAAGTTTGATTCTCTCAGGAAGAGTATCAGCCTGTCCATGAGTCTTTAGAAAATAAGAAGGAATTTTTTAGAAAACAGGCATTTATTCTGTATATAAAAATATATAGGGCGCCAAAAATCTCGTAGCCTAGAGGCGGGAAAACCAATAATCCGCCACTGTATCACTGAATTTAAACAAACAAAAAAAAAAAAAAAATAGGATAATTTTCTATATACTTAAAGAATGAATTAATAACTAATTATTAAACAAATTCTTTATATTGTCGCTTATATGAACCACAAAAAATAATTAGGCGCAAATTAAGTAAAAGTTAGAAAGATAACCTAAAACTAAAATAGTTGTTGTAATGTTGCAAATCGAGTGATTTATAAATATTTGTCAAACACAATTAATTCTTGATAGTATAAATTATGATTGTTTAATAACACACTTTATTTGCACAATAAAACACTTCACTTAAACTTGAATTTGTTGAAATGCTTTTACTACCAAAAATACGCTGTAAACTAGCAGCTGTGAAACGGTTGGTAGCAGCTTGCTGGATTGAGGTGGGAGATGGTGTTTGGTCAGTAGCGTAAACAGAATTATTTTCATAAATAGAGGGGGGGTTTTCTTTAATAATTTAAAATATGTACTATCACATAAAAATATTAACTTAAGATTTAATAATGCATATTATCCTACTTTAATTATCTGTGTATGTTATTTTTTTTTGTGTTATTTTAAATTATACAGTCTGTTCCAAACGGTTAGGCGGAACTAAATGGGAATTTCGTTCTTTTAGGTTGTCACGAGAAGGGACCTTGCTTGGGTTATTTCATTTTACACGTTGGAATGTCAAAATTTAAAATTTCAACAATGAAACCATGGAAACGAATGACATATGTCAAAATTAAATTATTTTTTTTACATATTTTAATGAAAAAAAAATAAATAAATAGGAAATTTGTATTAAGAATGACAAAAAATATAAATATAAAGAAAATGACATTTTAAAATGATATTAACCTTAACCAAAAAATGTTTATTGTAAGTATGATTTACAAAGCTTAAACAAAACGGCCGAAAAGCACGATTTAAACGACAAAAGTAACTAGATTGTAAAATTTAGTTCCGCCTAACCGTTTGGAACAGACTTTATATACATATATTGCATTTGGTTTATTTAGTTTTACCGACCGGCAACATATATAAGGGAGGTATAAGCTGTTCACTTTTGTAAGGACAAACCAAATCTAGTAATTTTGGTTACTTTTATAGTATAATACGGACTTTAAATGTCAATTAATTATTCCTTACGCTGTAAAACCGACTTTAGATTTATTGGTTCTAATAATTATTAAGAACGTGATATTTTTTTTATAATTTTTAATACCAACATGACATACAGTTTGCACCTTTGAAACTGTTGAAAACAAAATTTCCTCTTAGTTTGTTCTTACAAAAACTTGAACAGCTTATATTGTGTTCATACCGATTTTGATATTTCGAGATTTCGATGGATCCCCGAGAATTGAAGTCCCTACATAACTATAGTTATTAAATATATTTAATAGTTTTTAATAGTTTTGACTATTTTTAGCATGATGTCTGTCGGTCTATCGGTCTGTCGGTCTGTCGGTCTGTCGGTCTGCCTGTCTGTCTTTCTATCTGTCTTTCTGTCTGTCTGTCTTTCTGTCTGTCTGTCTGTCTGTTTGTATCTCTGTCTGTGTGTTTGTCGGTCTGTGTACACGTGCAGAGCAAATTCGGTGAAAAGACTTTTTATGAAACTTCATATTTAAGCTTCTGACATCAATGGCACGAGCTGATCAACTTTTGGTAAAAAGCGGTTAACTAGAAATAGGAGGTTATTCGTGTCCGTTTTAAAATTTTTGCGAATATTTCACAACAGAAAAATATTTCGACAAAATTTATTCAAAAAAGTTGCTATAAAAGCTATAACTAACAACTTTTATTTCAGACATTTTTTTATTTATTTATTTTTTTTTATTTTTTTTTTTTTTTTTTGTTTGTATGCAGGTACGTTTCCATGGTTATTGTAAATTATAAATACACATTATGCAATTGTCAAGGTAATATAATACGATATTGTCTTTTACAATAATAACTACTTTTCTGCTAGAATGTAGCACTTTGTGATGGCGCTCGGTTCTGTGGTGGCCACAGCTGATTTTTACTATTTATCTTCTATATTCAAATTGTAGGCTATATCAGCTTTTTATTTTTTTGTCTTCATATTTGGTTTCTACACGTGTTAAGTGACTATAAAACGAGTTCTGCAAAACAAAAATTATGGGTGTCTGTTTGTTTGTTAGAGATTCACGCAAAAACGGTTGGTCATATTTTAATAAAATTTGGTACTTTGATAGATTAGAATCAGCATTCGAACATAGGCTATATGGCATTTAAAAATTCTCATTTTAAGGAGGTATTTCGAGGTTAAAACTGTTTACTTAATAATTTATAATATGATTGACTTATTATTAACTTAACAGAAAAATGTGTATGACAAAAATTGTTTATAATACGAAAACAAATCATTTTTGTTACATGCATTTTTTCATTTAGATAAATATTTGGGGAGTTACGGAGGGACACTATTAAACTTAACTTTTATATTTCCCTTATTATTGACTTAACAGCAAACACGTTTTTGACAAAAATGTTTATAAAAAGAAAATAAGTAATTTTTGTTCTATATGCTTTTTCGATTGGTTGAATATTTGGGGAGTTACGGGAGTACACCCTAAAACTAAAATTTTTAAATATCTCACTTATTATTTACTTTACATCTAAAATGTATATGTCAGTAATTTGTTTTAATAAGAAAATTAAAACAAATTTTGTTGTATGTTCGTTTTGATTGGATGAATATTTTGAAAGTTACGGACGGAACACCCTAAAACTAACTATTGAAATATCTCCCTTATTATTAACTTAATAACAAAAACGTATTTGAACATTTTTTTTATAATAGGGAAATGAATCTATTTTGTTCTACAAACTTTTTCGATTGGTTGAATTTTTGGGGAGTTACGTGGAACACTCTAAAACTAAAATCTTGAAATATCTCACTTATTATTTACTTTACATCTAAAATGTACTTGAGGAAATATTGTTTTTTCTTTCCTTCAATGCACTTCTTAATAAAAGATTATTTAGGAGGCAAGGAGAGTGTTACTTATAAGGTTAAAATATCTAACTCATCATTTAATTAATAGCAAAAATGAATATGACACTTGCCGCGCAAACAAAGTGTATTGTTCAAAGTTTCAACACATATGGCGTTTTGTTAAGTTATCATTAAGTGTCAAATGCGTATAGGTTATAATTTGAAAAGTGATCATATAGTTTTGTTTTACTGTGTTAAAAATGTCAAATTTTGTGCCAAATAAAGAGCATTGGCGGACAGTAGGTACTACTGTTTTGTTTTCATTTGAAAAAAACTGTTGCTGAATCATACCGACTGCTTCGAGAAGCTTATGGTGAATATGCTCCATCGCAAGATACGTGTGAACGATGGTTTCGGCGTTTCAAAAGTGGTGACTTTGATCTTACAGACAAAGAACATGGAAAACCTCCAAAAAAATATGAAGATACAAAATTGGAAACATTGCTACAGGACGACGATAGTCAATCACAAAAACAACTAGCAGAGCAGTTAGGCGTTAGTCAACAAGCTGTTTCCAATCGCCTACGAGAGATGGGTAAGATCAAGAAAGTCGGCAGATGAGTTCCACATGCATTGAATGAGAGGCAGATGGAAAAACGCAAAAACGTATCATTACTGGCGATGAAAAATGAATTTATTTTGAAAATCCCAAACGCAAACAATCATGGGTGAACCCAGGCTCACCATTCACCTCAACTGCAAGACCGAATCAACAAAAAAGACAATGCTCTGTACTTGGTGGGACCAAAAGAGTGTGGTCTATTATGAATTGTTAAAACCTGGTGAAACAGTTAATACCCAACGCTACCAACAACAACTGATCGAATTGAACCATTCGCTGCTCATAAAACGACCAGAATACGAAAGAAGACAGCACAAGGTAATCTTTCTTCCCGATAACGCTCCATCACATAAGGCAAAAGCAGTTTGCAACACATTGGAGGCACTCAAGTGGGAAGTGCTACCCCATGCCGCTTACTCACCAGACTTGGCCCCTTCAGATTACCACTTGTTCGCATCGATGGGTCACGCACTTGCCGAGCAGTACTTTTGTTCATATGAAAATGTGAAAGAATGGCTAAATGAATGGTTTGCGGGGAAAGGGGAAGAGTTTTACTGGCGAGGTATTCACAAATTGCCTGAAAGATGGGAAAAATGTATAAATTCTAATGGAGCATACTTTGAATAAATAAACTTTTACTGCTCTTTTGAGTTCAATGTGTTTTATTTAAAACAAAAATCCGCATTTCATACTTGTAGACCTGGTATATAGAAGAGTGATTTAGAATAATGAAAAGATTATTTTCTGTTCTACTTGAAACCGAAATATCTCACTTATCATATACCTTACAGCAAAAATGTACTTTACAAAATCCGTACGACGGGTACTCCAGCTAGTGTAACTATAATGTTTAAGGAATAAACACTTTGAAAACCAACCCTGTACTTTTCCTAGCTTTACTTAAAATATGTTAGTTTTATGGGGGTTTATCTCCCAGGTACCTAGTCATTAGCCTCTTTTGAATAACTCCTTTCATTTCATTCTTGCCGAACAATACATTTTTATGGAACTTGTAGACATTGCAAAGAAGCATTTCTAAGGGTCTGACTTTCTAAGTTAAATTCTTAGAATATAGTTATAAAACCTAGGCATAATTTGTTTCACCATATTTTGAAGTGACTAAATACTTATAGTCATAAAGACATTAGAGAAAATCATTGCCGTAGGTAGAAATACATAGTGAGTAGTGTTAGGACGTATTTAAGCTCTGAACTAAATTTAAAGTATCTTCATAGCCCCCTTAATTTTTAAATGTAAAATCTTATAAATTAATTTTAATCTACGATTTAAAAAATAATAATAATAATAATAATAAATTAAATATGGTTAAAATAATCATATGAAATTAATTGATTCTAATTCATTAAAATTTTATATTTGCATAGGTTCAACCAATTAGTTAAGTTTTATACTTTGAATTGTAGAAACATTTCAAGAACGTTTCTTGTTTGGACTGTTGATGTACACCACTGGCGTATTCAGAGGGGGCACATGCCCCTTCTTAAGGT
The DNA here is from genome assembly GCA_963971575.1 of Liopterus haemorrhoidalis. Lineage (NCBI taxonomy): Eukaryota > Metazoa > Arthropoda > Insecta > Coleoptera > Dytiscidae > Liopterus > Liopterus haemorrhoidalis. The sequence continues at coordinate 29,875,104 of OZ020622.1, read as the reverse complement.
CAAATGAAAAGAATATTTAACAAATTTAATATAATCGTGCAGGAAAATCACATACGCATTTTACAATATGCAAGCTATATTTTATTATGATTAGTATTGAAATTAATAGACAATACATACTCCCATGTTTTCTACTATTTTTAGATTTTCGTAGGTATAATCAAGAAATCCTTATTCCGTCACATGAATCTGTTCTGTTCAGTAGAAATTATGGCCAAGCGGCTGCATTTAAAGAATTGAACACATATACGAGAAATATTGAGAATTCAAAAATATATGTATTCCTCGAAAAATTGGGAACAAATATTGAGGGATCTCGAATGTTCTAAAATTTTGAGGGATATCAAATGAAAGTCTTTGATACATGGATTAATAAACACATTTTTTTTTATCAATAAATAATGAAATTATCATCTCCTTGTTTTTGGTACATACATCAATATCCAACAGAAGGGGTGTCAAAATGATATGCAGTGACACAACTTCAAATATCCCGAAGAGCATTTTGAAAATTATTTATAAATAGAAAAGGTTCTCCCTTTGTAGAGTATATTTCAGTGGCGGAACTACCTTACCGCTAGTTCCCGCAACGCGGGGGGGGGGAGATAATTTTGGAAAAATTAGTCGCGTTATATATTGAAAAATAAAGACTTTACTTTTCACTATAAAACATATACATAAAAAAAATAAACATTTTTTTTATCTTACGTTTAGTAAGACCTCAGCAAAACAATAGCGAGATTGTTTATCCATATTCAAAATAGTAATTCAATTCAAAAAATAATATTTAAAATAAATATTATTATAACGCGATTAAAGGAAGACTGCGAGAATGTTTTTTTTTTATATGCATCATATTTTTTGAGTTGTGATTTTTTTTAATTCACAATATTCACAAATAATGTAAATTATGCCATTAAAAAAATTGTCATAATCTCAAAACGAGTTAAATAATTAACTCCCCAATTTTTTGTCTGTTTCATTTGTTTGATATTATTGTTTTTGTTTTATATTCATAATAAAATATGTATTATAAAGTAAAATGATTCTTTGTGTAAGAAGAATCCAAAATTAAATTTCTTCAGAATTATGCGACGCTAGATACGAAAAGAAAAAAATCACATACGGTTGGGGGGCCGATCTAATTTTTTTGCGGGGGGCCCAAAATTTATAGTTCCGCCACTGGTTTATTTCACACTTTTAAATATGTTTTTATTCTAAATAAGCTCATTTTTACCGACCGCCAACATATAAAATTTATGTGAAGTGTGAATTTTCACACATTTCAGGGTTTCGCAAGTATTTATAATTATATAATTATAATTAATAATTATAATAATTATAATTTATTGGTGTTATGTACATTATGAAAAAATGTTTACACAAGTCAGAAATTACATACATGTCAATTTAGATAAAATTACAATAGAAACAAATTACAATGATATTACAATATATTAAAATGAGGTTAGTTAACAATTAAAATATTTTGAAAAGTCGATAGTATAAAATTCACATACATTATATAAACAGTTTTCCGTCAGTATGAATTTCATTCTGAGTTTAAAGCTCTTTATGTTTAAAACCCTTATCTGCTCAGGTAAATGATTGTAAAGGATTGCGGCTAGATACGTACCATTTTTGGATTTACTTAATCTTAGTTTTGGTAGCCTTAGATTGCATTTACTCCGGATGTTATAATTGTGAGTATTATAAATTTTTGCAAAGTTAGAGGGATTTTCCTTTACATATATCAAACAGGTATAAACAAATAAACTGTAAACAGTCATTATATTCGATTTAATGAACAATGGGCGGCAATGAGCCCGTATTTTAAAGATGCGCTCAAGAAAACTGCTACCACCCCAGAGTAATATGCCATAAGACACACGTGACTGGAAAGAGGCAAAGTAAAAGATGCGTAACGTTTCGTATGAGACACACGATTTAAGTTTTCTCAGCGCAAAATTATGTTTCCTTAACGAAGACGCAAGAAAATCAATATGCCGTTCCCAATTTAATTGGCCGTCGATAATTAAGCCTAGGAACTTGACTGGTTCGCCAAAGGTGATGTCGTTGGCTATGTTCCGGTTTAGCGAGAATATTAAATTATGAGTTTTATTCTCATTTAGGGTAAGGAGATTGGCAGAAAACCAATCTTTGGCTTTGCTCATCGACTGCTCGGCTATTTGGTGCAGTTCTTCAGGAGAGGAATGTCTGGATAATATAGTGGTGTCATCTGCGAATAGGATGACATCAGAACTGCCAGAGGAAACATATGTTGGTAGATCGTTTATGTATAATATAAACAATAAAGGACCAATAATAGTTCCTTGGCCCACTCCGTATTTGATATTTTTTATTGATGATGAACTACCATTTTTTGTGACGAATTGCGATCTGTTCGTTAAGTAGGATTCAGTGAGTGAATTAGCTACTCCACGAATTCCATACGACTCAAGTTTTTTTAATAGTAACTTGTGAGGTACGCAATCAAACGCTTTTGACAGATCACATAGCGTTATTTGGGTAACTTCATGATTTTCAAAACCTTGAATGACGAATTTTATAAGTTCGGTTGCTGCTTGGGTGGTGTTCATCTTAGGTCGGAAACCAAACTGTTTATTGTCTAAGATGTTGTTTGATAAGATGAAGGAGGTTAGTCTACTTTTGAAAATTGTTTCAAAAACTTTAGAAAAAGTTGGTATTATGGATATCGGTCGGTAGTTTGACTCTAAATTAACATCCCCATTTTTGAAGATGGGAACTACCCTAGCTAATTTCAATTTTTCGGGGAAAATGCCAGTTTGAAATATTTTATTGATGATATTACTTAAATGTGGTGCCATAATATCTCCTACTGATTTTAAAATTAAGCTATTAATACCATACGCATCCTGTGCATTACTATTTGAAAGTGAATTTATTGCATTTTTTACTTCCACATGGTCCGTGGCGTGTAAGAAGATAGATGAGAGGGACGGGGAGATGAGGACATTATTATTTATATTAACTGTGGGTAGTTCTTTTACTAGGTTTTCAGCTATTTGGGAAAAGTACTTGTTAAAATCTTCGCAATTTATATTGTTGATTTCCGAAGTGTTTTTGTTAACGTTTAATTCCTGATTTACCATATTCCACATAGCTTTAGATTTATTTTTATTGCAAGAGACATAATTGTTGTTTGCGGCAATTTTGGCTGCTTTGATTTTCTTTTTGTAAATTGATCTGGTTTTATTAATTATATTTTTTAGGCTACTTGATTTAAATGATAGATTTAGGTTCTGCAAGAAAATTAATTTGTCTCTAAGTTCCCGTAATTCGTCAGAAAACCAATTTATCTTAAGAGCATTATTTGATCCTCTACTAGTTCTAAAGCATTGCTTAAAACAGTTCAAAAAAATCCTTAAGAAATTGTCAAATGCTAAATTTGTATCGGAAAAATAGTCTACTATATTAAAGTTTTCTTTCCCCAATAACTCAACAAATTTTTGAAGACTCTGTGGAGTTATGTAAGTTTTAGAACAGACTAATTCATTTTTACGGCATTTCTTAGGATGTAAATTAGAAAATTTAGTTGCAAGGTATACCCCGAAATGATCGGAAATAGCAGGATTTTCAACTAAAATATTATAATTTGATCTGTCAATGTTAGTTATAATATTATCAATGCATGTTCCATTTTTAAGGTATGAATACCGAGTAATTTGTTTATGAGTAAAGGAAAAACCATAACTTTCAATTACATCGTTAAAATACTTGCAATTTATGTCGTCTGATAAGAGATCCACGTTAAAATCGCCACAAATAAATGTATCAATATTTTTTGAACTAACAAATTGTAAAATTTCATTGAGTTTTCCAAGAAAAATATCAAAATTTCCTGCAGGAGATCTATATACTGCTATAATCAGAGTATTAAAATCCACTAACTTAACTGCAGTAATCTCACAATGAAATTCAACAGACAAATTAGAAATTTTCACTAAGGGTGAGATGGTATATAAAGATTTGACAAAAATTGACACCCCTCCGTGAGTTAATTTTGTCCTACAATAAGAATTAGCCAGGCTGAAGCCCTGTAAAGTATAATAGTCTACTTCATCCTCGAATAGCCAATGTTCGTTGACACAAAATACATCAATATTATTATAGTCTGAGATAAAATGGTCTAACTCATATATTTTGTTACGTAAACATTGGGTATTGAGGTGATAAATACACAGATCATACTTTGCCTGGTTCTTTTGTCCATGATGGTCTATTTTTTCACTAGCGTTTTCGGGCGCAGGTGAAAAAAACGTTTTACACATATACCAGCCGGCCACATATCGGGCTGCATCCACAATTCAAGTTCATCAAAGTTGATACCGACCTTGAAATTTAGTAAGTGAATGATGATTATTTCGGATGCTCAAACAAATTTTATGTTAAAATATTTTTTTATTAATTTTAATTCGAATGCCTAATACCATTATTTGCGTTTCTAAATATTTGCAGTATTTTTTTATATAGCAAGGTTCATTAATATTTTGAAAATTGTGCCTACGGCTTCTATTGGCTGTTTAAGTCATAAACTCCGCCCCTCTGATTTCGTATACATTCAAACATAGAATTAAATTATAATTTCAACACTTCCCACTGGTTATTAAATTTACGTTTTTAAAAATTAAATGCAACATTTGCCAAAATATAACTAGAATTTTGACAAAATAATTTAAACAAAATAACAATACAAAAAAAAAAACAGAAAAAATAAAAATTGACGGGAATCGAAGAGTAGTTTGCAACCTACGAAGCGAGATCGGTACCACTGGACTACGGACGTTCACTCGTCTACTGTGTTAAATAGCGGATTAAATATTTTACATATTTTAGTTAAAAACACAAAAAATGCGTTATTTTCCTAAAACATAATCTGATCAAAAATTCCTGTTGTACTATTCCGGTTCACACCAATGTATATTACTTAGAATTTTTTCAGATTTTTAGTTTAAACCATCTGGGCTACAGGGTGTGAGACAATTTTTTTTTGCACAATTTTGGCAAAAATCGCGTCAAAATAATTTATTTTGCAAAAATAAAATTTTGATCGTTAATCCATGTACTAAGGGCTTTCATTTGATACCCTAGTCAGAATTTTAAAAAAATATTTTTTTTTTGATGAGCACATTTTTGTTTATATTTTTAGGGGGATATGTTTTTTAGATGTTTTAGTATTTTTCCTATGTGTGGGTCAAAGAGTTGTATAAGCATGCCAAATTTCAACTCTCTAGGTTTAGCCGTTTGGCTACAATTTTTACCGACAGACAGACAGACAGACAGACAGACGACAAAATGACGGTATAAGGGTTTTTTGGTCATACCTACAAAACCCTAAAAATTGAGACTTGGAAAAATTTTTCGAAATTTTTCGTTTTATCAAAAAACGTCTGAAATAAAATTTATAGTTATTGCATTTATAGCAACTTTTGTTAAATAATTTTTTCGAAATATTTTTTTTGTTGCTAAATATTCGCAAAAATCTTAAAATCGGCACGAGTAAACTCCCATTTCTAGTCAACCGATTTTTACCAAAAGTTGATCAACTCGTGCCATTGATGTCAAAAGCTTAAATATGCAGTTTCATAAAAATACTTTTATCCGAATTTGCACGTGTACACAGACAGACAGACAGACGGACGGACGCACGGACAGACCGACAGACATCATGCTAAAAATAGTCAAAACGGTAGTTAGGGACCTCAATTCGTGGAGATCCATCGAAATCTCGAAATCTCAAAATCGGTATGATCACAATACCTCCTTATATATGTTTACGGCAAAAAATCCCGTGGGCCGGCAAAAAAATCACGCGGCCTGGCGCCGGTCCGAGGACCGGCGGTTGGGAAATACTGGCTTACCTAATTTAAATATACAACGAGAAATAGAAGTTACTCCAGAAGAAGTTTTGAACCAGTTACAAAAACTTAAAAGAAAAATTGTCATTGTGCTTTAAATAGCCAAAAGGGAGTGTGTATTAAAGACGGTTGCGTACCCAGCAAACATTTTTATACGGGCCAGTACTGGTAAAGCACTTACTCCCCGGCATTGAAAGTAATGGGTGTGGCATTTCGCACTGGGCCAGTACCCCGGTGTCCCCGTGGCCGTTGCTGGCCCATTGATGTATCAGTTGCCGGCCCAGCAACGGAAAAGTGCATTGAAAGTAATGGGCTAGTGCTGGCATTTCGCACTGGGCCAGTGCTGGCATTTCGCTCTGGGCTAGTGCTGGCATTTCGCACTGGGCAAGTGCCGGCATTTTGCACTAGGCCAGTACCCCGGTGTCCCCGTGGCCGTTAGCTGGCCCATTGATGTATCAGTTGCTGGCCCAGCAACGGTAAAGTGCAAAATAATCGCATTAGTTGCAAGATTTATTTATGACGAACCAGTGCTTATATTATACACACTCTCTAGTGTTTCAAATGTAACGTATGAATACTTACCCAGTATTAAAATAAATTAATGGTTAGTTGCAAAATAAATACTCATTTGGCCATTTTCACCATCGTTGAATAAATTTATTTAACAAATAAAGTTGACAATATCTTATCGGTTTTAAACTATTAATGAAGAAATTAACATTTCTGTCAATAGAATGATGCGATATTGTTAACTTAAGTTGTTAAATAAATTTATTCAACGATGGTAAAACTGGCCGATTGTTAATTGTATTAACAGTTATAATTTATTGATTTATTTATAAATATTAAATAAATATAATTTCAGGAATAACAGGAATTAGTTTATTTAATTTATTAATTTAATGAAGAATTTTAAGAAAATGGTTTTCTGCCATTTCGGCCAAACCAATTGCATCCTAAAGATAAGGGGTGACTTATAATTTTCGCCAATATTCGTCTTGTATTATCTACCACATCTTTTCCTCCTGACTTGAAGAGTGCCAACCTAAAGAAATCAGACTTGTTAAAATAAATTCACATATTTATAATCTTGTAACAGATTTATTACTAATTGAAATTTTTATTACATGAAAAAAACTATGATTGAACTAAACTAAAAATTAAACAATTTAACATGAAACAGTTTGTGTAAACTACGTCCTTAAATCTAACAAAACACACACAAATCACAATAAAAAACTGTATAATGCGCTCACAAAACAATAACTTTTCAAATACACATCTTGACAAACTGTCCACCAACACGTCTCAACATGTAATGGATAACCCTCCAAGGCCACGCTGTTAGGGCGTTTTATGAGTAAGCACAATCAGACTTTTCAAATTATTACATTAAAAAAAGTTTAGTTTTAAGTAAAAAGTATGAGTGAAGAAGAGACGATACATCAATGGCCCATTGATGGCCCAGCTAACGGCCACCGGAACACCAGGGTACTGGCCCAGTGCGAAATGCCAGCACTGGCCCATTACTTTCAATGCCGGGGAGTATGTGCTTCAACAGTACTGGCCCGTATAAAAATGTTCGCTTGGATTAATACAAATAAGGAGTGCTTATAAAATGCCGGTAAAGTACTTCGTATAGACGGAGTGCGAAATACAAATGTGAAGTACATTATTAATACTGGCGTTGCACTTACTTTTGGTGCCAGCAATTTACCAGCAGTAAAAGCATTCGGCCGTTAGTTGAATGTTTGCTGGGTATTAATGAAGAAATTAACATTGCTGTCAATAGAATGATGCGATATTGTTAACTTAAGTTGTTAAATAAATTTATTTAACGATGGTAAAAATGGCCGATTGTAAATTGTATTAACAGTTATAATTTATTGATTTATTTATAAATATTAAATAAATATAATTTAAGGAATAACAGGAATTAGTTTATTTAATTTATTAATTTAATGAAGAATTTTAAGAAAATGGTTTTCTGCCATTTCGGCCAAACCAATTGCATCCTAAAGATAAGGGGTGACTATAGTCTATCTCAGAAAGAGCGATAGGAATAAAATTTATTATTTGTAAAAAGTTATTGTTTTTTCACACAGAAGCGGCACATAGAATATGAATAGTTCGAAACGAAATATTGTTAAGAAACAACCGAGTGTGCCGCACATCTTATATGGGAATACGAACTAGGGTTAAACACAATAGATCATACAAATTTTACCCTAAAATTTTAAAGAAAAATATGGTCACAGGCGTGTGTTTAATGATATGATAAATATGGTCACAGGCGTGCGTTTAGTAAAATGATAAATAGAAATATAGAAATACACAAAACCAATTTAAACGTGCTTAAAATGTGCACGCCACTGGTAACTGCCTAACAAAAAGATTTATTACTATCACTCTTTCTGAGATAGACTATAATAATTTTCGCAAATATTCCCCAGCAAACATTCAACTAACGGCCGAATGCCGGTAAACTGCTTTTACGCTGGTACATTGCTGGCACCAAAAGTAAGTGCAACGCCAGTATTAATAATGTACTTCACATTTGTATTTCGCACTCTGCCTATACGAAGTACTTTACCAGCATTTTATAAGCATTCCTTATTTGTATTAATCCAAGATTATTTCTAGCGGGCCAGTGCTTATGTTTATAACTTTTTCTGAATGTAATAATTTGAAAAGTCTGATCGTTCTTAGTCATAAAACACCCTAATGGCGTGGCCTTCGAGGGTCGGTACAAGTGATATTCTGTGAGTACAAGTTGGGACCAGGGGGGTTTCACTCTAATAGCAGAAAAAATACAATATGGCGTCTTGCCCATAGTTCTTAGTACGAACACGAGCTGCACCACCATACAGCGCAACAACGAAGCTCCTCCCACGCTAGAACTTGTTGCGCCATTTTGAATTCGTTGGTTAACGTAGTTTAACCTATTAAAAATACAGAGCATTTCTTTTTGCTAAAGTTTAAATTTAAAGAGTGTATATTATATTATTAATACTAAAAATGGTTATGTGCTTCGTTTTGGGATGTGATAGTAGTGAACCTACAAGATATCGTTTACCAAACCCGAAGATACGGGAGGCTCCAGGCTTATATAAAACGTAGTTAAAGAATATGGGAAATCCTAAATTGGATGGCTTGTCCATCGAAAAACTATAAGTCAAAGTTCGAGTATGTAAAAAACACTTTGCTGCAGATTGTTTTAGCAACAGGATAACTTTGAATTTTAAGTCTGTACCAACTCTGCATCTACCAAATTAAGAACGTAAGTATTCTAACAATATTTTTTGTAAAATTACTTTAGGTGTATTGTTATGGGAAAACTTAACTAACATATTTTATATAATTAATGTTTTACATTTCAGGTTTCGACACAGCATCTGAAAATGTCAACGTTAGTCTTAATTCACCGTTAAGTATTACAGTTGATCTTCCTGACGGTACTGGATCACCGTCGAAGATCCGGAAAATAAGCTCATCGGAAGATGATTTGGCAGTTCCATCTACTTCACATAGAGCCGAGGTAATAATAAAAAAAAATATATATATGTAATAAATATACATGTAAGTTGTTACAAATAAATAATTATTTCTGTGAGTGATTGTTGTTTTTTTGTATAATTCCTAACTGTAACATAACTAGATGTTATAAGGAATTTTTAAATTACTAATTATTAGATGAAACAATTGTTATAATACTGTATTTTGTCTGTTTTAAATTCTATTATCGTTAATAGTATTTAAAATAGTCAAAATTTTATAACGATTGTTTTATCTATTAATAGTTTGTAATTTAGATATTCCTGAAATCCAATGAAGAATTTGAAATACACGGATTTTCCCCCCACTCTAAATTATAGTTCTAAGTACGAACACTGCAGTTTAGCGCCGAACGTGGTTTCAAAATCTAACTAGAGAGTGAGGCATCTATTTCTATTTGATTTGTGGTTGGGACGTGTTGGTGAACCGTTTATCAGGATGTGTATTTGAATAGTTATTGATTGTGAGCATTATACAGTTTTTTATTGTGATTTGTGTGTGTTTTGTTAGATTTAAGGACGTAGTTTACACAAACTTCTTCATATTAAATTGTTTAATATTTAGTTTAGTTCAATCATAGTTTTTTTCATGTAATAAAATTTTCAATTATTAATAAATCTGATACAAGATTATAAATATGTCATTTAAAAAATATAAATTGTCATATTTCATTTTGAATAGTGACATCTTAAATATTTTGTAAATATAATACTAACCTAAAATAATACAAACTTAATCCAAAACTGTAAAGCTTTTTTTACAATATAACCAAGTTTCTAAAAGTCAGTAATACACTATAAAAATCACCAAAATAACCAGATCTAGTTTGTTCTTACAAAAGTGAACAGCTTATAGCATTAATGCTCATAAAATTTGTTTATTGATTTTTTTTTTAACAAGTATGATTTCTTTAGGTTGGCACTCTTCAAGTCAGGGGGAAAAGATGTGGTAGATAATACAAGACGAATATTGGCGAAAATTATTAGTCACCCCTTATCTTTAGGATGAAATTGGTTTGACCGAAATGGCAGAAAACCATTTTCTTAAAATTCTTCATTAAATTAATAAATTAAATAAACTAATTCCTGTTATTCCTGAAATTATATTTATTTAATATTTATAAATAAATCAATAAATTATAACTGTTAATTCAATTTACAATCGGCCAGTTTTACCATCGTTGAATAAATTTATTTAACAACTTAAGTTAACAATATCGCATCATTCTATTGACAGCAATGTTAATTTCTTCATTAATAGTTTAAAACCGATGCGATATTGTCAACTTTACTTGTTAAATAAATTTATTCAACGATGGTGAAAATGGCCAAATGAGTATTTATTTTGCACCTAACCATTAATTTATTTTAATACTGGGTAAGTACACATATATTACATTTGAAACACTAGAGAGTGGGTATAATATAAGCACTAGTCTGTCAGAAATAAATCTTGCAACTAATGCGATTATTTTGCACTTTACCGTTGCTGGGCCAGCAACTGATACATCAATGGGCCAGCTAACGGCTACGGGGACACCGGGGTACTGGCCCAGTGCAAAATGCCAGCACTGGACCAATGCGAAATGCCAGCACTGGCCCAGTGCGAAATGCCAGCACTGGCCCATTACTTTGAATGCACTTTACCGTTGCTGGGCCAGCAACTGATACATCAATGGACCAGCTAAGGGCCACGGGACACCGGGGTACTGGCCCAGTACGAAATGCCAGCACTGGCCCATTACTTTCAATGCCGGCGAGTATGTGCTTTACCAGTACTGGTCCGGATAAAAAGGTTTGCTGGGTCGTCTTGTATTGTCTACCACATCTTTTTCCCCTGACTTGAAGAGTGCTAACCTAAAGAAATCATACTTGTTAAAATAAATTCAATAATAAAATTTTATAAGCATTAATGCTGTAAGCTGTTCATTTTTGTAAGAACGAACTAGATCTGGTTATTTTAGTGATTTTTATAGTGTATTACTGACTTTAGAAACTTGGTTATATTGTAAAAAAGGCTTTACAGTTTTAGATTATGTTTGTATTATTTTAGGTTAGTATAATATTTACAAAATATTTAAGATGTCACTATTCAAAATGAAATATGACAAATTATATTTTTTAAATGACATATTTATAATCTTGTAACATTTATTAATAATTGAAAATTTTATTACATGAAAAAAAAAACTATGATTGAACTAAACTAAAAATTAAGCAATTTAACATGAAACAGTTAGTGTAAACTACGTCCTTAAATCTAACAAAACACACACAAATCACAATAAAAAACTATATATATATATATATATATATATATATATATATATATAGTTTCAAGTGTCACGTGACAACCTATATCTGTGTTTATACGTGCGCTTTCTTTTATTAAAAGTATAATGGATGATAAAGACTTGTGTGTGATGTTTTTTTGTGTTGTATGCAAGTTATTTATACATACAAACACTTTACCATTCAGTATAAACTGAGGTTAGGTGTTCTACGTCAACGTTCAACGGCGTCAAAATTTGGAAGTTAACGAACATTCAGTATCAACGGCGTTCGAACGCCGTTGGACGTTGTCCATTCTGTGCACTTGCGTACGACAGCTTGGTTTTAACTTTCTTCTGACAGATAGCGCCGTACGAACGCCGTCAACGCGCCGTAGAACTCGTTGCATTCTGTTCGCCATTTTAGCCATTACATGTTGAGACGTGTTGGTGGACAGTTTGTCAAGATGTGTATTTGAAAAGTTAATGTTTTGTGAGCGCATTATACAGTTTTTTATTGTGATTTGTGTGTGTTTTGTTAGATTTAAGGACGTAGTTTACACAAACTGTTTCATGTTAAATTGTTTAATTTTTAGTTTAGTTCAATCATAGTTTTTTTCATGTAATAAAATTTTCAATTATTAATAAATCAGTTACAAGATTATAAATATGTGAATTTATTTTAACAAGTATTATTTCTTTAGGTTGGCACTCTTCAAGTCAGGAGGAAAAGATGTGGTACATAATACAAGACGAATATTGGCGAAAATTATAAGTCACCCCTTATCTTTAGGATGCAATTGGTTTGGCCGAAATGGCAGAAAACCATTTTCTTAAAATTCTTCATTAAATTAATAAATTAAATAAACTAATTCCTGTTATTCCTGAAATTATATTTATTTAATATTTATAAATAAATCAATAAATTATAACTGTTAATACAATTTACAATCGGCCAGTTTTACCATCGTTGAATAAATTTATTTAACAACTTAAGTTAACAATATCGCATCATTCTATTGACAGAAATGTTAATTTATTCATTAATAGTTTAAAACCGATGCGATATTGTCAACTTTATTTGTTAAGTAAATTTATTCAACGATGGTGAAAATGGCCAAATGAGTATTTATTTTGCACCTAACCATTAATTTATTTTAGTACTGGGTAAGTATACATAAGTTACATTTGAAACACTAGAGAGTGGGTATAATATAAGCACTGGTCCGTCAGAAATAAATCTTGCAACTAATGCGATTATTTTGCACTTTACCGCTGCTGGACCGGCAATTGATACATCAATGGGCCAGCTAACGGCCACGGGAACACCGGGGTACTGTCCCAGTGCGAAATGACAGCACTGGCCCATTACTTTCAATGCCGGGGAGTATGTACTTTAACAGTACTGGTCCGTATAAAAATGTTTGCTGGGTAAGCACTGGTCCGTCCGAAATAATCTTGCAACTAATGCAATTTTTTTGTACTTTACCGTTGCTGGGTCGGCAACTGAAACATCAATGAGCCAGCTAACGGCCACGGGGACACCGGGGTACTGGCCCATTTTTTCAATGCCGGGGAGTATGTGCTTCAACAGTACTGGCCCGTATAAAAATGTTTGCTGGGACACTTTCATATCTACACTCATGCATATATACACACATGAAGCGCGCGCGCGCACGCCTACATACGAGTATTTTATTATTATTATATTATTTATTTTACATCGGCCTTTATTTCTGCAACGAGGCTAATCGCCGATGCCAGGGGGCGAGCTCCTACACCTGGATGAGGGATGAATGATTGTGAAAATGAGAGTAATGTAAACATATTATTCTCGCCCGAATAATATCACCAACGAAGCAGGCTCGAACCACTGGCCGCCTAGTCACGCCTGTTTCTAACAGTCTAAAACCGCACGAGTTAATGCGCTCGGCCACTCCGTTGGCCCTACACACGAGTACACACTATATATATCCATGTAGGTAAATTGTAGCCCCCCCCCCAGCAAGAAATCCTGGGTGAGCTACTGCACATGAGTGACGGTATAAGGGCTTTTTGGTGGTCATTCCTACAAAACCTTAAAAAGACAGCATATTGTGGCTTTTTGCGTTGAGGTTCCAAAGAAATAGCATTTAAACTGTAGGGTTCCGCAGATGTAAGAAGGTTGAAGACCACTGATCTATTGCATTAGGTCTACACTAAATTTTTGCCTACCCTGCCCCCAAGTGATTATTTTAATTTCTGGTTCCCTTCAAGGCATTTTTAGAATTTTGACCCGCTCCCCAGATGATTTTCATAATTTATACCAGCCCAAATTTTTTATCTATTTGGAACGTTACTGAAATTTTTGCAACACCGTGTTTACGATATTTATCTGATGATATTTTTCATATGCACCCACAATTTGTTATCACTTACTAATGCCTACAAGACTCTAAAATAGTAAAAATTCACACTTCACATCAACTTTTTAAGGGCGGCAATATGATGGTCGCACTCGTGACGCTCCAAGAAATTTAAAAATAGAAAATAAAAAAAATGATGTGAAGTGTGAATTTTCACACATTTAAGGGTTTCGCAGGTATTTAGTAAGTGAATGATGATTATTTGGGATGCCAAAACAAAATTTATGTTAAAATATTTTTTTGTTAGCTTTCCCAGCAAACATTTTTATCCGGACCAGTACTGGTAAAGCACATACTCGCCGGCATTGAAAGTAATGGGCCAGTGCTGGCATTTCGTACTGGGCCAGTACCCCGGTGTCCCGTGGCCCTTAGCTGGTCCATTGATGTATCAGTTGCTGGCCCAGCAACGGTAAAGTGCATTGAAAGTAATGGGCCAGTGCTGGCATTTCGCACTGGGCCAGTGCTGGCATTTCGCATTGGTCCAGTGCTGGCATTTTGCACTGGGCCAGTACCCCGGTGTCCCCGTGGCCGTTAGCTGGCCCATTGATAATATAACTTAAACAGTTGCTGGCCCAGCAACGGTAAAGTGCAAAATAATCGCATTAGTTGCAAGATTTCTTTCTGACAGACTAGTGCTTATATTATACCCACTCTCTAGTGTTTCAAATGTAATATATGTGTACTTACCCAGTATTAAAATAAATTAATGGTTAGGTGCAAAATAAATACTCATTTGGCCATTTTCACCATCGTTGAATAAATTTATTTAACAAGTAAAGTTGACAATATCGCATCGGTTTTAAACTATTAATGAAGAAATTAACATTGCTGTCAATAGAATGATGCGATATTGTTAACTTAAGTTGTTAAATAAATTTATTCAACGATGGTAAAACTAGCCGATTGTAAATTGAATTAACAGTTATAATTTATTGATTTATTTATAAATATTAAATAAATATAATTTCAGGAATAACAGGAATTAGTTTATTTAATTTATTAATTTAATGAAGAATTTTAAGAAAATGGTTTTCTGCCATTTCGGTCAAACCAATGTCATCCTAAAGATAAGGGGTGACTAATAATTTTCGCCAATATTCGTCTTGTATTATCTACCACATCTTTTCCCCCTGACTTGAAGAGTGCCAACCTAAAGAAATCATACTTGTTAAAATAAATTCAATAAACAAATTTTATAAGCATTAATGCTATAAGCTGTTCACTTTTGTAAGAACAAACTAGATCTGGTTATTTTGGTGATTTTTATAGTGTATTACTGACTTTTAGAAACTTGGTTATATTGTAAAAAAAGCTTTACAGTTTTGGATTAAGTTTGTATTATTTTAGGTTAGTATTATATTTACAAAATATTTAAGATGTCACTATTCAAAATGAAATATGACAAATTATATTTTTTAAATGACATATTTATAATCTTGTATCAGATTTATTAATAATTGAAAATTTTATTACATGAAAAAAACTATGATTGAACTAAACTAAAAATTAAACAATTTAATATGAAATAGTTTGTGTAAACTACGTCCTTAAATCTAACAAAACACACACAAATCACAATAAAAAACTGTATAATGCTCACAATCAATAACTATTCAAATACACATCTTTAAAAACTGTTCACCAATACGTCCCAACTTGTACTCACAGAATATCACTTGTACCGACCCTCGAAGGCCACGCCATTAGGGTGTTTTATGACTAAGAACGGTCAGACATTTCAAATTATTACATTCAAAAAAAGTTTTAAACATAAGCACTGGCCCGCTAGAAATAATCTTGGATTAATACAAATAAGGAATGCTTATAAAATGCTGGTAAAGTACTTCGTATAGGCGGAGTGCGAAATACAAATGTGAAGTACATTATTAATACTGGCGTTGCACTTACTTTTGGTGCCAGCAATGTACCAGCGTAAAAGCAGTTTGCCGGCGTTCGGCCGTTAGTTCAATGTTTGCTGGGTTATTTCCAATGACCAATACCATTAAAGTAAAACCTCGATATAACGGACCTCGATACAACGGACTTCGCATATAACGGACAGCAAGTAAGCGATCGTAAATTGCACGTGACTGCATACTCGGGAAATCGTACGAGTTGCGGGCGGGAATTTGCAATTTTAGAGAGTTAATAATTAAGAAACAACAAACTTAAAACATCCAAACAAAATTTGATATATTTTTCAACCCAGTGTCACCGAAACCAGGAAGTTCAAAAACAAACATTGACGACTCTCCTCAACGGGCGTATAGTGGAATATCATCTGAAGACGAATAAAGTGCAATTTTAAAGTGTAATTAGAATGTAAACTTTCGTTTATAATATATTTCTATTTGATAGTTAACAAATAACTTATTCAGAAAATTTATTTTTATATATCGGACATTCGGCTATATCGGACACCCCCTCACCCGCATTGGTCCGTTATATCGAGGTTTCACTGTATTTAGGTTTCTAAATATGTGCAGTATTTTTTATACATAGCAAGGTTCATTAAAATTTTGAAAATTGCGCTTATGGCTTCCATTGGTTGTTTTAAGTCTAAGCTCCGCCCCTTTGATTTCGTATACATTGAAGCATACCCAGCAAACATTTTTATACGGGCCAGTACTGGTAAAGCACATACTCCCCGGCATTGAAAGTAATGGGCCAGTGCTGGCATTTCGTACTGGGCCAGTACCCCGGTGTCCCGTGGCCCTTAGCTGGCCCATTGATGTATCAGTTGCTGGCCCAGCAACGGTAAAGTGCATTGAAAGTAATGGGCCAGTGCTGGCATTTCGCACTGGGCCAGTGCTGGCATTTCGCACTAGGCTAGTGCTGGCATTTTGCACTGGGCCAGTAACCCGGTGTCCCCGTGGCCGTTAGCTGTATTGATGTATCAGTTGCTGGCATAGTTGCATTAAAAAATAATCGCATTATTTGCAAGATTTATTTCTGACGGACCAGTGCTTATATTATACCCACTCTCTAGTGTTTCAAATGTAACATATGTGTACTTACCCAGTATTAAAATAAATTAATGGTTAGGTGCAAAATAAATACTCTTTTGGCCATTTTCACCATCGTTGAATAAATTTATTTAACAAATAAAGTGGACAATATCGCATCGGTTTTAAACTATTAATGAAGAAATTAACATTGCTGTCAATAGAATGATGCGATATTGTTAACTTAAGTTGTTAAATAAATTTATTCAACGATGGTAAAACTGACCGATTGTGAATTGTATTAACAGTTATAATTTATTGATTTATTTATAAATATTAAATAAATATAATTTCAGGAATAACAGGAATTAGTTTATTTAATTTATGTAACGTCGTAGCACCCAGCCTTATATAAATTTTAGGTGCCGGCGGTTTAACCTTAATGTCCGGCTAAACAAAGGTATCCGCTACGTGTGAAAGCAGCTGAAAGAAAACCACTATTTACACGTTATTAAATTTATTAAACAGTTGTAAGTATAAAATAATCTATTGAAAGGTTTTTGTAGAACAAAATATGTTTAATATGACATTTCACTAAAACAACCATATTATTGGGTTGCTAAGTAACAGCCTGGTGGTGAAATCTACGTTACAACTCTCCCCCTCGGGTTGCTGCGTTCGCCCTCGTGCAGGAACCCGTACACAACTTGGTCTGCTTTCCTGGGGCGCCCTCGTTTACGTTTCGGCAACACAGGTTGAAGGTCTCTAGAACTTCCAATGAATGGGGTTAATTCAGACGTATGGTACTTACCAATCGTCTCAGTTGGCTTCTGTAGGGTAGCCAACTCAAATGAAGTAAGGGATACCTCCTTCAGGATAACGTAGGGTCCATCTCTACGTGGAGCAAGCTTACTTGTGAAGTTCTTGCTGGTATTACTTAATGTATGGCTCTTCAGCAATACTTTGTCTCCCGGGTTGTAGTCCGGCGCTGGTCTTCTGTGCTTGTCAGCGTACAGCTTGTGCCGCGCTTGTTCAGCTTCATGGCGTTGCTTGGCTGAGTGTAGCAAATCATCAATTCGTGGCATCGGGTACGCATCTCCGATGATGACAGCATTCAAACCACGATAGTCTACACAGACTCGCATGCTTCCATCCTTCTTAGGAACCATGACCACAGGTGCTTCCCATGGTGACTCGCACTCTTCAATTATGTCTGTCTCCAACATGGAGTCGAGTTCTTTTTTCAGAATTCCAAGTTTAGGACCCGCGATCCTGTATGGCGGACTTGAAATTGGTTGTACATCAGGTTTAAGTATAATCTGATGTTCTGCATAAGGGGTTGGCGCTCCCCCTGGCTCAAACGTTTGAGCGTTAGCCTCAAGAAGATCATCCATCTGTTGGCGTTGGCGTTTGGTCAGTTTGACGCCTTCGTCTTCACGAAGCTGTATAGGCTCTATGAGTTTTATAGGTTCGGAGGGCTGGGCAACAGTAGTCTCGTTCATTTGTACGTCGGACCAGTTTTCATCTAAAGAATACTGCTTTGTTGGTTCGTCGGCAAAAAACCATTTCCCGTTTCCTATATCTAAGACAATTTTTGCCTTGGCAAGGAAGTCAGAGCCTAGCAGTGTGTTATTGTCATTTTCGCCTGGTAGGACTAAAAGATTAGTTTTGAAACACCTACCTTTCAGGTAAATTTCAACATCAACGGTCTGCATCATTTCCGTTTTAATGCTACCATCGGCTAACGTCACGGTTATCAGCTCTTCCTGGAACTGTGCTTTGTCCTTAATAATCTGGTATAAGCTGTTGCTAGCAATACTTCTCGTTGCTCCGGTATCTGGACATGCTGTGCCTCTCAGACCTAGAATTTCAACTAAAAGTTTAGGTTTCTTGCCTGATTTACTCTCCAAATGGTGAAATTCAGCGTACTGGGTGATTTGCTTTAACCCAAGGTTTGGTTTACAGACTTTACAGTTTACCCTGTAAACTCCAGGAGCTCCGCATCCATAACACTGTATGTCGGACTTCTGTTTGGGCGAAATAACAGTCTCCGCCTTCTCGATCTCTTTCGGTGATGACTTATTCTTGACAAGTTTTGGGCAATCTTCTGCAGTATGCCCTGTCTTCTTGCAGTATTTGCAGCGCTGTGTGGAACCTTTGTTCACAGCTGACACACTAGGTTCCTGTGTTGGACTTCTTTCTTTCACGATCGGATGTTTTACCTCTTCTAGAGATTCTTCAACCGAACGCGTACGCGATAATAACTCGGAAAACGTAGTAAAGTCCTCGCGAGCGACACGCTTTCGTATACGCCTGTGTAATAGGCCATAAACCATATCAAGTTGAATTTGTTCGTCTATCTTGTACGGGAGTTTTGCTAATATTGCACGACACTTGCAAACAAACATTTCAGTAGCTTCGCTCTCGTTTTGCTCTTCAGCAAACAGATCTCGGAACAGTCTAAATGGTGGTTTCTTTGGACCGAACGCGCCCCGTAAATTGCTAATTGCGTCATCCCACGTCTTGATTGTCGTTTTGACCCCTTGCCACCAGGTGGCTGCGAAGTCGGTAAGTAACATTGAAAGTCCTTTCAACGCATTGTCTTTGCTCACATTCGCGCACTCTTTATAAGTTGTTACTGCATCTATGAAAGCTTCGACGGACGCATCTTTGCTGCCGTTAAAACGCGCACTACATTTTGAAAAGTCTCCCACTCGCGGTTGTAGTTTTGTTGTCGCCGCCACTGTCTCCAGTTCGGTTCTAACAAATGCAGTCTGCTGCTGTATTGTAGCTAACAGTTCTTGAAACTGCGAAGTACTCATACAAATATTCATGGGCTGAACTGGCGACGTGACCCTTGTGCGATCACTGCGACCCATTTCGTTAAATATTATTGTAGTACTTACAATTGTCCAGTCTTTGTTCGTAAAACAAAACCTTTCTTCGGAAATTTGGTCGTTGTGGTCGGTAGTCGACCGACATAAAACTGAAATCTTCCCGATAACAGTTCGGATTGCAACAATTAGTACAAATACTTGCACTTTTCACAAACTGCAACAATCTCGGACAACACCTTTTCCTTTACTTTTATACTTTTCGTGTTAAGGCCTCGACGTTGGGCTGCCAATTTGTAACGTCGTAGCACCCAGCCTTATATAAATTTTAGGTGCCGGCGGTTTAACCTTAATGTCCGGCTAAACAAAGGTATCCGCTACGTGTGAAAGCAGCTGAAAGAAAACCACTATTTACACGTTATTAAATTTATTAAACAGTTGTAAGTATAAAATAATCTATTGAAAGGTTTTTGTAGAACAAAATATGTTTAATATGACATTTCACTAAAACAACCATATTATTGGGTTGCTAAGTAACAGCCTGGTGGTGAAATCTACGTTACATTTATTAATTTAATGAAGAATTTTAAGAAAATGGTTTTCTGCCTAATCGGCCAAACCAATTGCATCCTGAAGATAAGGGGTGACTAATAATTTTCGCCAATATTCGTCTTGTATTATCTACCACATCTTTCCCCTCTGACTTGAAGAGTGCCAACCTAAAGAAATCATACTTGTTAAAATAAATTCAATAATCAAATTTTATAAGCATTAATGCTATAAGCTGTTCACTTTTGTAAGAACAAACTAGATCTGGTTATTTTGGTGATTTTTATAGTGTATTACTGACTTTTAGAAACTTCCCAGCAAACATTTTTATCCGGACCAGTACTGGTAAAGCACATACTCGCCGGCATTGAAAGTAATGGGCCAGTGCTGGCATTTCGTACTGGGCCAGTACCCCGGTGTCCCGTGGCCCTTAGCTGGTCCATTGATGTATCAGTTGCTGGCCCAGCAACGGTAAAGTGCATTGAAAGTAATGGGCCAGTGCTGGCATTTCGCACTGGGCCAGTGCTGGCATTTCGCATTGGTCCAGTGCTGGCATTTTGCACTGGGCCAGTACCCCGGTGTCCCCGTGGCCGTTAGCTGGCCCATTGATGTATCAGTTGCTGGCCCAGCAACGGTAAAGTGCAAAATAATCGCATTAGTTGCAAGATTTATTTCTGACAGACTAGTGCTTATATTATACCCACTCTCTAGTGTTTCAAATGTAATATATGTGTACTTACCCAGTATTAAAATAAATTAATGGTTAGGTGCAAAATAAATACTCATTTGGCCATTTTCACCATCGTTGAATAAATTTATTTAACAAGTAAAGTTGACAATATCGCATCGGTTTTAAACTATTAATGAAGAAATTAACATTGCTGTCAATAGAATGATGCGATATTGTTAACTTAAGTTGTTAAATAAATTTATTCAACGATGGTAAAACTAGCCGATTGTAAATTGAATTAACAGTTATAATTTATTGATTTATTTATAAATATTAAATAAATATAATTTCAGGAATAACAGGAATTAGTTTATTTAATTTATTAATTTAATGAAGAATTTTAAGAAAATGGTTTTCTGCCATTTCGGTCAAACCAATTTCATCCTAAAGATAGGGGGTGACTAATAATTTTCGCCAATATTCGTCTTGTATTATCTACCACATCTTTTCCCCCTGACTTGAAGAGTGCCAACCTAAAGAAATCATACTTGTTAAAATAAATTCAATAAACAAATTTTATAAGCATTAATGCTATAAGCTGTTCACTTTTGTAAGAACAAACTAGATCTGGTTATTTTGGTGATTTTTATAGGTTATAGTGTAAAAAAAGCTTTACAGTTTTGGATTAAGTTTGTATTATTTTAGGTTAGTATTATATTTACAAAATATTTAAGATGTCACTATTCAAAATGAAATATGACAAATTATATTTTTTAAATGACATATTTATAATCTTGTATCAGATTTATTAATAATTGAAAATTTTATTACATGAAAAAAATTATGATTGAACTAAACTAAAAATTAAACAATTTAATATGAAATAGTTTGTGTAAACTACGTCCTTAAATCTAACAAAACACACACAAATCACAATAAAAAACTGTATAATGCTCACAATCAATAACTATTCAAATACACATCTTTAAAAACTGTTCACCAACACGTCCCAACTTGTACTCAGAGAATATCACTTGTACCGACCCTCGAAGGCCACGCCATTAGGGTGTTTTATGACTAAGAACGGTCAGACTTTTCAAATTATTACATTCAAGAAAAGTTATAAACATAAGCACTGGCCCGCTAGAAATAATCTTGGATTAATACAAATAAGGAATGCTTATAAAATGCTGGTAAAGTACTTCGTATAGGCGGAGTGCGAAATACAAATGTGAAGTACATTATTAATACTGGCGTTGCACTCACTTTTGGTGCCAGCAATGTACCAGCGTAAAAGCAGTTTGCCGGCGTTCGGCCGTTAGTTCAATGTTTGCTGGGTTGGTTATATTGTAAAAAAAGCTTTACTGTTTTGGATTAAGTTTGTATTATTTTAGGTTGGTATTATATTTACAAAATATTTAAGATGTCACTATTCAAAATGAAATATGACAAATTATATTTTTTAAATGACATATTTATAACAGATCTTGTAACAGATATTGTAACAGATTTATTAATAATTGAAAATTTTATTACATGAAAAAAACTATGATTGAACTAAACTAAAAATTAAACAATTTAACATGAAATAGTTTGTGTAAACTACGTCCTTAAATCTAACAAAACACACACAAATCACAATAACAAACTGTATAATTTTCACAAAACAATAACTATTCAAATACACATCTTGACCAACTGTCCACCAACACGTATCAACTTGTACTGGCCCTCGAGGGGGTACTGGCCGTTAGGGCGTTTTATGACTAAGAACAATCAGACTTTTCAAATGATTACATTCAAAAAAAGTTTAGTTTTAAGTAAAAAGTATAAAAATGTTTGCTTGGATTAATACAAATAAGGAGTGCTTATAAAATGCTGGTAAAGTACTTCGTATAGGCGGAATGCGAAATACAAATGTGAAGTACATTATTAATACTGGCGTTGCACTTACTTTTGGTGCCAGCAGTAAAAGTAGTTTGCCGGCATTCGGCCGTTAGTTAAATGTTTGCTGGGTAGAATTAAATTATAATTTCAACAATTCAAACTGGTTATAAATTTACGCTTTTCAAAATTAAATGCAACATTTGCCAAAATATAACTAAAATTTTGACAAAATAATTTAAACAAAATAAAAATGCAAAAAAAAATTAAAAATAAAATTGTCTCCAGACTGGAAGCGAACCCTAGTTTACTACTTAGGAAGCGAGAAAGCTATCCATTAGACTATGAAAGCTTACTGGTTTACTGTGTTACATAACGTATTAAATATTTTAAATCGTCAATACATTATCTGATCAAAAATTCCTGTTGTACTGTTCCGGTTCACACCAATGTACATTACTTATAATTTTTTCAGATGTTTAGTTTAAACCATCTGGGCTACAGGGTGTGGGACAAAAATTTTTTTTGCACAATTTTAGCAAAAATCGTGTCAAAATAATTTATTTTGCAAAAAAAAGATCGTTAATCCACGTACTAAGGGCTTTAATTTGATACCCTACTCAGAATTAAAAAAAAAATGTTTTTTCCATGAACACATATTTGTTTATATTTTTAGGAGGATATGTTTTTTAGATGTTTTAGTATTTTCCCTATGTGCGGGTCAAAGAGTTGTATAAGCATGCCAAATTTTAACTCTATAGTTTTAGCCGTTTGGCTACAATTTTTACCAAACAGACAGACTGACAGACATACCACAAAATGACGGTAGAAGGGTGTTTTGGTCAAAATCGTAAAAAATAAATACCGTAAATACTGGATAAAACACGATAGAGGAATAGTTGAATTTCCTGTTTTATGCGATTTTTTACAACAATCAGATAAAATTAGAAAAAACTTATGTTTTTTTTTTGAGACTTTGATACTATAGTCGATTTCTTTGGTTTAACCGGAACTAGGTTTTCAAATCTTCTTCTTCTTATTTGGGCACTGTCAGTTGGGTTAAATTTTGGCCTAACTCACATAAGTCCTCCATCTTAATCTGTTCATTGTCAGATATTTCCATGTGGCTTGTACACACGAATATTTGTTAGATTTTCGGTCACATGATCTCTCCATCATTGCGAGGTCTTCCTACTGGTCAACGAGTATTCAATCTTCCCTCCCATATCTTCATAACCATTCTGTCCTCCTTCATCCTCATCACGTGTCCTATCCACTCTACTCTACCTCTACCTCTCAGTTCTTGTGTGATACTCGGCCTTGAGTGCAGTTCTCGGAGATATTGGTTTTTACGAATGCTCCATTCTCCATTAATTTGAATGGGACCAAAGATTCGGCGTAATATTTTATTTTCGAAAACTATGAGGTGTGTTTGACGATTGAATAGAACTTTTTTTTAAATTTATTTATTTTACATCGGCCTATTTCTGCAACTGGATGAGGGGTGAATGATTGTGAAAATGAGAGTAATGTAAACATATTATTCTCGCCCGAATAATATCATCAACGAAGGAGGCTCGAACCACCGACCGCCCAGACCAGACTGTTTCAAACAGTCTAAAACCGCACGACTTAATGCGCTCGGCCACTTCGTTGGCATAAAATTTTGATCACTTTGTTTAGCAAAAGCCCACTTCAATCGTTAAAAAATGAGCTAGTGACAATTTAAGAAAATTCAAATTCCATTTAGCTCCGCTTAAAAGTTGCATCGCAGGCTTTCACTGGCCTATAAGTCAGTGAAGGGTGTAAATATTGCAATTAAAGCCTGTTTCTTTGGTTTAAGCGGAACTAGTTTTTTAATTCTAGAAACTTTTACCGATTAAGTGAGGCTTTTGATGATTTTTATTAAGCAAAAGCCCAACTTCAAACCTTAAAAAGAGAGCTTATGATAACTTAGGAAAACGAAAAATCCAGTTAGTTCCGTTTAAACGTTTGGAATAGCCTATAATTAATTATTATCTTTGTTAAGAAATTTTATAGATCAACTGAATTGAGTACCTGGGTAATGTACATTATAAATTTTTTAATTATTATGTTAACATGCATTATATAAGATATTCCAAACGTTCAAGCGGAACTAAATAGAATTTTTATTTTCCTAAGTTGTCACGAGCTCATATTTTAACGTTTGAAGCGGACTTTTGCTAAATAAAATTACCAAAAGCCTCAGTTAAATGTTAAAAGTAACTAATTTTGAAAATCTAGTTCCGCAAATTAAACACCACATTTTAAATTATTAAAGAAACCTTCACCCCCCCGTAGAAAACAATTTTGTTTACGCTACTGACCAAACCAGTACGCAGTACGCAGGTGTGATATTGTGTGCAAGTATTAACGTCTCACAGCTGTTTGTAGTTAACGTAGATCCTGTAATAAAAGTATTTCAACAAATCCAAGTTTAAGTGAAGTGTTTTACTGTGCAAATAAAGTGTGTTTTTAAACAATCATAATTTATAGTATCAAGAATTAATTGTATTAGACAAATATTTATGAATCACTCGAGTTTCAACATTAGAACAACCAGTTTTAGGTTATCTTTTACTTAAATTGGCGCCTTATTATTTTTTTGTGATTCATATAAGCGATATTTTAAAGAATTTGTTTAATAATTACTTATTGTTTATTCTTTTAGTGTATTGATAATTATCCTATGATCTGTCTCATTTTGTAATTCGAAACTAAGAGGGAAACTTTTTTATGTTGTATATTTAAATTATCTTAGGGTGGTAATTCTGAAATAGCACCTTTCAAAATATTTCACAATTCATAATTGACATTAAATTATATGTCAATTTACTAACACTTATTGTATAAAACACAAATTGAAAAGTATTTGAAATCAGGGCTTCGAATCGTTATTTTTTTCGTTTCGGTTTTTGTTCCGGTTCAATTAAAAAAATATATATCAGTTCGGTTCCGGTTTTCGTTCCGGCAAAAATAACGGTTTTTTTCGGTTTTCGGTTCAGTTCCGAGTGATAAATTTTTAAATGCTTTTATTTGTATTAGAAAATTATTTTCTACTATAATTTAGGAGAACATTTTATTCCTTATTTTGTAATCACCACTGCCGGGGGGTCTGGGCGTGCCCCCCCCCTGAAGTAATAGAAGCGGATTTCTTTTTACTTATCAGTTAAAAAATTACGATTTTTTTCTGCTCATCAGTTTAAAAAATAATCTTAAATAAAATGTATTTTATACTTTGGTTCACTCCCATAAACATTATCTGAACCGATATAAATTTTTCGGTTCAGCTCCGGTTTTCGTACCGACAAAAATAACAGTTTTTTTCGATTTTTGGTTCAGTTCCGGTTCGAAGCCCTGTTTGGAATATATTTCATATGACCAGAACAGAAAATATGAATAAGCGAAAACAATTATAATTCATCTCAATTTGTAAAACGAAACTAGATCTGGTTACTTTGGTGACTGTAGTGGTACAAACGGACCTTGGCGTATCCGTGTGTATAGAGGTGGATTAAGGCTGGTTGAGGCCCAGGGCGCACGAGACATTATTGGGCCCCTTAAAAAAGAGAGAGACAGAGAAAATACTTGTTAACCATATTTTTAAATAAATAAGCGAATATAAACATACTATCAGGTTTTACCGCCGATTGTAAACTTGTAAGTAATTAAAATTATACATATGAAACAAAACTTGGTGTCATTAGTGGAAAGTTGGGGTTTTGCGGGGCCCTTCAGAAGTCGGGGGCCAAGGCGCGCGCCCGCCGTTAAATCCCCCTCTGCGTGCGAACCAATACTATGATTATATTATAAATGTATCGTCAATATACAACATAAAAAATTAACTTTCCCTGTTAGTTACGTATTACAAAATGAGACAGATAGTATAATCCGTCTCAATTTTTAATAGTAAACTAGATCATGTTACTGTTGTGGTGTAAACAGACTTTGTCGTATCCGTGTGAACCAATATTATGATAATATTATAAATGTATTGTCAATATAAAACATAAAAAATGAACTTTCCCTGTTAGTTACGTATTATAAAATGAGACAGATAATATGAGCAGTTCACTTTTGTAAGAACAAACTAGATCTGATTATTTTGGTGATTTTTATAGTGTATTACTGACTTTTAGAAACTTGGTTATATTGTAAAAAAGGCTTTACAGTTTTGGGTTATGTTTGTATTATTTTAGGTTAGTATTATATTTACAAAATATTTAAGAAGTCATTATTCAAAATAAAATATGACAAATGATATTTTTTAAATGACATAAAGTCTGTTCCAAACGGTTAGGCGGAACTAGATTTTGAAATCTAGTTACTTTCATCGTTTTAATCGTGCTTTTCGCCCGTTTTGTTTAAGCTTTGTAAATCATACTTACAATAAACATTTTTTGGTTAAGGTTAATATCAGGGATGGGCAGTCGACAGAAAAATTATCGACTCCCGACTCTCGACTCCGGAGTCGGTATTTTTGAAAATCGACTTCTTTCACTCATAAATTGTAAAGTCTATTCCAAATGTTTAAACGGAATTAAATTGAATTTTTATTTTCTTAAATTATCACGAGTTCATTTTTTAACGATCAAAGTGGGCTTTTGTTAAACAAAATGATACAAAGCCTCATACTATCCTTAAAAGTTAGTAGATTTCGATATCTTATTCCGCTTAAATCAAAGAAACAGACTATACTTACATTAAATATCTTGGGTGAGCTGTTTTTATAAAAAGTCATTTTCATTTCATCTTAACTATTGAGTTATTTTTTATACAAATTTTCGAATATATTAGTACAAAAAATTATTTTGTATTTTATATTAAGTCTGTTCCTTTGGTTTAGGCGGAACTAGATTTTCAATTCTAGTTACTTTTACCGTTTGATTGAAGCTTTTGATCATTTTGTTCAGGAAAAGCCAACTTCAATATATAAAAAATCAGCTGTGGCCACCACAGGACCGACCGCCATCATAAAGTACTTATATAAATTACATACTAGCAGCAGAGTAGAAATAACTTGGCCTAATATTTTCTAACAGAGATATTATTTATCATGACCATGGAAACGTTACATATAAATATGAAAAAATTGATGTGAAGTGTGAATATTCACACATTTCAGGGTTTCGCAGGTATATAATAAGTGAAGGCGCTATGCTGCGTGTGTAGGACAAAGTTACTTTGTAGTAATCACGGCAAAATGAACGATATTTTTAAAATAATTTATCGTCTGTTAATCATATAATAAGACTGGTTATTAAATTTACGCTCATAAAAATTAAATACAACATTTGTCAAAATATAACTAGAATTTTGACAAAATAATTTCAACATAATAAAAATGCAAAAAAAAAAACAAAAAATAAAATTCACTCCGTACTCGAACTCGAAACCCTTCGTTTTCCAGCCAGTTTAACAGCGCTCTAACGCATGTAGCCATCGAACGCTATGCATGTGATTGTCTTACATTGGTATAACTTTTGTACTTTGTGAACCAAAAACCACAAAAAATGCGTTATTTTCCAAAAACATAATCTGATCAAAAATTCCTATTGTACTATTTCGGTTCACACCAATATACATTACTTAGAATTTTTTTAGATTTTTAGTTTAAACCATCTGGGCTACAAGGTGTGGGACAAATTTTTTTTTGCACATTTTTGGCAAAAATCGCCTCAAAATAATTTATTTTGCAAAAATAAAAATTTGATCGTTAATCCACGTACTAAGGGCTTTCATTTGATACCCTACTCAGAATTAAAAAAAAAAAAAATTTGTTTTCGATGAGCACATATTTGTTTATATTTTTAGGGGGGTATGTTTTTTAGATGTTTTAGTATTTTTCCTATGTGCGGGTCAAAGAGTTGTATAAGCATGCCAAATTTCAACTCTCTAGATTTAGCCGTTTGGCTACAATTTTTACCGAACAGACAGACAGACAGACAGACAGACAGACGACAAAATGACGGTATAAGGGTTTTTTGGTCATACCTACAAAACCCTAAAAATTGAGCCTTAGAAAAAATTTCGAAAAATTTTACAGAAATTATTCGAAATTTTTCGTTTTATCAAAAAACGTCTCAAATAAAAGTTATTAGTTATTGCTTTTATAGCAACTTTTGTTCAATAAATTTTTTCGAAATATTTTTGTGAAATATTCACAAAAATCTTAAAATCGACACGAGTAAACTCCCATTTTTAGTTAACCGATGTTTACCAAAAGTTGATCAACTCGTGCCATTGATAGCAGAAGCTTAAATATGAAGTTTCATAAAAATCCTTTCAGCCGAATTTGCTCTGTACGTGTACACAGACAGACAGACGGACGGACGGACGGACAGACAGACAGACAGACAGACAGACGGACGGACAGACCGACAGACATCATGCCAAAAATAATCAAAACGTTATGTAGGGACCTCAATTCGTGGAGATCCATCGAAATCTCGAAATGTCAAAATCGGTATGATCACAATACCTCCCTTATATATGTTGGCGGTCGGTAAAAAACGGACTGTACTTTATTTTTCATAACATGTCAATTTTTTCTTTTGACATAGATTTTAGCTGCCAACATGAAACATGAAATAATCACAAAGCTCGTTACAACTTGAGAAAATAAAAATCCAGTTTAGTTCCGTTTTAACATAATAAACAAAGTATACAGAAAAAGAAAAATTAGATGTGACTAAAAACAATAATCTATATCCTACATCATTAATCTATTAATACTAGTAATATTAATTAATTTTTTAACTGGATAGCATGAAGGAAACCGTGTAAAACCGGTATTGAATATTTTTCATGTCATTTTCGTTGATGAACAGTTCGTTCTTGTTTCCGTGCTTTAAAAAATTCTGTTAGTGTGGTATTTTGCTTTCGTTTTCGGATTGTTCTCATCCTTAATAAAAATGTAATCAAAGAGTCGGGAGTCGATAACTTTTTCCGACTCCCGACTCCGACTCCTCCAAAAAGCTTCGACTCATCGACTCCCGACTCCCGACTCCGACTCCCCATCCCTGGTCAATATCATTTTAAAATGTTATTATCTTTATATTTTGATTTTTTGTGCCATTCTAATTTAATAAAAATTTCCCATTTATTTATTTTTTTGTCATTAAAATATGTAAAGAAAAATCAGCTGTGGCCACCACAGGACCGACCGCCATTATAAAGTACTTGCATAAAATACATTCTAGCAGCAGAGTAGAAATAACTTAGCCTAATATTTTCTAACAGAGATATTATTTATCATGACCATGGAAACGTTACATATAAGTATGAAAAAATTGAGACGGAAACATTTTTCGAAATTTTTCGTTTTATCAAAAAACGTCTCAAATAAAAGTTATTAGCTATTGCTTGTATAGCAACTTTTGTTCAATAAATTTCTCCGAAATATTTTTCTGTTGTGAAATATTCGCAAAAATCTTAAAATCGACACGAGTAAACTCCCATTTTTAGTCAACCGATTTTTACCAAAAGTTGATCAACTCGTGCCATTGATGTCATAAGCTTAAATATGAAGTTTCATAAAAATCCTTTTAGCCGAATTTGCTCTGCACGTGTACACAGACAGACAGACGGACGGACGGACAGACAGACAGACAGACGGACGGAAAGACAGACCGACAGACATCATGCTAAAAATAGTCAAAACGTTATGTAGGGACCTCAATTCGTGGAGATCCATCGAAATCTCGAAACGTCAAAATCGGTATGATCACAATACCTTCCTTATATATGTTGCCGGTCGGTAAAAATAATTTAATTTTGACATATGTCATTCGTTTCCATGGTTTCATTGTTGGAATTTTAAATTTTGACATCCCAATGTGAAAAATGAAATAACCCAAGCAAAGTCCCTTCTCGTGACAACCTAAAAGAGCGAAAATCCCATTTAGTTCCGCCTAACCGTTTGGAACAGACTGTA
Source organism: Liopterus haemorrhoidalis (assembly GCA_963971575.1). Taxonomy (NCBI): domain Eukaryota; kingdom Metazoa; phylum Arthropoda; class Insecta; order Coleoptera; family Dytiscidae; genus Liopterus; species Liopterus haemorrhoidalis. The sequence goes on along the minus strand of OZ020622.1, from coordinate 29,844,136 downwards.
TTTATAATCTGACTTTTCAAAATATTTTTCAGTAATACCAACATGACATACAGTTTCAAAGGTGCAAACTGTTGAAAACAAAATTTCCTCTTAGTTTGTTCTTACAAAAGTGAACTGCTTATATATATACAAAAACACACATAATGCGTATGGAAAATGTTTGGAGAAAAATGGAACAAAATTAAAAAGAAGCGAAAAGGGCTAAATATATGGGAAATTGTGGGGTTGATAATGTACCACCTTTTATTAAACTGTTCGGTAAAAATTGTAGCCAAACGGCTAAACCTAGAAAGTTGAAATTTGGCATGCTTATGTAACTCTTTGACCCGCACACAGGAAAAATACTAAAACATCTATAAAACATATCCCCCTAAAAATATAAATAAATATGTGCTCATCGAAAAAAAAATATATATATTTTTTTTAAATTCTGAGTAGGGTATCAAATGAAAGCCATTAGTACGTGGATTAACGATCAAAATTTTATTTTTGCAAAATAAATTATTTTGAAGCGAATTTTGTCAAAACAAATTTTTGTCCCCACACCCTGTAGTCCAGATGCTTTGAACTAAAAATCTGAAAAAATTCTCAGTAATGTACATTGGTATGAGCCGGAATAGACAACAGGAATTTTTGATCAGATTATGTTTTCGGAAAATAACACATTTTTTGTGTTTTTTTGGTCGACGATGTAACTATTTAATATGTTTTGTAAGACTGTAAACTAGTACGCCTTCATGGTGTAGACATCTCGCTTTCTAAATTGTGAACGCGGGTTCGCTTCTCCACTCCGGAGACTATTTATTTTTACTGTTTTTTCTTGCATTTTTATTTTGTTTCAATTATTTTTTCAAAATTCTATTGTTGAAATTATAATTTAATTCTATGTTTCAATGTATACGAAATCAGAAGGGCGGAGCTTATGACTTAAAACAACCAATGGAAGCCATAGGCGCAGTTTTCAAAATCTTAATGAACCTATATATATATATATATATATATATAATACTGCACATTTTTAGAATCCTAAATAATGGTATTAGGCACTCGAATTAAAATTAACAAAAAAATATTTTAACATAAAATTTCTTTGGCATCCCAAATAATCATCATTTACTTACTAAATACCTGCGATAACCTGAAATGTGTGAAAATTGACACTACACATAATTTTTTTTTTATTTTCTATTTTTAAATTTCTTGGAGCATCACGAGTGCCATCATATTGCCGCCCTTAAAAAATTGATGAGAAGTGTGAATGTTTTTATACCTTTTTTAGGGTTTTGTAGGCATTTAGTAAATGATAACACATCAAATTTTTACAATATAACCAAGTTTCTAAAAGTCAGTAATACTCAGATCTAGTTTGTCCCTACAAAAGTGAACAGCTTATATGTCGAAGACTATTACATTTGAGAAAACAAGCTTCAAAAATTTTGACATGGAAAAAACCAATATAAAGTTACAATACAAGGAAGAAATATTTTAATAATTATATATTGATATGTTATTGTCATTAACGCATTATTTTCAAAAAAAAAAAAAAATGTACAATAGCATTTTAACAAGTTGAAAAATTAACATACAACTTTGTGATTAAGAAAACCACGAAAATTAGTACCTTAACGTTACATACAGCTTTGTAGTTCAAAGTAATATCGAAAGGATATTCAGTTTATAAGTAAAGCTTCAGTTTTTAGGTTTCTGAAAATTGTTAAAAAGGTAAAAAAAATAAATGTTAGTCACGTATTAAATTTATATTTTATTAAATAACACAAATTAAATAATATGCTTTCAAAATAATGACAAATTAAACATTAATCTTACAAAAAAATAAGTTAAAATAAGATAATTTGAACTGAAACTGAAACATTCGGGAAAAAAAGGCATTCATTGTATTTTTATTATTTTCTTGAGATTTACTTTCTTGGCAATATTGTCTCATAATAAGATTTATCTATAGGTATAGTAGGCATCCAATCCAGCATAGATTTTAAAGCGAATACCTTGTTTTCTGGAAGCGGATTTTTGTTTGTAGAAACCTTAATGTCTCTAAATATATTTAACAAGTCTGCCTTTGAAAACCTTTTTAATATTTTTTTGTAACCCAGGTGCCCGAAAAAGAGGTTTTATATTTAACCTCATACCAACATGATTCTAACTAGATCAGAGATCTTATTTTCGAGTATGGAATACAATCATAATTTAATGTGGAAGAATGCTCCTGTAAATTTAGAAAATTTTCTGGATGAATTTGAATAATTTTGTGTTTTGTATTGTTAACTAAAACTCTTAATAGACCTAGGTGAGAAAAATACTCCCTGGGTTTTAGAATACGACCTATTGCACTATGGACAGCATCGACTTCCTGTACTGCTGAAAGGCCTGGAATCTAGTATTTCATGGTACATAATTGTTTTTAAATTTTTGTGTTTATATAATAGCACTGGCATTGCAAACGACATTATGCTGTTTTTGTTTTGCGGAACGCAACTGTCACTCCACAGAGTTAATTCCGATACGGGGTCCACAGAATATCACCAGAAACGCCTTAGCTGTATAAATATTTTTGTCAGCGTAACTAGTACCCTCTATTAGCACGCTGCATAACTAACTTTCGCTTAACCCGCGAAATTTGAATGTTTCTATCATTATTAATCCCAAAATTAAAAAAAAAAAAAAATAGTTGATAAAGACATGCATACATTTTTGTTTTATATAAAATGTTATTACAATTCAAAATTGTAAAAAAAATTTAATAAAACAAAAATGTATGCAAGTCTAAAAATTGCAAGGGATCATAAATAAAAAAAGGATATAAAATTAAGCATTTTATTGCCACTTATTATAGATACACATATATAAAACATACATAGAAATATAGTAGATACATAAATAATATTGTTCGGAGATCGACAACCTTCATAAAGAAAAATATCTAATATACGATACATTTAAGTTTGATTTCAGCTGATGAAGTATACAATAAAAAGTTCCACCAAATATAATCAAAAAATTATTATTAATATCAAAACACTTATTATTATTATGATCCGCCACGTAAGGTGTATCTCCTTCTCCCGTGTTCTGTAATCCCGTCACTTTTCCTAATTTATAATTGAAACTTAGGTGAGGTTGTATTGCCATCTCGTCGAACATAAGTACACAATGTCTATCCGAATCTCTCATCTTATCCGCGCACAAAGCTAAATGATTAATAATATTATCGCAAATCCCAACAGTTAATTGAATATTTTGTAAATTCCGAAGTAAGGTTCTTCGAGAAGGCAATGCCAACAATGTCGATAAATATCTATACAGCCTAGGACTAAGTTTGTACATGCTCAAGAATAAAGCCTTCTCTTCCATGGTCCATGGTTTCTTTTTCATGCCAGCATGCGAAATCTGCTAAGTATGCGACTGCTAAGTAAAATTTTCGCGGCAGGATTAAGATTTAATTGATTGATAAAGCGACTATTGACTAAACGCTTGCCTTGCCTTTTAGAAATGTGTCTACTGAGAAGTTTGAATGCTTTGGATGTTTTTTTATTACTCTCCCTGTGATAAACGAGCGATCTCCTCGTTCGCCTTACGTAATTATATAGCTTCTTTTCCCGGCGTGTCAGCTCGGACAAGCGGCGAACTCCGATCGTTCCTAAAATTGTACCTGAACGTCTTGAAGCACTACCAGAATGTGTGCTAACAGCCTGAACCCAGTTTGTGAGTTCTGGCTCCGGTGTTGAACACGCTAGTTGTTCTGGCTCTGGCGTTGGAGCAGCCCTTGGCAGCTGTTCTGGCTCCGGCGTTGGAGTAGCCCTTGTTAGCTGTTCTGGCTCCGGCGTTCGAGCAGCCCTTGCTCGCGGTTCTTCGGTGACCTCTACAAATAGACAATTAATTTTAATAATGGAATAATTAATAATAATTAAGAGTATAGCACTTATAAGTGTATTTATATATATAAGTATATAAGTATATATATATATATATATATATATATAAGTGTGTGTGTGAAATGAAATGTGGTAATGTATTAAATTAATAAGTATTACCGTTGTATCTAAACAACGACGGGGAAAATATCCTAAACGTCTTGATGCTGGGCTGATGTTATTACATGTGGTCTTTCAATTGGGTTGAGGGAAAACTGGCAAACCTAATTAAAACAGAATTAGAAAACGGTTTAAAGGCTTATATCAGGTAAAAATAATAATACCGTCAATACGTTATTACTTTAAACATGACTAATCCATGTAGTAACTGGGATTAACACATATGGTAATCCGTCTCAAGTCATTAAGGGGTTTAAATGTGCTATTCAGGCAAATATTTAGTTACATAAATCCCTTCTTTCTTTGAGAAAAGCCTTCTTTAAAAATGAGCTATTATACTAGATAAATTAAGTAATGTATATTATAACGTACCTGAACCATATACGAACGGCACTTGAAGCGGTAACAACTTTTTTCGCTCCGGCGTATAAAATTGTCCGCTTCTAAAATGGGCACTGCACACTCTATAATTTTTTAGAGTGGAGTACCTAAACCATTTACTGGAAACAGAGTGCGGCAGTGCTTCCACAATATTGGGAATGGCTTCCAGCCATTTGTTTCTAAGGGCCTGGTTCGTAGGAAATGTGAACATACTCCTATTGGCATAATTTGTGCATCCAGGTACTATGCAATATTTACAATATTTCGACGTTTTACTCTGAAACAAATAATATTCAATTATTCTTTTTGTCAATACGTCAAGTAAATCAATGTGGCTGATTCATGGAACTAATTTATTTTATATGTCAGCAATCATATTAACATAACAGATTAATTATTGATTGCCTACGTAGGGCTCATTTCTTAGCTTCGTGCAGAACTAGATTTTGATAATTTTGTTTAGCAAAAGCCCACTTTAATCGTTAAAAAGGGAGCTCGTGACCAATTCCACAGTAAATATTACGTTTAGTTGCCCACGAAGCTAAGAAATTAATTATAGGCTTATTGGCAATATACCTAATTAGGGCTCAAAGAGAAAAATTGTATAATCTGGAACACCGCTCCGGTACATTTCAAGCCTAGAAAATAATGTCGGTAATAGGAAATTAAATGAATAGCAAAGTCAAATTTTGAATTGTTTTAGCCGTTCTTAATTATAAAATTGATGTACTGAATGTACCATCCAAAATATCAATAACAAAAAATAAAAAAAAAATACGCAATAAAATAATTGACTAATAACAATGAATAATAATACAATTTGAAGTTTATTACTTCTAGTTCTAATTACATTTTACCAATTTACATGACAATAACACAAACTATTACTGTAAACATTTCAATTGTATAGAAAATAAAAAAAGTAACTTTTGCCGTGTTAAATATATAAAATAAAAATGAATGATACTACTTACCATGTCGTGAAACGAAAACCACAAAAACAGAATAACTATAAGAAAATTTGCAGAGCAATTTACAGATATACTTTCTAAAACAAAATATGTAATAGAAATAAATGTAAAACACAGAACATTCATTATATAAAATCTGTCAACTTCGGCAGCCATTTTAAATATACTATGGAGGTAGAGAAGGGGAACAACCAATGGGAACTACACAACACTACTGCCGCTCTAGCGGCAAAATGAAACATAAGACACTGCATCCAGGGACGGCGTGAAGGGGGCCGTGTCGAAATTTTTCGATACCAGTGACACGGCGTGGTCCGATACGTGGTCTTCAGCTAAGATTTTGTCTACTATTCTATACACTGGATTGAAAATGAGGGGGGCAGGGGGGAGGTAGGGATGAGGGCGCGTGCGCACGACATGCCAGCATGAGACCACGTCTCATCCGATAAGCGCTTACTCACCGCTCACCGTAGATCGCTGCTGTGCGCGGTTGTGTGATTTTCGATGCTCTCAACCATTTCGTCCGTGCGCATTGTATCGTTATTTTCGAGAAACTTGATAGTAGGTCCTGGTGCACGTTGATATCCGGCTTCTTCTATCTGTTGGAAGAAGAGCAGGAACCTTCATTACACTGGTGCAAAGGTTTGGTGTGATCGTGTCCGGCTCGTCTGTCACCAAAAGGAGAAGGTCGTCCAGTGCCCCTTCCGCATCGTCCTCTTCACAATTGAATCCAACAGTATGTGTTGAAACACAGTTTAAAGTGGGCCATTTAAAGTGAGTGCTTTGCACGAAGCGGCAAATGATAGTGTTGTTGGGTTTGGAAGCCATGGAACTCGTAATAACGAGTTCCATGGCTCCTGATGGACCCAAAGAAGTTCTCAATGGGGTCCTGATTAAAGCATCTCGGGGCAAAAGATTTGAAGTCTTCTTTACGGAAAGAGTGGGTAATATAAATAAAACTTTTAATAGTTAAAATAAAATTTTTGATCGAAGGAACAGATACAAATTGATTTTTCTTCTCAGAAAAAAAACACCTAGAGCCCAAGACATGTAAAGCTTCGTGCCAAAATTGTAAATGCTCCGATGTAGAATTTACCATCTTCCTCAAATTCTTCCCCATCGGGGCATTTATTGCACTTCCATTGACACTGTCGAAAAGCTTGTCCATAAAAAGTAATAAATCAGCAGTGTCAACTGCCGAATGCTCCAGTCCCTTTTCACCATTGGGTGCTGCTCCCCGTGATGCAATTTTCCGCATTACTGCAGAAACCTTCTGGCTGAAGACCTGCGCACAAAATGACACTTTCATTTTTTTAATTTTATCTGATAAAACATGTGCATCTGTAAGTCGGGGACACATTTTTGCCTCATCATCCCCTTCGTCCAAGAAATAAAAATCCATAATGTCTTGTCATTTAGCCGTTTTCTCAATCTTATTTTGAGTAAAAGATAAGTTTTTAGTAATAAGGTTATTTCTGATCTCTTTTAAGAGGTGAGGAGCATCATAGAAGTGCACAACTTCTCCACCATCAATGGTGTACCCCTGGTACCTATTTTCCTCTTTCATCCGTACACATTCTTCTTCCGTTCTTCGTGACAATTTATTTATCGCAGAGACATTTGTTGGGCCCTGGTCACACACTGTGCCCACTACTCTTAATCCGGTACTTCGAAGTGCTCGTACGACATCCTGGATTATCTCCACAAGTTTATCAGATGAAGTAGTACTTCCGGAAAAATAAAAAGCGACGGGCTGTTTCCATCTTTTGAAAATATCACGCACCATAAATAATAATGCGTGACTGGCAAATTCTGGACGCCGGTCATTACCACCAGAATCCACAGTCCCCGCAATATAATCTTCAGATGCTTTATATTGCAAACTGGTTTCAAGAAACACTTCGTCAAAAATTACGTTGCAACAGGTGCTTTTTTATTAAGTATCCTGTTTACCCTTTTGGCCAAATGGGCAAATAGTTGTCTATTAATACCCTTATTAAAGGGTACTTTCTTCAATAGGTTTGATAACGTTTTTTTAGAAGGCAAAGCAAAAATAGATGAAAGATATCGGTAGCACTTGCCAGAGTGCTTCATTATTGTTAGGCCAAGTAACTTGTTGTACAATGTTCTTAACAACTTATATGTTCTATGACGCATATAGAACAAATGTGGCTTTACTTTTATACGCTCCATGTAAACCCCTTTTATAGTACTAGATTTTTTATACAATAATTTATACCGTTCATCCTTTCCTTTTAGGATTTTGTTAACATGTTTCGTCCATGCAAATATACAGAGTTTCACTACACTTGACACAAACACTTTTATCATTTGCGGATGTTGTGGGCAGCGGACTGGTGAAAAATTGATGTCGGAATGTAAAGAGTTTTTAAGAATCTGCCCGACATTTTTCTTGTGAAAGATTTTGGGAAGAAGAAAGGAAATAATAGAAATTGCCCTGTTACAAATAAATTTAAAAATACTGTTCGGACGAAACAGAGCGTTGGGCCTATATTATCGGGCAGAAATAAATTCAGTATCCCGGCTGGCCAACGGATTGCCAGTATTATTCTGCCAACAACTAGCACAACTTGGGCAATCTTTCATATATTTTTTTAACTTCTTCCCCAAAAAACCATTTATGTATTATGTAGGTCCTGGTGCACGTTGATATCCGGCTTCTTCTAGCTGTTGGAAGAAGAGCAGGAACCTTCATTACACTGGCGCAAAGGTTTGGTGTGATCGTGTCCGGCTCGTCTGTCACCAAAAGGCGAAGGTCGTCCAGTGCCCCTTCCGCATCATCCTCTTCACAATTGAATCCAACAGTATGTGTTGAAACACAGTTTAAAGTGGGCCATTTAAAGTGAGTGCTTTGCACGAAGCGGCAAATGATAGTGTTGTTGGGTTTGTATTACGAGCCCATGGCTCCTGATGGACCCAAAGAAGTTCTCAATGGGGTCCTGATTAAAGCATCTCGGGGCAAAAGATTTGAAGTCTTCTTTACGGAAAGAGTGGGTAATATAAATAAAACTTTTAATAGTTAAAATAAAATTTTTGATCGAAGGAACAGATACAAATTGATTTTTCTTCTCAGAAAAAAAAAAAAAAAAAAAAAAATACGCATAGAGCCCAAGACAAGTAAAGCTTCGTGCCAAAATTGTAAATGCTCCGATGTAGAATTTACCATCTTCCTCAAATTCTTCCCCATCGGAGCATTTATTGCACTTCCATTTACACTGTCGAAAAGCTGGTCCATAAAAAGTAATTAATCGGCAGTGTCAACTGCCGAACGCTCCAGTCCCTTTTCATCATTGGGTGCTGCTCCCCATGATGCAATTTTCCGCATTACTGCAGGAACCCTCTGGCTGAAGACCTGCGCGCAAAATGACATTTTAATTTTTTAAATTTTATCTTGTAAAACATGTGCATCTGTAAGTCGGGGACACATTTTTGCCTCATCATCCCCTTCGTCCAAGAAATAAAAATCTATAATGTCTTGCCATTTAGCCGTTTTCTCAATCTTATTTTGAGTAAAAGATAAGTTTTTAGTAATAAGGTTATTTCTGATCCCTTTTAAGAGGTGAGGGGCATCATAGAAGTGCACAACTTCTCCACCATCAATGGTGTACCCCTGGTACCTATTTTCCTCTTTCCTCCGTACACATTCTTCTACCGTTCTTCGTGACAATTTATTTATCGCAGAGACATTTGTTGGGCCCTGGTCACACACTGTGCCCACTACTCTTAATCCGGTACTTCGAAGTGCTCGTACGACATCCTGGATTATCTCCACAAGTTTATCAGATGAAGTAGTACTTCCGGAAAAATAAAAAGCGACGGGCTGTTTCCATCTTTTGAAAATATCACGCACCATAAATAATAATGCGTGACTGGCAAATTCTGGACGCCGGTCATTACCACCAAAATCCACAGTCCCCGCAATATAATCTTCAGGTGCTTTATATTGCAAACTGGTTTCAAGAAACACTTCGTCAAAAATTACGTTGCAATAGGTGCTTTTTTTATTACGCATCCTGTTTACCCTTTTGGCCAAATGGGCAAATAGTTGCCTATTAATACCCACATTAAAGGGTACTTTCTTCAATAGATTTGATAACGTTTTTTTAGAAGGCAGAGCAAAAATAGATGAAAGATATCGGTAGCACTTGCCAGAGTGCTTCATTATTGTTAGGCCAAGTAACTTGTTGTACAATGTTCTTAACAGCTTATATGTTCTATGACGCATATAGAACAAATGTGGCTTTACTTTTATACGCTCCATATAAACCCCTTTTATAGTACTAGATTTTTTATCCAATAATTTATACCGTTCATCCTTTCCTTTTAGGATTTTGTTTACATGTTTCGTCCATGCAAATATAAAGAGTTTCACTACACTTGACACAAACACTTTTATCATTTGCGGATGTTGTGGGCAGCGGACTGGTGAAAAATTGATGTCGGAATGTAAAGAGTTTTTAAGAATTTGCCCGACATTTTTATTTTGAAAGATTTTGGGAAGAAGAAAGGAAATAATAGAAATTGCCCTGTTACAAATAAATTTAAAAAAACTGTTCGGACGAAACAGAGCGTTGGACCGATATTCTCGGGCAGAAATAAATTCAGCATCCTGGCTGGCCAACGGATTGCCAGTATTATTCTGCCAACAACTAGCACAACTTTCATATATTTTTTTAACTTCTTCCCCAAAAAACCAGTTATGTAGGTCCTGGTGCACGTTGATATCCGGCTTCTTCTAGCCGTTGGAAGAGGATCAGGAACCTTCATTACACTGGTGCAAAGGTTTGGTGTGATCGTGTCCGGCTCGTCTGTCACCAAAAGGCGAAGGTCGTCCAGTGCCCCTTCCGCATCGTCCTCTTCACAATTGAATCCAACAGTATGTGTTGAAACACAGTTTAAAGTGGGCTATTTAAAGTGAGTGCTTTGCACGAAGCGGCAAATGATAGTGTTGTTGGGTTTGTATTACGAGCCCCATGTCTCCTGATGGACCCAAAGAAGTTCTCAATGGGGTCCTGATTAAAGCATCTCGGGGCAAAAGATTTGAAGTCTTCTTTACGGAAAGAGTGGGTAATATAAATAAAACTTTTAATAGTTAAAATAAAATTTTTGATCGAAGGAACAGATACAAATTGATTTTTCATCTCAGAAAAAAAAAATAAAAAAAAACGCATAGAGCCCAAGACATGTAAAGCTTCGTGCCAAAATGGTAAATGCTCCGATGTAGAATTTACCATCTTCCTCAAATTCTTACCCATCGGAGCATTTATTGCACTTCGAAAAGCACTGTCGAAAAGCTTGTCCATAAAAAGTAATAAATCGGCAGTGTCAACTGCCGAACGCTCCAATCCCTTTTCATCATTGGGTGCTGCTCCCCATGATGCAATTTTCCGCATTACTGCAGAAACCCTCTGGCTGAAGACCTGCGCACAAAATGACACTTTCATTTTTTTAATTTTATCTGGTAAAACATGTGCATCTGTAAGTCGGGGACACATTTTTGCCTCATCATCCCCTTCGTCCAAGAAATAAAAATCCATAATGTCTTGCCATTTAGCCGTTTTCTTAATCTTATTTTGAGTAAAAGATAAGTTTTTAGTAATAAGGTTATTTCTGATCCCTTTTAAGAGGTGAGGGGCATCATAGAAGTGCACAACTTCTCCACCATCAATGGTGTACCCCTGGTATCTATTTTCCTCTTTCCTCCTTACACATTCTTCTTCCGTTCTTCGTGACAATTTATTTATCGCAGAGACATTTGTTGGGCCCTGGTCACACACTGTGCCCACTACTCTTAATCCGGTACTTCGAACTGCTCGTACGACATCCTGGATTATCTCCACAAGTTTATCAGATGAAGTAGTACTTCCGGAAAAATGAAAAGCGACGGGCTGTTTCCATATTTTGAAAATATCACGCACCATAAATAATAATGCGTGACTGGCAAATTCTGGACGCCGGTCATTACCACCAAAATCCACAGTCCCCGCGATATAATCTTCAGATGCTTTATATTGCAAACTGGTTTCAAGAAACACTTCGTCAAAAATTACGTTGCAATAGGTGCTTTTTTTATTACGCATCCTGTTTACCCTTTTGGCCAAATGGGCAAATAGTTGCCTATTAATACCCACATTAAAGGGTATATTCTTCTATAGATTTGATAACGTTTTTTTAGAAGGCAAAGCAAAAATAGATGAAAGATATCGGTAGCACTTGCCAGAGTGCTTCATTATTGTTAGGCCAAGTAACTTGTTGTACAATGTTATTAACAGCTTATATGTTCTATGACGCATATAGAACAAATGTGGCTTTACTTTTATACGCTCCATATAAACCCCTTTTATAGTACTAGATTTTTTATACAATAATTTATACCGTTCATCCTTTCCTTTTAGGATTTTGTTAACATGTTTCGTCCATGCAAATATGAAGAGTTTCACTACACTTGACACAAACACTTTTATCATTTGCGGATGTTGTGGGCAGCGGACTGGTGAAAAATTGATGTCGGAATGTAAAGAGTTTTTAAGAATTTGCCCGACATTTTTCTTGTGAAAGATTTTGGGAAGAAGAAAGGAAATAATAGAAATTGCCCTGTTAACAAATAAATTTAAAAAAACTGTTCGGACGAAACAGAGCGTTGGGCCGATATTCTAGGGCAGAAATAAATTCAGCATCCTGGCTGGCCAACGGATTGCCAGTATTATTCTGCCAACAACTAGCACAACTTGGGCAATCTTTCATATACTTTTTTAACTTCTTCCCCAAAAAACCAGTTGGGTAGGTCCTGGTGCACGTTGATATCCGGCTTCTTCTAGCCGTTGGAAGAAGAGCAGGAACCTTCATTACACTGGTGCAAAGGTTTGGTGTGATCGTGTCCGGCTCGTTTGTCACAAAAAGGCGAAGGTCGTCCAGTGCCCCTTCCGCATCGTCCTCTTCACAATTGAATCCAACAGTATGTGTTGAAACACAGTTTAAAGTGGGCCATTTAAAGTGAGTGCTTTGCACGAAGCGGCAAATGATAGTGTTGGGTTTGTATTACGAGCCCCATGGCTCCTGATGGACCCAAAGAAGTTCTCAATGGGGTCCTGATTAAAGCATCTCGGGGCAAAAGATTTGAAGTCTTCTTTACGGAAAGAGTGGGTAATATAAATAAAACTTTTAATAGTTAAAATAAAATTTTTGATCGAAGGAACAGATACAAATTGTTTTTTCTTCTCAGAAAAAAAAAAAAAAAAAACGCATAGAGCCCAAGACATGTAAAGCTTCGTGCCAAAATTGTAAATGCTCCGATGTAGAATTTACCATCTTCCTCAAATTCTTCCCCATCGGAGCATTTATTGCACTTCCATTGACACTGTCGAAAAGCTTGTCCATAAAAAGTAATAAATCGGCAGTGTCAACTGCCGAACGCTTCAGTCCCTTTTCATCATTGGGTGCTGCTCCCCATGATGCAATTTTCCGCATTACTGCAGAAACCTTCTGGCTGAAGACCTGCGCACAAAATGACACTTTAATTTTTTTAATTTTATCTGATAAAACATGTGCATCTGTAAGTCGGGGACACATTTTTGCCTCATCATCCCCTTCGTCTAAGAAATAAAAATCCATAATGTCTTGCCATTTAGCCGTTTTCTCAATATTATTTTGAGTAAAAGATAAGTTTTTAGTAATAAGGTTATTTCTGATCCCTTTTAAGAGGTGAGGAGCATCATAGAAGTGCACAACTTCTCCACCATCAATGGTGTACCCCTGGTACCTATTTTCCTCTTTCATCCGTACACATTCTTCTTCCGTTCTTCGTGACAATTTATTTATCGCAGAGACATTTGTTGGGCCCTGGTCACACACTGTGCCCACTACTCTTAATCCGGTACTTCGAACTGCTCGTACGACATCCTGGATTATCTCCACAAGTTTATCAGATGAAGTAGTACTTCCGGAAAAATAAAAAGCGACGGGCGGTTTCCATCTTTTGAAAATATCACGCACCATAAATAATAATGCGTGACTGGCAAATTCTGGATGCCGGTCATTACCACCAAAATCCACAGTCCCCGCAATATAATCTTCAGATGCTTTATATTGCAAACTGGTTTCAAGAAACACTTCGTCAAAAATTACGTTGCAATAGGTGCTTTTTTTATTACGCATCCTGTTTACCATTTTGGCCAAATGGGCAAATAGGTGCCTATTAATACCCACATTAAAGGGTACTTTCTTCAATAGATTTGATAACGATTTTTTAGAAGGCAAAGCAAAAATAGATGAAAGATATCGGTAGCACTTGCCAGAGTGCTTCATTATTGGTAGGCCAAGTAACTTGTTTCGTACGAAAATCGTCGACCTTTCGGTCTTAAAGGTTGCTTTTGCAATTGGCTCCTAATGAAATGAGCAGTAACTCTATTCAAATTATTCTCCAAAAATTCCATGTTCGGAGAGGTAGACAGTTTTTTGAGAAATGTCAATGAATTCTTCCTAGAGATGCATTTCTTCTTTAGATTGAATTGTTTTTTACGTAGGCTGGTCCCCAAATCATACAGCTTTCTAGCTTTCAGTGTCAGTTGCGTATGCCGAGTGACATTCAAGTCGCGAAGTATTTCATGTCGCCTTTTATTTCCGGTAAAGAAAAAAAAAAAAAAAACTATATATATATATATATATATATATATATTAGTAACAAGAAGACTAAATGTATGTATATTTATAAGGGTTAGGTCCCAGTTTGTCCCTCAATTTAAAATCTCAATGCAAATATATAAAATGTGTGTTGTGCGAATTAAACAAAACTGGTCAAACTAATTGTTGTAGGTAAAACTTAATATATATATATATATACATATATATTATCCAAAATATAAATAAAATATTGTGTGCATAGTGGGACTTTGTGTGAAGTTATACTGTGTTTGAGTTTTTAAATTGACCATAATATTAACATTTATACAGTGAATTTATTTTATCATGCAACATATGTCGTTACGATGGAATTTAAAATTTGACAGCAATGTAAATTTGCGTTCCTTTTATTTTGTAACATGCAATTTGTGTGTAAATCTAGTAACAATAATATATGTTGCACGATAAAATAAATTAACTGTAGGTATTTGAATAAACAACTTACCAGGTAAATGTAAAGTCGGAACCACTCTTTTCTTCAATTTCTTAGAATTTGGCACAATGCATTCTGCGGGAAAATGCCTACTACAAACATAGTTATAAATTCCTTCAGGTTGCAAAGACTCAAATCTTGGATGCTTCACACGATTCACCCACACGTTAAAAACATCAAGTTCAGACAATGGAAACCGATGTCTAGTGGATGTAAAATCCTCACATTCCGGCACAGCACAACGTCTAACAAGAGTAGGCACCATATTAAATTAGTAATTAACTGAATTAATACTCTAAAAACTTAAAAACTGATACAATTGTATAACACAAAGATCTAAAGCGTAATGTGGCCATAATGACTGCAAGCGACAAGAACACAAAAATCACAAGTAAAATGGAAGGGATTAGGGGGTGGAGCTTAGAGTTCGGTGGCGACAATAACGGTCGCCTGCAACATTAACTGTGCCTACACTTGGACAATACGAGTTACCACCCCATGCTGACTGGTACTGACCAGCGTATGTCTAATGCTAGGCAGTGGGGACAAATTTAGCGCCATTTAGTTTCACGTTAAGTGAACTAAACTTATGCGCAGGCGATAAAAATTGTATATTTTGAAAAATTTAACTATAAACAGTAAAGAATTTTATGAAAACTTAATGAAAATGTTTTTCAGTAATGCTATGAAATTTTTTTAAATAATACTTTAAAAAATTTCCATTTTAATGTTTTTAAAACGTCAATGAAATTAAAAAAAAAAAAAAAGACGGAAAGTAGCCAGCATTGGACAAAACCCCTACCGCCCACCAAAGAATTCCTACCGCCCACTAGTGGGCGGTAGGGACCAGGTTGAGTACCACTGATCTAAGGCACCAACTGTATTTCCTTCTCACAATTAAACCCCACTGTATGGTGAGAAACACAATTGTTAATTGTAAGAGCCTTACACGAACTAGTAAAATCTACTGTGGTTGGATTTATGTTACATACACCATGACTTCTAACTGATCCGAAAAAAATTTCTACTGGATCTTGATTTATATTTCGTGGACCAAAATAATTTATTTCTGCTTCATTTATTTTGTTTTGTAAAGACAAGAAACTTTTTAGGGTAAAAATCCAGTTTCTCAGAGACGGTACAAGTACATTTTTTTATGTTAGTAAAATGCCATTGATTCCAAAGTTTTCATGGCGTCTAGCCAGAATTCTAGGGTTCCTGGTGGTGCTTTAACTCTGTTCCCACACTGTCGAACAGCTGGTCCATAAATAAAAACAAATCGGCAGTGTGAGCAGCAGATGGATTTAATTTCCTCTTTTCATTTGGAGCAGCACCTTAAAAAATGAAAACGACCTGTGATTTACGTTTTGTATACATGAAATTGACATTGTACAAGTAGTAAAACAAGCATTATCTACATAATTGACAAACTACATTTTAAAAATAATAATAATAATAATAACAATAATAACAATAATAATATGGTTACTCTGACAAGTATAAGACTGCCAATGTGGATTTTAATAATGAAAATTAGCTACAATTCAACAGTAAAATAGAGGATCAATATTAAAACTCACCCCATAATGTTATTTTCCTCATGACAGAGAAACCCGCTAGCTAAATACCTGTGCCCAGCATGATACTTTCATTTTTTTCATTTTGTTGGGTAAAATGTTTCCGTCAGATAATTTTGGACACACCCGGGTATCATCATCCCCGTCGTCCAAAAAATAAAAATAAACAACATCTTACCACTTGGCAACTTTCGAAACACCATCTTGTTGAAAATGAAAGTCTTTAGTTAAAAGGTTATTGCGCATTCCTTTCAGAAGATGTGGTGGGTCATAAAACGGAATAACCTCTTCATCGTCTATCAAAAACCCATGAAACACTTTTTCCTTGCCTTCTCTTGTCAAACACTGGCTAGTAAATTTTAATAGTTTATTCAGTGCTGCCTGGTTAGTTGCACCTTGGTCGCACACAGTGCCAATAACTTTTAAAGCAGTACTTCTTACTGCACTTATCACGTCTTTTATTATTTTTACAAGTGCGTCCGAATTAACTGTAGCACCAGAAAAAAAAGCCACTGGTTGCTTCCATTTTTTATGAATTCATAAACAGAAGGGCGTGATTAGCAAATGCAGGTTTTAGGTTATTGCTGCCTAAATCAACGACGCCTACAATACAATCTTTTGAAGATATGTATTGTAATCCACAATCCAGATACATTTCGTCGAACAACAAGGTACAATATTTTTGTTTGTCTGATTTCATTTTGGAAACTCTCTGTTTTAAATGTTTAAATAACTGGTCATTGATGCCAACATCAACAGGCACCTTGCGTAGTAATTTAACAAGAGTTGTTTTTTTTTTATGGCAAAGCAAATAAAGATGATAAAAATCTATAGCATTTGCCACTTTGTTTCATTACAGAAAGTGCCAACAATTTATCCTCCAAACTATATCGTCGTCCTTTTGGACGCAAGTGTTGCATTTTGATCTGTGTCATAATAAAATTTGCTGACACATTAACATGTTCCTGCAGGTGCTTAATATCAGTTGATCTTGAAAATTTGCCTGCAAAATCCAAGCGCTCTTTATAAGTAGCACATTTCCTTTTTAACTCAGAATGTTTTGATCTTAAGTTCGTAACAATACTGTACAGCTTTTTTGCCTTGGGCGTGAGCTGCGTGTGTCTCTAAATTTGTCTGAGAATCTCAAAACGAGATTTCTTTCCTGCAATAAAATACAAAATTTAGCATAGGTACAATGTAAAATAAAAAAAAAAAAAAACTACAAAAAACATGCATATGGTAATGCTCTATATCTTTATAGATTTTTATATTCATAAATCATAATTAAATTTTTAACTTAAAATGCAAGTATACCAAAATGAAATATTACTTTAATACTAATAAATATGTAAGATTTATAAAATATTTGCTAGAATTATCAAACAAATATGGTGTCCGTAAAGTAATATTGAATGCTTTTAAATATGTTATAATAATAATTAAAATCATAAAAACATAATCTGAACAGTTTTTAGGTTCACGTTTTGGAAACCTGTCACGAGTAGATGTTAAATCTTTGCACCCCGGTACACAGCAAAATCTAAGTGTTTTTGTACTAGATTGCATATTTACGGCTTTGTAAATAAATACTTTTCGCAAATAATAGAACTGTATAAACTTGTAATAACTGTTGGAACTCTTCTCTCAACTAACACTCGAACAAGAATGGCCGACGTATTGCGACGTATCTGGTATGTGGCCGGCAGAAGCAGTTAACAGAATATTTTTCAAATTAGGCGACTGCAGCGACAATATGTTTTGGACGTTGAACTAATAGTTGGGAATTTTGTATTTTCTTGATTTGGCGGGTGTATTTTCTGTCCTATTTTGCGAAGGACGACCACGTTTTTTTATATTTACGGGTTTGTTCATAAAAATTAGGCTTTTGGCAACATGCATGCGAAATTCCAATAAATCCATAATATCTTTATTAGGAATTTTGGCTTTGATGCAATCTTGTTTGTATTCTACCCAACTATTAGATAGAGCAAAATCTACAAAATGCATAATTACTCTGAGCGTCCATTTTCATGATGGCTGAAAATTGTTATTATTATCGTGACGACGACTACCTGGTCGTACCGGCGTCGCCAATCTCAGCTCCGGTTCAGCCATCATCATCAACAATGGCTGAAAATTGTTATAATTACAACTGCGGCTACGAACATCGGTCGGGGTTGGAGGAGGATGATAATAACGTAACTGAAACGGTTGCGCCGGTAGAAATAACACCGAATTCGACCGCATGCTTAATTTTCGCCGGCTACAAGTCGTTTGTAGTAAACGAAGCAGGCGAAGGTGTATGTGTGTGGACGTGTACGCGATGTATTGCGAAAATAACAAATACATCATGGATCAGCACTAGGATGCATAGAACACGTGTCCGCATACAGGAACAAGGTAAAATATATCACGTGGTGTTAATTTTGTTCGGGGGCTATGGGACTCCTCTACCCCCGGGAAGTCTGTCCGGTTTGCACACCACCACCACCGCCACCACCAGCACCTCAAGACAATGATAATCTATATTCAATCTACAGAAATATTTAATTTTATATACATTTTTTTAATAATTACTTTGATTATTTATATATTTAAATAAATTATAAATTATTATAAATTATAAAATATTCCGTATATTATGTTGACATGATGAATGACCAACTTCTGTTTTTAAAATAATTAACTGGGATTAATTATCTAGGAATCAGGAAATTGTAGTAAGGGGAGAATTGTTACGTAAATTATTCGTAACACAATATTTATATATTTTGAATTGGAAATTTTGTATGCGTGGTATTTGGTTTTGATACCAGTGCGGCCATCTATGTAGAACGCGTGAACTAACCGATCCTTGGATCGATAAAATAGATTGTTTAGAAACAAAATGGCACTTGTGCGGTTGTCGTCGATCGAAGCGGTACACGTTTATCTTATCTTGTATCATCCCTTCAACTGGCCGGATTTAATTCAACTAAAAGGCATAAATTGATCGAGAAATAGTTCTTCCATCGACTGACATGAGCATTTTGTCATATTGAAGGCGTATTACATCTAAACGCGTAAGTTTTTCATTTTCAAGATATAGCACATGGTTATATCAGTTGTTTTCGTTGATTTTTAGCGTTATTTTGGGACCGGTAGAATCGTTTGGAAACTGTTATTGTACCCTGCCGGATACGTGAAAAGCATTTATAGAGCCGTTGTTCGTCTAGGTGACGAAATATTATCCCTTTGGAGTTATTTTGGGGCTAGCGGAGAGGAAGTTCCTTCGTGTTGCATGTACATCAGGCAATGTTCCACTGAAGCATCTGGAGGACTCAACCGTAGTTATATTTTGTGTAAAATCGTTGTCTAGAAGACGACTTGTATGCAGATAAGTGTTTATCGAAAGTTATAAGCTCATTTGTACGTGGTTATAGAACTTGTGAGACACGTTTTTGGCGTGTATTTGTGTTTATTTAGTGTAAACGAGTTAATTGGTTATGTTTTGTTCGTTGCCACGTTCAAACGACCTCAACTTTCTAAATAGATCTATGTAAGAGAGCTCTCAGGTTCTAATTTAAGTGTAATTAAGGTTGGTCTCTCCAAATACTGTCGTAGAGCCATTTTGTCAGTGAAATTTGAGTTACATTTTGGTTCGTGTTAGTACGATTTCGGTTTATTTGTACATTTGTTGTCCGTGGTTTAGAGTAGTGGAGATATATTATTGTTCATTTGGGGAAGGAGGTAGTCTGACGTTACTGTGTATCGTTCAGTTACGGGATATCGCATCCGTTCTCTCCCCAAGCGACCACTTTTATATCAGGTATACATCCGAAAGGATAGTTTTTGATTTGCGAGCCGTACCTCTGGGTTACGTGCTATTTTGATTTGACGTTTCGAATATTTGTTTCGATTTCGATTCGTAAACGTCTTGTTTTGACACAATCGTGGATTGTTTGTTACGATTTGGTACCTACCATTGCAACCTGTGCGTTTCGCATCCCGGCGTGCGGTTAAATTAGCCGAGCGGCTAGGGTGTAAATATAGGTCTCATTTATGAACCTCCGTCGTAGATAATAATACTTGTGTGCTTTACGTTCCGGCATCACAGTTAAAACAGCCTATTGGTTAGGAATTGTACAATTGTACTTGTCGTAATGACAGTTAAACTTTGTTTGATATTTTTGGGTCGTTCGATATTTCGATTAGAATTTAAGTTCAGAATTGATCTGATGTAGTTTAGGTTAAGACTCCGGTCTTATTATTTGACAATTTGGTTACCACATTATTTAGATAGATCGAGACGTGATCTCGAATTGTTTGACAATATTGATTAATATTTATTGTATTGTTTGTGAATTGATTCAGTATTCGTGTGTTTAGACTTTCCACTCTGGAGAGCCTAATCTGTTTAACTTCAAGATCATTTCTTAAATCTCACATTTTATTTATTTTTCTTTATGAAAATTTGTGATGTACGATACTCTTTAATAAAGATTACTTTATATCATATTTGTCGAGTATTGCTTGTTAGTCCTATTGAGTCACAATGTATTAATCTTGAATTTGGGGATAATTGGTAAGAACTACTTCTACTAGAAAAAGATTTAAGTTTATCTCCGGTTTAGTGACGTCAATCTAAACTTATGGCGCCCTTATAAATAAATATAGACTGTTAAAATTTCATCTCCCAGTCCTTGATAATAGAATCTCTAACTCTATTCGAGCTAGTCGCTAACCGGTCTAGTAAATGCGTTTTTGGTGTAGTCTCATATTTTGGATAACGCTTTACTTGCCAGATCAACTAACATCTACTATCATTTACAGTTACCTTCTAAATCAACTCTTTTAAGAAGTTTAAGTAGATTTTCTTTTTATACAGGAATAAATGCATATATGTTTCAACCTAAACAAAAAAAAAAAAAAACGAATTAACAGGATGGTATCTCCAGATATACTGTGTTCTCTAAATTTTGACGAAATCCCATCATTAGAAGTCAACAATATCATCATTGATGACTTCTAGGTAAAGTCGTAGGATATGTTGATTTGGGTTCCCTAGGTATAGTTAGTTAGTTAGTTGAAATTTTTGGCGCACAGCAACAAAGGCTATTTGCGCCTAACGCAGCCCATCTAAATGACTAGACTATATATTAAAAACAAAAATTTAGACAATAAATAAATAAATAAATAAAATCATTAAAAATACGCATACTCAATAAAAGAAATCTTGCACTGACAAACACAAATAAATAATATAAAAAGTCTGTTCGAAAATTTGAACAGACTCAGGGTGACGGTAAGAGGCTGTAAAGGGGCCAATTACCATCGAATATCACAGTCAATAAATAGAAACACATTAAAATAAGGTGCAAGATTTCACACATAAAACAGTAAGTTCGATTCTCTCAGGAAGAGTATCAGCCTGTTCATGAGTACTCTGTCGTCACCTAAGGCAACTGACAGGTCATAGCACAGGCCTAACCTCTCCCTGACATCCTCGAACTGTACACATTCGGTTAAAATGTGTAACACAGACAAATCTGTGTTACACGTCTCACAGACAGGGGACTCTTCACCTCGAAGGAGGTGTCCATGGGTCCACCAACAGTGACCTATACGAAGGCGTGTGATGGCGGTTTCCTCCCTGCGGTTAATCCTGCAGGAAGAACCCCATGGTTTAACGTCTCCCTTAATCTGTCGTAACTTAACGTTCTGTGTGCGGCTCCACTCATGTTGCCACATGTCTAAAACCAGATGTGTCAGATGACTCTTTGCGTCATCTGGAAAAACGAAACTCACATCAATCATAGGTCTGTGAGAGGCGGCTTTTGCAGCTGCATCTGCCGCTTCGTTGCCTTTAATACCAACATGTCCCGGTATCCAAAACAGCTCTACCCTCACATTCTGAGCATTCAGATTGTGGAGTAGCAACCGGATCTTTATTACAAGAGGATGCACTGGATCTGGATCTTGAATACTGTTCAGAGCGCTCAGCGAGTCCGTCAAGATAACACTTGACCGACTTTGCTCTGACGAAACAAAACACAGGGCCTTGAAAATAGCGTACAGCTCAGCAGTGTACACACTCGTTATGGAGTGCAGACGGTACTGAAACTGTTGGCGTGGATTCAAAACAACGAACGCACACCCAACCCTGGTTCCGGATTTTGATCCGTCAGTAAAAATGACAGTATCCTCGAACCTAGGGACCAGTGTTCTTTGTAACTCATGTTGGTATTCGATAGGCAACGTAGTATCTTTATCAAACCTAGTTAATGTGAGGTTCACAAGTGGACGTGGTAGCGTCCATGGTGGAACAGCACACAAAACGAAACTTGCCATTTCGGGCATATTAAAATCAATATCGCCCAAAATGTCGAAAGTCCTCAAACCAAAGGGCCTATTGGCTCTTGGTTTTCTGTCATAAATCTCTGTATGCCTATTTTGTAGAATAGGGTCATACGCGGGATGATCTGGCTTGGCACTGAGTGCAGCCATATACCGCAGGGATAGAATTTTACGACGATTGTACAGTGACGGTTCACCTGCTTCACACAGCAGGCTTGGTATTGGGCTGGTGCGAAATGCACCAGTGGCCAATCTAACCCCAGTGTGATGTACAGTGTCAAGAATTCTTATCTCTTGGTGTTTAGCTGACCCATAAGCTAGACATCCATAGTCCAGCTTAGAGCGCACTAGAGAACGATATAAACGCAACATGACAGTGCGGTCTGCACCCCATGTCTTGTGACTGAGGACCCGCAACAAATTGAGCGACTTTTGGCATTTTTTCTTGACGGACAAAAAATGTGCCCGCCAAGTTAGACGACTGTCAAAAACGAGACCCAGAAATCTGGCAGTATCGGTAAATGGTAACTGTGCTCCATTTAGCGTGAGTGTAGGGTTGGGATGGACACCCCTTTTCCTACAAAAATGGACACACACAGTTTTGCTGGTCGAGAATTTGAAGCCATTTTCGGTTGCCCATGTATCGAGACGATTGATGGTCAGCTGGAGCTGACGTTCGATTGTACTAGTCTTTTGTCCGGCGACAAAGATACCAATGTCGTCGACAAATATCGAACTCTGTACAGGTAATCGAATACATGAAGCTGCACCGTTAATGGCAATTAAAAATAGCGTAACGCTCAGTATGGAGCCCTGTGGGACCCCATTGTCCAGTGCGAACATTTGTGACAAGGTATTTCCGATCCGCACCCTGAAGCGCCGGTTCGACATGAAGTCTTTTATAAAGAACATCAAGCGTCCCCGGAGACCCCAGGAATGCAGAGTACGGAGAATACCATAAATCCATGCAGTGTCATAGGCTTTCTCAATATCGAAAAACACAGCTACCAGGTGTTTGTTTTCAACGAAAGCATTCCTGATAGCTGTCTCTAGTCTGACCAGATGATCTGCTGTTGAGCGGTGACGGCGAAAGCCGCACTGTGTGTTGGCCAGCAAGTCGTTTGATTCTAAAAACCAAATCAGACGCTTGCTGATCATTCGCTCCATGAGCTTGCAGAGACAACTGGTCAGTGATATTGGTCTATAGCTAGAGGGCAAGTGTTTATCTTTCCCGACTTTGGGGATAGGAATTATATGAGATTCCTTCCACTTGGTCGGGCACTTGCCCTCAGTCCATATCCTGTTATAGACATTCAAAAGCCTAGACTTAGATGATTCCGGAAGATTTCGGATCATACGATAATGTATCGCATCTGGACCAGGAGAGCTATCCTTACACTTTGACATCGCGCTATCTAGCTCTTCACGAGAGAAAAGCAGGTTGTATACCTCGTCATTCCTAGAAAAGAAGTTTAGAGGTATAGATTCGAGGCCTGCTTTACGAGTTAGAAACTCGGGTGAATAATGTTCAGAGCTAGAATTGAACGCAAAATTAGATGCCAAAGTGTTAGCAATTTCGACCGCTGAGGTAACTACGTTACCATTTACCGATAGACCAGCAATGGCTGTAGCTGTATTTAGACCGGATATTTTCCGGACCTTCTCCCAAACTTTGGCCACTGGAGTGGCAACTGTAACGGTGCATACGTATTTGCGCCATGATTCGCGCTTGCTTTCTTTCACAATCCTCTTAGCACGGGCTTTCGCTCGTTGGAAGGCTATCATGTTTGTCTCTGTTGGACAACGACGGAATGTATTGAAGAGGTGTCTCCTTTCACGTAACGCCAAGTCGCATTCCTCGTTCCACCAAGGAACGGGAACTCGACGGGGCTGAGTGGATGACAGCGGTATGCTGCTTTCAGCCGCGCTCGTGATGGAATCCGTGAAATGATTCACCTCTTCGTCTACGCTCAAGTTCGGAATATCCTCGTGAGAGAATGATTCTGCGAACTTGGTCCAATCTGCTTTCCGAAGAACCCACTGTGGCCAGCGGGATTCGGTAACAGTATTGAACAGAGGCCTTAAGAAGATTGGAAAGTGATCACTACCGCACAGGTCGTGATGCACGTCCCATTTGAACAACGGAGCGATGGCTCCTGAAACGACGCTAAGATCTATGGCACTGAATGTACCCGTTGCTGCACAGAAGTGCGTGGGTCTGCCGTCGTTCAAAAAGCTCAAACTCAAATCGTTCAACATAGTCTCCAGGTGACGTCCCCGTCGATCGTTCCGCACCGATCCCCAACATACATTGTAGGCGTTAAAATCGCCTAGTAGTATGAAGGGTGGTGGGAGTTGATCGATGATGTTCACGACATCTCGGATGTCAGTTCGAACACCAGGGGGAAGGTAGATAGAACAAATCGTCACCTGGAGGGGAAGTGCAACACGAACTGCTACGACCTGCAACTCAGTGTCAATGTCTACAGGATCGTGGTACAATGTGTCTCTAACGAGAATTGCCACGCCGTCACATGCTCTTGCCCCCGTAAGGAAATCCGTGCGAAACACGGAGTATCCTCGAGGAGAGAATGTGTCGGTTTCCGTGAAATTTGTTTCCTGCAGACAAACACACGAAGGCGCTAAATTGGAGAGTAACAGTCGCAGTTCTTCGTAGCGCTGATATACACCGTTACAGTTCCACTGGATTAGTGGACCAGTCATTTTTGTTTAGGGGAGTTACCCCGCAACCTAATGATCTTTGGTTTACCCTTAGGTTGCGGGTCAACAGCCATTTTCTCGGCCACGGTTTCACTTGTTTGTCCAGGTGCCTTGGTGGACACACTGGACTCCTTTTTTGATTGTTTTGTTCTCACTGGTATCCAGTGAGAACCAACGGGTCCCTTATCAGTCTCCTTTTCAGGAGCGACTGATGAAGGCTTTGTAGAAGCGACCATTCTCTGGTCGCTTCTCGTTTTTGGAGAAGACTGTGGGGTCTTCTCCTTAGGTGGTGGGGAGAACTGAGGTTGAGTGCGTTCTCCTATATGGGAGGGGGATTTATTCAGACCCGATCCCCCTGGTTGTGGGGTCTGAACACTGGTCTCTTGGACCGATTCCGCCACCTTTTCCGTGTCGGACTTTTGTGACGCAGCTGTCACTGACGTTTTTACT
Source organism: Liopterus haemorrhoidalis (assembly GCA_963971575.1). NCBI lineage: Eukaryota > Metazoa > Arthropoda > Insecta > Coleoptera > Dytiscidae > Liopterus > Liopterus haemorrhoidalis. Next base: position 29,818,518 of record OZ020622.1, on the reverse strand, counting down.
GTCGGACGAAGCACTGACTCCGTCTGAGTCTGGACACTGGCTGTCTTCTTTGCAGCTACTTGTGCGAAGGATTTCGCAAAAGTGACCGGCGCAGTCTCTTTATATTTCTTCTTGGCGTCGAAATACGGTATTCTATCTTTCGTCTTGATGACCTGAATAGCCTTCTCTTCTAAGTACGTTGGGCAGTGGCGTGAAGTCGATGCATGCGCACCTTTACAGTTCACGCAGTGTGCCGCGTTTGGACAGTTTTCAACTTCATGTTGATCCTGCCCGCAGTTGGCACAGATGGACTGTTTGCCACAACGACTAGAGGTGTGACCATAACGCTGGCACTTGTAGCATCGCATCGGGTTGGGATAGTAGGGGCGAACGTTACAAACGTTGTACCCCACCTTAACCGATGCTGGACACCTAGTACCAGCGAAAGATACCACCATAGAAATAGAAGGCTTACCGTTTCGGGGGTTAAGTTTTCTACATTCAATGACACCTTGCGATGCCATTTCCTGCACAAACTCTTCCTCCGTAACATACGCAAGGTCACGGTCTGTAACGACGCCTCGAGAAGTATTCAGTGCCTTATGTGGCTGTACCGAGATACGATACTCGCCAAATCCTTCGCATTTCTGAAGCGTTGAAGATGCCTCATTTTCTGCCTCAATTAATAATGTTCCATCCGACAGTTTTCTTACCGACCTAATACCAGTTGGACACGTTTTTCCCAGCGTTCGGGCAACAAAGAAGGGGGACATCTCTTTAAAAGATTTTCCCTCTTCTTGCACCTTCACGACAAGAAAACGAGGCACTGGCGCACAAAACTCAACTGATCTGCTGTCTACCTTCTTGGGAGAAGGCCTTACACATCCCTCATCGGATGACTGAGCATCACGACGAGGTCTCTTGTTTGATTTTTTACGGAGTTTACTCTCAACCTTGGCGGAATTTAAAGAAAATTGATCCCTCCGGGTAGTCGCCATACCCGTATACTAAGTTTCATCACCCTGCCATGCCCACCCACCAGGGAGCCCCACACAGGGGACGTTGGCCGCAAACCGGCTCATTGCGCCAGGCATGTCAGGATGATATAGCATCGGGGGAAGTAGTCACGGGCTGCTCGACCCGCTCGAGAACCAGTAGTAGCCAACTCTGGAACCGGGCGAGCTGCATCCGCTCCCACAGACCCCCGAAGACTTGTCTAGTGGCACGGCATTACCCCGGCATCCACGATCCAGTAGTGGAGCCACTCTATTCATGAACCGTGACACCAGCCGATTGACTGAGCTGACCAGACTCAGCCTCCCGTTTTACCGAATCCGAGGCCAAAGAAGGCGTGTTGGGATCGTACTGTCCGCGGGCAGCAGTCTCCCTCAACCGACCAGGACCCTCTTCTCCGGCGTTACGGGTCTCCACGCACGGCAAACACGTGGGTAGGAATTTAAGTGGGAGATCAAAGAGACAACAGATAAGCCTATTCCCACAATCGGCTTCTCTGAACTGTCTCCTCCCAAATGATATGTGATTCAGGGTACGTGGGATCATCAGGCCCAAAAGCTCTTTATGGTCAGGTGATGCGACCATTATGAACTTCCCTTGCGTGATTGAGGGTACGCGGGATCATCAGGCCCGAAAGCTCGACAAATGGCCAGGTGTTATGGCCATTATGAACTTCCCCTGCGGGGGGTTCCCTAGGTATAAGATATATATATATATATATATATATATATATATATATATATATATATATATATATTATATAAATATATAATATATATATATGGTTAAAGGAATTAGACAAAAATGGAAACAGCCTATAGCTTATTACTTTACTAATGATTGCGTGAAAACATTTTTAATTATAGAATTATTTTATCAATTAGAAAAATGTGGTTTAATAATTACTAAAGCTAGGTTTCCAGATGCATAGATTATTGGCGCCACTCGACTGGCGCCAGTTTAGTTGCATATGGAAACATGCTGATTCAACTGGCGCCAATAGCTGACGCCACTCATCATTGCGCCAGTTAAAGTATGAAGCGGTTATACTTTTTGGCGCCAGTTAGCGAGGAAACGCGTCAGTGCAATGGCGAAAGTTTCAAAAAAATGGACATCGGCACTAATAATTCAGTTTCTGGAGGCATACGAGCAATACCCATGCCTCTGAAACCATAAAATTTCATCCTATAAGGATCGAAATAAGAGAGATGACGCATTAAGTAAAATAGTTGAGGTTATGTCTGATGCAATCAAAGATTTTGATGTAAACTCTGCAAAATCAAAAATTCGGAGTATTAGAAATGCCTACACCCTAGAGCAGTGATAACGAAACTATGACACGCGTGTCACAGGTGACACGCCAAGACATTTCAGGTGACACGCATCGTTTATGGACGGTCTTCGGCCAAGAACAGTGAGTAGTATAACAGTGGGCATACGGGCTCATTACTCACGAAACCGAAAAAAAAACAAATTCACATTTCACAAACGTACGTGACCATCGATTTTCCGCGAGAAGCTGAAGAATATCAAAACGAGTTCGACAAAAACCGGAGCGGGACTATCGACACGGAGGAAGCAAAATTTGGTTTAGGAAGACATCAAATCCGTGTTCAATAATCGAATAAAAACCGGCGCCATAATAAACAAAGGGGGGTTTAAAGATCCGAGAACATTTCTCGAAAAAGCCAATAATGATTTTCACGAATAAAATTAAAGCCGGCCTGATGAAATCAATCTTAAATGTGAACGTGATATTTAGTGGGGAATTTGTATTACCATCAACCGGTAGGATAGAAATAAAAACATTTAACACAAGCAATAAAATTATCGATAACGCCACCGATATCAACGTGTGGTATAATGAAAACGTGAAATAAAATATATTGCGTGATCTGGAGGAGTTCCAGGAGCGTGATTCCGGATGGGCATTATATGAGATAATGCATTTGAACGTGAACATAAACAATTATTCACCCATCACCGTACATGGATATATTGATTTACCGGGTGATGTGAAGAGGAAACAAGCCATAATAAATGTGAAGAACCGTGATGAATACTGTTTCTTGTGGGCTGTTATGTCCGCACTGTATCCAACAAATAAGAATTCAGATCGTGTGACGTCATACCCGCATTTTAGTACATCATTAAATTATGATGGAATTCAGTTATCGATTCGAATTAAGGACATACCGAAATTTGAAGAGATGAATAATTTATCGATAAAGGTGTACACGCTTTTAAAAGTTGGTAACAATAAACATGAAGTTGCCCCCGTTAAATTGAGTAAAAAAACCGATGTGAAAACCATACATCTTTTAATGATGTACTCTAATGTGGAAGATGAAGAAGAAGAAGAAGAAGGAGGAGAAGAAAAAATGGAAGAGGGGGATATTGTCGAGCATATTAGAGCACCGCGAAATTATCACTTCATGTGGATTAAGAATTTATCAAGATTACTGTCTTCACAGATTTCTAAATCACACCATAAAGCATATCTGTGCGATAGATGTTTGAATCACTTCATAACCGAGACTTCGCTGCAAAAACATTTATTAAACTGTCGTATCGCGAATCCGTGCACGCGAATTGAACTACACGATGAGTCGCATAAAATTTTAAAATTTTAAAATTACAGCAATAAAGAGAAAGTACCTTTCGTTTTGTACGCGTACATCGAGGCTATTTTCGAAAAAATTGACGACAAAAGTGGAGAAAATACAATAAACACGCATAAACATATTCCATCGAGCGTAGGATATTACATGAAGTATTCCTATGATGATTCGTTATCCGGTTACCGATTTAATCGTGGTAAAGATTGCATAAATTGGTTCACGGATCAACTTAGTAACATCGCCACGCAAGTTGATGAAATAATGCGCAACGCTTTGCCGATGAATCTGACACGCGAGGAACAAAACTACGCAAGTTGTCATATATGCCGCCAAAATTTTCATGTGAACGATGTCAAGGTCAGCAATCACTGTCATTTAACATTAGCTACCGCGGCGCGGCACATCAATCATGCAACCTGAAGTATCACGCCAGTCACACGATACCTGTAGTTTTCCATAACTTAACCGGGTTGGATGCACATCACATCATTAAAAATATAGCCAAAGGGATACCGGGATCTGTTTCATTACTACCGATAAATAAAGAACGGTACATATCCTTCACGAAATCCGTGTTGAACACGAAAGTGAAATTCAGATTTATCGATTCGTTTCGTTTTATGGCGAGCAGTCTTGATAAATTATCATCCTACCTGAAAGATCCGGAGATGCAGATCAACAGATCCCATTGCGCATCCGCAACCAAGTTCAAATTATTAACGAGAAAAGGCGTGTTCCCGTACGAGTACATCGATTCATAGGAAAAACTCGATGAGGTACAATTACCCCCGCAAACCGCATTCGTCAGTTCCCTCCGAAATGAAAGTATAAGTGAAGAAGACTATTCGCACGCTCGAGAAGTTTGGAATACGTTCAACGTACAGACATTGGGTGACTACAACGACCTCTACTTGAAGACGGATGTCTTATTATTAGCGGATGTCTTTGAGGCTTTTCGGGGTACCTGTTTACAAACGTACCGATTGGATGCGTTACATTATTACACGGCACCCGGTCTTTCTTTCGACGCGATGATAAAGTGCACCGAAATTGAGCTCGAGTTATTGACCGACGTTGATAAAATTTTGTTTTTGGAAAAAGGGATCCGGGGCGGTGTGTCGCAGTGTTCGAACAGATATGGGAAAGTCAATAATAAATATATGGGTGAATATTACAATCCTGACGAGCCCGAATCTCACCTGATGTATTTCGATGTTAACAATTTGTACGGTGCAGCTATGGGAATGAATTTACCATTCGCGCAATTTGAGTGGGTGACAGAAATGGACTTTTATGAAATCGATTTATTAAATTTATCTGGTGAAGCCGATACTGGTTATATTTTCGAGGTGGATCTAGAATATCCCATAGAATTGCATAAAATGCATAAAGATCTGCCTTTATGCCCTGAACATTTTACACCCCCCACCTCAAAGACTGCAAAATTAATTCCGAATTTATATGATAAAAAAAAATATGTTATACACTATCAAAATTTACAACAATGTGTACAACTCGGAATGAAAATAACGAAAATACATCGCGTGCTCAAATTTCAACATAGTCCATGGTTAAAGAAATATATAGATTTAAACACATCGTTGAGAAAAGTAGCCAAAAATGAATTTGAAAAACATTTCTTTAAGTTGATGAACAATTCCCTGTTCGGGAAGACGATGGAGAACGTTCGTAAACATTCAAATGTGAAATTAGTTACAAAATGGGAGGGACGTTACGGAGCCAAATCATACATATCACAACCTAATTTTCACAGCTGCACCATACTTGATGAAGACATTATACTAATTGAAATGAATCTGAATACGGTTTCTCAATACTCGATCTTTCCAAAACTTTCATTTATGATTTCCATTACAACTATGTTAAAGCAACGGTCGGTGATAATGCGGAATTACTTTACATATCTATGTAGAAGTATCTGTATCTACAGATAGCCTCATATATAATTTTTTAAATTTTGATGTTTACCAAATGATAAAACGTGATATAAGTAAATTCGACACATCAGATTATCCCAAGGATAACGTATTCGGTATGCCCCAGGTTAACAAGAAAATAGGTTTAATGAAGGATGAGTGTGGCGGTCAGATTATGACCCAGTTTATAGGATTACGATCAAAAATGTACAGTTACAAGGTGTTGAATTCAAAAACGGGCGAAGGGTGTCACGCAAACCGCTTTAAAAACTATAAACTTTGAAGATTATCACGGGGTTAGAAGGATAGGATTAAGTATTAGGAATAAATGTGTGTGTGTGTGTGTGTGTGTGTGTGTGCGTGCGTGCGTGCGTGCGTGTGTGAGTGTGTGTGTGTGTGTTTTTAGAATTCTGTAACGATTAAAAATAAAAATAAAATAAACAATAACTAAAATGATCAAGTAGATGTTAGTTGATCTGGCAAGTAAAGCGTTATCCAAAATATGAGGCTACACCAAAAACGCATTTACTAGACCGGTTAGCGACTAGCTCGAATAGAGTTAGAGATTCTATTCTCAAGGACTGGGAGATGAAATTTTAACAGTCTATATTTATTTATAAGGGCGCCATAAGTTTAGATTGACGTCACTAAACCGGAGATAAACTTAAATCTTTTTCTAGTAGAAGTAGTTCTTACCAATTATCCCCAAATTCAAGATTAATACATTGTGACTCAATAGGACTAACAAGCAATACTCGACAAATATGATATAAAGTAATCTTTATTAAAGAGTATCGTACATCACAAATTTTCATAAAGAAAGATAAAGAAAATGTGAGATTTAATAAATGATCTTGAAGTTAAACAGATTAGGCTCTCCAGAGAGGAAAGTCTAAACACACGAATACTGAATCAATTCACAAATAATACAATAAATATTAATCAATATTGTCAAACAATTCGAGATCACGTCTCGATCTATCTAAATAATGTGGTAACCAAATTGTCAAATAATAAGACCGGAGTCTTAACCTAAACTACATCAGATCAATTCTGAACTTAAATTCTAATCGAAATATCGAACGACCCAAAAATATCAAACAAAGTTTAACTGTCATTACGACAAGTACAATAGTACAATTCCTAACCAATAGGCTGTTTTAACTGTGATGCCGGAACGTAAAGCACACAAGTATTATTATCTACGACGGAGGTTCATAAATGAGACCTATATTTACACCCTAGCCGCTCGGTTAATTTAACCGCACGCCGGGATGCGAAACGCACGGGTTGCAATGGTAGGTACCAAATCGTAACAAACAATCCACGATTGTGTCAAAACAAGACGTTTACGAATCGAAATCGAAACAAATATTCGAAACGTCAAATCAAAATAGCACGTAACCCAGAGGTACGGCTCGCAAATCAAAAACTATCCTAGTAATATTAATTTTTGATAATACTTTCTTATTTGATTCTTGTTGACTTTTATACGTTTTATTAATGATGTTGAATTAATTATGTCCATATTTGAGTAAACAGCATCTGTTTTAGTTGAGTAACTTGTAGTCAAACAGGCGTACTTTGAGAAGAAATATTTGAAGAAAATGTGGGCCGTAAGCTTGTATTACACGATGCGATTTCTCGTTTTGAATCTCGTACGATTTATCGTACGATAATTATTGTATTGCAAATATAGTTTAGAAAAATCAGATGTAAAATTGATGTAGTACCCCATCGAATATTTATCGGTTTGAATCTGCTCCAATTGATGCGCATTACGTCTATTTCTGTATGTTGACAATTTCGTATGTTATACCTAACACCTTACCTATATTACTTGTAAAATGGATGTTTCAAGTAGAATTGTAAAATGTTTAACCATTATTGGAATTGCTTGTGTCGTGCGAAAAGTTTTGAACAGAAAACGTGTAACTTGGGCGAAGCCATGGATAGGTAGAAGGGAAACTGGCAGAGGGACATTAAATATGTTTGTTAGAGGATATTCAAAATTTGGTTGTGTTTTGTTTACACAGCTGTCAAGCTAAAATTGTAGGAATAAATATTTTTTACAATATTTAATGAATTTGTTTTGCAGTTTTATCAACAACGAGGTGTCCAGAAATGTTTAAATACCCTCTGGCCTAGTTAAAAATTGACCGCTACGCTGGGATCTTCAATTTGTTCCCTATATTCGAAACTACTTTACGAATGATCGAATGAATTTAATTATTTATTAAAAACACAAAATCGATGAGACATTTATATTGACATTTGAACAAACAGAAATAAAACAAGTACAAAATCTGGATAAACATAATAAAGAAAATAACAACAAAGACAAAGGTAAACACAACAATATATATATAGAAAAACAGGTTAATAATGGAGCTTCAGAAGTCCAGATGTCTTCTCGTGAAGAGAGAAGGAATCTCTGGGTGCGGACTCTGGAGCGGACAGGAAGAAGAGGAATGATACGGGCGAGGATTTCGGGTTGGAGAAGATGGCTACGTTGTCGTCGGTGTAACGGTAACACGCGGTGGCGACGAGAGCGGAGTGCTCGCTGTAGTCTCTCCTAGTAGCTGAATCAGTTATCTACGTAGTTTGTGCAGAGACTTTTCAGTCGGCGAGTCTGAGTCAAGTCTCGCTGTATCGAACGTTAACGGCGAGTACGGTGGTGTGGCTTGTATGTTGTTGTGCGCGTTCTTCCTTCTGTTTTCCTGGGGTTAGGGGCGGCGAGAATATAGAGAGGCGGCGTGACGTTGAGGGGGTAGATGGTGGCGTATCGGGACTGAAAAGCTCTACAAAACGAGCCCGAATACGGCTTTTACGAGTGGGGGCAGCAGTCGACGGTCTTGGAGGCGGTCGGCTGGTGTTGGTGGTCGTCTTGCATCTACGGGTGGTGCGCTGATTGACCGTGTCACGTGTATGGGTTTTACTGATGGGGGCGGCTGAGGGGCGGCGTTCCTCTGGTAGTACCGTCAGCGGCTCTGGTGTTGGTGATGGTGGCTTCGGCGTCGAAGGCGGCGCGAAGAGACGTGCCCTCGGGTCGTTAGTACGGTACAAATACAATTGTACGGACCGAGGGACGGCGGCGTATGGTTTTGATGTCCCCGCTAGTCGGAGGCGGTGTTCATAGATGGCCCTGGCGATGTATCGCTTGTGTGCTTGCTTACCCCGTTTTCGGGCCAGCGTTCAACCGTGATGTGACTAAGCGGCGGCGGCGAGGTCCGGGGGCGGTAAGAAGTATGCGCGTGATGGATGCGGTACGTGATGAACGATACACACCGGTTGAACGCACAGCAGCTAGTGTGGGTTCCGCGACGGTCGAAACGCACTTGTTGGTTGTTGGATGGTTTCGCGTCTGAACGGTTGTTAACCACTGGTGTGAGTAACGAGATGTTTCGCGATGGTTGGTTGGTTGAGAACCACCGGCGAAACGCACAGCAGAAAGCGTGAGTTTCGCGATGCTGGCGCGGTTGAGAACCACCGACGAAACGCACAGCAGAAAGCGTGGGTTTCGCGTTGACGGCGCGGTTGAGAACAACCGACGAAACGCACAGCAGAAAGCGTGGATTTCGCGATGACGGCGCGGTTGAGAACCACCGACGAAACGCACAGCAGAAAGCGTGAGTTTCGCGATGACGGCGCGGTTGAGAACCACCGACGAAACGCACAGCAGAAAGCGTGGGTTTCACGTTGAAGCGGAGATTGAAACGCACTGCAGAAAGCGTGGGTTTGAATGCGATGTGACAATTGAAAAACGCACAGCAGAAAGCGTGGGTTTTTCAAGAGGGCGAAGTTTTTACTTGGAGAGATGTTTTTTAACGAAGAGATGAATTTGAACTGATCATAATTATAAAATTGACCGTTTTTTTATACAATTTTTGGTGACGGAATGTGGTTTATGACTCTAAGGGTTGTTTGTGATTGGTTAGGAATGTTAAAAACCTAAGGACGTGAATTATTCTAATGGTATCGCGAATTATTTAGATTCGCGGTTATCACAAGATTGCTTAAGTCTCACGGAATCCGGCGATGTATAATATAATATGTGAACGTCGTGAGTGACGCGAGTTATATATTCCAAACCGCTGAATCTACAATAATTTATTGATGACTTTATTATTTGTAATTCTTGTGAAATATAAAATAAGCTTACATTGTAAAACTGAAAATCATATATATAGAGAACATTTGAATATTGTAATTATCTTTTGTCAAACCATTGTGTGTTAATAAAGTAAATTTTTAACAACAACTTCTTTTTAAATTTTAACTGGCGCAGTCGTTAGGAAGTTGTCTCACGGTTATATAAGACAAAATCGCTTAAGTATCCGGTTCGTATCAACGATTCAGAGGCAAGAACCAAGAAACAAGAAAGAAGAAAAGAAGTCCGATAAAAGGTCCTGGGCAACAGAACAAAAATCGTCCAAGTCCAGCAATGAAGATCGCCTTCATATTAGCACTGTAAGTTTTGATTTAACATATATTTTTGCTCGTTAATTATATCCAAAACCCTATATCTATATATTATCCTATATCTATTTTTACCTAAAAATTATAAACTCATATGTCCAATAACGAAATTGATAACTTAATTAATCAATTCGCAGCCACCGCGTTAAATATAACCACTCCAATTCAAAATCCAACAATTCAAGTTGCAAACCCTCTACACCAAGCACAACCACAAGTTAATTATCAACTTTTAAAATTATATGTAGATACCATTCCAAATTTTGATGGAAACCCTAATGTTTTAGGAATTTTTATTAACAACTGCGAAAGCGTAATAGCTCATTTTGCAGATAATAGTAATAATACGTTAAACACATATATTCTACGCGCAATAATCGGTAAATTAACAGGCAGAGCCCTAACCCTTATAGGTTCGAGACTAGAATTAACCGATTGGGTAGAAATTAAAAATGCTTTGATACTGACTTTCGGAGATCAGAGAAACATAGATTGTTTAGTACAAGACTTAATTATTTTACGTCCTAGTAAGAATGAAACCCCTTACGCCTTCGGCATGAGATGCCAAGACGCCAGGAGTTTAATCCTATCAAAATTAAATTCTACTAGTATAACACCCGAAGAGAGAACTATTCACATTAAAACTTATGATGAATTAGCGTTAAAAACCTTTATCAGAGGCCTTCCTGGGCATCTACAAAATAATATTAGGCTACGAAATCCTGACAGTCTAGAAAAAGCAATGTCATTAGTAATAGAGGAAGAAAATTTCCTTTATAGTCAAAATAGATCAAATAATTTAAGTAATCCTCAAATACTCTATAAACCAAATAACAGAGTAACCCCCATTAATTTAACAGCCCCGCAAATGCATAGAACAATTCCGCAAAATTCTAACCAACCGTTTAGAAAACCAAATCCAGCCTATCAAACACATAACAGATTCTCTCCCACTTTACATAGAAATCCAATGCACCTTAACCAACAAACTCCTTTCCAAAATTCATATAGACCAAACTATCAAAATTTCCAACAAAAAACCCCCACACAAATCTCCCGCATGCAATGGCAACCTGTAAATGCATCCTCTCAAAGATCCAATCAAATTCGAAATCAATTTAATCCTAGACAAAATCAATACAGATCAGAACCCATGGATATATCATCCGGTTTTTCAAAATACCAACCCCAAAAACCCTTCGCTCAAAATCATTTATTTGCACAAGAAATAGAACCGTCAAATTTAAATTATAATAATTTTGATAATGATTTTGAAACAAATGCATGTAATTTAAACTCTTATGACACAAGTTCTCAAATTGCAAGTTACAACGAAAGCGAATACACGTTAGACTCGATTCAGCAAAATTGTTCTGACAATTACGAAAATGCTGACTATCAAAATTGTTTAACAAACGACAATGACCGACCTTTCAATGAATCATATGACAACACGAATGTAAATTTTCTAGAGGACATTGGCTCAAACCACCTGACATAATAAACATAAACCTTGTCAATTCCAACCTACCGTATGTCCTAATTCCCGAAATAAATGCCAAATTCCTTATCGATACTGGTAGTTCCCGAAGTTTAATTGACCCAAAATTAGCTTACAAATATTTTCAAAATTCAATTTTTAAAGAAATTTTCCAAATTCAAACTGCACATAATATTTCATGTCATGATGAAGTAATACAAATCCCTATTTTCAAAATTTTCAATGTAAAAGAAACACATAAATTTTATTTATTCAGATTTAGTGAAAATTTTGATGGCTTAATTGGCATAGATCTTTTAAAACAATTGAAAGCTAATGTCAACCTTGACTCAAAATTAATTATTACCCCTCATGTTTCTATTCCTATTATTTGTGAAACTGAAGACACTCAAAAACAACCCCAAAATAATAACAATTTTCAAAATTATTCAGTAATTGTTCCAGCAAGAACAGAGCAAATAGTAAAAATACCTGTCAAAATGAAAGAAGGTATAGGTCTTTTAGAATATCGTAAATTTGCACAAAACGTTGAAACTCCTAAAGCAATAGTAAATGTTAAGAATCATTTTGCCATTACCACTATAATAAATTCATTCACTAAACCAGCAGAAATAAACTTTAGATCCCCACTAGACATTGAACCCTTAAACATTCAAGAATTCAATTTTACACAAAAAATCATTCCCGAAACTAACTTAAATAAAGACCTTGACAAAATTTTAAAATCAAATTTAAAAAACATACGTCTAGACCACTGTAATTCGGAAGAAAGCCCTTCAGAAATTATGTTTTCAATACAGAGACATATTTCATAGTGAAAAAATCCCATTAAGCTTCACAAATAAAATCCAACATCAAATTAAATTAACAGATGAAACTCCCATATTTACAAAAACATATCGTTACCCCCAAGTCCATAAGACCGAAGTTAAAAATCAAATTGATAGTTTACTAGAACAAGGCATTATTCAGCCATCATCATCTCCTTATTCAAGTCCGATTTGGATAGTTCCAAAGAAATTAGATTCATCAGGTAAAAAGAAATGGAGAATGGTAATTGATTACCGCAAATTGAATGAAAAAACAGTATCAGATAAATACCCACTTCCAAACATTTCTGACATCCTTGACAAACTCGGTAAAAGCCAATACTTCACTACTCTCGATCTTGCAAGTGGTTTTCATCAAATAGAGATGAACCCTGAAGACATCGCTAAAACAGCCTTTACAACTGAAAATGGGCACTATGAATTTAAGCGTATGCCCTTTGGACTAAAAAACAGCCCTTCCACGTTCCAAAGATTAATGGATAATGTTCTCAGAGGCTTACAGAACGAAATTTGTGTAGTATATTTAGATGACATTTTAATATTTAGCGTTTCCCTTCAAGAACACATTGAAAGACTAACATCCATTTTTGAACGTTTAAGACAATCAAATTTCAAAATTCAGTTAGATAAATGCGAGTTCTTAAGAAAAGATGTTTGTTATTTAGGTCATATCATAACATCAGAAGGTGTTAAACCAAATCCCGATAAAATTCAATCAATTAAAAATTTTCCCATTCCAAAGACTCAGAAAGAAATTAAAAGCTTTTTAGGCCTAGTAGGATATTATCGTAAATTCATTCAAGACTTTGCAAAAATTACTAAACCTCTTACACTTTGCTTGAAAAAAGGTAGTAAGATAGTTCATGATCAAAATTTTATAACTGCCATCAATACTTATAAAGATTTATTAACTAATGGCCCTATATTACAATATCCAGATTTTTCCAAACCCTTTTTATTAACTACTGACGCATCTAACATAGCCTTGGGCGCAGTCCTCTCACAAGGTCCTATTAATGCAGACAAACCTATAGCTTTTGCTTCCCGTACACTCAATGATTCGGAACAACGTTACAGCACTATAGAGAAAGAATTACTTGCCATAGTTTGGGCATGTAAGTACTTCCGACCTTATTTGTTTGGTAGAAAATTCACGATACAGACTGATCATAGACCCCTCGTTTGGCTTTTTAACTTAAAAGAACCAAATTCAAAATTAGTTCGTTGGCGTTTACGATTGGAAGAGTATGAATACGTTATAGCTTACAAAAAAGGTAGTACAAACACTGTAGCTGATGCACTTTCTAGAATTTCAATAAATGCACTAGAAAATGAATCAATCATAAATAACCCCGGAGACATTGATCAAGCAACTTTAGATTACTTTCGAAATTTAGCTGAAAACCCTATCCTTGACGATACCCCTATTACAAACGGCAACCCCGAAACTTATAAAAACCCAAAACTCCAAATTCTTTCCGATATCCAAATTAGACCTCCAAACGATAAACAAATTGAAATAGGTCCTTCCACGCAACATAGTAATTTTAATGAAACAACTAATAATGGAATAACAATATTAGACGACATTATAAATAATAAAACCAACCAAATTTTAGTATTCCCTCAAGTACACTACAAATTAAACGTTAAACAAGAAAACATAGATTCACAAAAAATCATAACGGTCAAAATTCCAAATTCTTGTAATGAAAAATTAATTTTAGAATTTTTAAAAGATTATACAGTTAACGAAAAAACATACTGGCTTTATTTTCATACAGAACAATTGTACAGAGACTTTTGTAAAGTTTATTTAGAAAACTTTTCAGAACGTGGTCCCAAATTAATTAAATGCACTAAATTAATAAATACTATCAAAGACGAAGAAGAACAAATTTTGCTTATAAAAAACCATCATGAAGGAAAAGTTAACCATCGCGGCATCCTCGAGACATTAGAACATTTAAAACGCAATTATTATTGGAAAAACATGAAACTATCCATTTCAAATTACATAAATTCATGCGATATATGTCAACGTACAAAATACTCCAGAAAACTACCTTACACACCCATGATGCTCACTGAAACTCCTTCTAAACCTTTCCAAATTGTCCATATTGATACTTTTACTTACGATGGAAAAAATTATTTAACATTAGTCGACGCGTTTTCAAAATTTGCGCAAGCCATAGCCATTATGGGAAAAACAGCAATCCACATAAGTAATGCTTTAATCAAATACTTTACTTGTTTCGGAATACCAGAAAATTTAATTTTAGATAACGGCACAGAATTTAATAACACAACTGTCCAAGAACTCTTAAAACTTCATAAAATAAATATACATTTCACCACCCCCTCACATCATGAATCCAATAGTGTTGTAGAGAGATTTCACTCAACTCTCATAGAACATCTTAGAATCCTAAAAGAAACACACCCAAATGAAACTGAAAATTTAATGGATTACGCAATCTTAGGTTATAATAACTCCATACACAGCGCAACAAAATTCACCCCTTTTGAATTAACCTTTGGTCACACCCACTTGAGAGACCCACACGAAATTTTCCTGCCAAATTCATTCTATTCCGATTACATACAAAATCATAAAGAAAAACTGAAACATGTTTACGAAAAAGTTAAAGATCGATTAATTGATAAAAAAGAAAAATCTGTCTCAAAACATAACACACAAGGAGAAACAAACTCAGAATTTCATTTAGACCAAATCGTATATAAGAAAAATCCAAAAACTCGAAATAAAAAATCCAATAGATTTTTAGGCCCTTATCGTATAACTAAACTTTTAGAAAGAAACCGAGTTGAAATTGAAAATAATTTAAAAAATAAGAAAGAAATTATCCACATCCAAGAATTAAAGAAACCCACTATTGTTTCAGATTCTTCACGTCCACCAGACCAGAACTGACCTATCCTAAATTTCACAATATTATTCATAATCCCGGAATTCTCCCTTTAAAACTCGGAAATGCACAAAACGAAATAGATTATTGGTCCTTTATACAAATTTTCGATTTAAATCCAATAACTGACGAATTCGAACATCTTCAATCTAAATTTTTTGATTTAAAGAAACTTATTCAAAATGGCACTAATGATGACGAATTTTATACTTCTTACCGTTTAGTTGACATACTACAACAAAAAATTAAAGCCCAAATAACTAGATTGAATCCAGTAAATGTATCTCAAAGATCAAAACGAGGTCTTATAAATGGTTTTGGTTCTGTAGTAAAATTTTTCACAGGAAATTTAGATCAAAATGATGCGATGAAATATGATAACGCAATTTCTATACTGTCAAATACACAACTCAAAATTAAAACTTTAGTTAAACAACAAATAACTTTAATTCAAAATTCCACAAAATCATTTCAAGAAAATGCACAAATTTTATTTCATAATCAAAAAGCTTTAGAGTCCAGAATGACCCAAATTGAAAAATGGCTACAAACAGTCGAATTGAAAAATGTAAATAGTTATCACTACTTCATAATTCAAATGACACTCTCTCAATTAGTAACAGCTTTTCAAATAATTTATGATTCTCTGGAAAAAATAGAAATCGCAGTAACTTTTTCCAAATTAAATACCTTTCATAATTCTATAATCGAACCACATGAATTGTTAGATGAAATTAAATCCATCGAACACTACCTTTCCACTAATAAACTACCTTTTGAACCGAATTTAGAAAACGTACTACTTTTCGAAAAAATAATAGAATTAAAAAGTTTTTCAAAAAATAACCAAATAATATTTATAATACAAGTTCCTATAGTAGAGACCATAAAATATGATTATTATCATTTATATCCCTTTCCTACACTGCATAATAATTCCTTCCAAGCATTCTTACCTAATTCCAAATTTATGCTAATTGGCGAGCAGAATTATGTGTTTTTCGATGGGCAGTGCAGAGAAATATCAAGCGAACACTTCATTTGCCGAGAAGCCATACCGTTGAAGATATCCAACTCCAAGGACCCATGCGAAGTTCAAATGATAAGATTCACACAAAACTTATCTAATTGCCAATCGATACCAGTGGAATTAAGCCGGCCCAAAATCCAAAAAATCGAGAAAAATCAATGGATCGTCATCGCCCCATACCAAACGATAGCCATCCAGACCTGCAGGCAAGATTCAGAAAAAATACCCTTGTCCGGAAGTTACGTCCTGGAACTAACCCCTTTCTGCGAAGTCACCATCGAAGGAATAAAAATTCAATCACATGAAGAACCAAAAAGAAAATTCAAACAAATAGAACTACCAAAATTGAAACAAGATCTTAAGGACCCTCCTACATCAGAGATGAAGCCAATAAAAATTAGACCACATCAATCTGGATCAGACCAAAAACATCTTACAGGCCATCAGCACCCAAAAGAAGAAATTGGAAAAAATCTCCGAGCCCGCCATTCATCTTAAATTTAGCATCTGGAATTTATTTTCATATATTTTAATATTTCTGGTAATCATTTTTATTGTTACATGAAACTACGATTCAAGTTCCAGTCAAAGGCAGCAGAAGATTCCAAAAGTGGCCAGTCCACTCAACCCGAAAACTCCAGGGTCACCCCCCAAGTTTCCTTTTAAGGATGGAGGAGTTATATATTCCAAACCGCTGAATCTACAATAATTTATTGATGACTTTATTATTTGTAATTCTTGTGAAATATAAAATAAGCTTACATTGTAAAACTGAAAATCATATATATAGAGAACATTTGAATATTGTAATTATCTTTTGTCAAACCATTGTGTGTTAATAAAGTAAATTTTTAACAACAACTTCTTTTTAAATTTTAACTCGCGCGAAGTGATTCGAAACTGTGAGGCTTGCATCGGCAACAGGACCAGCACTAGTACCAGGACCAGCACTAGTACTAGGACCAGCACTAGTACTTGGACCTGCACTAGTACTAGGACCAGCACTTGGCAAGACACATTCTTCGACAGATGTCAGGCTGGCGTTCGGTTCTTCCGACAACGACACTTCTAACTGTTCAAGTTCACGAACTGTTGGAATGTCGTTCTGTAAAATTGTCTCGTATGATTATTAATCTTTGATAAATTTAAAGAATTAAGTAACTGTTCGATTTAATTAATTTTTTTATGATCATGTTTATCTACTTTATGTGTAATTCTATTTTATTCTGTACATTATATATAAATAAAATTGGACGATATATAAGTTTTATTATTATTATTTCGTCCTCATATTTGGGTCTTACATGTTTCAGGTGATTTTAAATTCGTATCGTATATTGTGCAATTGTGTATTTGTTATAATGAAGCGTATTAACGTAATGAACACATAACAAACAAACACGAATAATACACAACTTATAGGAACGGGACTCGTTAGCAAATCAGAAACGGCATGTACTTCAATGCAACAAATACTTAATTCTTTCTGCAAAAGTTCATACATTCATAAAAATAACATAAAAAATCACCTCCATTACCTCCATTTCAACTTCTGTAATCAACTCTTCCGGAGTGGCTTCAACTTGAGAAGTACTTGGCTGGGGCGAAGTAATTTTCCCACTAAGATTGCTTGTCACGGGGGGGGGGGAGGTGTTTCCGTCCCATTTCCTTTGCCAGTTTTCTAGTGATATTTTTCTGGCTCTGTCCTTAACTTCTTTTCCGCCTCCGTTTGCAGAGATTTACAGTCTTTCTTCTGCCAGTATTTTTATTGGGATGGAACCGGTGATGACCTGGAGGGCTACTGTGGAGACCGTTCGATCGGTCAGGGCAACACCGATCATGGCTTTTCTTTGAGAGTTTTCCATCATGTTGCGATATTTCTCATACCTTAGGAAGTCGCTCCAAACTGGAGCCCCGTATAGCAAGGTGGACTGTAGCATCTCAGGAAACAGTCGTCTTTTGTTGCCGCTAGCACCGCCAATTCTCGGCATGAACCTCATTAGGTTTCCTGCCCGCTCCTCAGTTTTGGCTGTTTTCATTTTGACGTGTTCGGCAAAGGAGCCGTTAGATCCATAGGAGCTCCGAGGTAGATGATGGATCTCTTGGGGATGATTACTTGACCCGTAGTCGGAATTCTATATGATCCCTTTTTCTTTTCCCTTTGAGGATTACTGCCTCTATCTTTTCGGAGGCCAGCTTCAGCTTATGATGTTGTAGCCAGTTGGCGATCCTAAGATTGGCGTTAATTATGTACATCAGATCCTCGCTGTCATCAGCCGTGGCAACCATCGCTAGTGTTGCAGGAGGTAATGCCCCTCGGAAGAGGTTCTCAGGCCACTATCCCTGAACACAGTTACCTGACTAGCTCAAGAGCGGGGTCGTAGAATACCTCTCTGGCTTGAAGAGCCACGACCACTAATTGCCTGAAATAGAACGTGAATCCCCAAGGTTTTAGAAGTGATATAACAATTCTAAGTTAACCATTTATTTTAAATATAAAATTAAAAAGACATATTTAATACTTTCAAAATAATTTAAAATGGTATAAATACAAAATCTGCGCAAACATTGATATAATACAA
This sequence comes from Liopterus haemorrhoidalis, assembly GCA_963971575.1. Taxonomy (NCBI): domain Eukaryota; kingdom Metazoa; phylum Arthropoda; class Insecta; order Coleoptera; family Dytiscidae; genus Liopterus; species Liopterus haemorrhoidalis. Next base: position 29,799,612 of record OZ020622.1, on the reverse strand, counting down.
TACAAGGAAAGGTTCGTTCAGAAGTCCAGACGTTTCCTTGTGAAGCAATTCCGCGTCTTGGGAATTAGACTTCTGACCGGGTGTATGTCAGGGGTGATGGGAAAGAGGGGGTGAGGATCGGGGAGAGTGACAATCAAGTCGTCGGCGTCGGGGTCCGGGCAACTGGTGACCGATGTGGGGCTGGCCGTGGTGATGGCGTTATCGGACCAAAGAGTGCCAACAGTTGTTTCTCTCGTTCCGGTGTGGAGCTATTAGTTTTTGGCAGGGGGAGAGTAGTCTGCTCCCGTTTGGTTAATGGCGTAGTTGGCGGCGTCTCCGGGCCGAAAAGCTCGATACAGCGATCCCTCACTAGGCTCGCGACGTCGGGGGCGGTTCTTAGGAAGCGGCGGCGCTCTTTTTGTAGTAGGATCCGAGCCAAGGCTGATGAGTGGGCCTTGGACAGGCCGGATCCTTGTTTTGGGCTTCCGTATAGCCGCGGGAGCGGCAGAAGTCTTAGCCGAAGGCGGCGGCAGTGATATTAAGATCGCATTCCTAATAGGGCCAGCGAGCCGAGTACATTGAGGCCCATATTGCCTTTTCTGGCCGGGGGTGGCAGATGTCGGACCCGGTGGTGGCAGTGCGGTTCGGGCAGCTACGGCTGGGGTGGTGCTGGAACGATGTCCCGTTGGGGCCGGAACACAGTTTTGGGCTGCCGGAGCGGCTGTAGGTGGCGGCAGTGCTGGGCGAGCAGCCACGAACACAGGGCCGTCTCTGATTGCGACTTCAGCCCTGGGGCGGCAACTGATGCTGGAAGCGGCACTCGTCGGCAGTCCTGATGAGCTGGGGCAGCTGCTAATGGTAGCAGGCGCCTTGGTGATGGTGGCGGCGTTAATGGCGTGAAGCAAAGAGCCCTAGGATCTCCCTGTCGTAGCAGGTGACGCTGTACTGCCCGTGGAATGGCAGCATAAGGTTTGGCCACGTCTATGTGTATCAGGCGGCGGCGACGGAGCGCGTGTCTTGCATTATACCTCTCTCGCGACGCCTTCCCTCTGCGGCCGGCCAGGATATTGCCTTTGTCCGATGTAGTATGGGTAAATAAGGAGGCAGCGGGAACACCTGCCTAGCAGCGAGTGTGGGGGCGGCTACTAGCGTCCGCCTGGTAGCGAAAGCCGTCGTCGTTCTAGCGCCTGCCAAGTAGCGATGCCGTCGAGCGCCCGCCAAGTACCGAGGGCCGTGTTGGTTGCCGCGTAGCGACCAATTTGCCGGTGAATATTTTGATGAATACTATTATATTTTCTTTGTAGTCTTCTCTAAGCCTGGAAGCGAAGGGAAGTGTTCGGCTGCCGAGAAGCGAACGTGTCTCTCCGATTCAATTTCAAAAAGCATTTATTATCCATTAAAACATTACATAGTTATACATTTTTGTTAGGTCACTGCCCAGAAAATCTTAAACTGATAGATACATAAGAACAAAATATTACACATTTATTTTAATAACTAAAGTAGATAACTGAAAGGAAAAACTGCAAAAAAGAAAAACCTTTATTAACGCCTAAGCCTAAGTTATTTATGTACATATTTACAAGTGTGTGTAGGAAGGGAACGGAAGGAACGGGATGGGGATAGTTTTTGGGTGGAATTAATGTTACACGTTTCGTTGTCGAGTACCTGAAAAGTACATGTCAATATACATGGTATAATAATATATACAGGAAAGAAGTTCTGCGTGGTAAAGCTGGAAGAAAGCTGAAAATTAAAGAAGCTGAAAATTACATGTTACATAGGTACATGTTATATGTGGGGTGTGGTTAGGAGTAAGGATAGGAAAGGATGGGTGTGGAGGTGTTTGTTTTACACGTTTCTTTATTTCACGGATGTCCTAGCATGAGAATAACATAACAGTAGTATATGCGAATGCGAATCAGTGGATGCAGAGTACACAAAAATACAGGTTAAAATACATAAGTTACATATGGATAAAAAAATTAATTAGACGTAATCCAGGTGGTTGGGCATATGGTATCTGCATCTGAAAGTGGCCGTGGCCTTGGTGTAGAGATCTATGTGACTGAGGTTGGGCTTATCTTTAATGATGGCAAAAGTTTTCGCAGAAACTTTGTCGAGGTACTCTTTAATCATTGGCAATCCAGTATCGGCATGTAAAACCGCGGTTTTAATATACCAGTCCCCGAAAGCTAATTTTAAACATTTGTTTTGAACGCGTTGCATGAATAATATGTTAGTTTTAAACGTGTTGCTCCAGACGGGCGATGCGTAGCATAGAACAGGTTTAACGAAAGTTTTGTATATTAGAATTTTATTATCTTTGTGAAGTTGACTACTTTTATTAATTAGTGGATACAATATGCCGATCATGGCTTGCGCTTTTTTGATGGTATACTTTGAATGTGTAGAGAAATTTAACTTTTTGTCTAGCATAACTCCTAAATATTTAATACTGTTTCTCAATGGAACTGAGATGTTATTAAGTTTGATGTCTGTATCTACTTTCCTGGTTTTTCGATCGAATAGAATTAATTCGGTTTTATTGGCGTTTACTTGAATTTTCCATAACTTGAAATATTGTTCAGTTAGGATCATGTGGTTTTGTAAGTTTTTAAAAGCTACTTTCGGAGAAGTAGATTGTGAGTAGATGGCTGTGTCATCGGCAAACAGTGCTATGTTGGTTTTGGATGTTTTAGGAATATCATTAATATAGTACAGGAACAGTCTGGGACCTAGGATCGAGCCCTGGGGAACACCGGCTACAATGATCTTTGGATCTGTTATGAAGTTACCTACTTTTACGCGAGAGAGTCTATCAGAAAGATAATTACCAATGATTTTAATTAGATATAATGGAATGTCAAGAAAGTGGAGTTTGTAGAGAAGTCCTTGATGCCAGACGGTAGCGAAGGCTTTCTCGATGTCTAAGATGATGAAAGCTGTGGCTTTATTTGTATTGAAACCTTTACTAATATCATTGGTGATTCTAATCAACTGTTCAGTAGTGCTAAAATCTTTACGAAAACCGTATTGTTCTTTGATAATTTTTGGGTTATTATCTTCAACAACAACTTATCTATTATAAATAACCTTCTCGAAAATTTTACTAAGGGAGGATAATAACGAAATTGGCCTGTAGTCTGAGGAATTAAATTTAGATTTGCCTGGTTTTGAAATTGGAATAACTAGTGCTTCTTTCCAGGCTGATGGATAGTATGCAAGTTTGAAGCACGCATTGAAAATATTGGTGATTTGAACTATAGCTTTCCTAGGTAGATGTTTTAAAATAATATTTTGAATGCCGTCTATACCTGGGGTTTTACGGGATTTTAGTCTGTGGATAATGAGCTTAACTTCTTTAGGTTCGGATAGGATAATATCTTCTATTTTTGGAATATATTCTTGGATTATTTTCAGCTTAGGGCTAATGATGTTATTCATACCTGGGGTGTCCCGGTGGTAAGTGGTATAATGTACCTGCTCGAACAGGTGTGAGAAGGTATTAGCCTTGTCCGGGTCACTAAGCTTAGTTTTGTCTAGGACAGGTATGCTATAATCTGATTTTCTAAGCGACTTAGCTGTTTTCCAAAGTGAATTATCTCGAGTATCTAAGTTTTTAAGTTTATTATTCCATCTGTTGTTGTTTTCTATGTAAATGAGTCTCTTAATTTTGTCATTTAAATCGTTTTTAATGTTTCTGAAATGCGTGTCACCAGTGGCTTGCCAAATTTTTCTAAATCTGTTGCGTTCTGTGATGAGTACGTGTTTCGTCGCTAAGTCGATGAATTATTTGTGTGTATTTGTGTTTAGGGATACTGGTGTCGACTGCCGTTTTGAAGATGTCAAGTAAGCGATTAATTTCTGAGTCTATTTCTGCTGGGGTGCAGATGTCTGATTTTATAGTGATGTTTTTTTGAATGAATTGTTTAAATTTATTCCAATTAGCCTTGTTGAAGTTAGGTGTAACTCTATCTGGAGCAGGCGGATCTGCAGAGTTAACTTTGAATAATATAGGATAATGATCTGAGTTTAATTCATGTATTACTACTGGCTTGGATATGCCTAGGGCTTACAATACCGAACTAAAATCTGAATACCGGTATTTGATATTTGAAATTTGAAATATCGGGATACCGGTATTAAAACCGGTATTATTAATAAAAAATTTACTAGTTATATTTTTACTTACCTCAGTTGTTATATTGACTTGTTAACAAATAATATATGAAATCCAATAAATATTGTTCTGAAATGAGTAGATATTATTTATTTTATTACATAGAGAGTAGGAGTAGATAGATACAAAAAAACGTGCAAGTAAAAAAAGTACATATTAAATTCTATGTTACATTTTACATATAATATGCTCGTATGGCATTACATAATTAAAGAAGCAAAAAATATAATTAAATTGAAAGTATTTATGAAATAATATTAATAACTTGCGTTTTGTTTATTACCCCGCAGGGGAAGTTCATAATGGCCATAACACCTGGCCATTTGTCGAGCTTTCGGGCCTGATGATCCCGCGTACCCTCAATCACGCAAGGGAAGTTCATAATGGTCGCATCACCTGACCATAAAGAGCTTTTGGGCCTGATGATCCCACGTACCCTGAATCACATATCATTTGGGAGGAGACAGTTCAGAGAAGCCGATTGTGGGAATAGGCTTATCTGTTGTCTCTTTGATCTCCCACTTAAATTCCTACCCACGTGTTTGCCGTGCGTGGAGACCCGTAACGCCGGAGAAGAGGGTCCTGGTCGGTTGAGGGAGACTGCTGCCCGCGGACAGTACGATCCCAACACGCCTTCTTTGGCCTCGGATTCGGTAAAACGGGAGGCTGAGTCTGGTCAGCTCAGTCAATCGGCTGGTGTCACGGTTCATGAATAGAGTGGCTCCACTACTGGATCGTGGATGCCGGGGTAATGCCGTGCCACTAGACAAGTATTCGGGGGTCTGTGGGAGCGGATGCAGCTCGCCCGGTTCCAGAGTTGGCTACTACTGGTTCTCGAGCGGGTCGAGCAGCCCGTGACTACTTCCTCCGATGCTATATCATCCTGACATGTCTGGCGCAATGAGCCGGTTTGCGGCCAACGTCCCCGGTGTGGGGCTCCCTGGTGGGTGGGCATGGCAGGTTGATGAAACTTTTTATACGGGTATGGCGACTACCCGGAAGGATAAAAACTTTTTAAATTCCGCCAAGGTTGAGAGTAAACTCCGTAAAAAATCAAACAAGAGACCTCGTCCAGATGTCCAATCATCAGATGAGGGATGTGTAAGACCTTCTCCTAAGAAGGTAGATAGGTTGGTTGAGTATTGTGCGCCAGTACCACGATTTCTCGTCGTGAAGGTGCAAGAAGAGGGTATATCTTTTAAGGAGATGTCCCCCTTCTTTGTTGCCCAAACGTTGAGGAATACGTGCCCAACTGGTGTTAAGTCAGTACGCAAATTGTCGGACGGTACGTTGTTAGTCGAAGCAGAGACTGAGTCTTCGTCGCCGCTGCAGAAATGCGAGGTATTTGGTAAATACCGTATTTCTGTTCTGCCACACAAGGCTCTTAATACAACTCGAGGCGTCATAACAGATCGCGATCTTGCTTACGTCACGGAGGAAGAGTTCGTGCAGGAAATGGCATCGCAAGGTGTCATTGAATGCACAAAACTCAAACCCCGAAATGGAAAGCCCTCGATCTCAATGGTGGTGTCCTTCGCCGGCACTAGGTGTCCAGCATCGGTAAGGGTGGGGTATAACGTTTGCAACGTTCGCCCCTACTATCCCAACCCGATGCGATGCTACAAGTGTCAGCGTTATGGGCACACCTCAAGTCGTTGTGGTAAGCAGACCATTTGTGCCAACTGCGGACAGGATCAACATGAAGTTGAAACCTGTCCAAACGCGGCACACTGCGTGAATTGCAAAGGTGCGCATGCATCCACCTCACGCCACTGCCCAACGTACTTGGAGGAAAAGGCCATTCAGACGATCAAGACGCAGGACAAGATACCATATTATGACGCCAAGAGGAAATATAAAGAAAGTGCACCTGTTACTTTCGCGAAATCCTTCGCGCAGGTAGCAGCAAAAAGAACAGCAAGCGTCCAGACTCAGACGGAGACAGTGCCCCGTCCGACTTTAGCGAAAAGTATAGTAGCGTCCAAACATTCCGGCAATGAAAAGGTGTTGGAATCGGTCCCTGAGACCAAAATTCAGACCCCACAACCCGGGGGGTCGGGTCTGAATAAACCCCCCCAATCAAAAGGAGAACGCACACCATCTCAGTTCTCCCCACCACCTAAGGAGAAGTCTCCACAAACTTCTCCAAAAACAAGAAGCGACCAGAGTGTGGTCGCTTCTGCCAAACCCTCATCAGCCACTCCAGTATCGGAGACTGATAAGGGAACTGTTGGCTCTCAATGGATACCAGTGAGAGCCAAAACATCCAAAAGAGAGTCCAGTGTGTCCACGAAAGCACCTGGACCAACAAGTGAAACCGTCGCCGAGAAAATGGCTGTTGACCCGCAACCTAAGGGTAAACCAAAGATCATTAGGTTGCGGGGTAACTCCCCTAAACAAAAATGAATGGTCCACTAATCCAGTGGAACTGTAACGGTGTATACCAGCGCTACGAAGAACTGCGACTTTTATTGTCAGATTTTGCGCCTTCGTGTGTTTGTCTGCAGGAAACAAACTTCAACGAAACCGACACATTCTCTCCTCGGGGATACTCCGTGTTTCGCACGGATTTCCTTACGGGGTTAAGAGCATGTGACGGCGTGGCAATTCTCGTTAGAGACACATTGTACCACGGTCCTGTAGACATTGACACTGAGTTGCAGGTCGTAGCAGTTCGTGTTGCACTTCCTCTCCAGGTGACGATTTGTTCTATCTACCTTCCCCCTGGTGTTCGAACTGACATCCGAGATGTCGTGAACATCATCGATCAACTCCCACCACCCTTCATACTACTAGGCGATTTTAACGCCTACAATGTGTGTTGGGGATCGGTGCGGAACGATCGACGGGGACGTCACCTGGAAAATATGTTGAACGAATTGAATTTGAGCTTTCTGAACGACGGCAGACCCACGCACTTTTGTGCAGCAACGGGTACATTTAGTGCTATAGATCTTAGCGTTGTTTCAGGAGCCATCGCTCCGTTGTTCAAATGGGATGTGCATCACGACCTGTGCGGTAGTGATCACTTTCCAATCCTCTTAAAGCCTCTGTTTAATACTGTTACAGAATCCCGCTGGCCACAGTGGGTTCTTCGGAAAGCAGATTGGACCAAGTTTGCGGAATCATTCTCGCATGAGGATATTCCGAGCTTGACCGTAGACGAAGAGGTGAATCATTTCACGGACTCCATCACAAGCGCGGCTAAAAACAGCATACCGCTGTCATCCACTCAGCCCCGTAGAGTTCCCGTTCCCTGGTGGAACGAGGAATGCGACTTGGCGCTACGTGAAAGGAGACACCTCTTCAATACATTCCGTCGTTGTCCAACAGAGGAAAACATGATAGCTTTCCAACGAGCGAAAGCTCGTGCTAAGAGGATTGTGAAAGAAAGCAAGCGCGAATCATGGCGTAAATACGTGTCCACCGTTACAGTTGCCACTCCAGTGGCCAAAGTTTGGGAGAAGGTCCGGAAAATATCCGGTCTAAATACAGCTACAGCCATTGCTGGTCTATCGGTAAATGGTAACGTAGTTACCTCAGCGGTCGAAATTGCTAACACTTTGGCATCTAATTTTGCGTTTAATTCTAGCTCTGAACATTATCCACCCGAGTTTCTAACTCGTAAAGCAGGCCTCGAATCTATACCTCTAAATTTCTTTTCTAGGAATGACGAGGTATACAACCTGCTTTTCTCTCGTGAAGAGCTAGATAGCGCGATGTCAAAGTGTAAGGATAGCTCTCCTGGTCCAGATGCGATACATTATCGTATGATCCGAAATCTACCAGAATCATCTAAGTCTAGGCTTTTGAATGTCTATAATAGGATATGGACTGAGGGCAAGTGCCCGACCAAGTGGAAGGAATCTCATATAATTCCTATCCCCAAAGTCGGGAAAGATAAACACTTGCCCTCTAGCTATAGACCAATATCACTGACCAGTTGTCTCTGCAAGCTCATGGAGCGAATGATCAGCAAGCGTCTGATTTGGTTTTTAGAATCAAACGACTTGCTGGCCAACACACAGTGCGGCTTTCGCCGTCACCGCTCAACAGCAGATCATCTGGTCAGACTAGAGACAGCTATCAGGAATGCTTTCGTTGAAAACAAACACCTGGTAGCTGTGTTTTTCGATATTGAGAAAGCCTATGACACTGCATGGATTTTTGGGATTCTCCGTACTCTGCATTCCTGGGGTCTCCGGGGACGCTTGCTGTTCTTTATAAAAGACTTCATGTCGAACCGGCGCTTCAGGGTGCGGATCGGAAATACCCTGTCACAAATGTTCGCACTGGACAATGGGGTCCCACAGGGCTCCATACTGAGCGTTACGCTATTTTTGATCGCCATTAACGGTGCAGCTTCATGTATTCGATTGCCTGTACAGAGTTCGATATTTGTCGACGACATTGGTATCTTTGTCGCCGGACAAAAGACTAGTACAATCGAGCGTCAGCTCCAGCTGACCATCAATCGTCTCGATACATGGGCAACCGAAAATGGCTTCAAATTCTCGACCAGCAAAACTGTGTGTGTCCATTTTTGTAGGAAAAGGGGTGTCCATCCCAACCCTACACTCACGCTAAATGGAGCACAGTTACCATTTACCGATACTGCCAGATTTCTGGGTCGTTTTTGACAGTCGTCTAACTTGGCGGGCACATTTTTTGTCCGTCAAGAAAAAATGCCAAAAGTCGCTCAATTTGTTGCGGGTCCTCAGTCACAAGACATGGGGTGCAGACCGCACTGTCATGTTGCGTTTATATCGTTCTTTAGTGCGCTCTAAGCTGGACTATGGATGTCTAGCTTATGGGTCAGCTAAACACCAAGAGATACGAATTCTTGACACTGTACATCACACTGGGGTTAGATTGGCCACTTGTGCATTTCGCACCAGCCCAATACTAAGCCTGCTGTGTGAAGCAGGCGAACCGTCACTGTACAATCGTCGTAAAATTCTATCTCTGCGATATATGGCTGCACTTAGTGCCAAGCCAGATCATCCCGCGTATGACCCTATTCTACAAAATAGGCATACAGAGATTTATGACAGAAAACCAAGAGCCAATAGGCCTTTTGGTCTGAGGACTTTCGACATTTTGGGCGATATTGATTTTAATATGCCTGAAATGGCAAGTATCGTTTTGTGTGCTGTTCCACCATGGACGCTACCGCGTCCACTTGTGAACCTCACATTAACTAGGTTTGATAAAGATACTACATTGCCTATCGAATACCAACATGAGTTACAAAGAACACTGGTCCCTAGGTTCGAGGATAGTGTCATTTTTACTGACGGATCAAAATCCGGAACCAGGGTTGGGTGTGCGTTCGTTGTTTTGAATCCACGCCAACAGTTTCAGTACCGTCTGCACTCCATAACGAGTGTGTACACTGCTGAGCTGTACGCTATTTTCAAGGCCCTGTGTTTTGTTTCGTCAGAGCAAAGTCGGTCAAGTGTTATCTTGACGGACTCGCTGAGCGCTCTGAACAGTATCCAAGATCCAGATCCAGTGCATCCTCTTGTACTAAAGATCCGGTTGCTACTCTACAATCTGAATGCTCAGAATGTGAGGGTAGAGCTGTTTTGGATACCGGGACATGTTGGTATTAAAGGCAACGAAGCGGCAGATGCAGCTGCAAAAGCCGCCTCTCACAGACCTATGATTGATGTGAGTTTCGTTTTTCCAGATGACGCAAAGAGTCATCTGAAACATCTGGTTTTAGACATGTGGCAACATGAGTGGAGCCGCACACAGAACGTTAAGTTACGACAGATTAAGGGAGACGTTAAACCATGGGGTTCTTCCTGCAGGATTAACCGCAGGGAGGAAACCGCCATCACACGCCTCCGTATAGGTCACTGTTGGTGGACCCATGGGCACCTCCTTCGAGGGGAAGAGTCCCCTATCTGTGAGACGTGTAACACAGATTTGTCTGTGTTACACTTTTTAACTGAGTGTGTACAGTTCGAGGATGTCAGGGAGAGGTTAGGCCTGTGCTATGACCTGTCAGTTGCGTTAGGTGACGACAGGGTACTCATGGACAGGCTGATACTCTTCCTGAGAGAATCGAACTTATTGTTTTATGTGTGAAGTCTTGCACCTTATTTTAATGTGTTTCTAGTTATTGACTGTGATATTCGATGGTAATTGGCCCCTTTACAGCCTCTTACCATCACCCTGAGTCTGTTCATATTTTCGAACAGACGTTTTATATTATTTATTTGTGTTTGTCAGTGCAAGATTTCTTTTATTGAGTATGCGCATTTTTTAATGATTTTACCTATTTATTTACTGTCGAACATATTGTTTTTAACATTTGGTCTAGTCATTTAAATGGGCTGCGTTAGGCGCAAATAGCCTTTGTTGCTGTGCGCCAAAATTTTTTAACTAACTAACTAACTAACGTTTTGTTTATTAAAGTATGCTCTTAAAAAACATAAACAATCAATCGTTTCATCATCAAGCGAGGACCGAATTTTCGTACAAATATAACCAGCCGCCGAAAAAGCTCTTTCTGATTCTACACTTGTCGGCACTATTGTCATTAAGAAATCATACACATTTTGTAAATACGTTCCTTTTGTTCCTGTTTTTTCAAAAAAAGTAATTTCATTTTTTATTTTTTGTTCCAGACCTGGAATTTTTTTAAACGCAGGCACGGGTGAAATATTTAGTGTTTCGTCTATTGCTGCCTGTAGTTTTTTCTTTAATGCGTTTACGTTTACCTTGTCAGATTCTAATACTGTTTCATTACTAATTTGGGAAGATATTGGAAGGGTAGAATCTTGCACAACTTCCATATCTTCTGTATCTTCTAGATTTTCATGTGTGAGCCGTTTAGTTAAGCTTACAATTTTTTTAATGATTGTAAATTTGGATATGCGTTTAAATACTTCTCCAACATCTTGTGAGCCCTTTTGCAGATACTGAAGTATTTGTGATAATTCAGTTCGTCGCAGTAAAATTCGAGATTTTAATGCTTCCAATAATTCTAATGCAATTGCAGATTTTTGCTGGGCAAGAGTATCTAACATAAATGTTAAAGAAGCGTCAGCCGTCAAAAGATTTGCATCTTTTCGGCATAATGCATCTACTGTTAATTTTACAGGAGTAAGAGCAGCAATAATTGAAGATAATAAATTAAATTCTTCGTCGGAAAAATGAATATCGGAACTAATGTCAATAAGCGCTTTTTGAATACAAAATTTAATTTCTTCAAATTTTTCTAACATAAATAACATACTCAGAGATAAGCATATGCTTATCTCTGAGTTCAATAACCGGACAATATGATGTATTCTCTATTAATTTTAAAATTGTTATTTTATATCGTGACTATTAACTAAGCTCTGATAAAGATTTAAATTAAATCGAAACGTTAGCGAAGTTAATAAATTTGTTTTTATTTTCTGACTGGTCCGAATCTCATTACCTTCAACTATAATTACTAACTTACGGACGTAACTCATCTAATCAAGATTAGATTTATATTGTGCATAAATTCAATTTTTATCAACTAATGTAATACCAAAATACCGGTATTTTTACATAAATACCGGTTTTTAATAACGGACAAAAATCGTCCGGGATTCCGGTATTCGGGATCCCGGAATCCCGGTATTGTAAGCCCTAGATATGCCGTTCACGTTTTTATTGAGCACTAGGTCAACGGTGTTGGGGAGTCCACCATTGCTAGGATGTAAAGTGTGTTCGTCTGGATAAATTACTTCTAAATTATTTCTAAGTCTGAGATTGAACAGTTTCGCGCCGTTAGTATTATTTTTATAACAATTCCATGCCGTGTGTTTGGCGTTAAAATCTCCTATGATGAGAACTTTGTCTGATATTCTAAGTAAACATTTGACATCGTCATGTAACGACTTGCTGGTAGGATGGTTATACATGGATATTAGCACTGTGTTGGAGTGACGAAGTTTAATAGCCATAGAATCTGCTTTTGTATTCGGGATTCTAATCTGATCGAAGACTACATTGTCTTTAATAAACATTGCTACGCCTCCCCCGTCAGATAACGTACGGTTTTGAAAAATGAATTTAAAACCCGGGATTCTAATTTTATGTTTGTCTGGTATTTTTGTTTCGTTGAGCATTACGATATCTATGTTACGTTGCGAAATTGGTTGTTTGATTTCTACAGCGTAATCCGTTGCAGTTGAATGCAAATATACGTAATTCGGCGATCGCTTTATGGAACATTGAGATATTCAGAACATTCCATAATAGTGAAAATGATGTCGGCATTGCTACCGGCTTTAGCGATTTTTTCGTTGATCATATTTAAAACTTTAATAAGACTTCTGAAGTCTACTAACGATTTGAACGTTGAAATAGCGGAAAAAAGTTCGTTGATCTCCGATACTGGATTACTTTTAATTGTGGAGTGACTTACCGAGGGGCGCGACAGGGAGACGGGGTCCTTTGTCCTTGGTTGTGTTGTCCTTTGTGGTTGAGGTCCTGGGATAATGGGCTGCGGGTTGTCCTGCTGGATTTGGTGTTGTTGACGGAACTGCTGGAGCTGCTCGGCCTGTTCTCTTGATGCCCATGGTGCTGGCATTGTCGTCCTCGCGTTCGGATTGATGGTCTTCCTCACGTTCTGGGGTTGTCTTCTCATTCTGTTGTTTTCTCTCCTGGTTTCCAAGCGGTTCAGGTGATCCAGGTATGATGGGCAGGTTTTGTCGCTGGCTGTGTGGTCGCCGTGGCAGTTAATGCACTTCAGCTTGTCCTTATTTGCCATAGTGCACGATCGGGAGTCATGAGACTCTGCGCAATAGTTGCATCTTGGTGAATCGTGACAGAAGCGAGCGGCGTGCCCGAACTGTTGACAGTTGAAGCACTGTGTGCATCTTCTGTTATTGACGTATCTTTCCCAACGTATTTTGCAATGACAGAGAACGTTTATTTTATTAATGGCTGCCCTGTCTTCGTCTGCACCGAACTTGACAAGGTACATCGGGTAGAAATGCGGTGGATCTTCCTTTTGTCGCATCAGCGTGACACTGACTGGATGCTGATTGTTTATCGCGAGATCGTCCACGATCTCTTGAACATCAATGTGTGGTAGGCCTTTTAACACAAGGCTGTACAAGTTGTCAGCGTCATATGTATGGAATTTGATTTTTGCTTTTATCATCTCGTTGACGACCATCTTGTGCGTCTCAACGTTCTCTATGGCTATAGAGAACGAGTTCGGCGTGTAGCCGCACTTAAATTGGTCGCCGCAAATTGATTTTATATATTTAATAAGGTTTCCATAATGGCTCGCCCTACCGTGAATGACGATGGGTGGCGGTTTCCTTGGTGTCTTGGCTGCCGGCGTGGGCTGCGCTGTCCTGTTGTCCTTTGTCTGCTCGGTCCTGCTGGAGGAAGGCTGGGCGGTCCTGTTGTCTTCGGGTTGGTTGGTCCTGGTGTCCTGGGGCTGCGTGGTCCTGCTGTTCCGGCGCGTGGTCCTGTTGTCAGATCTCCACGTGACCTGGGTTAGTGGAGTAGTCCTCGGGTCTTCGTCAAACGTAAAAGCTTGTCGCAAAGCAGAGAACCTATTGCTGGTCTCCACATTTGCGACAGCCTCGACGTCTTTTTCTGTATCACCTGATAATTTGAGACGTTTCGCATCTTCGCGTGTCTCATCACGCATCGTGACGTCCATAGCTAGGCAGCTAACGTGTTAGACTGCCTTGCTACTTTCACTTTATCACCAACCTCACAAGTATATATTTGTTGTGTACACGTCTGAACTGAAGCTCGTCTGAATACTGAATCCACCGTGTCTCTCCGTTGAACGCTCGCTTCTTTTAAACCATCCGTTTAGTGTAAGGGGAATGGAATTTCGTGGTAGTGGACTTAGGCCACACCCTGTTATAGGAAAATGAGCCTTATTAATTAAAAAGTTTTTAAATGCGACTTTTTGTGTCTTTAAATGTCTCGGTGAATCCAACGGTGTAAGATATAACGCGGTACGACCCTTAATTCACAGGATATCAGCGGTAACACTAGGTCGTCCGCAAAGCCGATGCAGTGTGTGTCACTTTCAAGGTCCAGCCTTAGGACGTCGTCGCAAAGGATGTTCCACAGGGAGAAACACCGGCGTTCGTGTTAATGTAGATTTGGTTTCTGCCATTTTTATCACTGATGTTTCTGTCCTTCAGGTAGTTACCAATAATGTTCTGGAGATATGTAGAAACCTTGGCATGTTCCAGCTTCTCCTTAATCAAGGCCCAGCTGGCAATATTAAAAGCATTTCTTATATCAAGGGTGATTAAAGCTTGCCATACTGCATTTGGTCGTCGAGGCGCCTGGTTAACCATCTGCATGGCCTGGATCGTAGATTTGCTCTTCCTGAACCCATACTGCCTTACGCTCAGTATTTGCTTTTCCTCAATCTCTAGGTCAAGTCTATATCTGATTAAGGTTTCACAGACCTTGCTTAGCGTGTTAAGTAGGCATATGGGTCAGTATGACCCACATGTCAGGGAGGTCAGGGTACTTACATTTCTTCAAGAAGAGCGCGACTATCACCGACTTCCATTCCTTCGGGAACTCCTCCTGTTGGAGTAGATCATTGTATATACTGAGGAGCCATTCTCCTTGGGAGTCAGCAACGGCGAGAATAGCTTCCGATGGGATTCCATCTGGACCAGGGGCTTTCCTGGGCTTCCTGAAATTGACTGCCAGCGTCAGTTAACGAACTAACCTAGAACATCTAACTTAACTAAGGTGAACGTATATACAACATTTACAAAATCAAGTTATTGAAAACACAGGGCCACTGACATTACTGGTTTTAAATTGGCAGTGGACAGAGTTTAACTAACGGACGTAACATCGTTCCGGAAGTCGTCTGTATTTCAGCAACTCTAAGTAAAGTCTAAGTAAAGAGGAGAAAGTTTCAATAAACTCACATCGATTTTCGTTTAAGAAACAAAGAACTGAATTTTTCTTTCAATACGGCTTCGCGGGAAACGTCAGTGCGTGACGTTGATGTGGAGGTAAATTGAGCCAAATAGGGCCTGACCAACAGTTAGGATTGTTCAAAAGTTGGCTTTGTAGCAAGCCTCTGCTAGCAAAATCTGCAGCATTGTCCTTAGATTTGACATGTCTTCAATGTTCAAAGGGTAACACCGTTTGAATATCTGCTACTCTGTTTGCAACAAAAGTGGTCCATTTGTAAGGTGGAGCACGAATCCATTCCAACGTGACCATTGAATCGGAAGAGGCATAGATGTCTCCGATACCGTCGTTTAACGTAGTTTTAAGAGATTGGACTAACCTAGCGGTTAGCAAATCTGCACATAATTCCAGGCGAGACAACGACACTCGCATAGATTGACTGAATTATGCTCAGGATGTTTTGCATAAATTACCGAGGCATAACCTTTCTCGGATGCGTCCGCAAAACAATATAAGTTGATTTTACGATCTATATTTGGGATAAATCTTTGGATGCGTATTGATGCTAGCTGATCAAGTTCAGCACGGAATTTAGTCCATTGATCTAGGATATGCGAAGGAAGTGGATCATCCCAATCCACGCGAGAGTCCCAAAGCACTTGCATTATTAGTTTCGCCACCATAACAGTGGGAGCTAAAAACCCTAAAGGGTCAAATAGTCGCAATGGTAGACAAGACTTTGCACTTGCTCCATTGTACTGAGCACGATTGTACTTCATAGCAGAAGGAGTTTATACGTGAATCCCACTTCATGCCAAGTACTTTAATAGTTGAATCTTTATTGAGATTAAGTTGGTCTATTTGCTGAATTTGCAAATCATCCGGTACTGATTGCAATGTTAATGAATTGTTAGTTCCCCGCAGGGGAAGTTCATAATGGCCATAACACCTGGCCATTTGTCGAGCTTTCGGGCCTGATGATCCCGCGTACCCTCAATCACGCAAGGGAAGTTCATAACGGTCGCATCACCTGACCATATAGAGCTTTTGGGCCTGATGATCCCACGTACCCTGAATCACATATCATTTGGGAGGAGACAGTTCAGAGAAGCCGATTGTAGGAATAGTCTTATCTGTTGTCTCTTTTATCTCCCACTTAAATTCCTACCCACGTGTTTGCCGTGCGTGGAGACCCGTAACGCCGGAGAAGAGGATCCTGATCGGTTGAGGGAGACTGCTGCCCGCGGACAGTACGATCCCAACACGCCTTCTTTGGCCTCGGATTCGGTAAAACGGGAGGCTGAGTCTGGTCAGCTCAGTCAATCGGCTGGTGTCACGGTTCATGAATAGAGTGGCTCCACTACTGGATGCCGGGGTAATGCCGTGCCACTAGACAAGTATTCGGGGGTCTGTGGGAGCGGCTGCAGCTCGCAAGGTTCCAGAGTTGGCTATTACTGGTTCTCGAGCGGGTCGAGCAGCCCGTGACTACTTCCCCCGATGCTATATCATCCTGACATGCCTGGCGCAATGAGCCGCTTTGCGGCCAACGTCCCCTGTGTGGGGCTCCATGGTGGGTGGGCATGGCAGGGTGATGAAACTTAGTATACGGGTATGGCGACTACCCCGAGGGATAAAAATTTCTTAAATTCCGCCAATAGTGAGAGTAAACTCCGTAAAAAATCAAACAAGAGACCTCGTCGTGATGCTCAGTCATCCGACGAGGGATGTGTTAGGCCAGCTGCCAAGAAGGTAGAAGGTAAGAGGAATATTGAGTTTTGTGCGCCAGTACCACGATTTCTCGTCGTGAAGGTACAAGAAGAGGGTAAGTCTTTTAAGGAGATGTCCCCTTTCTTCGTTGCCCGAACGTTGAGAAATACGTGCTCTACTGGTATAAAGCCGGTGCGTCCTCAACGCTGCAAAAATTAGTGAAGTTTTCTGAGTTTGGCATTTCAGTATAGCCGCATAAGGCACTGAATTGCAGACCATTGTAAAAGTGGCAAATTAAAATCTTCAAAAATGAAAATCCAGCACTGAATCAAAGAGGTTGTATAAATTATGTAGAAAACAATTAAATGCATCTACGTTGCCAGGGGGTAGATAAACACAACAAAAATGTAGTTTTCGGTCAATGTTATTATTATTTGAATTTAACGTTACCCAAATGTCTTCGGCGACACTGAACCATTCATGTCTCACATGGAACTCAAACACACTTTTTACATCAATTAACACTCCACCTCCTTCAGACTTCACAGAATTACGTGCACACCTATCCCGCCTAACAACACAATAATCACTTGGCAGGATTTCACTATCATTAAAATTGGAGTTTAAGTTAGTTTCAGTTAAACAGACTATGTCGTAATCACCGGATAAACAACTCATTCTAAAAGTACTGCATTTTGTTCCTAGACCTCTCACATTCTGATAATAAGCTGTTAAAACCATTATGGAAAATAGGTGTTTAAAAGGACAAAGAAGAATATACAGATTAAGACGAGCTTCTTATATCTTCATCACATCGTATATGCCGAATCCTGCTAGTATCATCCTTCCGCCCAAAAATTTTGCAATTACGAGTCCAAAGGTATTTGAATCCTTTGGCTCGTAAAATTTCCCTTGCGTTCTTGTAAAGTTGAGCATTACTGAGATTCAAATGTTCACTCAAGAATATTCTTTGTACTGCATTTTTTTTTTTTTTGTCTATAAGCCGAAAGTATATTTTCCTTGACGCGTCTGGATGTAAATCTTACTACGATGTTGCGAGGTTTATCATTTCGATTAACATCCAGTTGAACTCCAATATTCGTACCAATATCAGAAACGGCATCGAATACAATTTCATTTCGGGTCTCAGGAACATTTGATATAATAATATTATTCAGTCTCGAGTACTGTTCCAGATCACGCACTTTTTTGTCCAGTTCAGAAATTTTAGATTTTAATTCAATATTTTCTTGTTTAATATTATCAATAATTTTAATTTTTTCATTATTTTGTTGTAATTTTACCTCAAAGTCTGAGATTTTATTACTGCAGAAATTGATGGATTCTATCATAGTATCAAATTTTAAATTCATATCTGCTTTAATGCTGTTAATTAGTGAGATAATAGTATCTTTTGAATGGGAATCGTGTAGATTACAAGCTTAGTCACCATCAGTATTAATCGAGCTGAGAAAATTTGGATCTTTCTTTCGGCAAGAAGTGCAGTACCACACAATGTAATCTGCTTTTAGTACACTTAGTTGTTCATCATTTATTCCAGCACACAATGTATGATAGAATGAGACACATTTACCGCACTTAATACCAGGACTTCTCTTTCTAATTGCCCTATTACAAATTTTACAAGTGCCGCCCATGTTGGTAGAGGTCGGTGAGCGATTTTTAGAAAAACATTTTCTAACAATTTCGATGTTCGTATCCTCGTCTTCACACCAGTATAATCGCTCCTGAGGCGATGAATGGTAGCCAGTAATTAATAAAAATCCAAAAAAACTCCTCAAGCAATCCACCGATAAAGTAAACCCGTGTCTGTTATTTTGAGCGGTGTATAATAAACTTTGTTGACTATATGAGTTAACACATCTTCGTCCAGCAACGTTTCAAAAACCTCAACACAAGATTTTCCTTTCAGAGTTTCTTTTATTTTTGATTTCGTATTTTCAATCTCCTCCGTGTTGCTTGTGAACTTTTGAAAGTTAGGCAAAATTTTCTGCCAATCTGATGAAATTTTTTCTTTTTTCAAAAAACTAACACACCTTGCACGCTTTGGGTCCTTTGCACCTGTGGATGCAGTGTCATCACTTCCTTTTGAAATGTTATATGAAGCATTTATTGCCGATGAATGAACCTCTAGCAAGCCTGGCACATCTTTGGGCACAGTATCTACTAGTGTATTTTCAACGATGTCATCAACATCTGATAAATTGTCGACGTTTTCAGGAGGAAGTTATATCAATTGGACTATTGTCATCATCATCGCTCCAAAAATTTGGATCTTCTAAAATATCCTCTAATTCCGCGAGTGTCAATAATTTTCTTGTACCCATTTCTATAAATGTAAAAAAATATATATAAAAATACTTGGCATTAGCCACGATCCCCATTTGGGTATTGCACTAAACTAGGCTAGAAAACTTGTTGTATACAAAAAAAGGACTCTATAAAGTTGAAGTTAGAAAGTATAACATCAAAATAACAGTATTGTTCATAATAATTAATCATACATTGAAAATAGAGAAAAATAAATTGGTTTGAAGTAATACTATTTCATTATTTATAACTTACCGGTAAATTTCAGATTTACGCTATTCTAAAATCAAAATAATAGTAATTTTAATACAGTTTTGACTTGCTATATGCGTTATAATGAAGTATCTAGTTTGACATTCATAGGTTGTGTACACTTGATAAGCAAATGGTACCAACTGACAGATAAAAAAATCCTCAATCCCCAAATGGGGATCATGGCAGTTAATGGGTTAAGTGGGTTAATTAAGTTTTTATTAGTATTAATATTATTAGTTCATATAATACATGCTTGACTTCTGAAAAGATTTTTAGTGTCAGTATCATTACTTCTACGGTTAATGTTAAATTCTAAATTGGTGGGTATGCTAAATCTAGGTCCCAGACTGAATATATCTTTAGCATATTGGGGTAAAGTTGTATTAGTTAGATTATTTATCCAGTTGTCTTGACAATTATAGGTGATATTTTTAATAGAGTTTTGAAGTGTCTTTAGTTTTTTTAAATTTCTTGTTTTTACTGTCTCAAGTTTTCTTTCAAGTTCTTTATTTGCAATAGTTTTACATTGATAAAATGTATTATGAGGTAATACATTTTTTAGTTTAATTTCAAAATCAATTAAGTTGTTGTTCAGTATTTTTAATATTACATAAAGTAATGTTTATCTCTAAGTTCAATACCGACCTTGCTAATTTTTTGGTGATATAGTTTATTTGATTATGAAAATGATGGTTTCTTGTTTCCAGGTTGTAGATGAATTTGAAGTTTTGTTTAATATGGTTAGGATTGAGCTGTTGTTTTCGGAAATTAATAAGAATATCTTTCTGATGATCAGGGATGCCAGTTTCTTATATGATGTTAAGAAAATTTAGATGTTGTTTTTGGTTGTAGTACCAAAAGAGAGTTCTATGTTATTGAAAAAACCCATGGTAAAAATCTTGATTAGATGAGTTACGTCCGTAAGTTAGTATAGTTGATAGGTGATGGGATTCGGACCAGTCACAAAATAAAACAAAATTTACTAACTTCGCTAACGTTTAGATTTAATTTAAATCTTCATCAGAGCTACAAAGATATATGGAATTAATAACACAGTAAGATTACATGTATAAGATATAATAATGTTCAAATTCAATTGGTCAAGTAGGGGGAGTTGGAGCACATTGATACATTTTTTTTTGGACTAAAAAAAACGAAGTAGATTGAAGATAATAACCATACAAAATATTTGAACGTGTTCAGTGTCTATCTAACTAACTTGTTTAAAACGAATTACTTCTCAGATTTATTAGGAATAAGTGTTAGGACATATTAAAAAAAAAATGGAATTCGTATCAAACTGCCCCACACACGGGGTACATTGATACACGTCAGGGGCAGTTTGATTCATAGCCAATATTTATTGAAATACCTTTATAAAAAATTTAAAAAAAAG
Organism: Liopterus haemorrhoidalis; assembly: GCA_963971575.1. Lineage (NCBI taxonomy): Eukaryota > Metazoa > Arthropoda > Insecta > Coleoptera > Dytiscidae > Liopterus > Liopterus haemorrhoidalis. The sequence goes on along the minus strand of OZ020622.1, from coordinate 29,778,850 downwards.
TTTTATAATTTTTTATAACATTTATTAACATAATGATTAATTATAATATTTGGTAAGTTATATGCACGTAAAATCAGACTATAATTGCTGTCAACCACCTACTTAAACAGAAATGTTATAAGAAGACAAACTTATTTTAAAATTAAATAGAGAAGCTGTTCTATCAGTGCATTTCTTGACTAAAGGACATGGTAACTTCAGCACAATATCAGAAATATTAACAGAAGCCTCATCTTTTTTATCAGGGAATACAAAAGTTCCAGTCGGTTTGCGTTTCAAAAAAGAGACTTGGAAGTCATTTCCTTGACCTTCATATCTAAATAGAATTTTCCCAACAAAATGCTGAAAAAGTTGCTTCTTTCCTGAGTTAATTAGCTTTATTACGACATAGTCGCCCTCCTGAAGATCTCTTGCCATGGGTGGAGCAGTGTCAACTGTGTTATCAGAAAATTCTGTGTCAGATTCTTCTGAATCTAACGATTCCTGTAATTCAATTTCACTTGAACAGTTCGAAGAGTCTGAGTCCATACTTATAGCCTTGGAAATCTTCCTAGTTGGCTTCTTAGTGGGATTTGCAACAATGCCTAACAAATTATGAGCAATTTTCAGATCTCTTGCACGTTTTCTTTGTTCTTTTTTAAAGTTTAATTCATCTTTAGCTCTTTGTAGATCTTCCAATCTTTGCTTTTCTGGACTATCTGTGTAAATCCTTGACTTGCCCTTCCCTTTTCCTTTTTTAGATGTGCTTTTTTGGTTAATTTTTGGATATGGTCTTACAGCTTCAGAGGTTATGCATGGTTTTGATGTTGAAGATTCGGTAGTTACCTCGTAAGCTCTTGATGTTGAAGGCATATTTTCAGATTCAGAGTTACAAGTAGCATCTGTCAGCTCTGTATGATGTGGGGGTGTTCCACATTGCTCATTTATTCTTGTCTCGTCATGATTGGTACAACCTAGAATATTCTCAGTAGAAACTTGTGATTCTTGGTTGCTATAAATCTCACATGGAGAAAAATCTTCATCTGAGAATGCTAATTTATTAAATGGTACAATTCCCGGTTTAGCAAATGCGCTCGTAATATTTTTCGCGGTGAATGATTCAAAGAAGGCCAGCTTCGCAAGACTTGGAATATCGTAAATAGTTAACGCCTTTCCAGGGTGATTAACGTGCCAGTCATTAAAAGCTACCTTTAGTTTTGCCTTAAACGGGCCAAAGACACTAACATCAGGAGGTTGGAGTTTATGAGACGTGTGTGGAGGAAATGACAAGTAAACTATTCCATTATCACGGGAATAATTGATTGCATCAACAGAAATATGGGACTCATGGTTATCACGAAGCAGGAGAATAGGCCTTTCTTTTGTGCTGTTTGTATGTTTTTGGATGTGTTTAAGGACTTCTAAGAATAGTTCACTGTTTATCCAACCTGATCTAGATGAGAAACCTGAAGACCCTTCTGACGCACCATTCAAAAAATATCTTTTATAATGAACTCTGGGAAACACATAGATGGGTGGAATAGAATTGCCAGTACCAGTTATGATTCCTCCAAAAGTGACCAATTCCCCTCTTTCTGCCGAAACAATTTGGCCGACTTGTCGCTGTGTTTTTTCTGCCAACACCTTTGGAGTATTCAATACCGTCGTAATTCCGGTTTCATCAAAATTAATTATTCGATCAGCTCCAAAATTGTATCTTGATAGAACATCTTCTAGATTATTAAAAAATGTTTCCACAGCGGCCTTGTTGAAAGAGAATGATCGAGCAACACTTGTATTTTCAGGTTTTCTCAAACTAATATTTGCATTCCTCTTACGATAACCAGATATCCAATCTAAGCCGGCGCTCTTATTATCATCCCAAGAACTTGGGTAATGGCAATCTAATTTTTTTGCGTATTGATAGGCAAGCTGTCGCACTTGAGTCAAAGTAAGGCCATGATGCATTTTACTGCATTTTATTATGTATTCATTTAATTGCTTCTCCTGTTCCGCTGTAAATACTTGTTGGGATGTATACTTAGATGAATAACTTACGTCTTCTTCTTTTGTTTTCTTCTTCTTCTTATTTTCCATCCTATGTTGTAGAGTAGCAGTTTTCAAATTGTACTTATCAGCCGCTTTTCTAATTGATAGCTCGTCTTCCAGTACATCCGAGATTGCAGAAGCCATAGCAACTTCATCGATGTTAACTCTCTCCGTTTTGCGTTTGTACGTACGCACCATTTTCCTATAAAGAAACAAAAACATGAAGTCATAGATTTAGTCACCAGACGGGGTAGATCCATGGGGCACATTGATACGTATCAATGTGCCCCAAGATTGGTTGCATCAATGTGCCCCAATGTACTATAAAAAAATTAAAAATAAAATTACATTAAAGTAACAAACAATCATAAAAATTAAAACTATTACCAAATTATGAAAGACATGTACTCACCAAATAACGTCTTATGCAATTGTCAACACGAAATTTTCCAGATAAAATCACACTCAAAGATGACGACAATACATCCATTAGTTGCAAGCGTGCGAAACAGGTCTATGCTTGTCCAGCTCGTAGCGGTGATTGAATGCGGCTGCAACTGAGACATATGTTTGTCTCTATCGACACCTTGGGTTGTGTGCGTGAATAACACTTTAACTACGTTTTGTTTTTATTTAACGTCGATCGTATCTATGTGCCCCACGTATCAATGTGCCCCCTCTCCCCTAGTTAAAACAAGCATTACAATATTGTCGGAATTTAAAATACAGCACAAAATAATTAGTAAAAAGTAACAACATATCAAATATAAGTTAAAGATCAAAAACAAAGTTAAATTTACAATACCTTAGTTAATTAGTCACGATATAAAATAATAATTTAAAATTAATAAAAAACACATCATATCCTCCGGTCATTGAACTTAGAGATAAGATAATGATTAGTCACGTATGAATTTGAAAAAGGTTTAAAATGGTTGAAACAGGTAAGTAACACTATCTATTGGTAAATTAGAATTCGATGATTAAGTGAAATATGTTAAATTTAGATTTTTTTAAATATATTACAATAGATGGCGCTTATGATATCACAGTCGGTTTTAAAAATAACTAATTTAGGGTTCTGAATTATATGAATGCTCTCAGTGATCAACCTCTTACTGAGGTTATCTACTTTGTCCAAGATTTTAATTTGTTCGAAATTAAAATTGTGATTAGTAGTGAAGAAATGGATACTGAATGCCGTGTTTTATTTTTTTATTTCTAAATTTTTCCTGACAGCTATTTTTATGTTGATAAACACGGTTTTTAAGATATTGTTTAGTCTGTCCAACATAGCCTAAATCACATCCTCCAGAAGGGATATGATAGACTACTGACGACATTTTATTAAATTCAGTAGATTGTTGAATTTTTGAGTGTAATTGATTAATAGTTTTAAGATTATAGAAAGCTAATTTTATATTATAGGGTAATCTTACTGTGTTATAATTCCATGTCTTTGTAGCTCTGATGAAGATTTAAATTAAATCGAAACTTCAGCGAAGTTATAAAATTTTGTTTTATTTTGTGACTGGTCCGAATCCCATTACTTATCAACTATACTAACTTACGGACGTAACTCATCTAATCAATAAAAAGTTATCCTTATATCTAGTGCAGTGCGAATTAATATCACGCCCTTTTATTAAATTTCTACTTAGGTATTCTGGTAATATGCCTTTCTTACCTTTGTGCAAAAACACCATTGTGTTATATCCCAGAAATCTTTCTATATCTAACCAGTTTAAATTATTTAACATATCTCTAACTCTAGTATATTTATCACATCCTAATATTATCCGAGCTGCATATATAATACAGTTGAACAATAATCAAAATGTGGAAAAATAATTGTATTATATATCGTCGTCTTATTCCAGCGAGATAAACATTTACTATAAGACAAAAGTCTTAAAAAACCTACTTTTTTTGCAACTTTCTTTTCTAAAAATTGCACATATTCCTTAAAATTTAATTTATAGTCTATTACTATACCTAAATACTTAATACTATCTACTACTTCTAAATTGCAACCATCCATTTGTACTTTAAAATTACTTTCTTTGGTATGTCCCAGGAATATGCACTTATTTTTATCTATATTTAACCAATATTAACATATTGCCAATATGTTAATATTGGCAATAAGCTGATCTTTGTTATTATCCATAACATATATAAAGGTGTCATCCGCAAACAACTGTATCTTACAATGTTTGATCACACATACAATATCATTAATAAATACTACAAACAAAAATGGTCCTAACACACTGCCCTGAGATACTCCTAATTTATTTGTAAGTTCATTTGACTCTGTATTCATCCATTTCATTTTTTGATACCTACCTGCTAAATAACTTCCTAACCATTTTAACATTTTTCCACAGCTAAGCCATCGAACTGTAGTATAATACGACAAGTCAACGGACTTGGATTCAATTTATTCGAGAAAAGATCGAAATTGGCGATGATTGAGTGCATGTGATCGGATAAAATTTACGACAGAAACAACTGGTTTCAAAACGCAGCTCATATCGACATGTTTTACACATAGAGCTTGATGAGGGATAATACAGTGCAGAAAAATTGGTACTGATGCTCCTGCACCTTCACAAGCTTTTCTAATTTGCTGAACCACCCCCATGTTTGCACCAGAGATGTTTCTTCCTCCGTCAATTGTCACACCTTGGAGTCCAAGTTATATTTTGCCAACGTGTTTTGTACTTCCTTGAAGAAATCGTCTCAAGTTCTAGTGTCGTGCATACTGTTAACAGAGGCTAATTCTTGTGTGGCATTAAGTTCGTCGTCAACTCCACGAACAAAAACTAAAAGTTGTAAGGGGTCACTAACATCAATTGATTCATCCATCACTGCAGAATACTGAGTGAAACGTTGTGCTTTTCCAGTAATATGGTGGAGAATATTGTTCCAATATCGTCAATTGGACGAGCAACAGTATTACGGGAAAGACTGATCATTTTGAAAAGTTTTAACTTTTCTGGACATAACTTACCAACAGCTTCCATCATACACTTTTTAACGATGTTTCCATCCATAATGGGTTTTCTTTTTTCACCAACAAATAAGCAACTAAAGTCAATGTTTCATTTTCTGAGTTTGCCTTCCTAAATAAATTTTCCTGAAAGAACAACCTAAGACGCATTTTTCAAATTTTTCAGTACGCTGCTTGTCCTTAAATTGTGAGTAAGTTGAAGCATGTTTTGTTTCATAATGTCGACGTAACTTATATTCCATCATTACAGCAACAGTGTCATTGCAAATTACACATACAGCTTTGCCATTCTTTGATTGCGATGGCACAAAGAAGTATTTTAATCACCATTCTTCATTAGGAACGCGACTTGTCATCAACTTTTCTTTTTTGTCTTTCCATGTTGAACTTTAAAAAATAACATTTAACCCTCTATTGCATTTTGCAAACCTACCGCAAAAATTTCATGAGTTTTCGGTATAATATGGATCCCAAAATCTTTTATGGGCGTGCAAAAAAATGCACCTATAGGGTTTGTGAGGGACTTACCTTCAGATAGTGAAGATTCCATGCTTGAGGAAGATGTCGCAGAACCAATTTGTAGTAAGCTTACTAACAACAATTGTTTTGATGGGTCACATTTGAGAGACGATTTTGAGAGCGAAGACGAAATACCACTTAGACAATTGGCTGCAAACATGCGACCTGTTTCCTCTAATTTGTCGAACAAAAAAAGTAATAAGCAGTTGAAGTGGGAAACGGTAGCTACAGAAACTGAGGTAGAACGTGTAAAATATCAAGGAAGCAGCTTTTACCTGCTGATATACTACAGCTAAATACAACTAACAAGATTTTTAAATTTTTTATATCTGATCAATTCCTAGATGAGGTTGTTCATCAAACAATTTTGTATAGCACGCAAACATGACCCAATAGACCAATAAATACTTCAAAAGAAGAACTTCAAAGATTTATAGGTGTAACAATGTGGATGTCGCTTATCAAACAGCCAATCACACGAAGATATTGGGCTCCTAATACTAGAATTACACAAATTGCCGAGGTGATGCCTGTCAACAGATTCGAGGATATAAAAAAAATCATTCATTTTAGCGATAATACGATTGCTACTACAAATACAGATAAAATTACTCCATTGTTGAATGAAATAAGCGACGCTTGTCTAAAAATACCTATGGAAGAAGATTTATCTTGCGACGAGCAGATCATACCCTTCAAAGGTCGAATATCATTAAAAATCTACAATCCCAAAAAGCCGCATAAATGGGGGTACAAGATGTGGGTTTTGTCTGGAGTGAGTGGATTTACATATAATTTCGAATTATTTTCCACAAAATCGAATATTGCACTTCTTCCAAATGATCCAGATTTAGGGGCTGCCAGTAATGTGATTGTTCGTCTGTGTAGGGCAGTTCCTAAAAATAAAAATCACAAGGTGTATTTTCATAACTATTTTACCGGGGTTCCGTTACTGGTATATCGAAAACAACAAAGAATAGAATTTGTTGGAACTGTAAGGTGTAATCGTTTGCCAGGATGCGTATTTCCTTCTGAAATAGTCACAAAATTGAAAGGAAGAGGGTCGATAACTGAGCAGGTTACAGAATCAGAAAAAGTAACCATAAAAGCTTTCCAATGGTATGATAATAAAATAGTGTCTCTTGTTAGCACATTTGGTGGAACCAATCCAATTCAAAAAGTCAAAAGATTTTCTAGAACAGAGAAGAAGAAAATTGAGAAAGAATGTCCAAATGTAGTGAAAATTTACAATGAACATATGGGTAGTGTTGATCTCCCGGACTCCCTCTTGGGTTTGTACCGTTGTACTGTAAGAAGCAAAAAGTGGTATCACCGTATTTTCTACCACATGCTAGATGCTGCAGCAGTAAACTTTTGGCTACTGTACAGACGAATCCAAAAGCAACTAGAAAAGCCAGACAAGATGCCGTTACTTCATTTCAAGACTGAAGTTGCCAATGCTCTATGTAAGCTAGGTAAACAAGGAACTAAGAGAGGAAGGCCATCATCTACAGAAAACATTGAACCTCCAAAATCTAGACGTTTTATCGAACCAAGACCATCCAATGAAGTGAGATAAGATTCCTTCGATCACTGGCCAGAGTGGACAGAAGAGAGGGAAAGATGTAAGCAGACAGGAGGCGAAGGAAAGAGCAGAGTGAGATGTAAAAAATGCAAAGTACATCTGTGTTTTTATTCTAAAGTAAATCGTTTTGAAAGCTTCCACGTATAATATCTAATAAATATAATTAATTTATCGTTAGTATCAACGATGCTTGTACAACTTATCCTTTGTATTTTGTTATATCTAATTGTATTTTCTTCAAAATAATTTTTTTTATAAACTCATAAAATTACTTGATTATGTTCATAATGTTCCCAATTGGGCACAATTCTTTTTTTGAAAAAAAAAGTTATTAAATTTTTTTAAATATTATGTAACCTAAATATTTTCAATACACGGACATTTCTTTAGTAAAAAGCAATTTTTGGTACACTTATTGAAAAACAAAAAAATAGTTCATGCAGTAGAGGGTTAACTTCAAAATAATTTATTTGTAATATACAGTGAACATTCGATATAGTTACTTTTGATAAAAGAAACTTTTGGTATAAGCAACCTTTGATATAGTCACCGATATAGTCTGTAATTCGATATAGTCACCTTTGATAAAAAAAAGTTTTTCTATATCGCGCGCATTATGCGTTTATTATGAAACCGAATCTCGCTTTTTTATCAAATAATGAAGATCATTATGAAACTCATTTGTTAATAGATTGGTAACAATGAATGTCAAAATAAAGCAGTTCTTAAAAAGTTTGAATAAAATTCTTATTACAAAATATGTTCAAATCTTTTACTTTAATTATTTATTTATTTTTATTTTTTTATTTTGACCACTCATCTTGATATAATCAACATTTTATATACGGACAATTTTAAAATTTTGTTGTCAGCCAAGGTGACTATATTGAATGTTCACTGTATTAAATATGAATTTACACATACCAATTTACAAATGAGTCACGCGCAACAGATCACAACAGAATGAAATCCCGATTTATATCTAGTCTTTCTTTTTCCCCCTCCTTACCGAAAAATTGCCGCAAAACAATATTTTTACGACTGTAAATTTAAGTAATTTATTTTTGTTGCTGTGCGCCAAAAATTTTAACTAACTAACTAACATTTGATGTTTATATTTTTTGCGGTTCATTCTTTTGATATTTTGTAATAATTGCTGTTACTGGCGATACAATATATTGCAACAGTGGTATTTTAACTCCTGAATTTAGTTCACATATGACAAGCATTCAATACACCCATGTCCAATATACGGAAAAAAGTTTTTTATACCACTTGATGGTTTTTTTTTTACTGACTACAGAACTTTAAAGCATGTCTGTTTTGTCAACAGCTCCCATATTGCAGTTTTAATTAACAACAGATTCTGGTTTTAATATTCCATTGCCTTCTTTATCTTTCTTTCCTGTCGGTATCATATCATTAGAGTACATCGTGGTTAGCATTCTAACTTCTCTTTTATCCATCCACTAGACTGCTAATAGATTATTTGTTCTATAAGTAATGCATTCTCCTTTTTTCGCTCATTTTCGGCATACAATTTCTATTTTTTTTTTACCGTACCACATGCATTTTTCTTACGATCATGAAGATAGGTTAAAATATGTGGGCTAGAATACCAGTTGTCGACAAACAAAGAATGGCCTTTATCCTGGTAGGGTTCTAATAATGTAAGGACAATATTTCCTGATTTACCAACATTGTCGACCAACGTTGTCATTTCAGTACTAGCTCCAGAATAAATAATAATATCGACTATATATCCGGTTTTAAAATCACATAAACTAAAAAGTTTCACACCAAATCGATGTCTCTTTGATGGGATGTATTGTTTAAAATATAACCGTCCTTTATAGGGCATCAGACTTTCATCAATACATAGATTTTGGAATGGGTTCATCACACGCTTGAAGGAAGATTTTACAGGATTTGTTACACACCGCAACTTAAAAATCTTCTTTATCTACGTGATTATCGTCTGAAAAATGCAGCATTCGTAATAAAAGAAGATATCGAACGCGCACCATTATTTTAGGGAAAACTGGTGTGGATAAGTAGACATCAGTGCTCCAATAATAGTTCATTTTTTGTTTTTTCAATTGTGGTATTAGCAAATTAACAGCAAGGAAGCAATACAATTCAGCACCTATTGTATCTTTCCATTTCTTCAAACGTGATTTATCTTGAACAACTTTTAGTGCAATTGTGTATTTATAAAATTTATTTGTTTCTTCGGCAATTTTTTCCATCAAATCAAGTGAAAAAAAAAAAAAAAAAAATGCTTCAAAACATTCTAGTATATCATTGGATTATTTTAAATTCTCATCTACACAACCTGAATTTTTTTCTGGAAAATCGTGATTGGTGGTAAAAAGATATCATTTTTTTTCCCATTCAAATTATTCTTCTTTCTTTTTCTTCTTCTGGGTAGGACATATTTCTTCATGCTCACTTTCTTCTTCACTATTGGTAAGTAAAACCGGATTCATTTCAACTTCATCTTTACTACATTCAGTTCTATTGCCAAGAAAATCATCATCGTTCTCTTCATTATATTTATTAGAATATCAAACAACTCTTCTTCCGTATAATATTTTTATAACTCATACTTAGGGGTTTTAATTTAAAAGCCGATTAAAAGTGCACAACGGTTCGATTTATTAGACTGGAATTATTACGGCGTTTTTTAACTTGTATATACAATAATCCAAACTAACAAGTTGAAACCCGCAAGCGAATCGTTGTTGATTACGTTGACGAACTAGTTGATCCCTGCAAGCGGATTAGATTAGAATAAATTATTGTATCATATATTGGTCATTGCTTTGACAACAAAATATATAAATACTTGTAAGTCATCAAAGCAAGGCAGAATAATCTTACTGTGGTCATCCACACTTGTATGTACTCAAATAATCTTTTTTCAAACCAAGTTTGTTAAATATATTATTTAACTGGCGCAGTCGGTAGGATATGTCCAAAACGGCCATTCGAAAATCTTTTTGAAAAAGATTAAAATCGTTTAAAACTACCGTGGTTCGTTTCAACGATTTGTGGACAACATCCTGTAAAAAAAATCAACATTTTCTCTACAAAATAAAATCAAAGAATCTGTAAAGCCTAGTGCCCGACAACTCTTGAAGAAACTACAAGTAAGAATTATTCGTCGAAGAAACGTACAATTCTAACCCGATCAAGAAAGAAGACCCTTTTTCTCAGTACCTACATGTAAACCCACAGCAGTAGGTACCCTTTCTTCTGTCTCTCTTGTAATGATTTATTAAAAGTTGGGTGCCAAATTTGTAACAATTAAAATAGTTGTGTTGAGTGCCATTTTTGTAACCATAAACTAATCTTAAAAAAAAAAAATAATGACACGTTGGGCGAAAATAACTAAGCTGATCAAGTAGATGTTAGTTGATCTGGCAAGTAAAGCGTTATCCAAAATACGAGGTTACACCAAAAACGCATTTACTAGACCGGTTTGCGACTAGCTCGAATAAAGATAGAGATTTCTATTCTCAAGGACTGGGTGATGAAATTTTAACAGTCAATATATTTATTTATAAGGGCGCCATAAGTTTAGATTGACGTCACTAAACCGGAGATAAACTTAAATCTTTTTCTAGTAGAAGTAGTTCTTACCAATTATCCCCAAATCGATATTAATACATTGTGACTCAATAGGACTAACAAGCAATACTCGAAAAATATGATATAATGTAATCTTTATTAAAGAGTATCGTACATCATAAATTTTGATTAAAAAAATAAAGAAAATGTGAGATTTAATAAATGAACTTGAAGTTAAACAGATTAGGCTCTCCAGAGTGGAAAGTCTAAACACACAAATACTGAATCAATTCACAAATAACACAATAAATATTAATCAATATTGTCAAACAATTCGAGACCACGTCTCGATCTATCTAAATAATGTGGTAACAAAATTGTCAAATAATAAGACCGGAGTCTTAACCTAAACTACATCAGATCAATTCTGAACTTAAATTCTAATCGAAATATCGAACGACCCAAAGACCCAAAAATAACAAACAAAGTTTAACTGTCATCACTGTAAGTCTGACAAGTAAAATGGTACAATTCCTAACCAATAGGCTGTTTTAACTGTGATGCCGGAACGTAAAGCATACAAGTACTATTATCTACGACGGAGGTTCATAAATGAGACCTTTATTTGCTCCCTAGCCGCTCGGCTAATTTAACCGCACGCCGGGATGCGAAACGCACAGGTTGCAATGGTAGGTACCAAATCGTAACAAACAATCCACGATTGTGTCAAAACAAGACGTTTACGAAACGTCAAATCAAAATAGCACGTAACCCAAAGGTACGGCTCGCAAATCAAAAACTATCCTTTCGGATGTATCCCTGATATAAAAGTGGTCGCTTGGGGAGAGAACGGATGCGATATCCCGTAACTGAACGATACACAGTAACGTCAGACTACCTCCTTCCCCAAATGAACAATAATATATCCCCACTACTCTAAACCACGGACAATAAATGTACAAATAAACCGAAATCGTACTAACACGAACCGAAATGTAACTCAAATTTCACTGACAAAATGGCTCTACGACAGTATTTGGAGAGAACAACCTTAATTACACTTAAATTAGAACCTGAGAGCTCTCTTACATAGATCTATTTAGAAAGTTGAGGTCATTTGACGTGGCAACGAACAAAACCATAATCAATTAACCCGGTTACACTAAATAAACACAAATACACGCCAAAAACGTGTGTCACAAGTCCTATAACCACGTACAAATGAGCTTATTACTTTCAATAAACACTTATCTGCATACAAGTCGCCTTCTAGACAACGATTTTACACAAAATATAAATACGGTTGAGTCCTCCAGATGCTTCAGTGAAACATTGCCTGATGTACCTGCAACGCGAAGTAACTTCTTCTCCGCTAGCCCCAAAATAACTCCAAAGGGCTCAAAAACGTGCTACCGAGTGTGAAAAGATGTCCCAAAGGAATAATATTTCGTCTCCCAGACGAACAACGGCTCTACAAATGCTTTTCACGTATCCGGCAGGGTACAATAACAGTTTCCAAACGATTCTACCGGTCCCAAAACGCTAAAAATCAACGAAAACAACTGATATAACCATGTGCTCGGTGTATTAACCATGAGCTATATCTTGAAAAATGAAAAACTTACGCGTTTAGATGTAATACGAGTTATATATTCCAAACCGCTGAATCTACAATAATTTATTGATGACTTTATTATTTGTAATTCTTGTGAAATATAAAATAAGCTTACATTGTAAAACTGAAAATCATATATATAGAGAACATTTGAATATTGTAATCATCTTTTGTCAAACCATTGTGTGTTAATAAAGTAATTTTTTAACAACAACTTCTTTTTAAATTTTAACTGGCGCAGTCGTTAGGAAGTTGTTTCACGGTTATATAAGACAAAATCGCTTAAGTACCCGGTTCGTATCAACGATTCAGAGACAAGAACCAAGAAACAAGAAAGAAGAAAAGAAGTCCGATAAAAGGTCCTGGGCAACAGGACAAAAATCGTCCAAGTCCAGCAATGAAGATCGCCTTCATATTAGCACTGTAAGTTTTGATTTAACATATATTTTTGCTCGTTAATTATATCCAAAACCCTATATTTTTTATCCTATATCTATTTTTACCTAAAAAGTATAAACTCATATGTCCAATAACGAAATTGATAACTTAATTGATCAATTCGCAGCTACCGCGTTAAATATGACCACTCCAATTCAAAATCCAACAATTCAAGTTACTAACCCTTTACACCAAGCACAACCACAAGTTAATTATCAACTTTTAAAATTATATGTAGATACCATTCCAAATTTTGATGGAAACCCTAACGTTTTAGGAATTTTTATTAACAACTGCGAAAGCGTAATAGCTCATTTTGCAGATAATAGTAATAATACGTTAAACACATATATTCTACGCGCAATAATCGGTAAACTAACAGGCAGAGCCCTAACCCTTATAGGTTCGAGACTAGAATTAACCGATTGGGTAGAAATAAAAAATGCTTTGATACTGCCATTCGGAGATCAGAGAAACATAGATTGTTTAGTACAAGACTTAATTATTTTACGTCCTAGTAAGAATGAAACCCCTTACGCCTTCGGCATGAGATGCCAAGACGCCAGGAGTTTAATCCTATCAAAATTAAATTCTACTAGTATAACACCCGAAGAGAGAACTATTCACATTAAAAATTATGATGAATTAGCGTTAAAAACCTTTATCAGAGGCCTTCCTGGGCATCTACAAAATAATATTAGGCTACGAAATCCTGACAGTCTAGAAAAAGCAATGTCATTAGTAATAGAGGAAGAAAATTTCCTTTATAGTCAAAATAGATCAAATAATTTAAGTAATCCTCAAATACTCTATAAACCAAATAACAGAGTAACCCCCATTAATTTAACAGCCCCGCAAATGCATAGAACAATTCCGCAAAATTCTAACCAACCGTTTAGAAAACCAAATCCAGCCTATCAAACACATAACAGATTCTCTCCCACTTTACATAGAAATCCAATGCACCTTAACCAACAAACTCCTTTCCAAAATTCATATAGACCAAACTATCAAAATTTCCAACAAAAAACCCCCACACAAATCTCCCGCATGCAATGGCAACCTGTAAATGCATCCTCTCAAAGATCCAATCAAATTCGAAATCAATTTAATCCTAGACAAAATCAATACAGATCAGAACCCATGGATATATCATCCGGTTTTTCGAAATACCAACCCCAAAAACCCTTCGCTCAAAATCATTTATTTGCACAAGAAATAGAACCGTCAAATTTAAATTATAATAATTTTGAAATTTCTAGTAATGATTTTGAAACGAATGCATGTAATTTAAACTCTTATGACACAAGTTCTCAAATTGCAAGTTACAACGAAAGCGAATACACGTTAGACTCGATTCAGCAAAATTGTTCGGACAATTACGAAAATGCTGACTATCAAAATTGTTTAACAAACGACAATGACCGACCTTTTAATGAATCATATGACAACACGAATGTAAATTTTCTAGAGGACATTGGCTCAAACCACCTGACATAATAAACATAAACCTTGTCAATTCCAACCTACCGTATGTCCTAATTCCCGAAATAAATGCCAAATTCCTTATCGATACTGGTAGTTCTCGAAGTTTAATTGACCCAAAATTAGCTTACAAATATTTTCAAAATTCAATTTTTAAAGAAAGTTTTCAAATTCAAACTGCACATAATATTTCATGTCATGATGAAGTAATACAAATTCCTATTTTCAAAATTTTCAATGTAAAAGAAACACATAAATTTTATTTATTCAGATTTAGTGAAAATTTTGATGGATTAATTGGCATAGATCTTTTAAAACAATTGAAAGCTAATGTCAACCTTGACTCAAAATTAATTATTACCCCTCATGTTTCTATTCCTATTATTTGTGAAACTGAAGACACTCAAAAACAACCCGAAAATAATAACAATTTTCAAAATTATTCAGTAATTGTTCCAGCAAGAACAGAGCAAATAGTAAAAATACCTGTCAAAATGAAAGAAGGTATAGGTCTTTTAGAATATCGTAAATTTGCACAAAACGTTGAAACTCCTAAAGCAATAGTAAATGTTAAGAATCATTTTGCCATTACCACTATAATAAATTCATTCACTAAACCAGCAGAAATAAACTTTAGATCACCAATAGACATTGAACCCTTAAACATTCAAGAATTCAATTTTACACAAAAAATCATTCCCGAAACTAACTTAAATAAAGACCTTGACAAAATTTTAAAATCAAATTTAAAAAACATACGTCTAGACCACTGTAATTCGGAATAAATTAAAGCCCTTCAGAAATTATGTTTTGAATACAGAGACATATTTCATAGTGAAAAAATCCCATTAAGCTTCACAAATAAAATCCAACACCAAATTAAATTAACAGATGAAACTCCCATATTTACAATAACATATCGTTACCCCCAAGTCCATAAGACCGAAGTTAAAAATCAAATTGATAGTTTACTAGAACAAGGCATTATTCAGCCATCATCATCTCCTTATTCAAGTCCGATTTGGATAGTTCCAAAGAAATTAGATTCATCAGGTAAAAAGAAATGGAGAATGGTAATTGATTACCGCAAATTGAATGAAAAAACAGTATCAGATAAATACCCACTTCCAAACATTTCTGACATCCTTGACAAACTCGGTAAAAGCCAATACTTCACTACTCTCGATCTTGCAAGTGGTTTTCATCAAATAGAGATGAACCCTGAAGACATCGCTAAAACAGCCTTTACAACTGAAAATGGGCACTATGAATTTAAGCGTATGCCCTTTGGACTAAAAAACAGCCCTTCCACGTTCCAAAGATTAATGGATAATGTTCTCAGAGGCTTACAGAACGAAATTTGTGTAGTATATTTAGATGACATTTTAATATTTAGCGTTTCCCTTCAAGAACACATTGAAAGACTAACATCCATTTTTGAACGTTTAAGACAATCAAATTTCAAAATTCAGTTAGATAAATGCGAGGTCTTAAGAAAAGATGTTTGTTATTTAGGTCATATCATAACATCAGAAGGTGTTAAACCAAATCCCGATAAAATTCAGTCAATTAAAAATTTTTCCATTCCAAAAACTCAGAAAGAAATTAAAAGCTTTTTAGGCCTAGTAGGATATTATCGTAAATTCATTCAAGACTTTGCAAAAATTACTAAACCTCTTACACTTTGCTTGAAAAAAGGTAGTAAGATAGTTCATGATCAAAATTTTATAACTGCCGTCAATACTTGTAAAGATTTATTAACTAATGCCCCTATATTACAATATCCAGATTTTTCCAAACCCTTTTTATTAACTACTGACGCATCTAACATAGCCTTGGGCGCAGTCCTCTCACAAGGTCCTATTAATGCAGACAAACCTATAGCTTTTGCTTCCCGTACACTCAATGATTCAGAACAACGTTACAGCACTATAGAGAAAGAATTACTTGCCATAGTTTGGGCATGTAAGTATTTCCGACCTTATTTGTTTGGTAGAAAATTCACGATACAGACTGATCATAGACCCCTCGTTTGGCTTTTTAACTTAAAAGAACCAAATTCAAAATTAGTTCGTTGGCGTTTACGATTGGAAGAGTATGAATACGTTATAGCTTACAAAAAAGGTAGTACAAACACTGTAGCTGATGCACTTTCTAGAATTTCAATAAATGCACTAGAAAACGAATCAATCATAAATAACCCCGGAGACATTGATCAAGCAACTTTAGATTACTTTCGAAATTTAGCTGAAAACCCTATCCTTGACGATACCCCTATTACAAACGGCAACCCCGAAACTTATAAAAACCCAAAACTCCAAATTCTTTCCGATATCCAAATTAGACCCCCAAACGATAAACAAATTGAAATAGGTTCTTCCACGCAACATAGTAATTTTAATGAAACAACTAATAATGGAATAACAATATTAGACGACATTATAAATAATAAAACCAACCAAATTTTAGTATTCCCTCAAGTACACTACAAATTAAACGTTAAACAAGAAAACATAGATTCACAAAAAATCATAACGGTCAAAATTCCAAATTCTTGTAATGAAAAATTAATTTTAGAATTTTTAAAAGATTATACAGTTAACGAAAAAACATATTGGCTTTATTTTCATACAGAACAATTGTACAGAGACTTTTGTAAAGTTTATTTAGAAAACTTTTCAGAACGTGGTCCCAAATTAATTAAATGCACTAAATTAATAAATACGATCGAAGACAAAGAAGAACAAATTTTGCTTATAAAAAACCATCATGAAGGAAAAGTTAACCATCGCGGCATCCTCGAGACATTAGAACATTTAAAACGCAATTATTATTGGAAAAACATGAAACTATCCATTTCAAATTACATAAATTCATGCGATATATGTCAACGTACAAAATACTCCAGAAAACTACCTTACACACCCATGATGCTCACTGAAACTCCTTCTAAACCTTTCCAAATTGTCCATATTGATACTTTTACTTACGATGGAAAAAATTATTTAACATTAGTCGACGCGTTTTCAAAATTTGCGCAAGCCATATCCATTATGGGAAAAACAGCAATCCACATAAGTAATGCTTTAATCAAATACTTTACTTGTTTCGGAATACCAGAAAATTTAATTTTAGATAACGGCACAGAATTTAATAACACAACTGTCCAAGAACTCTTAAAACTTCATAAAATAAATATACATTTCACCACCCCCTCACATCATGAATCCAATAGTGTTGTAGAGAGATTTCACTCAACTCTCATAGAACATCTTAGAATCCTAAAAGAAACACACCCAAATGAAACTGAAAATTTAATGGATTACGCAATCTTAGGTTATAATAACTCCATACACAGCGCAACAAAATTCACCCCTTTTGAATTAACCTTTGGTCACACCCACTTGAGAGACCCACACGAAATTTTCCTGCCAAATTCATTCTATTCCGATTACATACAAAATCATAAAGAAAAACTGAAACATGTTTACGAAAAAGTTAAAGATCGATTAATTGATAAAAAAGAAAAATCTGTCTCAAAACATAACACACAAGGAGAAACAAACTCAGAATTTCATTTAGACCAAATCGTATATAAGAAAAATCCAAAAACTCGAAATAAAAAATCCAATAGATTTTTAGGCCCATATCGTATAACTAAACTTTTAGAAAGAAACCGAGTTGAAATTGAAAATAATTTAAAAAATAAGAAAGAAATTATCCACATCCAAGAATTAAAGAAACCCACTATTGTTTCAGATTCTTCACGTCCACCAGACCAGAACTGACCTATCCTAAATTTCACAATATTATTCATAATCCCGGAATTCTCCCTTTAAAACTCGGAAATGCACAAAACGAAATAGATTATTGGTCCTTTATACAAATTTTCTTACCGTTTAGTTGACATACTACAACAAAAAATTAAAGCCCAAATAACTAGATTGAATCCAGTAAATGTATCTCAAAGATCAAAACGAGGTCTTATAAATGGTTTTGGTTCTGTAGTAAAATTTTTCACAGGAAATTTAGATCAAAATGATGCGATGAAATATGATAACGCAATTTCTATACTGTCAAATACACAACTCAAAATTAAAACTTTGGTTAAACAACAAATAACTTTAATTCAAAATTCCACAAAATCATTTCAAGAAAATGCACAAATTTTATTTCATAATCAAAAAGCTTTAGAGTCTAGAATGACCCAAATTGAAAAATGGCTACAAACAGTCGAATTGAAAAATGTAAATAGTTATCACTACTTCATAATTCAAATGACACTCTCTCAATTAGTAACAGCTTTTCAAATAATTTATGATTCTCTGGAAAAAATAGAAATCGCAGTAACTTTTTCCAAATTAAATACCTTCCATAATTTTATAATCGAACCACATGAATTGTTAGATGAAATTAAATCCATTGAACACTACCTTTCCACTAATAAACTACCTTTTGAACCGAATTTAGAAAACGTACTACTTTTCGAAAAAATAATAGAATTAAAAAGTTTTTCAAAAAATAACCAAATAATATTTATAATACAAGTTCCTATAGTAGAGACCATAAAATATGATTATTATCATTTATATCCCTTTCCTACACTGCATAATAATTCCTTCCAAGCAATCTTACCTAATTCCAAATTTATGCTAATTGGCGAGCAAAATTATGTGTTTTTCGATGTGCAGTGCAGAGAAATATCAAGCGAACAATTCATTTGCCGAGAAGCCATACCGTTGAAGATATCCAACTCCAAGGACCCATGCGAAGTTCAAATGATAAGATTCACACAAAACTTATCTAATTGCCAATCGATACCAGTGGAATTAAGCCGGCCCAAAATCCAAAAAATCGAGAAAAATCAATGGATCGTCATCGCCTCATACCAAACGATAGCCATCCAGACCTGCAGGCAAGATTCAGAAAAAATACCCTTGTCCGGAAGTTACGTCCTGGAACTAACCCCTTTCTGCGAAGTCACCATCGAAGGAATAAAAATTCAATCACATGAAGAACCAAAAAGAAAATTCAAACAAATAGAACTACCAAAATTGAAACAAGATCTTAAGGACCCTCCTACATCAGAGATGAAGCCAATAAAATTAGACCACATCAATCTGGATCAGACCAAAAACATCTTACAGGCCATCAGCACCCAAAAGAAGAAATTGGAAAAAATCTTCGAGCCAGCCATTCATCTTAAATTTAGCATCTGGAATTTATTTTCATATATTTTAATATTTCTTGTAATCATTTTTTATTGTTACATGAAACTACGATTCAAGTTCCAGTCAAAGGCAGCAGAAGATTCCAAAAGAGGCCAGTCCACTCAACCCGAAAACTCCAGGGTCACCCCCCCAGTTTCCTTTTAAGGATGGAGGAGTTATATATTCCAAACCGCTGAATCTACAATAATTTATTGATGACTTTATTATTTGTAATTCTTGTGAAATATAAAATAAGCTTACATTGTAAAACTGAAAATCATATATATAGAGAACATTTGAATATTGTAATCATCTTTTGTCAAACCATTGTGTGTTAATAAAGTAATTTTTTAACAACAACTTCTTTTTAAATTTTAACTTACGCCTTCAATATGACAAAATGCTTATGTCAGTCGATGGAAGAACTATTTCTCGATCAATTTATGCCTTTTAGTTGAATTAATTCCTGCCAGTTGAAGGGATGATTCGAGATAAAAAGTCAATCGTGTACCGCTTCGATCGATGACACTCGCACAAGTGCCATTTTGTTTCTAAGCAATCTAATTTATCGAAAGATCAAAGATCGGTTAGTTCACGCGCTCTACCGCTAGATGGTGGCGCTGGTACCAAAATAAGTTAACACGCGTACTAGATTCTCAATTCAAAATATATAAATATTGTGTTACGAATAATTTACGTAACACTCTCTACTTGGAAATGTCTTTGGATGTGTTGTCAAACCCATCTCTTACCAAAGTGATTCTCTTTTCATTTTCTACTTCTGACTGCAAGAATTCGTCCAAGCAGTCCAGTCTACTTTTTGTCAGATGTTCCGCATTGTCTTCTCTGCTCGGGATCTTACTTGCGAATGGACTGCGTTGCCATGCTCGAAGTAGTTCATCTAGTAGGCTAGATTCTACCAGTGGATATAGCATGGCTGCATATTTGTCAGAACATCGTACATTTTACTTAGGTTTATCTTATCTCTCCTATACTGCCTTCTACGTGACATTTGGGATATTTTGCCTCCAAATACAGCTTGTTATAGAAATTCGGCTCCTATTTTCTTGAGCTTTAAGGAACTGGCCAAGCTTTCCACGATATAACTTCTTTGAGCGTCACTGTCAAATAAAACTCGTGCCGTTTTTTTCCCCAAACTCTCCTACAATATTCACGAGGACAGTTTGTAACAAGACTTTCTCAGAATCCACATAATTTGTTGCTACCATTGCAGTCCCAGCTTCTTTAGGAGGAGTTGTTTCATTAATGGCACACTCTTCTTCGTTGTAATTAATCGACATAAAATAACAAAATGTCTCTACCACACACATGACATTGTACGAAAGTTTTGCACCTTTTCGCTAAATGTCCTCTCTTCACAACAACATTTATTATCTTTTACTCTTGCCTTCCGATCTGTCAGTGTCATAGACTGTGCCTTGACACAGGCCCGCCCCTAGGCGGGGGCAAGTGGGGCACCTGCCCCAGGCCTCACGCTTCGACCGTCAAGTAATAAAATAAAGATTTGTTCTGAAAAAGACAAGTCAGTTACAAGTTTAGATTCATGTTTAGGTTATCGTGTTGGAACCAACACGATAACGGCATATTTTCGTCTGCGTAAAGATACATGACTTACTCCAAAATATTCCACAGCTTTCATTATATCATCGATTTTGTGGAGAGGACCAACTCCATGCGAGGAGCACCAGCCCATGCAAACCTTGTAAAAAGCCATTGTTTCAAAAATAATAAGGCTACATTAAATATTGCAAAAAATCACGCAAATTGGACATTTCAGCAATGGAAAAGTAAATTTAATCTGATGAAATCATATGGACACCAATTTGTGAGACGACCGAAAAATAAACGTTTAGATCCTCGCTTCTGTATCCCAACAGTAAAGAATGGGGTGGCAACGTAATGGTATGGGGCTGTTTCTCCTCGCAAGTCATGTATCTTTACGCAGACGAAATTATGCCGTTATCGTGTTGGTTCCAACACGATAACGACACTAAGCATAAATCTAAACTTATAACTAAACTTAGTGTTTGCAAGCAAATAAGATTCGAGTTTTAGATTGGTCATCCCAGTCACCTGATCTCAATCCAATTGAGAATCTATGGGCAATAGTAGATCGGAAGATTGGCAGCATAAGATACACCAACAAAGCGGCCATGTATGTAGCAATACAATGTGCTTGGGAATCAATACCCTTAGATGTTGTTATTAATTTAATAAAGTCTATGCCTAATAGATGCCAAGAAGTTATAAAAAACAAAGGTTACTGGACCAAATATTAATTTTATATTTTACTTTTTGTTATAAATAAACAAGTTTCTTTTGTTTTTCTCGTAAACAAAAATTATTAGAATCAAAATTTTATTTTAATATGACGAATTTTCTTTGTAAGTGTTTTGTAAACCAAATAAAAATATGTACTTTGAAATAGTGCAAATATATATTTTTTCTAACATAAATTATTAAATGAATAAATTGAAATTTATGGATTTTCATGAAGTTTCCTTTGTTTTGCTCAATACTGTATATTTATATATAGATGGGGACCCGCAACTCCAGTTTTGCCCCAGGCCGCACAAATGCTAGGAGCGGCCCTGCCTTGACACACCTGTCACTGTCAACCGTCATAGTCGCCCGTATACCGAAAGCTTGAGAACTTCTTCACAAGATCAACCGAACACCGAAGCCCGCAAGCCGAGAGCCCGTTCAATCTACATAGCAGCCCACAAGACGAGTGCCTGTAAAAACAGAAGTATCTGAACAAAACAGTCCGTATACTGAGTACCCGTTCAAAAGCTTCTCGTAAAGCTAATCTTAGCATTACTATTATTGTAAGTACAAATGTTTGTAAAACTAAATATTCAATCTATCTTGTCGACGACTTTGAAATTTAAATTTAAGAAAGTCACAAAGACTTCAGATTCAAATAATCTAATTAATAAATAAAACAAAATTATATTCCATACGGAAAATATTTCAAATCTATTTGCTACGATTCAAGAAATCGAAAATAATTTAAATCCGAACAATTTAAAATCACAAATGGCTGACAGAACGTCATTGATCGAAAAAGTAGTTGAGGCTATACCCTGTATACGGCGGAAACGTCAACGAATTAAATATATTCATAAACACAACGGAAAAGATAACATTGTTAAGTAGAATTAACCCAGTACTTAATGACTTTGAGGAAGAATATTATATTCTTTTACCTTATTTATTAGTAAAAGAATATAATATTCTTAAAGTATAATATTCTAAAAGAATATAATATTCGTAAAGGGTAGAGGGTTATTATTAAATTTCTTTAATTTTTATTTCCCGTTTTTCGGGAAAAAATGAAACATTTCCCGGGAAAAAAACAAATTATTATTCATGCTGATTGCGATACCGATACCGAAATCTTTGTTTAGTTAACTGTAATAGTCGTAATAAATATAAAATTTCATAATCAACATATTATAACGCACTTATCAAATCAGCATTCATCACTTTATAAATCAAAACATCGCTTAACAAAAATAAATTGATCATTTACTTTACGTGGAAAAATTATAAAATGCTGACATTTGTTTCTTTCGGTCTGATGGTACTGTTACTCAATTTAATATTCGGACACATATACAAGTTTAAAAAAAAATCCATAAATTTACCAATTTGCATTTTTTTGGTTTTTATTTCTATGGTATGGTATTAATTCTTTATTAATGTAAAAACAATATGAGAAAAGAAAAAAATTGTTTTCTTTGAAACAGTCGAAATACTAATAATGTAAACAAATAAACGCACAAATACCACCACAATTTAATATTTGGACACTATAGATAAACATTATTTTTATGGCTTTTTCGGAGAATTTGGTCACACGTGTAGGTGTATTTCAAAAACAACAAAAACAACATTTATTTAACTTTTCCATAAAACTTTTACAATTTCCACCTCAAATTTAATATTTTTTTAAATTTCCCGGGATTTCCGGGAATCTCGGGAAATTCATATTTAAATTTCCCGTTTCCCGTGAACGAAAATATTCCGGGAAAAATTACCTTCTAGTAAAGGGTAAAGCCGCTGAAAGTATTGCAGAAATTACAATAACCAACCCAGAAACCTTAACTGAACATTTATCACCAATTTTAAAGATAAAGCAACTTCCACTACTCTTATGATAAATTCTTAAAATTTCACACAAAAATCCATATAAACTTAAAAAGAGATGATTAAAGAAAAATTCACAAAATATAAATCTAAATTAGGGATCGAAGTCAGCGATCCGATAGAAAAGAAACACAAATTAGATATTGTCGAGAAACTGATCTCAAACAGTTTCATAAGTAATGTAGGAGATCCGTATAGAAACAATCTCGCTACATGCAATCCACAAACAATCAGAGACATACACCAATAGCTTTAAATACTCCCAGACAACAACCTTTATCACAAAGAAACTTTGTACAACCTAGACAATTCCCTGGAACAAGCTTTCCATCCCAACCAATTAAATTCCAACAAAAACCTGCTGCAAATAAACCCTTTGCACCGCGTCAAAATTTGAAAAATTTACAAGGAATAAAACCCACTCCAATGTCTACACAGACCAGACAAACATTTAATAAACCTAAACACACCCAAAATTATATTAATTAAGAAAACAGGCAATTTGGCACTTACAAGCCAAATTACACAGTCGTAGAATTAAATTATGTTGAGAATAACAATAACGAACAAGAACAGTTAATGGAAGACCGTTTAGACATAAATTACGAAGACTATCTGTACACTGAAAATTCAGAAAATATTGAAATAACTGAAGAAGAATCAGAACAAAATTCTTCTTTAAGAATAGAGAACATAGCTTCTAGAAGTTATGAATACAAATAACCCAAATTCAAAATTACCTTTTTTGAAATTTAGAGACTTATTTATTTTGATAGATGAAGGATCTACAATAAATTTAATTAATACAAATTTTGCTCGTATCCTAAACGTTTCAAAATTTATAAAAAAAACTTTGAATTTTCTACACCTACTGGTAAAAATTCAGTAAATGAATACACTTTCATGCGTTTCGAAAATAAAATTCTAAAATGTTATTTATACAATTTTCGTAAAAACTATAATATAATGTTAAGTTCACCTTCAATGATTCAGTTAGATGCCAAAATAGATTTTCAAAGGAATAAAATAAATTTATTGGGAAAATACTATCATATTAATTACTTTCCAAATCCCAAAAGTCTTCACTGTACCGAAACCGAAGAAATTAAAATCAGAGCTGAACACTTGAATACAGAAGATAAGAAAGCCTTATTCAAAATTACTAAAGAATACCAAACTATGTTTCCAAAAGAAAAAGATAAACTTACACAGACAGACATTATTTCTCATGCGTTTCGAAAATAAAATTCTAAAA
Organism: Liopterus haemorrhoidalis; assembly: GCA_963971575.1. NCBI lineage: Eukaryota > Metazoa > Arthropoda > Insecta > Coleoptera > Dytiscidae > Liopterus > Liopterus haemorrhoidalis. The sequence continues at coordinate 29,753,953 of OZ020622.1, read as the reverse complement.
TGATATTTATACAATTTTCGTAAAAACTTTAATATAATGTTAAGTTCACCTTCAATGATTCAGTTAGATGCTAAAATAGATTTTCAAAGGAATAAAATAAATTTATTGAGAAAATACTATCATATTAGGGGAAGTACGTACAAAATGACATACCCTCTGTTTAATCAGTCATAAAACTTTGTTTAAATAATATTTCAAACAAAATAAGCAGTCTTCTTATTCTTTGGTTCATTAACTATCCAAATTAAAGTGATCAAATCACTTAAAACTAATAACAAATCTTTTACAGTATTTTTAAGACGATGCGGCAATAATCCATTTTGTCCATACCATATGGACAAAACGACGTACACATTATATGAACAAAATAATATATTCAAAAAATAAGTAGAAAATTAATAATCTGTACAAAGTTCACAAATAAATGACTTGGTTTTCTTAAGAACGTCTGCGCATGATGCATGAGCCCATTTACCACAGTTTAGACATTTTAACCAAATCTCTCTTGGTTTTGATCTAGAACAGGGGTTCCCAAACTTATTTTATCGCGGACCCCTTATGTGTTGTCTAAAATTTTACGGACCCCTAGTCAGTGGCGTAGCCGGGGTTGCAAGTTCAAAAATTTTCAAATTTTTGTTTTAAAAATTTGGAAACGAACGAAATGAAATTTTTTAGGCTTGTTTACATAAATAGTTTTCAGGGGGTCATATAAAAGTGCTGAGAAGCGAGATGCAATAAAAAAATAATATTCATAACATATTACCTACATATATTGAAAAATATTTTGTTGTATACATATTATACAAAAAATACTACAATAATTATAACACCTTTTTACTTAAAGAAATATGAAATTACTTTATAAATATAACAATTTACTAGAAAAAACATCAGACATATGATGGGAATAACATCTGGGGCTGTATATAACTAACTTTAATCTGAAGAATGTGTTTGCTTTTTGGATTCTAATATTCTTTCAAAATTTGGTTGAATATTAGATAATTGAATACGCAAATCTGGTGCAGCATTTAATTTAATTCGATATTTAGTTTTTGTATGAGCATATTTTAAAATCCTGATTCACACATGTATGTCGTTGCAAACGGTAACAAAAATCGAATAGCCCTTTTTGATAATTGAGGATATTCATCATATATGTCAGACCAGAAAGTCGTTATTGGAGACTCTTCAAACTTACCTTGTAAGTTAGAATCAGACCTAATTTCAATTAAACATTCATACTCTTCTGGTGAAAATTCTTTCAATTTTTCTTTCACTATGAAAGGGTTTTGAATCCAACAATTATTGTTTTCATCATTCATAATATCCGGAAAATATTTGTCCTGTAATTCTAATAAGCCATAAAGATGACTTCTAATGTCATTACGAATTTCAGTATCTAAATTTAAATCGGCCTCTTGGAGAAAATCACTTAAAGTTGGAAAACAGTCAAAAGTATTTTGTTCCACAGCAGATATCCAATATTCTAATTTACACGACAGCGACAAAATTGTATCTTTGGCTTGGAAAATATTTATTGCTTTATGTTGCAATTTTGCACATGACTCGTTCAATTTTGCAAATATATCGGCTAGATAAGCAATTCTTAATAACCATGATGTGTTCGATAATCTATTGGACAATTCAAATTTGTGGTCAGCGAAGTATAATAACAGTTCTTGTCGCAATTCAAAAAGTCGAACAAGAATTTTACCCCGCGACAACCACCTTACTTCTGTATGTAGAAGTAAAGTAGTATGCACACTACCCATATCTTCACACAAAGCCTTAAAAATCCGTGATTGCAATGCCCGACTTTTTATGAAATTAATAATTTTCACAGCTTCGTCTAAGACTATTTTTAATGTGGTTGACATATTTTTTGTAACTAAAGCATGTTTGTGAAGAATACAATGACTAGAAATACAGTTTTTTGCAACATTCTTAATCCGTGTTACAGCGCCAGATATTGTACCCACCATTGACTTAGCTCCGTCACTACACACACCTATACATTTTTCCCAACTTAGTCCATGCTTTTTAATAAAAACATTTATTGTATTAAATATATTTTCACCTGTGGTATTGCGTTCCAAACTCTCACACAACAACAAATCTTCTTCAATCTTTCTCTTAAAATCGTACCGAACAAATACGAGTAAAATTGCTAATCCCGCAACGTCTGTGGACTCGTCTAATTGTAAAGCATAGGCGTCGCATATTTTTAATCGCGATGTAAGTTCATTTTCGATATCACTAGCTATATCTTTAATGCGTCTTGATACACTGTTATTGGAAAGAGCTACTGCATCACTTTTTTTAGCAACCTCTTCATCAAACATACATGAAAGAATATCTTTTACACAATATTTAATAAGAGTTTCACCAATATCATGTAGCTCGCCAGCAAGAGCAATGCGGTAACTTACTTTATATGACGCTAATGTTGCATTATCGTTATCTGTCTTGAATTTTTTTGTCATAATATTTTTCGAGTTAACATAATCTTCATATTTTCTTTTAAAAAAGAAATATCTTTATCCTTATAGTTCGGATGATTCGTTTCAAAATGTCTTCTTAATTTCGTCGGTACTAAAGAACTGTTTACCAATATTTTATAACAAAGTAAACACATAGCATCTGGAACTTCTTTGCTACCAGTACTAGTAAATCCTAATGACAAATAACTTTCATCGAATTTGCGTTTTTTCACCGATGTTTTCACATAATTAGATGGTAAAATTGTTTCTTGCTGTTCAACAAAACTGGAAGTTGACTCTTGTTCGACATCTGAAACCTTTACATTTGCTGATTATACGGTTTCTACTGGTTTATTAGTATTGGTAACTTCTGGTTCTTTAAATGACTCGTATTTTAACCATCGATCCATTGTTAACATAATAATCTCTAGAATTAACCAATTTTTTTAAAAATTTATTTTAAAAAATTAGGTAGTGATATAGTTTTACCTGTGCAACTGCAGCACTATTAAACGTAAATTGGATAAGAAATAAAACTGAATATTTGTAAAACAACAAATTGATCCGGCGATCTCAGAAAAAGTAAATGAATCTATCTGTAATGAGGTCACAACGATTACTGCCGTTTGTTATGGCGAAAAGTTCGCTTGTGCGCTATGACAAACGGCAGGTGGGGAGCAGGGTAGGGGCAGAAGTGACAAACGGGAAGGAGAAACGGAAAGTGCGCGTAGCAAATAAAATAATAAAATGAAAAGTCTATGAATACACGAATTTCAAGAAAAATAATTTACATTTTTCTTAAGTTTCTTTTATGTTTTAAAATAACAGTTTGCATCAAACAAAAAAATAAATATGTAAAGAGCATTATGTTCCGCGGACCCCCTGAACTTTGCTGCGGACCACACTTTGGGAACCCCTGATCTAGAATATAGGTCATTACAGTAGATGCAAGCGCAATCATCTTCATCTTGGTTCGCATATTTGTCAGCTTGTACCAAAGCAGAATCCTCGTCGCTGCTGAAACTGAGGTTCAAAACTTTTGTGACTTTCCTTTTCTTGTTTTTCCTGACTGGAACAGGTGCAGATTTTGCTTTAACCTCTTCCATATTCAGGGTAGAAGTTAATACTAACACCGTTGGTTTCTTGCGGGGTTTCCTTTTGCCTTGTCCAGCTACATAAACTCCTTTTGGCACTGGAGATAAAATACTAATTGGAATCATTTGAGATGAATTGCTAGAAGTCCCTGAGACTTCAAGATTCACTTCTTTAGGGTTATCGTCATCTTCATTTTGGGGCTTAGATGGCATGGTTGGAGTTTCACGGTTGCCTTCTTCAGGGACATCGTCATTTTCATTTTGAGACGTAGATGGAACGGTTGGAGTTGTTATCTCTCGTGGAATCGGATCTTCAGCAGTTACGTTATTTTGTTAGCCCCTAGTTTCGTTGCCATCTTGTAGAGGAATGTTGGTTGTTTCTGCTGGTTCAAATAAATAATCTGGGAAAATATTCGGATCTACAGGCCAGAGTCCAGTATTCTGAAACCCATTGACTGCATTTTGTATGGTAGCAGCTTTACCATATGCTTTGTTGAATAGTAAACCAATTTGAAAGTGGGTAACGACTCTCCCTGGATGTGATTTGAGCCAAGTGCTGATTTCTTGATTAAAATATGTTTTTAGTGGACCATAAAAAGACACATCCAAAGGTTGCATCCTGTGGGTACAGTGAGGTGGCAGACACAGTAAAATAATGGCATTTTCCTTCGCGATAGTTAAGCTTTCAATTCCTTTATGACTAATGTGCCCGTCTACTATTAAAATGACCTTATCTTCCTGACTAGCTTCTACATGTGACTGGAAATGCACCAACCATTTATAGAAGATATTTGTTGTCATCCAACCCGACTCTTGAGCAATACCTAAAGTACCAGCAGGAGCTTCGTCAATCAATTCATTTTTCATTAATTTTCTGGGATGAATCAAACAAGGCGGAACGAAATGTCCAGCTGCACTCATACAACCAACAACTGTCACATGAGATCCCTTTTCATCACTGGTTAAAGCTCCAATTTGTTTCCGCCCTGTAGTAGCAAATATTTTTTGCGGTCTCTGGACTGTAGATAAAGCAGACTCATCAACATTATATATTTTAAAGGAAATAATCTTATTTTTATCAACAATTTCTTGATACACGTTAAAAAATCGTGCTACTTGAGGTTTGTTGAAGGCCTGAGCTCTAGCTGCAGATATTGGATCAGGTTTCCGCAAGGATGTCCGGATTCCTACGTCTAAATCCATCCAGCCATTCCTGGCCCGCTCTTTTAATCTCATTATTGAACTTGTGCTGAAGTCCATTTTTGTTGGCAAACTGGTAAGCTAATTCTTGAACCTCTTTGGAAGTAAATCCAAACAGTCTAGTTTCTAATAGCTTTAAGTGTTCAACCAGCTGTCGTTCCATTTCAGGAGAAAAAGTAGTCTTGTATCTTCCCAGACCCTTCGTGCTAGGTTCTTAAGTTTTATTTTGATTTAATGCGTGCCTTCTGAGTGTAGCTTGAGGAACTCCAAATTTCTTAGAAGCCATCTGCCAACCCATTTCTTTTTTCTTCACAGCTTCGATGGCCATCTTCATGGACAATATAGTCCAGTTTTGCCGCTCTGTCTTTCTTTTGTAATTCCGTGGCATGATTTTAAATTAATAATCTGAAACATTAAAAGCATGGGTAAAATGACATACTATGTCATTATGTCCATCAGAATGGTATGTCATTATGTCCGTATATACATATTCAAACATCGAAGAATTTTTTTTTTTAAACTAATAAATTTATTGTGATAAAAACACATCTGAATAAGCAATTAGTACGTTCATAACAAAATAAAACCAGCAATGTTCACCTCTCAATAGAATAATGTTCACTTTCAATTCTTGTTTTAACAACAGCGACATATTTTTCTTATCGTTTTTTGCATTCAAAAAAAAAGTCGATTCTTATTTAACGACTAGAGTTTTTTCCATACGTTAACTTATACTAAACTGATATTTATTTAAAACTGTTACTTATATTATTTTCTTTCTTTTTGTAAAATACAGTTAAAATATTTTTTATTTTGTATCAATGTAATATTTTATGCACACTTTTTATTATTTTGTATTCTGTGGAGGTCTATAGGAACTTCGTTCTGTTTGACCACCCAAAAATAAATAAATAAAAAAAAATAAATAAATAAATAAATGTTATCAAGAAGTAACAATTTTACTTACTTTTACGATGAAACAAAAGCACCCAGCGAGAACTCGAAGATATGTTAAATCACACTTGTCACTGTCCGTCACGTACCAATGAGCGGCTGTTACTGGCGTCTTGGCAGATTGTGTAATATGACTTTGCACGCCTCTAGCGGTGGTTTATTGAAATCAAACGATAAAGGTTTTGTAAATAAAGCCTATATGTCGTTTTGTCCATACATGTCATTTTGTACATACTTCCCCTATATACTTTCAAAATTCAAAAGTCTTCACTGTACCGAAACCGAAGAAATTAAAATTAGAGCGGAATATTTGAATCTAGAAGAAAAGAAAGCCTTATTCAAAATTATTAAAGAATACCAAACTATATTTCCAAAAGAAAAAGATAAACTTAAACTGACAGACATTAGGTGTGTCAAGGGGGGGGGGAACCCTCGGAGAAGTTCCGCAGGTACACCCGCAGGAGGACGAGGCAGCAGTAGTGCAATCCGCCTCGGTGATGTCCTCACTCGTGTACACGTTACCCTAAACTAGCTCAGTCACGGGTTCCGTATATGCCGTTCGGTGTGAAGCACCGGTCAAAACACAAGCTCTCTTTTTTTAGTATTGTTCCTATTTTATGTCATGTGCAATTTATTGATCTCAATATTTTTTATAATTAAGTTATTTTTTATAGATATTTAGGGATTTTTTTAATTTTATTTTGTTACTATCTCAATATTTTTTATAATTAAATTATTTTTTATAGATATTTAGGTAATATATGTGCAATTTTTTATAATTAGGTAATATGGTTATAGAGAATATAAAAATAAATATATATATATATATATATATATATATATATATATATTATAACTTTCATTTTTATTTACTACACTACAAATTATTTCTAATATATTCAGCTCTTCTGGCTCTTCCCAGATTGTAGACATTATTATGAACATCTGGATCTAGAACAAAGGTTTATGAAATAACATTGAAATTAAATTAAAGTTTATTATATACCTTCAGCATTATTTGGACCTGCTTCTTGATCCCTATACTCTATTTCATCTGCACCTAATGCAATATTTGTACTTAGTGCAATATTGTGCAGTATACACCCCGTGTAAATAATATATGTAGCACGTGTAGGATGGTACATTAAAGTTCTATGCTTTGAAAGGCATCTAAAACGCCCTTTAAGTATCCCATTTGTCCTTTCAATCACATTTCTCACAGAAGTGAGTTCCGTGTTGAATCTTGCCTCCGGTGAGTTTTCTACTGGGTTTGCAATTGGGGTAAATAGCCAAGGTTCAAGGGGGTAACCACTGTCGCCTGAAAAAATATTATTTGGCTAAACTGTTACCAATTAAATGAGTTTGATGGTCGCTGTCGTAATAATTCTCCCTCAAAAAAATTTTTATACTGCTCCCCTGCCATATAGCTGCATCATGGACGGAGCCAGGATATCGTGCATTGCAAGCTATAATTTTTGCATTTGAATCACATATCTAAAAATATAAAATTAAACTTGCAAAAGTACACGTGGTATACTATATAATTTATACAGTATGTGGCTCAGGTAATAAAGTCAAATCCATAATAAGAACATAAAATTATACGTACGAGCATCACATTTATTGAATGTTTCCCTTTTCGGTTGATGTATACATATGGAGGGTAGTCATCATCAGCAACGGGTGGAGCTATGATGTCGACATGCGTGCCATCAATACAACCCACAACACCACGGCATCCCCATTTTCCATAAAATCTAAAAAAAATCAATTGGGTTCATAAACAATAATGTTTTCATATAAATTAGTTACCCTTGTTTAACTGCAAGTTGTAGTTCATGTGTTGACGGAAATTTTACGTGCTCTGGCAATAAATTTGTTGCAATTAACGAACATAGCTCGTGAATTATACGGCTCACAGAACTCTGACTGAGTGCAATTGAGAAATTGACTCCGATAGGATTTTGAAACGATCCTGTTGCCATAAAATTTAGCTGTGTAATTACCTATAAAAAATTACTTTGATATATGATTTGTTGACTAGAAAAAAATGTATATACCTTACCTTAATATGTAAAGGAATTCTTGAATGTGATGGGTAATAATATTGTCACGTGGGTGGTTTGATTGAGACAAAACTCTTGGATTCAACATAACAAATTTATTAATTATGTATATTACATTTACAATATATATGTTTGAATTGGTCCATGGAGTTGGGGAAGTCTTCGGTCCACCCCGTGTTGGCCAGGATCGGCTTGGACCTATCTCCGAGGCGGGGGCTACCCATCCGGGAGTCGAGGAGCCTGGAGAAGTCTTCTCCTACTCACATGGTCACTACTTGCTTGGCTTTCCTCTCGATACTAGAATCTGGCGTCGGTGTCGTGGTCGTCACCTTCGGGACTAATATGCGTAGCAGAGTTGGCTATGTTCTACTACCTCAATATTCTCGACATCCATCAATTAAGTACCGAAAGTTAACCCAGTTCCAATATTCATTCGTCATGACAAATATTTCCTCATTATGAAATTGTGCCGATCTGCTATTTCGTAATCAGGTCACATACGTCAGACGCTGACGAATAGTTTTTAATCAGACAGCTGACCGTCAGAATGTCAAGATGTCGTAATCCTGACCTAGGATTACCTATGTGACAATATGGTTCAATGCTTCTAATTAAATTAATGGTACACTGCTGGTCTAATCTGTACATCTGTTTAAAATGTCCAACAGGAATATCAAATGGATTTATTAGATCTCTAATGTGCCCCCGCAATATACGCAAGTGATTTCTAAAAAAAGTTAGGTTATGGACGGTTATTTAAATGATATTACATTGTGTTGTCTTATATTACTTATAATTACCTGTTATATTCTTCCTCAATCAGCAGAGCAATATGCAATATGTTAATATTACGATTCATTTTGTAATTTTTTTTTTATTATGAACAAATCGTAAGTTTATGAATAACCACTAGCCGACCATAATATTTACGAGAACACGTAGAACATTTACGAGAATCTGTAAGCTAACGAGTCTAAGGACAGCGCATAGAATCGCGATTTGACTCGTAACTTGTTACGGGACCTACGGTTAACGTTACGAGGTTTACGATACTGCTCAGAATTGCAGCATTAGATTACTTAAGTAAAGTGGTAAAAGGAAAGCGCCTATTATTTCTCTTAAAATAATAACAGACGAGACTCCAACTTATACAAAATCCTATAGATACCCTGAAATATATGAAAAAGAAATCAGTCTTGTGACAACCTGTATAGTGAACGTATCGTAGTGAGTTATTCCAACGACCTTGTGAATGTGCAAGAAATTACAAAGTGCTGCATGTGTTGTGTAGAACAAATTTATCGCGGTACATGTGAACAAATGTGTCTAGAGTATTAAATAGTATTTTTAAATCATGTCTGTGTTAAAAGGGTTGGACCCGTTGTCCATCCCTTCTACATCTGGCAAAAGAACGGTTATTGAAGAGTAAATGGTAAAGAGCAAGAAAAGTAATACTCGTACTCAATACAATATACCGACTAGCAATGTTTATGATAGCCTCAGTGAGGATGAAGATGATACAGCAGATGATGATAACATTGGTCCGGTAATCAACCGTAGTCCCAGACGATTAAGAATTCCAGTTATCATTGTGTATAGTTATTTTGATGACCACCTGAACACGATTAAAAATCTACAAAGTATCCTTAACGAAGAAATTGAGTTAAAATTCAAAGGCAGAAGAATAATACTACTGACAAAAAACATATTAGATTATAACCAGGTAAAAAATGAATTAAATGAAGCAAACATTCAATATTCAACAAAGATGCCTTTTACAGAGAGAGAGCTTAAACTAGTAATTAGAAATCTTCCGCCAAATATAAAATGCGAAGAAATTAAAAATGAATTAAAAGAAAAGAATTTGCCCGTACTAAACGTACAAAAAATTACTAAAAAGGAAAATAAGCAAGTAGTTCATGCGTATCAATTGTATATGATCACATTCGAAAAAGGTACAGAAAAAGGTACGCTGTTCGGACGTGACTGGCGCGCCAGTAACAACCAAGTTTCAGTGCAACGTTTTTACTGTACATATAAAATAAGTACTATCTAAAAAAAATCTATACCATCATTTAACTAAATTAATTGAATATTAGCTCTATTAAAAATTACGGGTGTCTCTTGTGTTTCCTGTGGTGAATCTATTTTAAGAAAAATTTAAAATTTACAATGTGCTGGGAAATGCAAACAATTTTGTCATTTGTCCTGCGCAAATCTTCCACCTGATTTCAACGCTGAATATTTCACTTCGCGTGGCATTTCCTGGTTCTGTTCTTAGTGTTGCAATAAGAGCCTCACTGAAGCTTATAAAGGGCCCACAGATAACAACGAATTTGTGCGTCAACTGCAAACCCTAACGAATGAATTAAAAGAAACAAAGAATCGACAGCAAGAAATAATTAAATCAGTAAACTATTTTTCAAATTAATTTGAAATGATTTTGAAATAAAATTCAAACAATGGGAAGTGAAAATACAAGCTGTAGCTGAAATTGAAGAATCAGTTAATATAACGAAAAACAAATTATCCATACTAAAAAATCGAGTTGAAAAGCCCTTGAACAATATTCGAGACGGAGCAACATCGAAATTCAAGGAATGCCTGAAAAAAATAATGAAAACATTTATGATGTGGTAAATAATATTGGAAGCATTATTAAATGTGAAGTGTCTCCAGCTGATATTGATGTTTGTCATCGTATCCAAAATTTCACTACAAATTCTTCTTAACCTAAAAATATAATAGTTAAATTCCTTTCAAGGACCAAAAAAAGATGAATATTTTAATACAACTGGTGCTATACCATGGCAAAACAAATGTTTTGAGTAATTTTATATGATGTATTAGTAGTGGAGCTACGTCATATTTGTGACACTTTGACCTTGAAAGTGCGACCAGCCGATTTTCACTGAAACTGATGTAAAAAGATGTGGTGTTTTGAGGCTTGACCGTTGGACTGTCAGCCGTGCCTTCTCGAAAGCCGTGTCGGAATCGTGCGGGATTAGTTATACTTATATGTGAGTTTCGGAGACTTGATCTGAACAGTTAAATAAAAACGATATGTATGTTTATGACTGAAACATTGTTAAAATGCAGTTTGTTAAATGTGGATCCCTGAAAGTCATAAATCTAAACGCTAATGAAGATATCCATACAGGTGAACGTCGTCATGGATATCTCTTACCTGAGAGCATACGATGTATCATATGCGGTCCGTCAAACTGCGGTAAAACTAACGTCATGTTAACTTTGTTAACGCACCCGAAAGGTTTAAACTTTGAGAACATCTATTTGTATTCTAAATCGTTGTTTCAACCGAAATATCAATTGTTAGCTCGAGTATTGAAAAAAGTGAAGGGAATAGGATACTTTCCATATGAAAACAGTGAGGATATTGTTAAATTCAAAGAGGCGAAACTAAATTCAGTTTTCATATTCGACGATGTGTCCTGTGATAAACAAGACTGCATGCGAGAATATTTTAGCATGGGACGACATAAAAACATAGATACATTTTTTATTAATCAAACTTATATGCGCTGCTACAAAAATCTTTTAAGGTACATTTATATTTATTTATTTATTTATGTATTTATTTATTTATTTATTTTTCTGTTAATGAAGGGACAACGCTAATTTTATCGTCATCTTTAAACAGGACGATTTGAATTTGAAACATATACACGAAGAACATGTGGATACAGACATGTCTTTTGAGTGTTTCAAAGAATTTTGCGTTCACTGTTGGAAAGAGAAGTACGGTTTCGTAGTGATAGATAGAAAGCATGGTCGTTATCGAAAAGGGTTCGATATATTCTTGAAGTGGAATGAAGTATAAAAGGTAGTAACATCACGTGAGATAGGATATTTCCTTTCAAATCATTGAAGAGGTCTCTCTGTCTGTCACAATGGAAGAGGAAAATTTAAAAAAAATTATTGCGTTAAGTAAATCGATAAGAGAAAAGTATCTCAACTTGAAACGTGGTCTAACTGAAACGGAACATTCACTGCGAGAAACTTTTAAACCTATCGTTACTCCGTTAGAGACTTTACTTCAACGGACCGTAAAATCGGGGAAAGTTGATTTTAAAGAGGAAGAAAATGAAATACATAGTCCAGTAAAATTAAAAAAAAAAATTAAAAAGAGAAAACTAGAAGATATTACTCCAATAAAAGCAAAATATATTAAGAAGATTAAGACTGATGAAAGAACATATAATGTTGGGAAATTTGAACAAAGTTCTGATACACCTGATTCTAAACAAGAAGAAGAAGAAGAACAAGAACAAGAACAACGTGAATATGAATTGGTAGCTGAACCTGAAATGTCAGTAGAGGAGGCGATGACAGGTGAACTTATGAGTGATGAGGGGACTGAAAAATTACAGAGCATTTTAGAAACTTTCGGAAATATAGCTGGACCTTATGTGCTTTTACACGGTTTGAATGATAAATCCATTGATAAATCATCTAGAGGTATAAGATTTAGTGGTAATCGATGGTTAATTGGAGATTCAGTAATATCAATAGATAACAACGATTTATTCATAAAACCTAGTGATGGTGACGATGATGATGATGATGATGATAATTATGATGATGATAGAGGTGATTGGTATGAAGGTACACCGGGTCTTTACGAGTTACTTTTCATTAAAAATCCAGATTCTACTAAAGTGACACAAAGTGATATTATACAATACAATGAAATTCTTCAAAAGACGAATGCTGTTAAGCAACATTACAGTATTGATAAGAAAAAACAAGGTTCTAGAACTGAAAAGTATCGTAAATATGTAAAAGATTATCAGAAACCAACCACAGGTTTGAAAACAGGGTTCAGTTATAAAGATTATGTTGATGTGAAACCGGAATTTGTATATTGGGATGATGTTAATGAATTAGTCCAGAGACTTTATCTGTTGATCGCTTCACAAGAATCGGGACACACGGGGCATCAAAATGAGATTTTATCGATAATTGAAGAGTTACGAGAAGCTGGTGTAGTTGAATAAATACACAGATTCAAGAACATAATGTGTTAGTTTCATTATGACTATTGATAAATTTGGACGGACTTCTAAAAGCAGGGGAATTAAATCAGGTGTTAAATTTAAAGTGACATTTAATGGAGACGTTGATTTTGAGGGTAGAGCATTAACAAATGTTGGTGATCCGAAGAATGATAATGACTGTGTAACAAAATCGTACGTTCTAGAGGTTCATGGATATCATAAAAGAAAACTCGAAGATCTAAATGAGAGAGTAGGAAAGATGAGTGTAAAACTTTCTAGAAAATTAGATGAGGAACAACGAGAAATCGAACAGAGTGTTCAAAAATATGTAAATAATATTGTTACGAATGAAGAATCTTATTTTCGTTCTGAACTCACAGCCACGAAAACGTATATAGATAATGAACTGAGAAAAATCAATCAAAAGTTAAAAGAAGATAAAGATCACTTGAATGAAAACATAGAGAAAATTTTGAAAAATGATCAAAAAGAATTACAAGATCGTCTTGTCAAAAAATTAGAAGATATGCTTACACCATATTTAGAAAAAGAAGCACGTAAAAGGGATGGTGGTGGTGGTAGTGGTGATTGAAAATAAATAGAGATGTAAATATATTATGTAACAGAGTGAGAGAGAGTAAGATGAGTAAAAGACAGATAGTAAATGAACTACACAAACCGGCTCGTAGAAACTACACTCGCAGACGTGTTGTAACCAAAGGTTTGAATGATTTATTTCAAGCTGATCTTGTCATAATGATACCGTACGCACCTCTGAATAAAGGTTATAAATATCTTCTAACCGTCATAGACGTCTTCTCGAAGTATGCCTGGGTGGAACCTGTAAAAAGTAAAACCAGCAAAGATGTAACGTCGGCGATGGAAAAGATTTTAAAGAGTGGACGTCATGCCGTACCCAAGAATCTTCAAACTGACGACGGAACAGAATTTTTTAAAGTAAAATTTCAAAATTTAATGAAAAAATATAACATAAACCATTATTCGACTTTCAGTAATCTAAAAGCGTCAGTAGTTGAAAGATTTAACCGTACCCTGAAACAACGCATGTGGAAAGAATTTAGTTATCGGGAGACGTACCGTTGGATTGACATTTTAACCGATCTCGTCAAGTCATACAACGAGAAGAAACATCGAACTATCGGAATGAGACCCGTAGATGTGAATGCGGCAAACGAAACACAACTGTTGAATACGGTTTACAGTAATATTAAAACGGTAGGTCGTGCCAAGTACAGGGTCGGGGACCACGTACGCATAAGTAAAATGAAACACGTATTCGCAAAAGGTTATACACCAAACTTTTCAACTGAGATTTTCACCATAAGCAAAGTGCAAGTGACAAACCCCGTGACATATAAACTTCAAGATTCATTAGGTCGTCCCATAGAAGGTGGTTTTTATGAACCCGAATTGCAGAAAACAAAACACCCAGATGTTTATCTTGTAGAAAAAGTGCTCAGAAGAAAAGGTAATAAAATTTATGTTAAATGGCTCGGTTTTGACAACACCTACAACACTTGGATAAATAAAGACGATATAGTATAATTTAATATTAATTAAATAATTTTAATTAAAACTGATATTAGATTAATAAATAAATATTTATTAACATTAAAATAACTTTTAATTTTATATCACCATATTCCTTACAATATTCTGCTGATAAATCAAATGCTGGTGGGGGAGTTGTATATAAAAGACGTGATGATCATATTTCTTGAATTAGTTGTGGGGTTTATGATGACAACTATGAAACAAGAAAGATTAAAAATGAAGAAGGAAGAAAACAGACTTAAGACGTTTGAAAGTTGGCCTTGTGATTATGTACATCCACGTGATTTAGCAAGATCCGGATTTTATTATTACAACGTGGAGGACACTGTTCGTTGCTGTTTCTGCAGAATTGAAATTGGTCGTTGGGAAGAAGGAGACAATCCTATAGAAGAGCATCGGTATTGGTCAGTAAATTGTCCATTTATTAATGGATTTGATGTGGGAATTATACCAATAAAATCAAGTACATCTACCGATTTTCAACAAGAATTAAACATAAACAATGATGAAGTTACATTTACAGATGTTAAAAATGTTGAAAGTATTACTAAAATTCCTGATAAAAATTTAAATAAATGACAGGATACCAATTTACCAGTTAACAAAAATGATGATACGGTTGATACAGATAGAATAATATTTTCCGACCTTAATAATAACAAAATTTCAAATCGTAAATTGAAGAATATTGAAATGAATGTGACTCAAGGTGAAAATGGTTCTATGACAACAATTAAGTTAAAATAAAGAAATTTTTAACTGTATCTTATTATGTATTGTAACAATTGTAATTGTATTATATATATTTCTATATAATTTGAATTTAAATTTTTTGTGAAAACATTTATGTTATTATCTTGTTAATAATTAATAAAAAATAGTAACCTATATGCTTTATTTATTTATTTATTTAATATTTTTCTGATTGAAGTATATTATATATGAATATAATAGGTTAAATGAGTAAAAGAACATGAAGAGATAAATTCAAATTTTTATTTTATTTTTTTAATATATTCATATTGATTTTATTGATTAATGTTACTATACTTATTATCTTCATATATGAAAGGGTTTGTTATTCCACCTGCATATTTACTCCTGAAAAAATAGTATCGAAGAGTTTATCATTATCATTATCTTTATCATTATCATTATCATTATTTTTATCATTATCAGTACATAAATCTTCGTAATTATCAAAAGGGAGAGGTATTACTGTTTTCATTAACATTTCTAAGGTTTTTATGTAATCATCAACGTTAGTTGATGGCCAGCGTTCACTGTCCGGTCCTGCCGTCCATCCTACAGAGTTACCCTGCGTTCCTTTTTCAATGTTTGAAGTCAACCATTCATGTAAGACTGAGTGTCTTCTGTCTGGATTGTAAGTCCAGTATTTACTGTGTTTCAACAGGATGTCTAAGGTTTCTATGTTCGCATAATAAGCTGCTTCCGTTATGGCCACCCAGAGATCTTCTTCGTTTATTTCTGTCATATGTAGAATTATTTGAACAAGATCCACGTTGTTATAAACCACTGCACTTTTGAAGTAGTCATTCATGATGTTCTGAGTGGCCAATTCAATTTTCTGGAACATGCTTCTCTCTTGATTATTCATGGTCTTAAAATATCTGTAATAATAAAATATAGAAAGCTTAAAATTTCCAAATCAATAGTCACAAACTTACAGTATATAATCTTGTTTCATTGTTTCTCCTTATCCTCCTTTTTGTTTCTAGTAAGATTATAAAGACGAAGGAAAGATTTTATATTGTATCGTTATACCCCCAAGGTAAGGTTTTAGTATAACTATAATTTACAACTCTTTTATCATCGTACGGACTGAGAGCCACCTTTTTTTGTATTATTGAGTAGACGTTATGTTTAAATGATCTGATTAATCTTTGATCAATGTTAAAACTAGAGTTATTAAACAAACATTGATAATAATCATCGAAGGTAATTTGTTTCAATGATGTACTTGTAATACCTTTAGCCTTTTTGATAATTTTGCTATTATTCAGTAATTTAAACGTATACATTTTTGACTTTGATCCAATAAATTCAGTCATAATTTCACCGTTATTTTTAGACCGGTTTATAGACCTATATCACTGACCAGTTGTCTCTGCAAACTCTTGGAGCGAATGATC
This sequence comes from Liopterus haemorrhoidalis, assembly GCA_963971575.1. Classification (NCBI taxonomy): domain Eukaryota; kingdom Metazoa; phylum Arthropoda; class Insecta; order Coleoptera; family Dytiscidae; genus Liopterus; species Liopterus haemorrhoidalis. The sequence goes on along the minus strand of OZ020622.1, from coordinate 29,737,410 downwards.
AGCAAGCGTCTGATTTGGTTTTTAGGTTCAAACGACTTGCTGGCCAACACACAGTGCGGCTTTCGCCGTCACCGCTCAACAGCAGATCATCTGGTCAGACTAGAGACAGCTATCAGGAATGCTTTCGTTGAAAACAAACACCTGGTAGCTGTGTTTTTTGATATAGAGAAAGCCTATGACACTGCATGGATATATGGTATTCTCCGTACTCTGCATTCCTGGGGTCTCCGGGGACGCTTGATGTTCTTTATAAAAGACTTCATGTCGAACCGGCACTTCAGGGTGCGGATCGGAAATACCTTGTCACAAATGTTCGCACTGGATAATGGGGTCCCACAGGGCTCCATACTGAGCGTTACGTTATTTTTGATTGCCATTAACGGTGCAGCTTCATGTATTCGATTACCTGTACAGAGTTCGATATTTGTCGACGACATTGGTATCTTTGTCGCCGGACAAAAGACTAGTACAATCGAACGTCAGCTTCAGCTGACCATCAATCGTCTCGATACATGGGCAACCGAAAATGGCTTCAAATTCTCGACCAGCAAAACTGTGTGTGTCCATTTTTGTAGGAAAAGGAGTGTCCATCCCAATCCTACACTCACGCTAAATGGAGCACAGTTACCATTTGCCGATACTGCCAGATTTCTGGGTCTCGTGTTCGATAGTCGTCTAACTTGGCGGGCACATTTTTTGTCCGTCAAGAAAAAATGCCAAAAGTCACTCAATTTGTTGCGGGTCGTCAGTCACAAGACATGGGGTGCAGACCGCACTATCATGTTACGTTTATATCGTTCTCTAGTGCGCTCTAAGCTGGACTATGGATGTCTAGCTTATGGGTCAGCTAAACACCAAGAGATTAGAATTCTTGACACTGTACATCACACTGGAGTTAGATTGGCTACAGGTGCATTTCGCACCAGCCCAATACCAAGCCTGCTGTGTGAAGCAGGCGAACCGTCACTGTACAATCGTCGTAAAATTCTATCACTGCGGTATATGGCTGCACTCAGTGCCAAGCCAGATCATCCTGCGTATGACGCTATTCTACAAAATAGGCATACAGAGATTTATGACAGAAAACCAAGAGCCAATAGGCCTTTTGGTTTGAGGACTTTCGACATTTTGAGTGACATTGATTTTAATATGCCCGAAATGGCAAGTTTCGTTTTGTGTGCTGTTCCACCATGGACGCTACCGCGTCCACTTGTGAACCTCACATTAACTAGGTTTGATAAAGATACTACGTTGCCTATCGAATACCAACATGAGTTACAAAGAACACTGGTCCCTAGGTTCGAGGATACTGTCATTTTTACTGACGGATCAAAATCCGGAACCAGGGTTGGGTGTGCGTTCGTTGTTTTGAATCCACGCCAACAGTTTCAGTACCGTCTGCACTCCATAACGAGTGTGTACACTGCTGAGCTGTACGCTATTTTCAAGGCCCTGTGTTTTGTTTCGTCAGAGCAAAGTCGGTCAAGTGTTATCTTGACGGACTCGCTGAGCGCTCTGAACAGTATCCAAGATCCAGATCCAGTGCATCCTCTTGTACTAAAGATCTGGTTGCTACTCCACAATTTGAATGCTCAGAATGTGAGGGTAGAGCTGTTTTGGATACCGGGACATGTTGGTATTAAAGGCAACGAAGCGGCAGATGCAGCTGCAAAAGCCGCCTCTTACAGACCTATGATTGATGTGAGTTTTGTTTTTCCAGATGACGCAAAGAGTCATCTGAAACATCTGGTTTTAGACATGTGGCAACATGAGTGGAGCCGCACACAGAACGTTAAGTTGCGACAGATTAAGGGAGACGTTAAACCATGGGGTTCTTCCTGCAGGATTAACCGCAGGGAGGAAACCGCCATCACACGCCTCCGTATAGGTCACTGTTGGTGGACCCATGGACACCTCCTTAGAGGTGAAGAGTCCCCTATCTGTGAGACGTGTAACACAGTTTTGTCTGTGTTACACATTTTAACTGAATGTGTACAGTTCGAGGATGTCAGGGAGAGGTTAGGCCTGTGTTATGACCTGTCAGTTGCTTTAGGTGACGACAGGGTACTCATGGACAGGCTGATACTCTTCCTGAGAGAATCGAACTTATTGTTTTATGTGTGAAGTCTTGCACCTTATTTTAATGTGTTTCTATTTATTGACTGTGATATTCGATGGTAATTGGCCCCTTTACAGCCTCTTACCATCACCCTGAGTCTGTTCAAATTTTCGAACAGACTTTTTATATTATTTATTTGTGTTTGTCAGTGCAAGATTTCTTTTATTGAGTATGCGTATTTTTAATGATTTTATTTATTTATTTATTTATTTATTGTCTAAATTTTTGTTTTTAATATATAGTCTAGTCATTTAGATGGGCTGCGTTAGGCGCAAATAGCCTTTGTTGCTGTGCGCCAAAAATTTCAACTAACTAAACTCACCGTTATTTTCATCTTTCATTAGACCTAATACTTTTTTATTTCTTAAAGGAATACCGTATACATTATCAGGTGGGTAGTCTGACGTATCAAATCTATCTATATCCTCTTTCATGATCTCATAAATGTCAGGAACGGTAAAACAATACAATGCGCTATCTGTATCTGAGTACAAAAGGAGAGCTTTATCATTAAATTTTGATTTGATATAATTTTAATGAAAATCATAAAGTATAGTTTTCGAAAGATCTAATATTGATAATCCTACGTAAATTGGTTTATTAAATTTAATATTCAATCTTTTCATTTCCATAATAACCATATCTTTTTCAAATATGGTACAACTGTGAAAGTTTGGTTGTGAAATTAGTCTCTTTGCACCATATCTACCTAATAATTTTGTTACCAGTTTAATGTCTTTATACTTTCGTACGTTCTCTATTGTCTTACCGAATACCGAATTGTTCATTAATTTATAGAAATTTTTTTCAAAGTCATTCGTAGACTGTTGTCTTAGATTTGTGTTTAGATCTATGTATGATTTCAACCAACAAGATTGCCGAAATTTAAAAATTTTATGAATTTTAACTAATTTCAATCCTAAATCTAAGGCTTGTTGTAAATTTCGATAGTGGATTACATAATTTTTCTTATTGTAAAGGGTTGTTAATAATTTTGGTAATTTTGCAGTGGAGATCGGTGGTATCATATGTTCAGGGCAGAGTGGTAAATCACTATGTGTATCGAAAAGTTCTCGAGGGTAATCTAAATCGACTTCAAAAATGTAACCATATTCAGAATCATCCGGTATATTTTTAACATTTACTGAATAGACATTTTCAACCCATTCAAAAGAATCAGTCGGCAAGGCAAATGACATTGCACTACCATAAAGGTTATTTATATCGAAATACATCAAGTATGATGACTTTTCTTTAGGATTATAGTCTTTTCCCATATATTTGTTATTTGCCTTAGCGTAACGATTTGAACACTGTGATATACCACCTCTGACTCCCGATTCTATAAACATAATCATATCAATATTTGTTAATAGTTCTAATTTTACTTTAGAAATTTTCAAACAACAATCGTAAGCCAAACCCGGTACCGTATAGTAATGCAATGCATCTAAATTATAAGTTTTTAAACAGGTTTCTCTAAAATTTTCGAATACATCAGCCAAAAGTAATACATCAGTTTTTAAATAGAGTTCTGCATATTCTTTTAAATTTTTTATTTTAAATATTCGCCAAACATTGAGTGCATGTTCATATTCTTTTTCGGGTATTTCAGACTGATGCATTTCATTGAAGAATTTCTTAATAGATGGTAATTTAGTTTCGTTTAATTTTTCCCAACTATCTACATAATCATATGGAAAAATGCCTTTTTGTTGCATCGCTTGGAATTCTAAATCATTATGATAATGTTTACGTATTATATTCTTCTTATCACCGTCTAAATACGACCCGAGTTTCTGGAGAGAATCCGATAGAAATCTATATGAATCTAAAAATCTGAAATTAATTTTACCGTATTGAGTTTTTTTCGTAAATGAAATGTATCGTTCCTTATTAATCGGAAGTAAATTTACCTCACCAGGTATTTCTGTACTCAACGCTTTTATTTTAAAATGACTATCGTATCCAGACAAATTATGAAATAGAACAGGTATCGTGAAACACTTCTGATAATTAATATTGCATATAATATGTGCAGGACCTCTGTATCGCCCTGTGAAATGACAGTGATCTTTTACTTTTAAATCAGATGAAGAGAATAATTCTCCACAGATATGACAGTTGTTAGATATTTTAAATTCATGTAGTTGTAAATTTGTTAATTTTTCAATCGGTATAGGGTTGGAATATATGTTGTCTAGATGGTTAGCTAATTGATTTAATTTAACGAACCAACTAATACTATCTACACCTGTATATAATTCAAATTTTGAAAGGTTATCATTAAATGAACATTTCAAATAAAAAGCTATACTAAAAGGTACATGTTTCTGATATTTTTTCAAACTACTCACAGTATTCTGATCATTGTAATTCTGAAATATACTTTCGAGGTCTGCATATATTACAAATGGAACTTTATCTTGATATTTATAATTTTTGAACTGAAGAATTTTTTCTTTTTGTGTTGGTAAAGTAATTTTTGATTTGTTAAATTTCTTACAGTTAATCATATGGTTATTTAAAGTTTTTTGTAAACAAAAACGATTTAAACATCTATCACAAAAGTAATAATGACGTTTAAGTTGTTTATGTAATAACCTAGATAAATCTTTGATTAATGCAAAATGATACCTCGGTTTGGATTGAATTTCATGAATTTTATCATATAAATCATCATCATCATCTTCTGTATTCTCACACTGTATCAATAACAAATTAATTTTACATAACGAATTGTGTTCACTCAGAAATACTGGTACTACTTCCTTTTTTTGTAGTGTGAATACGTTTATTGATAGAGTATTCATGATTTCAAATTTTGGAATATCTTTTATCTTGATTGGAAACTCAATATTATCGAATTTTAGAATTGAACTGAAATGAGGATAAGATGTGACACGTTTAGGATTTTTATTCTCCTGACAAGGTTTAAGATATGCCGTTATACACCACAAAAAACAGAACTGATCATTATTTTTTATATTTAAAACGGCTCTAGTATTTTGAATATATTTAGGTATTTCAATAAATTGAAACACCTACGAAACACCTTGAAACACCTACGTTTATTGGCTCGTAATGGTTTATGTTCACTTTTAACTCAAGTACCTCATAAAGAGCCCATCCACTGTCCCTCTCTTGAAATTCTTGAAGTTTTAATAAAATTTTATTTTTAATATGATTTATGTAATATTCTTTTATATTTGTACCATGGTTGATAATTCTATTTTTTGTGTTGAAATGTTTAATTTCAATCTCACCGGTCTGAGGTTTTACAAAATTTGCAGTGAAAATAACATTAACTTTTAACAGAGATTTCTTAAGTTCTTTCTTCACATGCAGAGAAAAACTTCTAAACGCTTTATCGAAAAATTCAATTGGATCTTTAATTTTTAAATTGATAATAACTCCTGTTTTAATTCTATTATTGAAACAAGATTCTAAATCACACCACATAATTTTTCTATTAGAAATTTTAGTTTTTTTAAAAATTGTTTATAGTAATTGAATAAGGCCAAGTGTGATTCTAACTTAGAATACGTAGTGTATCTATCATTCTTCTGTTTAATTTTGCATTTCACTAATGTTATACAATTTAGAGTTAATTTATACCATTTTTTAAAATCTTCATTCGTCTTTAATAATTTACTAGCTTGCTCTACCGTTTTCAACATCTTTCCAGTTAGTTTTGAAATATCTTCCATATCTCTTGAAATAAAAAGTCATTAAAAATCCCAATGAAAGAGTTGTTGTTTACAAAACGTACAATAATTTTTAAAATTTAATAAATGGTTAACAATATGATCATTTCTGACGACTATTCCTCTAAATCACACCACATAATTTTTCTAGTAGAGGGTTTAGTTTTTTTAAAAATTTGTTTATAGTAATTGAACAATGCTAAATGTGATTTTAACTTAGAATACATAGTGTGCCTCTCATTTATCTGTTTAATTTTGCATTTCACTAATGTTATACAATTTAGAATTAATTTATACCATTTTTTAAAATCTTCATTCGTCTTTAATAATTTACTAGCTTGCTCTACCGTTTTCAACATATTTCCAGTTACTTTTGAAATATCTTCCATATCTATTGAAATAAAAAGTTATTAAAAATCCCAATGAAAGAGTTGTTGTTTACAAAACGTACAATAATTTTTAAAATTTAATAAATGGTTAACAATATGATCATTACTAACGATTATTCCATATGAATGACAATTCAAAACATATGGTGTTGTATCACTTGTCCAATTGTAGTTCGGGTCTCTAACTTTTTGTGAATATTCTTCTTCTGTTATCCAATTACAATCAAAATCTATACGATCTGTACAATTTACACAAAAACAATATTCTTCTATGATAGGATACATCGTACTATCAATTATTTTAAAATTGTCATTATCAAAATATAAATGATTTTGATTATCATCACTACATAAGTAATCTCTAAAATTCAATAGAAACAAATCTGTGGCATTTCTTAAAGTTATATCGACATACTCAAAATTTAAAGAATCATTTGCACATTTATCTTGAAACTCACTAAAATCTGAATCTATTTCCAATGTTTCATTTGCTAATAACTCTAGGTTTAAATCATATACATCATTAATATCATCAGATATAATTGGTAGACGTGGTGACACTACAAGCGTATAAAATAATTTAAAACTAATCTGATATTGATATATATATAAGGAGAAATAAAAATTCTTATTTATATATATATAACTAAAATACTTACTTGAAATTTGAGAGAGGTGTAGTAGAGAGTTAAGGTATACTCAACTTAATTGGTTTGAACTGACTTATTCAAGAAATATGGTGTATTTATATGTCGTTAGAAGTATCCCCACTTTATTCATAACCTTGCTTTCAATTTATTTTTATTTTACATTTCTAATGCTTCACACGATTTGTTACTTTCTATTATTTAAGCCTTGCTTCAAATGTATATAAACCGATAAACAGACAAGAAACTACATCAGTTCACAACTACTGTTCGTACTGTGTAAAATAAAGTGAATATGGACATCCCAACAACAATCATAGTTGTATCTAGAGATAAAGTGAAATTAAAATTACCGATGCTGGAGGTTGTAATGAAACACTTGTTTAGGTAAGTTAAAATTATTACTTTTATTATTATTTCTATGGAAGAAAACGTTCTTGACAACCATCAAATTGAAATTATATATATGTACTTTTATGTTATTATCTTACAAATAAAAAAATAGTTACTCATAAACTTTATTCATTTCTTTAATATATTTTTGATCGAAGTATATTATATAAAAATTTATGGTACATATGTATGTGTTTAAAAACATTTTCTTAACAATTATCTGAGTACATAAATTTATATATAACATACTCCAATCAGAAATATATTAAAGAAATAAATGAAGTATATGTTACAATTTTTTATTTATAAGATAATAACATAAAAGTTTAATAAAAAAATTTATATATATCGAGTCCTATTAGTATAAAAGTATAAAATATGATTCCTTTTATTAGTATTATTATTATTATTATTATTATTAATATTATGTATCCCTAAATATTCTTCCTTTATTTTCTTCAGGTTTGGGGTCAGAGGTATATCCAGTAAGGATGGCAAAGTATATATATCTTTATCATATAGTCCGAAAAAGGAAACGTTAGAGAAAAAGTTTGGTAGCTTACCTATAAGCTACATTAAAACATATGTTAGCACGCCGGAGCAATTGGAGTTGTTTAAAAAAGCAATAAAATTGTTCCGGTTTGATGTAGATATTGATGAAGAATCTGAAAGAAAGATGCTATTACCACCACCACCACCACCACCAATGCAGAACCCACCACTACAACTGGCACAGTCAACATCATCATCATCATCATCACCGTTGGATGCAAATGAACGAAAACGGAAATTAAATATAAAAATTAATATGAAGAAAAAGAACAAAAAGATGAAATATAAGATTGTAGAACAAGAACCAGAAGAAGAAGAAGAAGAAGAAGAAGAAGAAGAAGAAGAAGAGGAAGAGGAAGAAGTAGAGGAGGAGGATGAAACACAACTGCAACCACCACCACCACCATCAACACCGACGATACAACCAACGTTCGAAGAAGATTTTAATGAAAGTTTGTTTCATGCAGTTACACAATCTCTTTTGGATATAAATAAATAAACGTTTATGAAAATCTTTTTTATTATTTAACTCTATTCCTTATTTATCCACATTATTCATAATGATGAATGATTTAATTTTTATTAAAAAATACATATGACACATGTATACGTACATACATACATATAAAACTTAATAGACATTGTGTTATCGTCACACTACTTTTAAGTATACATGTTTGTTTTATAACAACATCATTTAGCTTCGAACTATGTTGACGTTCGGTTCTGGTTTAGTAGATCACACTCTATATAAACTTCCTATCGAACTTCATTTGCCAGGATATCAGTATTGTGGTCGTAACACTAATTTACCATTTCGTCTCGCCAGAGGAGATCCGGGAATCAACCCGTTGGACGCTGCATGCAAAGAACACGATTTAGCATATTCTCAACATAAAGACCTCAACGAACGACATAAAGCAGATAGAATATTATCGGAGAAAGCTTGGAATCGAGCGAAAAACTCCTCCTCACTACGTGAACGTATAGCTGCGTTGGCCGTTACCGGTGCTATGAAAGCTAAATTAAAACTCGGTATGGGTATGAAGAAGAAGAAAAAGATGACTAAAAAGGAGCAGAATAGATGTAGAAAACGAGGACGAGGAACTGCTGAAGATATTTCAAAGATTATCGGAGCTGTAAATTTAAAGAAGGTGGCTGCCATTAGAAAGAGAGTGAAAAAACAGCAACAACGACGACGACAGAATAAGAAATTTTCACCAAGAATCATTCGTCCTCCGGCTAAACAAGGAGGATTTTTACCTCTGATTTTCGCTGGACTCTCAGCGTTAGGTGTTCTCGCTGATGGAGCTGCGACCATAGCTAAAACAGCTAAGGATGCATCTGCAGTTAATGAGCAGTTGAAAGAAAGTCAGAGACATAATCGAGCAATGGAAGCTGCTGCTGCTGCTACGGGAAAAGGTTTATTTTTAAAACCATACAAAAAAGGATCAAGCTTAAAACAATTAAAAAACTACCCAACAGGGTGAGTGATCGTGAACTAAAAAAGTATGGAAAACATATTCCTTATTTTCGTGGAGTGTTTATGCGCAACGCCCTCCCTCAGAAACCATATATAAAAGAATGTGGAATTGTAAATTTAGATGACGAAGTTGGTTATGGTACTCACTGGGTAGCTTATATCATTAGAGGTAAAGACGTATGGTACTTTGATAGTTTCGGTGATCTGCGACCACCTTCCGAGCTAATCTATTACTTCGGTGAAGACGCTAACATAAAATATAGTTATCAAAAATTACAAAATTTCAATACACACATTTGTGGTCATTTATGTCTCGAGTTTTTAATAAATAACAACACTGAGATAAGTCACTAGTCAGTATGTCGAAGTCGTTTACAATATCTGGACGTTCATCAGAACTAAGTGCTAATTATCATCCACCTATAGAACTCGATCCGAATTTAAATTATGTCATAGGACTTGTGGGATTCGAAAGCTACATGAGTATTCCTAATGTAGATTCAACAAATGACACTTTACATTACGGAAACGATCAGAAATTGGTAATACCGACAGGTCCATATGAAATTGACGATATCAATAAATATATAAGAAGGAAACTAGGAGTGGAGTATGTCGAAAGTGAAGAATATTATCATAAAACGCTTCAGAAAGAACGATCTGTTCCTAACGAGAAAGAATCACAACGAGGATACTTCAATATAACACCGAACACTAATACATTGAAGTGTAATATCATAAGTTCATATCCAATTGATTTCACACCTGAAAACAGCATCGGAAAATTGTTAGGATTCAAACATAGAAAACTGACACCTGATGAAATACACGAATCAGATGAAACAGTTGAAATCTTCAGAGTTAGCGTTATTCGAATCGACTGTAACATAGTCATGGGTAGTTACACAAATGAAAAACCCGCTCACACGCTTCATGAATTCTTTCCCGCAGTAGAACCCGGGTATAAAATAATCGAAGAACCCAGTAACGTAATTTATTTGCCTGTCAACACCGAAACGATCAGTAACATCACGATACGCATCGTTGATCAGAATCAGAATTTTATAAATTTTCGTAAAAAACAAATTAATCTGTGATTACATTTGAAACCTGTCTTATAAAATGGGGTTATGTTTCGAAGGTATAAATATCATCAACAAACATGATGATATTATTATTAGAAATTTAACTACGAGACTAGCAGCATCTCAAAAACAACAACAACAGAAAAAAATAAATAAACTAACACCTGAAAATAAACGTTTGTTACAAAAGTTGGGCTTGAAGTTAAAAAAGTAAAACGACCAAGAAAAAGGAGAAGAAATGAGCGGAAGGGGAATGTTAAACGTTTTAACAAAGGAGAGGTATGATAATTCCATCACACGTTTTGAACTTCATACACATCACATAACACGAATGCTTTAAGTACGAACGGTGAAATTAGGATACCGATACAGCAGATGGATATCTATACGAATGTTCATGACAGTTTTATTTACATCGAAGGGAAAATAACTAAAGGTGCTACAGCAACCGTCAACCCTGAACTCATCACAAATGCGTTCGCTCATTTATTTGAAGAAATTCGTTATGATCTTAATGGACAAACTATTGATAAGTGTCGAAACGTCGGTATTGCAAGCACGATAAAGGGATACGTGACGTTCAATGAAGTTGAAGCTAAAATTTACTGGAACTATGGAGCAACTCTTATGAATGCTGGAGGATATTTCAGTGCTTCTATACCACTGAAAATATTACTAGGGTTCCCAGAACATTATCATAAGATTTTGGTTAATGCTAAACATGAATTGATTCTTTTGAGGAGTAAAAATGACAATAATGTTTTCAAAAGTGACATTCTCCGTCATTGAACTGACTCGTGTTCAATGGCATGTTCCACATGTTAACGTGAGTGATTCTGAAAAAATTGAATTACTTAAGATAGTTAATTCGAAGAGGGATGATATCCTACCATACAGAAATTGGGATCTGTTTGAATGTCCCATGCCTGCTGATACAACGAAATATTCTTGGACCATTAAGACTACCACCCAGATGGAAAAACCGAGATTCGTTATTCTCGGAATGCAGAAAGATCGAAAACAACTAAACGCAGACATAAGTAAATTTGATCATTGTGATATAAGTGAAGTTAAACTATTTCTTAACTCAGAAGTTTATCCTTACGATCCATTGAATATAAACTTTCAAAATGATCGTTACGAGTTTATATATAACATGTATGTGAACTTTCAAAAATCCTACTTACACCGACAAAGTGACCCTCTCTTTGATCGAGAGAAATTTAAAAATGAAGCACCGCTAATCGTATTAGATTGTTCTAAGCAAGTGGATGGTGTCAAGGCGAGTCAGGTAGATGTCAGAATCGAATTGGAAACACATAAACCTCTCTCTCAGAAAATCGTGCTTTACGGTCTAATTATTCACGATAGGGTGGTGGAATATAACCCCGCTACCAGTCTAGTGAAAATATTAGTATAAATTCTGTAAGTAATACTATATTTCTATCAGTCTGTTGTAAGATATTACTCAGTCAACTACTCAGTGTATATTTTGATTATAATTGTTTCTAAAATGTTTGTCATTGATGTACAAGGTTTTAATTTTCCGCAATCGAGAAAATTTATATGTAAGGAAATAGCAATTCTAAATATGGTGGATGGAAAACTTACGCATAAGTTTATAAAAGAAGCTGTAGACGTGCGATCATTCAACCCGAGAATTATTAATCATTTCACATGGTTGAAAAACAACGTACACGGTTTAAGTTGGAACTACTGTCTTCAGGGAGCTGATACACAGTTAAATCATGAGGATATTTCTCGATTCATAACGGAACATATTGGATCTGGACTGGTGTATGTAAAAGGCTGTGAGAAAAAAGCCTGGTTGCAACAATTCATAAGTAATGAAATTAATGATTTTTATGATGAAGATTGTCTATCTATTAAAGACATGAAACAAATTTTCAAATCTTTTCACTGTAATAAACATACGATAAACAATTTGAATTGTGCAGTAGAAAACGTATACTTCTTGTATAACTGGTATACGGCGATAAAAAATTCAAGTTGCAACAATTCACTACAAATGAAATAAAAATTGTATCACTGTAATAAACATATGTTTATCTATATAAATTGCGGAAACTGCTACTGTTATAAAGTAAAATGATAATATATAATATATTCAACATGTATTTCTTATACAACTGTTATACTTCTTATAAAATAAAATGATATGTTTATATATATATATAACATGTTTTATTTACACACCTAATTTACACCTATCAAATATTTAGAAATGTAAAAAAAAATTTTTTTTTATCTTTTCGGTAAAGACCTACTTATTTTGACTCTGGGGGCCGCGCGGGAGTTTTGGTTGGTAAATTTAGCTTCCTGACGACGGGGCGGTTCTCTGGAGTACCGACACGGTATTTTCGGCAGACCTACGTATTTCGGCTCTGGGGGCCGCGCGGGAATTTTGGTTGGTAAATTTAGCTTCCTGACGACGGGGCGGTTCTCTGGAGTACCGACACGGTATTTTCGGCAGACCTACGTATTTCGGCTCTGGGGGCCGCGCGGGAGTTTTGGTTGGTAAATTTAGCTTCCTGACGACGGGGCGGTTCTCTGGAGTACCGACACGGTATTTTCGGCAGACCTACGTACTTCGGCTCTGGGGGCCGCGCGGGAGTTTTGGTTGGTAAATTTAGCTTCCTGACGACGGGGCGGTTCTCTGGAGTACCGACACGGTATTTTCGGCAGACCTACGTATTTTGGCTCTGGGGGCCGCGCGGGGGTTTTGGTTGGTAAATTTAGCTTCCTGACGACGGGGCGGTTCTCTGGAGTACCGAGACGGTATAAAGATAAAAAAATAAAAAAAAAAAAAAACTGGATACTGACCCGAATTTCTCACCGTTTACTAAATACAATCATTTTCCAACAGTCAGTGGTAATTGTTGGTAATTTAACAGTTAATTAGGTACGTCTATTCTTAAAATTTTCATATGATATACGAAACAAATTTTCAAATCAGTTAAGTAGTTTGCTTGTTGCACCCCCGGTTGGGAAAACATATTACCTATGACTTAAACCGCTCAACCATACTCACAGACATAAAACTGAATACTGTATACACTTACCCAATGTCACCATGTAATGCCACAATGTAAAATCCACTTCTTTATATACACAGCTTAGTTTTTATTAAAAATCAGTAACATTTGTCTTGTTTATATAGACAGCTAAGTTTTATTATTATTAGATATTAATTTACATATTTACATCCGTATTCAGCATTGCAACAAAGATAAATAGTTCAAGTTTAAATGCAACGAAGGTTAAATGAAATACGTTACAATAATTCACTACATAATTACATCCGTATTCTGCATTGCAACAAAGATAAATAATTCAAGTTTAAATGCAACAAAGGTTAAATAAAACATGTTAAAATATTCCTTTCACTCTTCACATTGTATATATATTGAAACAAAATTAACTATCTGAGCATTGTGAGTCTAACGTCTCGTTTTCTATCTATCTAACCACCAACCAACAGCAGCAATGGCAACAGTCAACACCAACATGAACGAAGAGAACTGGGGTGACGTCGAGGAGCCTGGGCCGTTCCGTTCGAGCGGAGGAAATCCATGGATTTTAAGGCAGATAAAAAAAATACCGGGTGAAACAAATACGACCGACCAGCAGTCTCAGAACGTGGAAGAAGAGAACTGGCATGACGTCGAGGAGCCTGGGCCGTTCCGTTCGAGCGGAGGAAATCCATGGATTTTAAGGCAGATAAAAAAACGACCGGGTGAAACAAATACGACCGACCAGCAGTCTCAGAACGTGGAAGAAGAGAACTGGGATGACGTCGAGGAGCCTGGGCCGTTCCGTTCGAGCGGAGGAAATCCATGGATTTTAAGGCAGATAAAAAAACGACCGGGTGAAACAAATACGACCGACCAGCAGTCTCAGAACGTGGAAGAAGAGAACTGGGATGACGTCGAGGAGCCTGGGCCGTTCCGTTCGAGCGGAGGAAATCCATGGATTTTAAGGCAGATAAAAAAACGACCGGGTGAAACAAATACGACCGACCAGCAGTCTCAGAACGTGGAAGAGGAACCTGGGCCATTCCGATATTTATATAATAATATTTTATCATATTTTCGAAAAAAATTTTAATTAAAATTTATTTAATATGTTTTTTGTTTATTTATTTATCCACCTTATTTACCACAAACCTTTCACATACATACATACATATCACTTTTATATAACTGTTCAGATCAAGTCTCCAAAACTCACATATAAATATAACTAATCCCGCACGATTCCGACACGGCTTTCGAGAAGGCACGGCTGACAGTCCAACGGTCAAGCCTCAAAACACCACATCTTTTTACATCAGTTTCAGTGAAAATCGGCTGGTCGCACTTTCAAGGTCAAAGTGTCACAAATATGACGTAGCTCCACTACTTGTATTTGTAAGAATTACAATAAAATAAATATCTACTATTTGTTACCGCAGATATCTCGCGATTGGATGGTCGTAGCGCGATTTATCATACGTCATTGGATTCAGCGAGTCATTTTCCATCGATCGTGACCCGTAACACAGCTAAAAACTCATATTTAGAGTTATTTTAATTAATAAGGTCTAAATTCCTATATCTGGGCGTGGCTTACGCCACTATTGGTTAAGCTCCTTCCCCCACCCCAAACCAACTGTAATAAAGAAGCGAGCGTTCAACGCAGAGCTACGGTCGCTTCTCGGCAGCCGTAGTAGTAACAACAAATAACTAACTAACCAACGATCAACTCGTCGCTTCACCGGCATCGCTGAGAAGGCGGCGCTGAAGTCTACACCGGCATCGCTGACAAGGCGGCGCTAAAGTCTACACCGGCATCGCTGACAAGGCGGCGCTGAAGTCATCATCACCGGCATCGCTGAGAAGGCGGCGCTGAAGCCATCATCACCGGCATCGCTGACAAGGCGGCGCTGAAGTCATCACCGGCATCGCTGCAAAGGCGGCGCTGGCACCGCTTCCCCACACTCGCTGCCAGGCAGGTGTTCCCGCCTCCAGTATATTACTCCTAATTTCAACGGGACAACGGCAACATCCTGGCTGGTCGCCGAGGGAAGGCATCCAGGGAAAAACACGTCACGAGACGGGCGCTCCTTCGTCGCCGGCTCATCCCTGTAGATGTCACTAAACCGTATGCTACCGTCCCACGGAGCTACCAGCGCTACCTACTGCGCCATGGCGATCCACGGGCTCGGTGTTTCACGCCGCTAACGCCGCCACCATCACCGAGGCGTCTATCATCGATAGCTACCGCCCCCGCTCATCGTAACGGCACCCAGAGGGTTCCGAATCACAAATTAGCATATTCCAAGGCGTCACCTGCTCTTCAGGCACTGCCGCCCCCGGTCCAGTCAACTGCCGCCCCCAGCAACAGTTGCCGTCCCCGGGCGGAAAAACCAAGGGAAGACAACCCTAAGTCTGTGGCTGCGCTCCCGGGCTTGCCGCCGCTACCGCCACCGCCCACAACCGTTCCGGCAGCGCCAGGGACCCGTCCGGCACCAGAGGAACATCGGGCTGCCTCATTCCCAGCCGTAGCTGTCCAGAATAGGTTGCCGCCCACAACTCAGGTACCTGCCACCCCCGGACCAAAAAGTCATATCGGGGCTCAAACTAACCGCCTCGCCGGCCCGATTAAGAGGACGGTGCTAAAAACTATACAACCGCCTCCAGCAAGGTCTTTCGCCGCTCCCGCGGTCAGAAAGAGCACCAAACGTAAAATTCGGCCCGTGCAAGGCCCATTCATCGGCCTCTGCGCCAATTCATCACAACAAACACCGCCGCCGCCCACTAGGAGCCGCCCAACCACCCCCGACGTCGCCAGTCTTGTGAGGGCTCGTTATAACGAGCTTTTCGGCCCGGAGACGCCGCCATCTACCCCACAGCCCGAGAAAAGACCTGCTAGTTACGCACCCGCGGCCGATACCTCGCCAGAGCGACTAGTACTCGAGCAGTTCGGGCCCATAACGCCGTCTCCACCGCCAGCCCGACAACGCGCACGGACTCCGACGCCGACATCTCCTTTCTCCCTATCCCCGATCCGCACCCCCTCTTTTCCTGTCACCCCCGACATCCATCCGGTTAGAAGTCCGATTCCCAAGACGCGGAATTGCCTCACAAAGAAGCGTCTGGACTTCTGAACCACTTATATATATATTTTTCTTATTGTCATGTTCATACAAATTTTATACTTATATAACATGCCATATTTCAATAATTTATTCACTATACTGTTTGTTTTTATTTTTATAATAAACAATTAATATTCACTGTTTGTCTTTCTTCACTACCTTGGGGAATTCACGTTCTTTTTCAGGCGACTAGTGGTCGTGACTCCTCAAGTCACAGAGGACATTCTACGACCCAGCTCGTGAGCTAGCCTGAGTATTGTGTTCAGGGATAGTGACCTGAGGTCCTCGACCGAGGGACATTACCTCCTGCAACATATTTACCTGTTGTCCTATTACTGTGCTAATTCCTGATTCTTCCTCCACTTGGTCCTGCAGAAATTTCAATTCTTTGTAGTACCATAATGAAGGTACATATAGATCATCAGTTCCAGACACAGAAAACATTGACTTTTTCACTTTATTATTTTCGCGCTTGAAACTTGTTCGTAGAATATTATTTATTTTTCTTTTACTTCTTTCTCGGTAATGTTCCGACGACACATTTTCTCCATAGCGATTTTATTCTCCATAGCATCGGTATATCACGATAAATGGAGATGAAATGCAAAATAAACTTTTTGTCCGTAATATTGCCACTCAGCGAATTGCTGTTGTCATTTAACGTAGTGTCCTTCATGGTGTCAGGACGACGACTGAGATCTTGTTTGACAAACACCGCCGCACACTATCAAACCTGTTTGTCAAACACGCCGTCAATCGAGATTTACGTCAAGCACGTCAAACACTTACATTGTTTGACAAACGTGTTACACAATCCTGCATACTAGCAAATAATTTGGCAAACACGTATAATTTGACAAACAATTTCATCGTTTACAGGGGCCCTTATGGCTAATGTGCATTGCATTAAAGTTTTAAATCCCTTTGTATCATCTGGATTTTTTCCACAACTAATTTGCTTTTCGCTGCTAGATCTAAAGCAAATTCTTTAAATTTCAGTGTCTCTTGGGTCAGATCTTTTTTTTTTTGTAAAAGAAGTTATATACAGATTTTGCGTAATTGCTTCATAGAGGTGCCGATATGAGCAGACAGACTAGGAGATCTAAATGCATTTTGCTCCTTTGTATAACCGCCAATGTTTTTTGCGCAAGTTACCACCTTGCCAAATAACTCCGGTTTAAGCATATCACTTAATAAGCAGAGAGAAATGCCAGTCTTTTTTTTTGATAATCAATCAACAGTCGGGCTAACCCCCTCATTTTGTTGGAACCAAAAGTAGCCATTTGTGGTCTTTTATGCTTTTTAAATAATTCTCACCGAACTGAAAAAATAGTGGATCGGTTTTTGCTGTTAAGAATATTACATCGGCTCAGATTTTACCCTCATTTGCGGCATTGTTTGCCCGAATTATGATGCACAGGCAACTGATGTTTGTGATGCAGCAGCAGGTTTCACTCCAATTTCTTTCACACCCCTAACGTTGCAATTTTTTTAAATGTCGAACTCAATTCGATTTTATAAAAATTTCTTTGTAATATCCACAAGGAACGTAAATATCTTAAGTTATCATAAGTTACACTTGTATTTCTATAATGAGGTATAACATTATCACGCAAGGGAAGTTCATAATGGTCGCAAAACCTTACCATATCGTGCTTTTGGGCCTGATGATCGCACGTACCCTGAATAAGCCATGGGATGTTCATGTTGATTGTGATATCTGCTCATGCCGAGCTTTCGGGCCTAATGATCCCGCATACACCAAAATCATTTTGGAGGATACCGTTCAGAGAAGCTGATTGTTCAGAGAAGCTGGGAATAGGCTTTTTGTTGTCTCTTTTATTTCCCACTTAAGTTCTTACCCACGTGTTTGCTGTGCGTGGAGACCCGTAACGCCGGAAAAGAGGATCCTGGTCGGTTGAGGGAAGCTGCTGACAGTACGATTCCAACACGTTTTCTTTGGTCTCAGATTTGGAAAAAAAAGGAGGCTGAGCCTGGATAGCTCAGTCAATCGGCTTGTATCACAGTATGGATAGAAGGGCTCTACTACTGTTTCGTGGATGCCGGGGTAGTACTGTGCTACTGGATAAGTATTCAGGTGTCTGTGGGCGCGGATGGAGCTCGCAAGGTTCCAGAGTTGGCTACTTCTAGTTTTCGAGCGGGTAGACCAGCCCGTGTCTGCTTCTCCCGGTGCTACCTCCCCTGTCCTCTCGGGCGCAATGAGCCGGCTTGTGGCCAACGAACCCGGTGTGGATATCCTGGTGGGTGGGCTTCATGGGCTGATGAAACTTTTTTTCGGGTATGGCGACTACCCGCAGTATCGAAAATACCTTAAATTCCGCCACAATAGAGAAGACACTCCCTAAAAAATAAAAAAAGGGGCAATTATCCGACGAGGAATGTGTTAGACCTGCTGTCAATAAGGTAGAAGGCAGAACGAATGTGGAATATTGTGCGCCAGTACCACGATTTATCGTCGTGAGGGTGTAAGACGAAGGCAGGTCTTTCAAGGAGATGTCCCCTTCTTTGTTGCCCGCGCGTTGAGAAATACGTGCTCTACTGGTATAAAGTCGGTGCCTAAGTTGTCGGACGGTTTACTTTTAATCGAAGCAGAGTCCGGGACGTCGTCAATGCTACAGAAATATGTTAAGTTTGGTGAGTTTGACATTTCAGTTCAGCCGCACAAGGCACTGAATACCTCGAAAGTCGTCGTAACGGATCCTGTCCTTGCATATGTTACGGAGAAAGAGTTCGTTCAGGAAATGGTATCGCAAGGTGTCATTGAATGCAGGAAGCTCAACCCCCGGAACGGCAAGATTTCGATCTTTATGGTGGTGTCCTTCGCTGACACCGGGTGTCTATGGCCGTCAACCTACTAAATATTATTTTAAACACAACATTATAATTACTAATTACAAAACCTTATATTAAAATTCCTATTTTTTTTTTTCATACGGTTTAATTTAATTATCAACATTATATGTCCGATAGTCATTATTTTTATTTTTATTTTCTTTACATTATAAAGTATTTGATAGTTATGTAGATTATTGACTTTTTAAATTGCTTGTATAAAACTTCCTTATGCCTACAGAAATAACTGTTTAAATCAAATTGTAACAAATTTTCTAATGTTTCAACGATATTAGGGTCGTTTATATATTTTACTATATTATGATATTCTGTCTCTTTGCATTTCACAACTTCATCATTTAAGTCTTTCGATGTGTACATCAACTTCTTCCCACCTGTTGAGTCTTTCAATTTTATAACCGTATGACAGTCCGTGCATGCGATATCCAAAAAATATTTTGCGTAATTTTAACTACGTTTTAAAAACTACCTAAAAATAAAGCTCGCAATATAATAATTGTATGGAGGCAAATATATATTAAAAAATTATCGGTAAAAAGAAATTGTGTTCTGCAAAATGAATGGAAAGGATGTATTGTTAGGATCGTCTGGTATTTAAGCTGCGTTCGGCAATTACGTTGGAGGCCAAAAAACTAGCAGCAGTTATATTTGAACGACTGTCGATAAATTTAAATAGAGATTTTGACTGAGTATTTCGTTTTTTAATTGCTCGAGCAATAAATTCTTTCTGTTCGTCCTTGCTTTTTTCAATGAGTGATTTATGATTTGTTTCAAAATGGCGTTTTACTGATGACGTTCTGCATACTACTGTCCCGGAACATAAAACACATACTGCTTTGTTGCCTTTGTTAATCATGCCATACATATCGGTTCACCAATTTTGGAACTCTCTGCTACTTGTTTCTGGTTATTTCTGTTTTTGTTTTTCACTAGCCATATTAAGTGCAACTGTAACAAATTTATTCAAAAATAAAATCAAATGTAGTTATAGAAATGTCAAAATATCAACATGTGATCGTATGCCTCAATTAAATTACCTTTGATTCACAGAAACAGCTGAAACTCGAGCAAAAACTAAATATAGGCCTCATACGCAATAACAATACACTTGCCACTACTTAGAAACTACTTAAAATACAATTTGCGATTACAGTGGAATGAGTCAGCGCCGAGTCAGAGACTACAGGTCTGCGCATGCTTGTCACGTCATACATACGGAATTTCAGTTCAGACTGTTTGCTGTATGCGTAGGCCAGTGGTGGCGAACCTTTTTATGTGCGCGTGCATAACATTTACAAATAGAATTAATCGAGTGCTGCCGTTACGTGTATTGGTGGACCGCGTCAATGTAACAATGATGAAAAAATTTATAAGTGTATAAAACGATTCAAGTGCCAGCAAAACTTTCGTACGTGCCACCTCTGGCACGCGTGCCATAGGTTCGCCACCACTGGACTAGAGCCTTGGATAAAGATCAAGTCTTGGTGTCAATTATGTGTATGGAAGTTTAATAGAAGGTTCTTGGAGAAGTTTAGTAGCTGATGAAAAACGAACGTCATTATTGCCTTTAAGAACTATACCTCGACGATCTCCTTTAAATGCAAAAGAAATTCGAGATGGCTTCGCTGAATGTTTTTAGTAGTTAACAAGGAGAGTTCTGGACCAAATAGTATTAGGACAGTTGCTTGGCCATCACTATTTATCAACCCCATAGAGTTAGCGAAAGATGGTTTCTACTACACTCAAAAAGGTGATGTGGTGCAGTGCGCCTTTTGTAAGGTTAGAGGTACGTTGCTGAGATGTCACCGGAGGTCGTCATCTATCCTCAAAATTATTCTGTACACCCCCATTTTGCGCTCCAATATAAACGGTTGGAGTCATTTAGAGCATGGCCAGCCGGCCTAACCTAACCTAACCTAACCTAACCTGAAGAAGAAGAAGAAGAGGAGGAGGAAGACAACAACCACGTAAACAAGTGCAAAATTTGTTATAGTGAAGTTGGGCAAGTTGCATTTATTCCATGTGGACACTGTTGTGTGTGTACAATGTGCACAACCACTAGAAAAGTGTATAATATGTAGAAATAAAATTTCAAATAGTATAAGAATCTTTTTAAGTTAAAAATAAAAACACATATAATTATATATATATCTTTTTATTTTGTGTGTGAGTTCCATTTTTAAATACAATTTCAGATTTTTACAGTTTGATATACAGGTAAGTAAATATAAGTTATTCTATAGAATTATAAGAACAGGCATGTTATAACCCCATAGTAATGTATCAGTCAATAAATAATTAACAACACGTTTATCATCATGCTCTTAATGAGGAAATGTGCATCATAACCACTCAAGTTATGGAATACGATGGGGATTGTGTGAAAAATGGTGAAATTTAAATACAGAATTGATGAGCTGCACCTCGAAACTTTGATGTTAAATGATAATGGTATCTCACCTTAATATTACGTTCCATAAACGGTTGGTGACACATGTGACATTGTTTTGCTGTTAAAAACTGTCGCTGCTCTTCTGCATTTAGTTGCATCGGTTTCGCATCATTCAATATATCGTTGACTGTAGTAGCTATGTTCAGCAGTTCATTAGTAAACCACTTTAGACAGTCCCTACCACGATAAAGTTCAAATTTTGACAAAGAATCATCGTAAGAACATTTCAGATAATAGGCTATGCTGAATGGGATATGTTTGTTGATATTTTGTGTATTTTTATTCGAATTGTCTTCTATTTTTTCCAATATACACTCCAACTCGGCATAGAGAACAAACGGTACCATTTCTTGATGATTGAAATTTTTGAATTTCAAATATTTGTAATCATTATTTGGTACTTGAATACGGGTGGTATTTTGAACTTCACAGTATTTTCTATGTTTTGATACAAACAGTTCAGAAGAAAAATGGTTAAGACATCTATCACACAACCATGATTTACCATTATTTTTTGAAAATTGTCTACTAAGTAAACGAGATAAATTTTTTATCCACATGAAATGGTATCGAGTATTATTTCTTAACTTTTTCACATTATCACAATTCATTGAATTATCTTCATCAATTTCCATCGTTAAATCGTGAACAATCTCTTATTCGTCTTCTTCTTGTTCCTCAGCCTCAATCATTCGTAAGTGTATGCAGCGTTCAAATTTTTTCTCTCTCAAGTGCTTACACTCCATAATCAAGTGGTACCCTTAGGTACTACTTGATTTTCCTTTTTCCCTATTTTTTCCAGTGTGTAGATATTGATGCGGAGCTCATTTAGGGTTTCAAACTTTGGTATAGACTTAATTTTCATAGGGAATTTAATACCATCATATTTTAAAACCTCACTAAAGTGTGGGTAGGATATCGTTCTATCTGAATGCTTATCAGCATATACAACAGCCCACAAGAAGCAATAATCGTCAGTATTTTTAATGTTAATCACAGCCTTCTTTCTTTTGATGTTATTAGGTAAATTGATATATGTACCACTGGTTAGTGGAACATATTTATTTATATGAACTTTTAAATGTAAAATTTCATGTAAAGCCCAACCTGAATCTCTTTTCTGGAAGTCTTCTAATTTTGATAAAATTTTATCCTGCACAAATTCTTTATACCAATCCTGAATGTTGGTAGAATTTGTTATTACTTCATTTCGGGTGTTGAAAGATTTTACTTCTACAACACCAGTGTGAGGCATAATAAATTCAGCACTTAGAACAGTATTCACTTTTGTAATAGAGTTTTCAACAGCTGCTTTCACTTTGTTTTTAAATATGTGAGCACATATTTCTAAAAATATTTTAGGATCTTTAAATGATTTATTTATTATCACACCCGTTTTGATTCTTCCACCAAATACTGAAATAACATCACCCCATAATAATTTTGGTGTTGCCTTCTTCTTAGAAGTTTGTAGACCGGTTCCAGTTTTAATAATTGAACATTTTATCTGTTTCAGTTTTTCACGAAAATATTTTAAGATCGCTAAATTTGCTTACAATTTCATAAAATTTTCAATTTTACTTTTGTTTCTGATGTGCTTATTGATCAACAAAATAAATTTGTTTACACGTTTGCGCCAATTTTCAACCTCATCAATTGTTTTATTAATATTAATAGCCTCTCGAATAATTTTAATCACTTTATCACTTGAATCACAAACTTGATTAATCATCATTTTTCCTTGATTTATTCTTTACTGTGTTTCAACGGAAACAATATTATTTCTCTCTATGATATCTGTTATATACCTACAACCTGAGAAAATATATCTATCGATTTGATTAATTACTAGTGCGCAGTTTCACATCACAAAATACATGTACAAACTTGTTCTGCATGATTTAGACAGATGTTCACCAGATGTTATTTTTTATAGTGGGAACAGATCACACAAATATATCCCATGAAATATCTTCAACTAAAGTCAGATGTAATGATGAGTCATCTGTACAGATGTTCACCAGATGTTGTTTTTTTTATACTGGGACTAGATCATACCAGTATCATGGTAAATTAATACCATGAAATTGAATCTCATTAAACATATCAGATGGTTATAAATAAAAAGACATAAAAATTATTAATTTTTTATCAAAAAATATGAATACATAAAAGTATTTACTAAACATAAATATATAATTAATTTAAAATGTATATTGTTTTAGAATACAAATTTAAAATGCACGTACAATACTAGTTGCTGGGAAATATTTTGTAAATTTATCATAGAAAATAAGACAATAAGCTGTAGTGTTCGCAGGTACATTTTTAGCTGTTTCAAATTCCATACGAATATCCACAGCTCCAGATTTTAATATTTCGTTTTGATGTGAGCAATCAATAACCAGCGGAGCAAATTCTTTAAAATCTTTCGGTGACATTATTGGTTCGTTTTCACGACCATAATAAGATGATCGAAAATCTGCATACATATCATATAAAATAGCATAGCAATTTTTCTCATAGTTCACATTTAAATTATCATATGGATACGTTTCAGAATTCAAGTACAACTTTATATTAGTCAAGTTACAATGATTAAAAGTACTCATACATTTCGATATATTATTTTTCAAATCCGTTTGTAAACCAAAAATTATGAAACGAGGTTTTTCTAGTTGTGAAATTGTTTTTACTGCCCACGTGTGGTGTTGTGTTTCTTGTAAAACAGGATATTCAACGAGCTCCCAACTCCTGTACGCTAATTGCAATTCTGCATTAACATTGAGTAAATTTAACAAAATTAACCTTTGTACATCTGCTACGGAGATGTGTGGAATTTTCCACTGGACTTAAGTTATATCAAGTTTTACTTTCTCATCAGCAACTGTACTTATAAAAGCATTATTATCAGTGTTACTGCGTATAAGGACCAATTCTTGTCGCAAGTTCATTACAATTTTACGAAAATCTTCACCAAATCCAAGCATCATTCGAAGCAGTACACAAACATTGAAATAACCGTTTTCGTCTATTAAATCTTCAGCGGTTTTCGAACATCCATACCATCCAGCATTTTTCAATGCCATTATGTCATAGCGAATCTCCTCAAATAAAAATGCTATACCATTATTTATAAATTTTACATTTTTTGTCGGGGTACCATCTTCTTTAGTAACACGTCCTTCGATATAAATCAAACTAGTCCATGGTAAGGTATAAGCATCTTGTTGTTGAATTGGAATACGAATTTCATCATTGTTGTTAAAAGTTGTTGAGGAATATGGTTGATGTGTATGCTTTTCAGCATTTACAATTGAATTGTCTTCTAAGGCTTCTTGATAAGAGTTTTAGTACAGTAGAATTAGCCAAAAAAGTTCGAAAATTTAACAAAATTCGTTTCAGGATGCCATGTGGAAAAATCGATGTAATTGGGTGAGTAGCATGTACCATTGAAGTCGCCCCCATTTTTTCAACCTGGAACATTGTTTAAACAATGAAAAACAGCAAAAAAAACGACAAAAATTGTTTTTTTTTTCTAACTCGGGAGCTACTGCCACTGGGAATTTCAATTTTTTTTACTATTAAAGTACTAAAACACAATTAATTTGAGACCTGCTAAATTAAATTCGACCCATTATTTGTTTAAATAATTGAGAAAAACCGCGAAAATTTTAAAAATTTTCAAATATTTTTCATTTTGTCAAAAAAGCAGCTATTTGTTTGAAACTTTCAGAAATTGTGCCGTTTATTGGTCTTAACTTACAAAAAAAAATTCATCAAAAAATATTAATTATTTAACGAATTATTGCATTTATTTATTAAAATGGATCTTAATGTAAAATGAAAAATGACGTTCTTCCCGTCGTCATACAGGGCCCACCAGGTGCTCATTTTCTTTGTTGAAACGTCAATTTTCAACATCCATTAAGGTAAAATCCAATTTTTTATTTTTTGACCCCAAAATGGCGATTGAAAAGTTGTTGCTAATTTTGCAATGGTTTTTTTGCGAATAACTTTGCGATAAACAAAGATACGGACATGGCATATCGATATTCTTGTAGCTCGTAAAAAACAAAAATTTTGAAAAAAAAAAAAATTTTCTAGGACCAATAGGAGCCGAGGTAATTTTTTTTTTTTTTTTTAATTCGTAAATTGTTTATTTATTAACATTAAGGGTCGAAAATTTCACAAAAACTAGTTCAATACTTGAACTTTGAAATGCAATTGAGTCGGATAGAAAAATGCAATTGTAAAGTCCCAATTATGATTTTTAAAGTACCTGTTACGCTGAGAGAGAAGGATGAGTCATCACTGCTGCGCGCTGAAAAAATCGATCTTGCCTTCTTCAAATTCAAACGGCAAGAAAAAATTTGCGGTATCTCCCTTGATTCTTAACCGCTTTCGACGTTTTTTTTTTTTAATCTGTGGTAGCGCGATAAAATATGAACAAACGAGATGTTTGTTTCGAAAAATAATAACAAATTAATTTGTTATAAACAATCGTTATAATAAAAAAAATTAAAAAAAAAAATCGTGGTTTTACAAAAAATATTCATTTTAGGAAGTATCTTGATGTGAAAAGGTTATATAAGATATTGGGTTTTATTTTGGAACATGTAAAAATATTGTAGTATAACATTCTGAGATAAAATAAGTATAACTATGATACGTTTTCATTTTTTGTTATTTTACTGAAAAATAATTACGGTTTAATATTATATTTTTATCCATAATTATTTATCAATAATATTTTTATTAACAATGAAATATAATATACTTACAATTTATTTGAATAATGAAGATGGCGCCTGATAATTTTTTTTTTTTTTTAATGTTGCTCTTTATATAAATAAATGTTTTATTCATATAATTTAAATTATAACCAATTACAAAAGCACATTACAATATAATTATTAAATATCTTACATTATTTGATTTTTATAACAAGGTTCCTCTGAAATTCTCGCGTCGCTATTACAGGTATCTTGTATGTCGTTGTTATTACAAGTTTCATTTTCGATTTCCGAGTCTATTTCAACATTAAGATCAAAACATAATTTTTCGTCGTCATTATCACGCTCATCATTCAAATCCTCGACCGTACAATTTTGGCTACTATTTTCGCAGTTTTCACAAAAACAAAGTTTAGAGCATTTTAAACCTTTCTTGCGGCATGCACATTTGTTATGGAAGCAATTGCCTCTACAAGAACATGTTATTTTTTGCAAAATATGCTCTGGGTACAGTGGAACAAGTGTATAGAGTGGCTCGATATCATTATTAATTGTTTGCCAACCAAAATTCGTACCTTTCAATGTATTATTTCCCAGCCACAACTGGATCTGGTGATAAACTCTTAGAGAGTGTTGGTTAGCTGCACCACTTGTGGGTGGTAAACTTTCTAGCTTAAAATTGTTTTTCAATGTGCAACGTTTATATTGGCTGAATCGTAACTCGTGCAAAGCACAATTTTTTTGAAGTCATTGTTCTGCCTTGTTTGTATATAAACATTTAATTATTTCCTGACCGTTAGTATACAGTTCATAAACGTTAAGTGGTGTTTTATAAAAAACCTTTGAGATACTTTTTAGATGCTCATGATCGATATGCAGTATTTGACCCTTTCCTTTGTTACAAAAACATGATGTCGTATCACAGCCAGTAAAAGCGTATATAAAACCAATGCATTCTGCCAAATCTGGATACTTAAAACTGCTAAAATTGTACGAATCTTTTACCCAAAGTTTTGATCGTCCTTTGCAAACCGTTCTTTGGAAAAATAAGTTGTCATGGGGAGACGTGAGAGCTTGTCTTTGGACCATGATCACCAGTAAATCGGTATCATTACTGACCACAACGATATTTTTTTGGTCTCAAATTTTGCTTCATTAATGGCTGATTCAATAATTAGTCTATCTGCATCTTCTTCGGCTACTTTTGTGCGATAATTTCCAGTAGCATTTAATTGTTCACATATAAAATTAATTAATTGACCTTTGTTGTGGTCGTGTAAGAAAAAGTCGCTTTGGGATACAATAATTTTTGTGTGGAGGTCGATATTAAATTTGCGACCAATTACACAACTTTTGCGCCTCCTACGTTCAACAGATAGTACCACTACTCTCGTAGCCATCAAAAACAACATAATTAGCTTCTACATATTTAACATACTTGTCAACAACATCACTTACAATTTCATTGCGCTCCCATCTAACAACATTCATCAAAAAACTACCATCAACAACGTGCGAAACATTTGACTTGTCGGGCTCATCGACAGCTTTAAAATAATCAATAAAGGAAGCTTTATCTGTTTTCCGCATGCCTTTTTCATTAAAAAGGGAAAAAGGATAAGGAGCGAGTTCGTATTTCAAATACTACTTCATGTCACTTTTATTTTCTAAGTTAACTGTAATTCTTTGAAATAGTAATAACGGATCTATACGAACTTCTTTTCCGTTACTCAATTTAAGTTTACCTAAAGCAGAGGCTAAGTTCAAGACTTTGTTCGAACGCTTAAAAGAAATGTCGCAGTATGCTTGACCATCTAAATTATTTTGCAGTTGTATCCCATTTTCTAAAGCTTTGTGGCAGTTAACTTTGTCAGATCCAATAACTCCTGAAAAAATTGACATTATTTTGTCGGTGGTGGGAAATGGATTATAGTCCTCGAAAAATGTTAAGAGTTTTTGAAAGGATGCAGCATCTCTAGATATTTTTGAATTTCTTAAATCGATATGTTGCTCACTCGTTGCGTACGAAACGTTACAGAAATTTTCAACGGCATTACAAATTTCAAGTACGTCTAAGGTACTTCCCAGCCATTTAGCCGTAACGTTTTCTGTTAATCCACACTGAATTAGGCCACCTTTAACTTTTATCGCTCTCATCAAACCTTGCTCTATGGTCATGTCTGCCCAATTGCCGCAGTACAATTTAAGGCTTCGACGAACTGTGAACATACCAAGATCAGCAAACTTGTTATAAGTGAAAGCATCAACTGAAGATTGCAGCTCATTCATATCGTGGACAAATAGATGACAGCTTTTTGCATACAATTAATGTCCAGATGAATGATAATAGGGTAACACTAGTTCAAGGCATCGCAAATACTTTTTCCAATTGCCACTCCGTTGAGCATCATAAAATTCTTTGGCTATGTTGACCATCTCAATATACTGCATCCATAGTTGAGCTGTTGGACCATTTTGTTTTAACTCCTCAAACTGATTTAAAAATTTATTCCTCAGTTTGGAAAATTCTTCTTTTTCTAGCAGAACATTATATTTTTCACCATCAGCTGTTATTACGCTATGCATGAAACATTTTTCTTCATCCGTAAAATCACAGGATTTTAAAATAGTTGCGACTGCAGCTGATTGGACTAAAATATGTCTTACATAGCTCTAACGAAAGCATGACCAGTTAAGGCTTTTTCCGCAGATCCTTCGGCAAATATAACAGAAAAAGCCTCCAAGAGCCCACTCCCTTCCATAATATACCCAATGGCGCCGAGAAAGCTCATGAGAGTATGAAAACCACCCAGCATAACTTTTACTTTGCTTAGATTATAGGGATCATTTTCTGGATCAGTTGACGCTATTATTTCACGCGCTTTCCAATACAGCGGTTGGTCGAAGGTAGCAAATACATCCTCTTATCCGCGTTCAAAGCTTTGCTCGACAGCTTGTATCCAGACAGCATGTATGGTGTCGTATTCCGAAGGAGGATTTCTTGAAAACGGTAATGGAATAAGTTTTGACGTGGCAAATTCAGTAACTGGTTTGTGCGACTCCATATATCCATTCCAATTAGGTACTAGGTCGCCATTGAACTTCGAATAAAACCATGCGAAATCTCGCGAGCTAATTGAAAATTTATGAGAAGTATCTGTCAATTTCTTAGCAATCAATTTTGACCAATTACAATTTTTGTTTTTAATAAAAGCCTTAGACTCGATAAACGATAATTATCCAATTCTTTTGCAGTAGGTTTTTTCTTTAAACGTTTTACCGACCCTGATGATTTTATTGCTGACCCAGGAGTTACAATCATAATCCCTCCCATCACGTGAAAAGTACCTCTGCCGTCAAAAGTAAAAGTGTTGTGGTCTGCATTGTCAAAAACGAATTGTAAAAGATAATCGCCAATTATTTCGATTTTTATAGGGTCTTTCATTAAACTAGCTTGCAGAAGTTGCGTTTCATCGTAAGAGCTGCAAAGACCTACGTGGGATAAAACGTTAATCAAATCTTTTGAAGCATGCTTTCTGTGCATTACAGTTGAAAGACCTAATAAAACTGCGGATGTAAAAGATCTTGGTCTTACAGATGAAATTAAAATGTGCCCAACGATTGTAACTCTATTATCCCACTTCGCAAATTCGTCTTTTTTTAAAACTTTTTTATGACTTTTTATTATAACGTCTAATAGACGTTTTAAAGAAGGAGGTAATTGTTGAGCTGCAGAGTCCAAAAAACAACTTGGCGCTTTGTATATACTTGTTTCGTATGGTTGTGCTCTAACATCATGAACGATCATACGACCTACCATTTCACAAAGTCGCAATTTTTCTTCTTCAGGATCTGTTTTTCTGTTATTGTACAAGTCATCTTGCAAACTAAAATCGTTACAATTTACAAAAAGAATAATATAATCATTATTATGGTTTATAACTTTAATCGAATCTTCAAAATGGTTTTTAATTTGTTTAACAACGTTATGAATTGTCGGAATTTCTCCTTCATATGTGCTCAACATTTCTCTTAGTGAAAATTGACAATCTTCCGATTCAGTTATAGTTTAAATAATAAAAGCAAGTACCCCCGACATCGTTTCTGAAATCGGTCGACCCACCGTGTCATGCGTGCGAAAACTATAAAATGACTTCAAGCATTTATTATGATAGAATATATTTTCTTCTTCAAAATTCACAACATCGCTAATGGATAGTAAACGCTCAAGTAAAATACGATTTTCTTCAGTCATCGGATTGCCATTAATCTCATCAATAATGTTGTCAATAGTTTGTTTACAATTTACTTTCCTTTTAAAATTATTAGCTACCTTTAAACTACCTGCACAGAAGAAACATAAGTTTTCATAATCGAACTGCCTAGCTGTTTTTAAAGACTCCTTAGTATCAGAAGAACGTCTCTTATTTTTTTTTTTTTTCCGCATACTCAATGTGTCGATCATAATTGTAATGTCTTGCGCAATTTCTATGGACTTTCATATTTACGTTCTTTGCCATTTTTTTATATTTATAATCACACCTTTTTTTGCTGGATGCGATGAAGGTCTTTCGTACTTTTGTTGAAGGAGTATACGAAGTATCATCGTTTTTTTCGTCGTATATTGGGCAAAGTTCGGCCGAATCCATGATTGAAGCTGAGCAAAAATGATAATACTAATCTTCTCGTATTCCGAAATTCTGAACAAAAATAATTTTTCAAATTATTATTTACTATTTTCATTTTATATTTTTAATAACAATGAAATATAATATACTTACAATTTATTTGAATAATGAAGATGGCGGCTGATTCTGACTGTAGCAATATCTGGCATACGAATCACGAACTTGATTTTTATCCTGAAAATTTTCATTATATAGTCACTAATAAGTACACGCCAAAACAGAAAGTATAAAATGTTCACATTTTTAGTATAAACTACAAGATTCATATTATTCATATTATTTTCATGACTTTTCAAATTTAAAAAGAATTAAGTTTGACTTTCGAAAGTAGCAAAACATTTAAAAAAAAAAAAATAATTTCAAAGCCAGAGAATATAAAAATATTATTGATAAATAATTATGGATAAAATATAATATTAAACCGTACTTACAATGCAATGATCATTAAAAAAAAATTGTACAAATTTGTACAAAGTTGTAATAAATAAAACCACTATTTTTTTACTATTTTCAACTGTATTTAAGAAATAATATAAAGAAATAATATTATATATTATACCGAAAAACGTGTGCTCCAAAATTCTATCACAAGATAACCTGCACATGTTTGTCGATGGCATCAAAAATACACTCTGAACGAAAATAACGTTTTTTTTTCAAAGAGAAAGGGAATATCTCAGTCTCCTCTTACATTTTGGTCCAACACACACGTGCTTGGCGCCTTTCAAAATGTGTGTACGAAAAGTATAGTTACATTTTTAACGCGGCAAAATAAGTATAATTTGAAAATCATAGGGAAAATTAGAGCGAATAAAAAATAATTATTTTTCAGTAAAATATCAAAAAATGAAAAAGTATCATGGTTATACTTATTTTATCTCAGAATGTTATACTACAATATTTTTACATGTTCCAAAATAAAACCCAATATCTTATACAACCTTTTCACATCAAGATACTTCCTAAAATGAATATTTTTTGTAAAACCACGATTTTTTATTTTTTTTATTATAGTGATTGTTTATAACAAATTAATTTGTTATTATTTTTCGAAACGAACATCTCGTTTGTTCATATTTTATCGCGCTACCACAGATTAAAAAAAAAACGTCGAAATCAGTTAAGAATCAAGGGAGATACCGCAAATTTTTTCTTGCCGTTTGAATTTGAAGAAGGCAAGATCGATTTTTTCAGCGCGCAGCAGTGATGACTCATCCTTCTCTCTCAGCGTAGCAGGTACTTTAAAAATCATAATTAGGACTTTACAATTGCATTTTTCTATCCGACTCAATTGCATTTCAAAGTTCAAGTATGGAACTAGTTTTTGTGAAATTTTCGACCCTTAATGTTAATAAATAAACAATTTACGAATTAAAAAAAAAAAAAATGTCTCGGCTCCTATTGGTCCTAGAAAAACTTCCTTTTTTTCAAAATTTTTGTTTTTTTACCATCTACAAGAATATCGATATGCCATGTCCGTATCTTTGTTTATCGCAAAGTTATTCGCAAAAAACCATTGCAAAATTAGCAACAGTTTTTCAATCGCCATTTTGGAGGTCAAAAAATTAAAAATTGGATTTTACCTTAATGGATATTGAAAATTGACGTTTCAGCAAAGAAAATGATCACCTGATGGGCCCTGTACGACGACGGGAAGAACGTCAATTTTCATTTTACATTAAGGTCTATTTTAATAAATAAATGCAATAATTCGTTAAATAATTAATATTTTTTGATGAATTTTTTTTTGTAAGTTGAGACCAATAAATGGCACGATTTCTGAAAGTTTCAAGCAAATAGCTGCTTTTTTGACAAAATGAAAAATATTTGAAATTTTTTTAAATTTTCGCGGTTTTTCTCAATTATTTAAACAAATAATGGGTCGAATTTAATTTAGCAGGTCTCAAATTAATTGTTTTTGAGTACTTTAATAGTAAAAACAAAATTGAAATTCCCAGTGGCAGTAGCTCCCGAGTTAGAAAAAAAAAACAATTTTTGTCGTTTTTTTTGCTGTTTTTCATTGTTTAAACAATGTTCCAGGTTGAAAAAATGACTTCAATGGTACATGCTACTCACCCAATTACATCGATTTTTCCATATGGCATCCTGAAACGAATTTTGTTATGCAATTTTCCTAATTCTACTGTATTATTTCTCAGAGTTGCTGGATCTTCCCGGAAGGGTATTTTTACGATGTATCGACCTTCTGGAGTTCTTGTTGTTGTTTGTTCGTATTGTCGTCCACAGGTTCTTTCTTCTAAGGAGAAAATTGGTTTTTCATTGTAAGAATGTTCAATAGACCAAAATTATGTTAACAGTACTCTGAATGGAGCGGTGTCTGTAAAGAAAGTATTTACTGTGTTTTCTAAACCTGATTGTTTAGTTATATTCCCCGATACAATCCATCCGAAGGCTGAATTAACGATCTAAGGTAAATTTGGACCTAGTTTATGTTTAACTTGACCTATTATTTTAAAGAATATTTCTACACCAATTAATATGTTTATTGTGTTCGGCTTATTAAAGTCTGGGTCTGCCAATACCATGTTTTTAGGTATTTGAAACACATCAAAGTCTATCTGTTGAGAAGGTAGGTTAGAAGCTATGTGATCAATAACCAAAAAGTCTACTGTTTGTTTGAATTTGCAAACATGTGATGATATTGTTAGCTGCACTGCTTTGGTTGTCGCAGTTGCTGTTTTGTTGATGCCGCTAATGGGTACATATTTGTTGTACGTTTTTAGTTTGTGTCTGTAGACAAAGTCATGAGTGATGAAGTTATATTGCGGTGCGCTATCCAAAAGAGCTCGACAAGCGATTATATGTCAAATCCTTTCTACGTTTGATGCGACTGTTGACAAAATTACAAGAGAATATTTGTATACTGTAGTATTACACACCATTGTGTTGTGATGCTTATCATGAGTCTTCATGAAGTAGCGTGTTATGCTTTTCATTGCAAATCTTACCTAACCTAACCTAACCTTTTGAGTAATATTCGCTTGGGCCATGCCATTGCTGTCTTGATTGCTTGAAGCTTGCCTTTATGTGATAATTTGCTAAACTTCGAACAATAATATAGATTATGATGGTTGTAATGGCACACGGAGCAATTCGTTTTTTCATAACTTGTTACTAGGTTTGTTTTAGTGAATGATTTTGGTTTTTGTGTGTTTGAGTCTTGATTTTTGTCATCTATGCTTATATTTTTCAATGACTGACACCGATTGTCAGTAAATTTGTAAAATTCTTCAAGCGAAGATTTACCACGTTTGGGTCTGTTTTATTCCCATGCTGTTCGTGTTTTTTCGTCGAGTTTTTGAATAAGCGTTAATATTATGATTGGATCCCAATTATCTGTAGACACTGATAAGACATTCATGGCTCTCAGATGTTGTTTTGTTTCTCACACAAGAGTTCTAAGATAGATCAAACAGTGTATCAACGAGAGTATCTAAACATGATTTGTAGGCTTCTTCACACTCTTCAAATGCATCTATTAATTTTAAAGCTTCGCCCTTTAGATTAGATTTAAGATAAAAACATTTTTCAATATCTGATAACGTGTCGTTTTTATCGATAACAGCAATAAACATTTGATAAAACCTACGCCACTGACCATATTTACCATCGAATATTGGTATTGTTAGTTCTGGTAGCTTTACTTTGGAATCTTGCGATTGTTGATTTGATACGAGTTGTCTGGTAGATTGGTTGACCTTTGTTTCTTGATGGTTAGTAATTAATGCTATAATGTCTGCCAAATTTTAAAATACTTTTCTTCGACTAATTCTCGATGATCGTCGTGAATATTTGGTTCAACTTGTTCTAGTTGTGATTGCACTACATCGTAATTTTCCCAAATCTTTCCCGGTTCAAACTGACCAAATGTTGGGTTGTTAAATAAAACTACTGCGATTTAAGTGGACTGTATTGAATAATTAAACATTTCTACAAATATGTACAAAGAATCCTAGTCAACTGATATTATTTCTGTTTTTGTTTATCTTCTTAAGTGGTGGGGGTTCATAAGTACACTCACAAAGAAAAGGCACAATTTGCAACTGAACACTGGGCTGTCCCATTCCTCTTATTTTTATTTTATTTCGACGGGTGTCGAAAGTGCAGAGGCAATTCCTGACAACTGCTTGCACTCGACTGACTGGGCACTAAGGGAACTAACTCCTTTTCTCTTTTTTTTTTTTTTTTTGGAGCACTTATGAAGTTTCTGGAATTGTCCGATATAGGGGAAGTTAACGGAGAAACGCAATCATCTGGTTTTGTGTCCGGTAGTTGCTCATTCAACGAGTAATCAAACTCTACTACAGGTTCACTGTTGGCTTGCGTTTCTTCCATGAAATTTTCGACATAACATACCGCTATTTCTTCTACCATAATAGGATCGGGCTGAGACGCTTTGCTACAAGATGCTATTTCTGTAACATTTTGTTTCATCGAGCAATATGATCTGAAAATAATTTTAAGACCATTATTAAAACATAAAATAATTTTTTACAGATAGGGTACTTTCATATAAAGGCATATAATTATGGTGTAAAAAAAGTATGTACGTATCATCCATTACATTAAACGGATATACGTTAAGAAAACGCTCCCTGTATTGTATATTGTGTAATTAATATCCAAACTTGTGCAATAAAACATTACTTTGCTTTTTTGTTACAGAAATGACTATTATTAATTACAAAAAGTAACTTCTTGGTTGCATGACATCATCAAAAAATCTCAATTGCTCCCTTAGGGCCCACGATTTCCTTGTGGATGCAGCTGTTCCGCTTCTTGTAGATTCATTTTCTTCTTTCTTCTCCCCCGCAGGGGAAGTTCATGATGGCCATAACACCTGGCCATCTGTCGAGCTTTCGGGCCTGATGATCTCGCGTACCCTCAATCACGCAAGGGAAGTTCATAATGGTCGCATCACCTGCCCATATAGAGCTTTTGGGCCTGATGATCCCACGTACCCTGAATCACATATCATTTGGGAGGAGACAGTTCAGAGAAGCCGATTGTAGGAATAGGCTTATCTGTTGTCTATTTTATCTCCCACTTAAATT
This sequence comes from Liopterus haemorrhoidalis, assembly GCA_963971575.1. Lineage (NCBI taxonomy): Eukaryota > Metazoa > Arthropoda > Insecta > Coleoptera > Dytiscidae > Liopterus > Liopterus haemorrhoidalis. The sequence goes on along the minus strand of OZ020622.1, from coordinate 29,701,050 downwards.
CCTACCCACGTGTTTGCCGTGCGTGGAGACCCGTAACGCCGGAGAAGAGGATCCTGGTCGGTTGAGGGAGACTGCTGCCCGCGGACAGTACGAACCCAACACGCCTGCTTTGGCCTCGGATTCGGTAAAACAGGAGGCTGAGTCTGGTCAGCTCAGTCAATCGGCTGGTGTCACGGTTCATGAATAGAGTGGCTCCACTACTGTATCATGGATGCTGGGGTAATGCCGTGCCACTAGACAAGTATTCGGGGGTCTGTGGGAGCGGCTGCAGCTCGCAAGGCTCCAGAGTTGGCGACTACTGGTTCGAGCGGGTCGAGCAGCCCGTGACTACTTCCTCCGATGCTATATCATCCTGACATGTCTGGCGCAATGAGCCGGTTTGCGGCCAACGTCCCCGGTGTGGGGCTCCCTGGTGGGTGGGCATGGCAGGGTGATGAAACTTAATATACGGGTATGGCGTCTACCCGGAGGGATAAAAATTTTTAAATTCCGCCAATAGTGAGAGTAAACTCCGTAAAAAATCAAACAAGAGACCTCGTCGTGAGGCATTCGTCGCGAGACAGTGTCGCTCGACACTGTGTTTAAGGCGGTGAAGAAGAGCCGAACAACTTGAAGAGACGCCGACGTAATCCTCTGGTCTTTTTTGATATTCCTGGAGTGATCAGAGCGATTGAAGAGCGGCCTGACTTCGGAGTGGTGACCACAGAGTTTGGAGTGGTGACCGACAAGACCGGAGTGGTGACCGCCGAACCATATTTATATGAAAATTCACACTTCACATCAATATTTTTGAATTTTTTTGCACTTCTTATTGTGAACGAAACATGCATTTATGTTGTGATTTTTACAACACCTAGTACAGATTTAATAAGTATCTCTTTTTTTTACCAACTACCTTGCTGAGACGCTTGCCACTTGATTTTGTTTATTTTTTCATGACTTCCGTTACTTCTTCTTCTTCTTCGTTGGTGGCAATTTTTTGTAAATACTGTTTTGTCTCCTCCATTGGTCTCACAACCTCTATTGCGTCATCTAATTTTAAATATAAGAAATATAACTTCAATCGATGAATCAGTTTTTAAAAACAATTTATTTAGAGAACAATACAATTTAATTGATATTTCATGTAAACTTAACTAGTGACTGACAACTGACATATATCTGACTAAGAGAATAACTGATTAACTGAGTTTAATGATATTACATATTTTATACTGTGTAAAAGTGTTTATCTGTGAGTGTATCTTGTATTACATTTGAGTGTTGTGTTTATGTGTGTGAATCTATTTTATGTAGTGTCAGCTGGAATTGGTATGACATGACCCCCCCCCCCCCTTAGAATGAGGCTTCCTCCGGAAGTCTCGGTGTTTTGGTTGGACTTCCTTCCTGCATTTCTTCCATGGATATTTTGGGTTGTCTGGATCTTCTTCTTATAACGAACAGGAACCCGGCGATGATTATTGCAACAATGAAAATAATGATTGTCCACAAACCTGGTTGAATTTGGACCTTTGGTTGGAGTGCATCTGAAAGAATTCTTTTGATGTTCATATTTTGGATTTCTTCTTATTTCAGGTTTTTTAAATCGACTGTGAAATTCGTCAGCTTCGATTCTTTAATTTTGAATTGAATGCCATTGATAATTAGTGGCGTTCCATAACTTCTTGCGTTGTAATTTATCTCCTCGTTATTGATTGTTAATTTGCAGTTATTATTTTTGATAAGGAAGATGCCATTCAAATCTTGAGTCTCGGTTTGGCCTTCACATTCTGTAATTATTTTTTCTTTCTTCGAAAATACTCCTGGGTATTGATTGGTTTCGAAAATGAAGTCCAATTGGTTGTATCTGCTTTTGAGGTGATTTGTACATCGAAAAATTACGCTCTTCATGCAAATATTTCTTAGATGTGTAATTTGGTTTTCAAATTTAAGTAAATATTTAGTATTTGGAACGATCGTAACATGTTCTGACTTGTATATCGTAGGAATTGATTTTAGGCAATAAAGGTCATAATTCTCTGTAAAATTTATTGGAATGGATAGAAAATAAATTATTTGTTCTGATTCTAATTTACAGTTAATTTTTATAACAGATTCAAAGTTTAGAATGTTCTCGTAATTTAATTCAAAAGGTAATTGATCTTTGTAGAATTTGGAAATTTTTTGTAACTCGTGAAATAAATCGGTTGTTTTTATAATACTCGGATGCAGAGTTTGTAACTTACAAAATGTGATCGAGTTTTCAACATCTTGCAAAACATTTAGGACGGAGTTGTACAAAATTATAAGTTGATTGAAAATATCTTTTGTAAACAATATATCTTGTTGATATTATTTTGAATTATATTGTTAAATTGAATAATTTTTGATCTGAGAAATAAAGCATTATGTTCTACACCTTTAATAGTTGAATTAAAATTTTGAATAACTTTCTCGTTAACAGTGTACAGCATTTCAAGCTGATCTTGCAGGCTTCTCATGTTACCTTGATCCATAATTGATCCAAGTCCATTTATTATTCCTCGTTTAGTCCTTTTATTATATTGGGCGTTAATATTATTACATTTTTTGTTTAGAAACTGTTGTAAAAACTTTATTATTTTATCATAGTTATCAAGTCTCCGTTTAATTTTGTATTGTTTAATCCAATTTTAAGTTTTTTATATTGTGCGTTTAAATAAACATTTTCTATGACTGGATTTAAATTATAATAATGTACGAATCTATGTTGAGTTTTTTGTAATTTAGCTGGACCAAGATTTATTGGAAGAATCCCGATGTTATGGGTGGCATCTTTTATTTCAGTGGCGAGGGTGCCGCTGATGATCCTGGAAATTTTTTAAAATTATATGTTTGTTTCCGGAGTGGTTTAATATTAGAAAGGTGAATTTTATTTGTTGTATTACCGTGTGTGGTTTCTATTTTAGCTGTTTTGAGTTGAGGGTTAATGGTTTCGATTTTTTTTATTTTAAATTTATTTTTTGTTTTACTCTGTTTCTGTTTATTTTTTACGTAAACATTAGCAGGTATTTTAGGAGGTAATTCTTTCGATTTTCGTTGACTTGACCGATTTTTAATTCTTTAGTTTTAGATAGTGTTTCATTGAGTTTGTTATATAATATTTTAATTTTTTTTTATGATTCTCGATAAAATCGTTTATTAATTTCTGATCTATTTCAATATTAAAAGGTGATTCTGTATTTAGATGTCCGAAAATTATTTCTTGCGGTGTTAATTTAGTGGCTGAATGTATCGAATTATAGTATGCGAGTAATGCGTAATTAATTTTTATTTCAATTGTATCTTTAGTATATTCTTTTTGTTTATTAAGTAACCTGATATGTTCAATTAAAGTGGAGTGGAATCTTTCTATTAAACTATTGGATTCGGGGTGTTGGGTACTTATAAAATGGATTTCGATTTTGTGGGTTTGCAAGAGTTCTTTAACAAGCGAATTTTTGAATTCTAGGCCGTTATCGGATACAATCTGTTCAGGTATTCCGTGATGTGTGAAGAATTTAACTAGATTATTAATAATTTTGATGCCTTGTGCGGAATTAAGTTTGAATGCTTGGGCGTATTTAGAAAAAGAATCAATAATAGTCAGGAATTTTACCTTTTCTAGGCTTATACTGTCTATGTGCAATATTTGGAAAGGTTTGGTAAGAGTGGGCGTAATATTGAATTTTAATTTTAGAGGTGATCTTTCATATTTTGTTTTTTGACATATGTCGCAATTGTTTATGAAAGTCTGGATAGATCTCCTCTGGTTGGGCCAATAATATTTAATTTTGATTTTGTTTTCAGTTTCATCAAGTCCACGATGATTAGTTTTACTTTCGTGATAATTTCTAATTGTTTCCAAAATTTCATCTTCTGTTTCAATGCCAATTCATTTTTCGGTACATTTTACAAAATTTAAATCTGAATTATTAAAATATTTTTGAATAATTCTACTAAATGTTTCATATAAAGGGTCATATTCGAAATAAAAATAGTATTTTACCTTAGGGACTATGTCTTGTTTAGTAAAATTAATTATGTCGTTTTGAATATTATTTTTTGGTATTTGGAGAGAAATTCTTTGCTTTTTGTCAAATAGTTTTGTGATTGATGGGATAGGTGAATCAAAGTTGATTTCGGATACTATCACTTGATTCATTCCGTAGTTTACTGAACACTCAATAATAGGTATACGTACAATTGGGTTTTCGTGATTTGAATGTACCGTTTGATCATCAGAGTCATCGTCTATATTAATTATTTCTGATTCGCTATCGTCAATTTCAACAATTAGAGATTGCTCATCAGGTTCTTTGGAATTTTGGGGTTTTCGAATGATTTATTGAATTCTTTCATGAACTTAAATATATCTTGATCTTGATCTATTGTCTCATTCATGTTAATTTGAACGCGAAAGAGGGCGTCGGCATTTTTGTTTAATATTCCCTTTTTGTAAATAATTTTGTAACTATATTCCTCTAGTTTTAAACGCCATATTAATAATTTTGAATTTGGTTCTTTAAGCGAAAAAAGCCATTCTAAAGGTTTATGATCTGTTATTATAATAAAAGTTCGGCCAAAAATATGCGATCTAAAATATTTAACTGCATACATGATTCCCAAAAGTTCTTTTTCGATTGTGCTATAATTTAAGTAAGCAATCGGGAGATCTGAGCCTATTTTTCCTTGGGAGAGTATTGCACCTATAGCGTAGTTACTTGCGTCTGTGGTTATATTGAAAGGTTTAGAAAAATCTGGATATTGTAACAGTGGCTCATTAGTTAATAAATTTTTACTCGATAAACGAATAATATTTGCAACACCTATTTCACACGTCACACACCATACGTCAACAATAACTAAAATCCCCAAAATATGAAGAGAATATAATTAAACACCCGGAAAAAGAAATTCTTTATGAATGCTGGAGGGAAATGGAAAAACGGAATCAACAAGAAAAACCACTATCAAGGTGGGAAAAGGAAAGGAAGGAAATGTACGAATATTGTGGCTACTCAACAACAGCGGTAACACTAAAAAGAATGAATGGAGAAGAATTGGGGCACGAAGTAACAGAGCGAATGACCGACATACAACAAACGGAGCAAGATACAAAAATAAGATAATCAAGATATAATAGCAAATATGAAAAGACCTGGACGGTGAGGAAACCACAGTATTTGACAGAAAAAGGCAGTAAGAGAAGAAAAAAGTGATAGCGAGATTTAGATGTGGAAATGAGGAGAGGGACAATAATTTTTGGATGAAAGAGGAAGAAAGAACATGTAGAATGTGCAGGGAAGGTAAGGAGACAATGGAACATTTGTTGGAAGAATGTGAAGAAATACGACACAGAACGGAAACGAGAAAGGAAATTTTGGATGAGACAGGAAAGGGGTATGAATGGATGAAAGAAGTGAAAAACAGAAGGGAGGAAATTAAGGAAAGGAGTCAACGAAGATATTAACTAGAGGACAAGGAGAGTAGATTTTAAGTCGAAAGGCGAAAATTACAATTGTTATTAAGTGTAAGTTAATTGCTGTAAGATAAAATGTAGTGCATAATATTTAATAATAAAAATATCTATCTTAATCAATTTTTACAATTTTCAAAACATTTGATATATTCGGGGTCGTTTTTGTCAATACAGTAATCCTTTTTCAGACATTTTGTGAGCGGTTTAGTAATTTTTGCAAAATCCTTAAAGAATTTGCGATTATATCCAAGGAGTCCAGTGCCAGGAGCCAATAGTTAGAGTAAACTCCGTAAAAAATCAAACAAGAGACCTCGTCGTGATGCTCAGTCATCCGACGAGGGATGTGTTAGGCCAGCTGCCAAGAAGGCAGAAGGTAATAGGAATGTAGAGTATTGTGCACCAGTACCACGATTTCTCGTCGTGAAGGTACAAGAAGAGGGTAAATCTTTTAAGGAGATGTCCCCCTTCTTTGTTGCCCGAACGTTGAGAAATACGTGCTCTACTGGTATAAAGTCGGTGCGTAAGTTGTCGGACGGTACATTGCTTATCGAAGCAGAACTAGAAGCGTCATCTGCACTACAGAAATGTGTTAAGTTTGAAGAGTTTGGCATTTCAGTTCAGCCGCACAAAGCACTGAATTGTTCTAAAAGCATCGTAACGGATCGAGCCCTTGCATATGTTACGGAGGAAGAGTTCGTGCAGGAAATGGCATCGCAAGGTGTCATTGAATGCAGGAAGCTCGACCCTCGAAACGGCAAGCCTTCGATCTCCATGGTGGTGTCCTTCGCTGGTACCAGGTGTCCAACATCGGTAAGGGTGGGGTATAACGTTTGCAACGTTCGCCCCTACTACCCCAATCCGATGCGATGCTATAAGTGTCAGCGTTACGGACACACCTCTGTTCGTTGTGGTAAACAGTCCATCTGTGCCAACTGCGGACAGGACCAACATGAAGTTGAACCCGGTCCAAACGCGGCACACTGCGTGAACTGTAAAGGTGCTCATGCATCTACATCACGCCACTGCCCAACGTACTTGGAGGAAAAGGCAATACAGGTTATTAGAACGCAGGACAAGATACCGTATTTCGACGCCAAAAGGAAATACAAAGAGAGTGCGCCGGTTACTTTTGCGAAATCTTTCGCACAAGTAGCCGCAAAGCGAACTGCAAATGTCCAAACTCAGACAGAGTTAGTGCCTCGTCCGACAACTGCAGCAGCAGTAACAGTTGCTACAAATACTGCTAGAGAAACGGTGGTAGTGGTCCCAGAGACCAAAATTCAGACCCCACAACCTGGGGGATCGCGTCTGAATAAATCCCACTCCCATATAGGAGAACGCACTCAACCTCAGTTCTCCCCACCACCTAAGGAGAAGACCCCACAGTCTTTTCCACAAACGAGAAGCGACCAGAGAATGGTCACTTCTACAAAGCCCTCATCGGTCACTCCTGAAAAGGAGACTGATAAGGGGCCCGTTAGTTCTCACTGGATACCAGTGAGAACAAAGCAATCAAAAAAGGAGTCCAGTGTGCCCATCAAAACACCTGGACTACCAAATGAAAGTGTAGCCGAGAAAATGGCTGTTGACCCGCAACCTAAGGGTAAACCAAAGATCATTAGGTTGCGGGGTAACTCCCCTAAACATAAATGAATGGCCCACTACTCCAGTGGAACTGTAACGGTGTATATCAGCGCTACGAAGAACTGCGACTATTATTGTCAGATTTTGCTCCTTCGTGTGTTTGTCTACAGGAAACAAACTTCAACGAAACCGACACATTCTCTCCTCGGGGAAACTCCGTGTTTTGCACGGATTTCCTCACGGGGTTAAGAGCATGTGACGGCGTGGCAATTCTCGTTATAGACACATTGTACCACGATCCTGTAGACATTGACACTGAGTTGCAGGTCGTAGCAGTTCATGTTGCACTTCCCCTCCAGGTGACGATTTGTTCTATCTACCTTTCCCCTGGTGTTCGAACTGACATCCGAGATGTCGTGAACATCATTGATCAACTCCCACCACCCTTCATACTATTAGGCGATTTTAACGCCTACAATGTGTGTTGGAGATCGGTGCGGAACGATCGACGGGGACGTCACCTGGAGAATATGTTGAACGATTTGAATCTGAGCTTTTTGAACGACGACAGACCCACGCACTTCTGTGCAGCAGCGGGTACATTTAGTGCTATAGATCTTAGTTTCAGGAGCCGTAGCTCCGTTGTTCAAATGGGATGTGCATCACGACCTTTGCGGTAGGGATCACTTTCCAATCCTCTTAAGGCCTCTGTTTAATACTGTTACTGAATCCCGCTGGCCACAGTGGTTCTTCGGAAAGCAAATTGGACCAAGTTCGCGGAATCATTCTGTCATGAGGATAATTCGAACTTGACCGTAGACGAGGAGGTGAATCATTTCACGGATTCCATCACGAGCGCGGCTAAAAGCAGCATACCGCTGTCATCCACTCAGCCCCGTCGAGTTCCCGTTCCCTGGTGGAACGAGGAATGCGACTTGGCGCTACGTGAAAGGAGACACCTCTTCAATACATTTCGTCGTTGTCTAACAGAGGAAAACATGATAGCCTTCCAACGAGCGAAAGCTCGTGCTAAGAGGATTGTGAAAGAAAGCAAGCGCGAATCATGGCGCAAATACGTATGCACCGTTACAGTTGCCACTCCAGTGGCCAAAGTTTGGGAAAAGGTCCGGAAAATATCCGGCTTAAATACAGCTACAACCATTGCTGGCTTATCGGTAAATGGTAACGTAGTTACCACAGCGGTCGAAATTGCACTTTAGCGTCTCATTTCGCATTTAATTCTAGCTCTCAACACTACCCACCCGAGTTTTTAACTCGTAAAGCAGGTCTACAGTCTATACCTCTTAATTTCTTCTCCAGAGATGACGAAGTATACAACCTGCTTTTCTCTCGTGAAGAGCTAGATAGCGCGATGTCAAAGTGTAAGGATAGCGCTCCTGGTCCAGATGCGATACATTATCGTATGTTCCGAAATCTTCCGGAATCATCTAAGTCTAGGCTTTTGAATGTCTATAATAGGATATGGACTGAGGGCAAGTGCCCGACCAAGTGGAAGGAATCTCATATAATTCCTATCCCCAAAGTCGGGAAAGATAAACACTTGCCCTCTCTACCTACTCTAGCTATAGACCCATATCACTGACCAGTTGTCTCTGCAAGCTCATGGAGCGAATGATCAGCAAGCGTCTGATTTGGTTTTTAGAATCAAACGACTTGCTGGCCAACACACAGTGCGGCTTTCGCCGTCACCGCTCAACAGCAGATCATCTGGTCAGACTAGAGACAGCTATCAGGAATGCTTTCGTTGAAAACAAACACCTGGTAGCTGTGTTTTTCGATATTGAGAAAGCCTATGACACTACATGGAAAAATGGGATTCTCCGTACTCTGCATTCCTGGGGTCTCCGGGGACGCTTGATGTTCTTTATAAAAGACTTCATGTCGAACCGGCGCTTCAGGGTGCGGATCGGAAATACCCTGTCACAAATGTTCGCACTGGACAATGGGGTCCCACAGGGCTCCATACTGAGCGTTACGCTATTTTTGATTGCCATTAACGGTGCAGCTTCATGTATTCGATTGCCTGTACAGAGTTCGATATTTGTCGACGACATTGGTATCTTTGTCGCCGGACAAAAGACTAGTACAATCGAACGTCAGCTTCAGCTGACTATCAATCGTCTCGATACATGGGCAACCGAAAATGGCTTTAAATTCTCGACCAGCAAAACTGTATGTGTCCATTTTAGTAGGAAAAGGGGTGTCCACCCCAATCCTACACTCACACTAAATGGAGCACAGATACCCTTTACCGATACTGTCAGATTTCTGGGTCTCGTGTTTGACACTCGTCTTACTTGGCGGGCACATTTTTTATCCGTCAAGAAAAAATGCCAAAAGCCGCTCAATTTGTTGCGGGTCTTCAGTCACAAGACATGGGGTGCAGACCGCACTGTCATGTTGCGTTTATATCGTTCTCTAGTGCGCTCTAAGCTGGACTATGGATGTCTAGCTTATGAGTCAGCTAAACACTAAGAGATAAGAATTCTTGACACTGTACATCACACTGGGGTTAGACTGGCCACTGGTGCATTTCGCACCAGCCCAATACCAAGCCTGCTGTGTGAAGCAGGTGAACCGTCACTGTACAATCGTCGTAAAATTCTATCCCTGCGGTATATGGCTGCACTCAGTGCCAAGCCAGATCAACCCGCGTATGACCCTATTCTACAAAATAGGCATACAGAGATTTATGACAGAAAACCAAGAGCCAATAGGCCTTTTGGTCTGAGAACTTTGGACATTTTGGGCGATATTGATTTTAATATGCCTGAAATGGCTAGTTTCGTTTTGTGTGTTGTTCCACCCTGGACGCTGCCGCGTCCGCTTGTGAATCTCACATTAACTAGGTTTGATAAAGATACTACGTTGCCTATCGAATACCAACATGAGTTACAAAGGACACTGGTTCCTAGGTTCGAGGATACTGTCATATTTACTGACGGATCAAAATCCGGAACCAGGGTTGGGTGTGCGTTAGTTGTCCTGAACCCACGTCCACAGTTTCAGTACCGTCTGCACTCCATAACGAGTGTGTACACTGCTGAGTTGTACGCTATTTTCAAGGTCCTGTGTTTTGTTTCGTCAGAGCAAAGTCGGTCAAGTGTTATCTTGACGGACTCACTGAGCGCTCTGAACAGTATCCAAGATCCAGATCCAGTGCATCCTCTTGTACTAAAGACCCGGTTGCTACTCCACAATCTGAATGCTCAGAATGTGAGAGTAGAGCTGTTTTGGATACCGGGACATGTTGGTATTAAAGGCAATGAAGCGGCTGATGTCGCTGCAAAAGCCGCCTCCTATAGACCTATGATTGATGTGAGTTTCACATTCCCAGATGACGCAAAGAGTCATCTGAAACATCTGGTTCTAGCTAGGTGGCAGCATGAGTGGAGCAGCATACAGGACGTTAAGTTGAGACAGATTAAGGGAGACGTTAAACCATGGGGTTCTTCCTGCAAGATTAACCGCAGAGAGGAAACCGCCATCACACGCCTTCGTATAGGTCACTGTTGGTGGACCCATGGAAACCTTCTTCGAGGTGAAGAGTCCCCTATCTGTGAGACGTGTAACACAGATTTGTCTGTGTTACACCTTTTAACTGAATGCGTACAGTTCGAGGATGTCAGGGAGACGTTAGGCCTGTGCTATGACCTGTCAGTTGCCTTAGGTGACGACAGAGTACTCATGGACAGGGTGATACTTATTTTAACGTGTTCTGTTTTTAAACTGTGATATTCGATGGTAGTTGGCCCCTTTACAGCCTCTTTCCATCACCCTGAGTCTGTTCAAATTTTCGAACAGACCTTTTTATCTTATTTATTTGTGTTTGTGCAAGATTTCTTTTATTGAGTATGTGTAATTTTATTTGTTTTATCTATTTATTGATTGTTTAATTTATTGTTTTTAATATGTAGTGTAGTCATTTAAATTGCTAAATTTGTAATTTTGGTGAGCGAATGGTCTTTGAAAGGTATTTCTTGTAGCAATACTCATGGGTGTTGGTTTATAGGGTGTGTTTTGACGAGATTGGATTTTACTTGGTTGGGGATTTCTATTAGTGAAAGGGTTATTTGTTTGTCTTTGGACAGTAGGCTGTCTATTTTGACTAGGAAATCGGTTGAATTGATTATTGAACATTGGTCTCGATTCGTTTAAAAATTGTTTAGGTTAAATATTATAGTTAGAATTTCGCGTTGATTTATTTTGCATATTACTTGAATTATAGGGTAGTTTTGATTTTATTTCTAACTGGAAATCGTTAGTGAGCATATTTAGAGCTTGGCTTAAGTCTGTAGGGTTTTTAGTACGCATGAGAGGGCCTATAGGGTCTCTCAAACCTCTTAGTAATACTCTTAGAGCGTATGAAGATTTAATAATTTTTGTATTTTATTAAAGAATTCGAACGGTGATTCGTTCGGTAATTGCTTGAGTTCAATTAATTCTATTTGAAGGGTGTAACAATCCCTTTTATCTGAATAACATCTAATATGGGCGGATTTTAAATCTAACCATGTGTTAATGGTACAACTAGAAATATTTGTTTCAGCTTGTCCTTTTATTTTTGCGCGGATGCTCGACATCAGATATTCATTCTGAAAGTCGCCTGCATCCGTAGCATTATAAAATTTATTTACGAGTTTCTCGCAAATCTCGAGAAATCGTTTTAGGAGTTCTTGTTGTCCGGAAAATTCCGGTACCATGTTAAGGTACTCCTTTTTTAAAAAGGGAAGAGTTGGGGTAGCCATTGTAATAAGGAGTATTGTAATAAGACTGCGCCAGAAATATAACTTAAATCGATGAATCAGTTTTTAAAAACAATTTATTTAGAGAACAATACAATTTAACTGATATTTTCGATGAGTTGTTTTCCGAGTTCATTTGATATTTTTTCTTCATTGTTGCTTAATAACTCGCCTAACTCTTTCAGTTGATTTCTGGCACCTACGAAATTTGTGCCGTTATCAGAAAAGATTGTTTGGCACCTTCTTCGACGACTTATAAAGCGTCTTAGGCAATTAAAGAAAGCCTCTGTGCTGAGATCCTTTGATAATTCTAGATGAATAGCCTTTGTTGACAGGCAAACAAATAGACATAAATACGTTTTGACGAGTTTTTTGCTGCGATAATTCCCTTCTTTTATGTAAAAAGGAACAGCGTAGTCAATTCCACATGAAAGAAATGGTCGCGTTGGTGTGATCCGTTGCTCAGGTAGGTTACCCATTATGTATTCGATTTGATTGGGTTTTGCTCGGAAACATATAATGCAGTTCTTGATGATTTTTTTAACAGCGTACTTACCGGATAACGGCCAGTATCTTGTGCGCAAAGATGCTAGAGTAGCTTGGCATCCTGCATGCATTAATCGTAAATGTTCATTTGCTATCAATAATTTGGTCAGGTGGTGTTTTGTTTCGAGAATTGCTAGATATTTCTTATCATAGTTAATGTTTGCGTGCTTAAGTCTTCCTCCTAGTCGGATTATACCATCATCTGCCATAAATGGATTAAGTTGTATCAATTTCCTTCCGTTTTTTAGAGACATCTTAGATGTTAACTGTTCGTACTCTAAGGGAAATGATTCTGGTTGTGCCATCTTCACCAATACGTTCATAGAGTCTTTTAGTTCACTGACTGTCAGAAATCCAGTTTCTCGCTCTTGCATGTATGGATGTATGCCTTCACTCTTTGTAATTTCGAAAGTGATGAATATCTATTGAATTTTGAATCCTCAGACGTTGCAACTAAGACTGGTATTGAGATTCTTCTTCGTTCAGGAATTTCTGCCGGTGTGTTTTCAAGAATTGGCCATGTTTCGGGGTCGTTCTGAAGCCATTGTGGTCCATGCCACCATAAATTTGCATCACGAATCTGTTGGGGTGGTATTCCTCGTGACAGCATGCAGGATTTTCTTGTGATCTGATGTGTCTCCAATCATGCACATTGGTTAGCTCTTGTACCTGGCCAACCCTGTTTCCAACGAAAGTTTGCCATTGACTTGGTGAGCCTTTTAGCCAGGCCAAAACTATCATCGAGTCTGTCCATAGATAAGGGGTATGATTAATTTGTAGAACCTTCGATACCTTAGTATATAGTTGGGCAAGCAAATGTGCTGCACATAATTCCAATCTAGGAATTGATATTTATTTTAGTGGGGCCACTCGAGATTTGGAACACAATAATCTTACAGCGTTCTTTGATTTTATGTAAATGCACGCTCCGTATGCTCGTTCGGAAGCGTCTGAAAAACCGTGAATTTCATAATTGTTCACGCTGGGTGTCGTGATGACGCATCTGTTGATTCTTAATTCATTTATTGAATGTAAACCACGTTTGTACTTTTCCCACATTGTGTGAAGATTCATGGGTAATACTTCGTCCCAGTCTAATCCTTCTTGCCAGATTTGCTGCAATATGATCTTTGCCACAATCGTGATTGGCTCGAGTAAACCTAATGGATCGAAGATGCTTGCAATGTTGGAAAGTATGGATCTTTTCGTGATTTTTCTGGCGTCGTCTTTAACTGTGTATTGAAAATAATCTTGTGTGGGATTCCATACAAGTCCTAAGGTTTTTACCGCCTCTTGTTTGTGTAAATTGATGATTTGATGTTCGTCGGTAGTTAAAGATAAGGATTTGGTTAATTCAATGCTATTGGAACACCATTTCCTAAGAATAAAGCCGTAGGATTGTAGGGTATTCTTTAATTCTTTCTGAACTTCAAGAGCTTCAGCTGTCGAGCTAAAACCTGTCAAAAGATCATCAACATAAAATGATTCTCGTATGATTTTGCTTAATTCGGGCTTCTGTGATGAGATTTCATCCGCGATTTTTAAAAGACTGCGCGTGGACAGGAATGATGCTGCTGCTGTGCCGTATGTCACCGTCAATAAATTATATGACTGTATGGGTTCGTTCGGTGCATATCTCCATAAAATTCTTTGAAGGTTTGTGTCTTCATCATGTACTTTCACCATGCGATACATCTTCTCGATATCTGCAACTAACGCTATTTGATACATTCTGAAGCGTGTGAGAATAGTGAACTAATCAGGTTGTACCATTGCTCCAACTATCATTATATCGTTAAGAGAAAGACCGCTGTCTGATTTGGATCAAGCGTCGAAAACGACTCGCAACTTGGTCGTGGCGCTATCAGCCTTGATTACGGCATGATGTGGTAGATAATAATTCACACCTTGCACGTTGTCATTTTCGGTTGTCTCTCTCATGTGACCAAGAGTGATATACTCGCGAATAAACTCGTGGTATTGACGTTTCATTTCAGGTGTTATGCTTAGTTTCCTTTCCAAGTGTTCGAATCTTCGTAGAGCCGTGTCCTTGGAATCCCCCAATGCTTCTCTGTTCACCTTGAGAGGTAGTTTGACTGTAAACCTTCCGTCGTTGCTTCGGCTTGTGTTCCCTACAAAATGTTTTTCACACAGTTGCTCTTCTGGAGAAAGCATGACGTTTGAATCTTGAGTTATTTGATTTTCTAGCTCCCAAAACCTTTCGATTTTGGCGTTTAATCCTTGTAGGCTTAGGTTACAAGTTAGGTTATTCTGAATTGATGATGCAATTGGTCCAGCAAGAATCCAACCAAGCTTTGTCTTCTGTATGATTGGCATATCACGTCCCAAAGATATTTGACCAATGCACAATAGACTCCAAAATAGTTCTGCTCCTATTAGGACATCTATTGGGGTTGATTTGTTATATTCTGGATCTGCTAATTTGACTGTACCTGGTATTTTCCAACTGCTTGTTTCGATATCTCGTGGAGGTAGATTTTCCGTTATCCTTTGGAGTACAAAAAAATCAAGCTTCGCTTTGAATGAGTTGAATCGCGATTTGATAGTAGTACTTGTCCTACCTTGATAGATTGCTGATTGATACCTGTAATTGTTTGAGTTATGCTGCTTTTGTTTAATTTCAGTCGATTGCACAGATCGTTCGTGATGAAGTTTATATGTGAGCCCGAGTTCAGTAATGCACGGCAATTATGTTGCTTACCATTCTTGTCTTTGATATAAATTATTGCTGTAGATAACAATATTTGTTTCGTTGATTGTTGACATGCGCTACTGGCTATCGAGGAAACTGTTGCGTTCGGTTTGGTGATTGACGAATGCAATAACGTGTTGTAGTGCTCATCGCATTGTTTGCATTTGCTGGATCTACAATCTTCAACCATATGATTGCTTCTGAGGCAATTGAAGCAAAGTTTCATTCGTTTGACCTCTTTATTCTTTCCGGTACTGACAGTTTTATGAACTGTCGGCACTGGTATATAAAATGTTCATCTTTGCATTGTGGACATTTTTGCTTATAGTTCGTGACATAAGACGACTGCGTGCGCGCCTTATTCGCTTGCTCCTTGTGTTGCTTCGCGTTTGACTGGCATCCATAAATGGATTCGAGAGTTTGAGCACGATTTGTTAAAAAATTAATCAAATCTTGCAAATTGGGAATTTGATCTTTTTGAATGGATATCTCCCAACTACGTCTAGTTGTCGAATCTAATTTGTTAACTACTAAATAAATTATTAAAGTATCCCAATGGTTGGTGGGCTGTTCAAGCGATTCAAGAGCTCGTAAGTGCGTGAGGGTGTTGTCCAGAAGTTGGTGTATTGCAGTTGCCGACTCCTTTGTTAACGCGGGAATGTCGTGTAAACTCTTGACATGGTTATTAATAATAAGACGTTTATTTTGAAATCTATCTTTTAATAAATTCCATGCGATAGCGTAATTTACCGATGATACTTCTAAAGATTTGATGACTTGAGCCGCTTCGTTGTGCAAACACGATTTTAAGTAATGAAATTTTTCAATATCCGATAAAGACTGATTATTATGTATTAATGATGCAAACGTATCGTAAAAGTTTAACCATTCGTCATATGACCCGTAAAAAATAGGTAAAGTAATTCTTGGATATTTAATTTGTTGAACATTTTGAGGTTCACTGGTCAGTGTTTTGTTATCTTGCATATGTGTCCTTGCGTTTGCCGCGCTCTCGGCAGTTACGCAACCAGCAATGATTTCACGCGCCATTCCTACTACTTCAAAATAGTTGTATTCAAATATTTCACTATGCTTTTCCTCCGAATCATCGCCGTTTTCTATCCCGTCTATGCATAATGCTTCTATTTTGTTTTGCGTTTCGTCAAATTCTTCTAAATACCTCTTGAATCTGGTGATTTGTGATTTTATATTTTTGGGAGTATTTTTTAACGACTTTAGAGTTGTTTTTGTTGCCATATTGTTAAGGATATTTGCGCGGGAAGAATAAAGTTAAGCAGGAAAATGATTTGAGACTCACTTACCTTTACTGTTCTTGATTTGTTGTGATTTTGTTGTAATCCTGATGATTGTATTTTGATGGTTTGTTGACTTCGAGTTGTTTGTTGATTTCGTGTTGTTTGTTGACTTCGTGTTGTTTTTTGACATCTAAATGTCCGTGGTTTCGGCACCAAAAAATATGTTGTATTTATTATGATTTATTCAACACTTTAAGGAATTCATGCACACTCCATCTAATGCCACTGAGCGACGGTCTGTTTTTACACTAAATCAAATGCGCAGGGTCCTGGAATGCATCCAGTGGTACTTAAACAAATAGTTCAACAGTCAAGTATATTTCTTATTTTGTTATACGAATTAATGGTTAATTTATTTTTTTAAATTTGGTCAATATAATTAAAATTATTTTGTACTAACCTGTAATTAGCATGCATACTATTTATTTAAATTTTTTAAATTTTATTAAATTAAAAAAACTAAAAGTATTTTATTTAATTTGTTTTCGTCACCTTTTTTAAAAGTTTAAGGTCTTGTATATTTTGTAGCCCTCATTCCCTACCATGTGTAGAAATTGAGCTATATGGAAGGCTTCGTCTTCGTCGAAAAACCTTTCTTTCCATATTAGCTACTTTTCTTTTGTACAGTTCTCCACGTGTAGCATTTCTAGGTTGCCATACATTTTCACGAATATCTTGTTAATCTTTTAATTGTTTTCTCGTTTACTACTAAAAAATATGTTACTGAATATAAACTGTTTATAAATGATAAAAAGAATTGGGTGCCAAATTTGTAACATAAATAAAAATTAAATACAATAGTTTAATATGGCGTGAAATAAACTGGCTGTGATACTAAAAGTTACTAAAATTTACTAATACAACATATGTGCGATTCTGGGAACAAATTGGCTAGCTGTTGAGTATGAGATCTAAACTCTAGGGGATAGGAAGCATCTGAGAACACGCAGCCTAAAGGGGAAATAAAGATAGAGCGTCACAAGCTTATTTGTACGGCAAAATGTTCGGTTGCAAACCTGAACAATTTTCCAGAAAGTCGCGAAAATGTTGATTATGCTAATGTTGTATGCTACACATTTCTGAGGGAAAAAACAAAAAAGTGTTGACTCATATAATAATGATAAGAGCGGCGAACTTCTCGTTCAATGGATCTCTTAGAGTTAAGCAACTCTAGCGCGGTGACCCCCTGGATGGGTGACCGCTTGAGATCAGTAGCGTTAAGCAACGCTCGGCGTGGCGACCTCCTGGATGGGTGACCGCTTTAGATGAGTAGCGTTAAGCAATGCTCGGCGCGGTGACCCCTTGAATGGGTGACCGCTGGGTGGCGCGGTGAAACGCTCGTCGGTGTGGACAGGTGACGGGAAGGATAGGTGACGGTGAGGATGGGTGGCAGCGAGGATAATGAGGATATGTGGCGACTGTGATAGGGACCGGTGTGCGAATGTAAAATTCTTGTGTAGTTCTGAAAAGAACTGATTTTCCTGGTGGGCCAGGCCAACATACAAGGGACGCCGAGAGGGCCCTTGCAGGAGTACTGGCTGTACACCGGACTCGTTGAGCGGGCTAGTAACCAGAGCTTACTGTGGGTCAGGGATTTGGTACGTTACCGCTCGAAGAGAATTCGAAGTAGTGTTCGTTGTACGGGCTAGCAATCAGAGCTTAGTGTGGGTTAGGGCTCTGGTGCGTTACCGCAGCGAAGAGAGATACTGAAAGAAAACAAGGTAAAATAAAAGATAAGTTCTCAGACGAAAGCCAGAGGCAATCTGCCGTCTGGTACGATGCGGCCACTTTATATACGCTCCAATCCTCCCCCACTCCCAGGGTTGAGTGTGGGGGAGGAGTCAGAAAACAATTTATTGTATTTTCTAACAACTGAGATTATGTGTAACAAACTATAAATCCGATAATTTATTGTATTTTCTAACAACTGAGATTATGTCTAACAAAACTATCTCTTATCGTAACACACACAACATAAATTAACCACAGCTGGCTATATATACATCGTGATGTGGTCGGGCGTAAATGTACAACATTATGTGGGGATCCCTCCCAATGAAAAGACAAGAAAAAGAAGAAAAAAGAAGGCCTCTACTCGAAACGAGTGGAATTAGCTAAGCAGCGAGGTTACTGATTAGTGAAATTTAGACCTCGAAAAGTCACTCAAAGGAGGAATACCTAACGCATCCTCAACAATACAAATAAACACAATCCATGGGACGACACGAAAAAAAATTAAATTATTATTTAAGGTAATTAAAATTCCACAATTCAATACATTGTTTGACAGTGTGTTCGCAAAACATTTAACTTTTTATTTTTTTTTTTTTTAAGTTTTCAGCATCTAACAATATGCCGAAGAAAGGCAAAGCTAAGTTGACCCGACGAAATAAAAGTACCGTTCCAAAAATTTATACTTCTGTGGATAATCAACCTCGCACTTCTCAGCAAGTGGATGAGAATCTTGCTGATCCAAGTGGTAAGTTAGTTAGTTAGTTAGTTAGTTGAAATTTTTGGCGCACAGCAACAAAGGCTATTTGCGCCTAACGCAGCCCATCTAAATGACTAGACTATATATTAAAAAATAAAAATTTAGACAATAAATAAATAAATAAATAAATAAAATCATTAAAAATACGCATACTCAATAAAAGAAGTCTTGCACTGACAAACACAAATAAATAATATAAAAAGTCTGTTCGAAAATTTGAACAGACTCAGGGTGATGGTAAGAGGCTGTAAAGGGGCCAATTACCATCGTATATCACAGTCAATAACTAGAAACACATTAAAATAAGGTGCAAGACTTCACACATAAAACAATAAGTTCGATTCTCTCAGGAAGAGTATCAGCCTGTCCATGAGTACCCTGTCGTCACCTAAAGCAACTGACAGGTCATAGCACAGGCCTAACCTCTCCCTGACATCCTCGAACTGTACACATTCGGTTAAAATGTGTAACACAGACAAATCTGTGTTACACGTCTCACAGACAGGGGACTCTTCACCTCGAAGGAGGTGTCCATGGGTCCACCAACAGTGACCTATACGAAGGCGTGTGATGGCGGTTTCCTCCCTGCGGTTAATCCTGCAGGAAGAACCCCATGGTTTAACGTCTCCCTTAATCTGTCGTAACTTAACGTTCTGTGTGCGGCTCCACTCATGTTGCCACATGTCTAAAACCAGATGTGTCAGATGACTCTTTGCGTCATCTGGAAAAACGAAACTCACATCAATCATAGGTCTGCGAGAGGCGGCTTTTGCAGCTGCATCTGCCGCTTCGTTGCCTTTAATACCAACATGTCCCGGTATCCAAAACAGCTCTACCCTCACATTCTGAGCATTCAGGTTGTGGAGTAGCAACCGGATCTTTAGTACAAGAGGATGCACTGGATCTGGATCTTGGATACTGTTCAGAGAGCTCAGCGAGTCCGTCAAGATAACACTTGACCGACTTTGCTCTGACGAAACAAAACACAGGGCCTTGAAAATAGCGTACAGCTCAGCAGTGTACACACTCGTTATGGAGTGCAGACGGTACTGAAACTGTTGGCGTGGATTCAAAACAACGAACGCACACCCAACCCTGGTTCCGGATTTTGATCCGTCAGTAAAAATGACAGTATCCTCGAACCTAGGGACCAGTGTTCTTTGTAACTCATGTTGGTATTCGATAGGCAACGTAGTATCTTTATCAAACCTAGTTAATGTGAGGTTCACAAGTGGACGCGGTAGCGTCCATGGTGGAACAGCACACAAAACGAAACTTGCCATTTCAGGCATATTAAAATCAATATCGCCCAAAATGTCGAAAGTCCTCAGACCAAAAGGCCTATTGGCTCTTGGTTTTCTGTCATATATTTCTGTATGCCTATTTTGTAGAATAGGGTCATACGCGGGATGATCTGGCTTGGCACTGAGTGCAGCCATATACCGCAAGGATAGAATTTTACGACGATTGTACAGTGACGGTTCGCCTGCTTCACACAGCAGGCTTAGTATTGGACTGGTGCGAAATGCACCTGTGGCCAATCTAACCCCAGTGTGATGTACAGTGTCAAGAATTCTTATCTCTTGGTGTTTAGCTGACTCATAAGCTAGACATCCATAGTCCAGCTTAGAGCGCACTAGAGAACGATATAAACGCAACATGACAGTGCGGTCTGCACCCCATGTCTTGTGACTGAGGACCCGCAACAAATTGAGCGACTTTTGGCATTTTTTCTTGACGGACAAAAAATGTGCCCGCCAAGATAGACGGCTATCGAACACGAGACCCAGAAATCTGGCAGTATCGGCAAATGGTAACTGTGCTCCATTTAGTGTGAGTGTAGGATTGGGATGTACACCCCTTTTCCTACTAAAATGGACACATACAGTTTTGCTGGTCGAGAATTTAAAGCCATTTTCGGTTGCCCATGTATCGAGACGATTGATAGTCAGCTGAAGCTGACGTTCGATTGTACTAGTCTTTTGTCCGGCGACAAAGATACCAATGTCGTCGACAAATATCGAACTCTGTACAGGTAATCGAATACATGAAGCTGCACCGTTAATGGCAATTAAAAATAGCGTAACGCTCAGTATGGAGCCCTGTGGGACCCCATTGTCCAGTGCGAACATTTGTGACAAGGTATTTCCGATCCGCACCCTGAAGCGCCGGTTCGACATGAAGTCTTTTATAAAGAACATCAAGCGTCCCCGGAGACCCCAGGAATGCAGAGTACGGAGAATACCATAAATCCATGCAGTGTCATAGGCTTTCTCAATATCGAAAAACACAGCTACCAGGTGTTTGTTTTCAACGAAAGCATTTCTGATAGCTGTCTCTAGTCTGACCAGATGATCTGCTGTTGAGCGGTGACGGCGAAAGCCGCACTGTGTGTTGGCCAGCAAGTCGTTTGATTCTAAAAACCAAATCAGACGCTTGCTGATCATTCGCTCCATGAGCTTGCAGAGACAACTGGTCAGTGATATTGGTCTATAGCTAGAGGGCAAGTGTTTATCTTTCCCGACTTTGGGGATAGGAATTATATGAGATTCCTTCCACTTGGTCGGGCACTTGCCCTCAGTCCATATCCTGTTATAGACATTCAAAAGCCTAGACTTAGATGATTCCGGAAGATTTCGGATCATACCATAATGTATCGCATCTGGACCAGGAGAGCTATCCTTACACTTTGACATCGCGCTATCTAGCTCTTCACGAGAGAAAAGCAGGTTGTATACCTCGTCGTTCCTAGAAAAGAAATTTAGAGGTATAGATTCGAGGCCTGCTTTACGAGTTAGAAACTCGGGTGAATAATGTTCAGAGCTAGAATTGAACGCAAAATTAGATGCCAAAGTGTTAGCAATTTCGACCGCTGAGGTAACTACGTTACCATTTACCGATAGACCAGCAATGGCTGTAGCTGTATTTAGACCGGATATTTTCCGGACCTTCTCCCAAACTTTGGCCACTGGAGTGGCAACTGTAACGGTGCATACGTATTTGCGCCATGATTCGCGCTTGCTTTCTTTCACAATCCTCTTAGCACGAGCTTTCGCTCGTTGGAAGGCTATCATGTTTGTCTCTGTTGGACAACGACGGAATGTATTGAAGAGGTGTCTCCTTTCACGTAGCGCCAAGTCGCATTCCTCGTTCCACCAGGGAACGGGAACTCGGCGGGGCTGAGTGGATGACAGCGGTATGCTGCTTTCAGCCGCGCTCGTGATGGAATCCGTGAAATGATTCACCTCTTCGTCTACGCTCAAGTTCGGAATATCCTCGTGAGAGAATGATTCTGCGAACTTGGTCCAATCTGCTTTCCGAAGAACCCACTGTGGCCAGCGGGATTCGGGTACAGTATTGAACAGAGGCCTTAAGAAGATTGGAAAGTGATCACTACCGCACAGGTCGTGATGCACGTCCCATTTGAACAACGGAGCGATGGCTCCTGAAACGACGCTAAGATCTATGGCACTGAATGTACCCGTTGCTGCACAGAAGTGCGTGGGTCTGCCGTCGTTCAAAAAGCTCAAACTCAAATCGTTCAACATAGTCTCCAGGTGACGTCCCCGTCGATCGTTCCGCACCGATCCCCAACATACATTGTAGGCGTTAAAATCGCCTAGTAGTATGAAGGGTGGTGGGAGTTGATCGATGATGTTCACGACATCTCGGATGTCAGTTCGAACACCAGGGGGAAGGTAGATAGAACAAATCGTCACCTGGAGGGGAAGTGCAACACGAACTGCTACGACCTGCAACTCAGTGTCAATGTCTACAGGATCGTGGTACAATGTGTCTCTAACGAGAATTGCCACGCCGTCACATGCTCTTGCCCCCGTAAGGAAATCCGTGCGAAACACGGAGTATCCTCGAGGAGAGAATGTGTCGGTTTCCGTGAAATTTGTTTCCTGCAGACAAACACACGAAGGCGCAAAATTGGAGAATAACAGTCGCAGTTCTTCGTAGCGCTGATATACACCGTTACAGTTCCACTGGATTAGTGGACCAGTCATTTTTGTTTAGGGGAGTTACCCCGCAACCTAATGATCTTTGGTTTACCCTTAGGTTGCGGGTCAACAGCCATTTTCTCGGCCACGGTTTCACTTGTTTGTCCAGGTGCCTTGGTGGACACACTGGACTCCTTTTTTGATTGTTTTGTTCTCACTGGTATCCAGTGAGAACCAACGGGTCCCTTATCAGTCTCCTTTTCAGGAGCGACTGATGAAGGCTTTGTAGAAGCGACCATTCTCTGGTCGCTTCTCGTTTTTGGAGAAGACTGTGGGGTCTTCTCCTTAGGTGGTGGGGAGAACTGAGGTTGAGTGCGTTCTCCTATATGGGAGGGGGATTTATTCAGACCCGATCCCCCTGGTTGTGGGGTCTGAACACTGGTCTCTTGGACCGATTCCGCCACCTTTTCCGTGTCGGACTTTTGTGACGCAGCTGTCACTGACGTTTTTACTGTCGGACGAAGCACTGACTCCGTCTGAGTCTGGACACTGGCTGTCTTCTTTGCAGCTACTTGTGCGAAGGATTTCGCAAAAGTGACCGGCGCAGTCTCTTTATACTTCTTCTTGGCGTCGAAATACGGTATTCTATCTTTCGTCTTGATGACCTGAATAGCCTTCTCTTCTAAGTACGTTGGGCAGTGGCGTGAAGTCGATGCATGCGCACCTTTACAGTTCACGCAGTGTGCCGCGTTTGGACAGTTTTCAACTTCATGTTGATCCTGCCCGCAGTTGGCACAGATGGACTGCTTGCCACAACGACTAGAGGTGTGACCATAACGCTGGCACTTGTAGCATCGCATCGGGTTGGGATAGTAGGGGCGAACGTTACAAACGTTGTACCCCACCTTAACCGATGCTGGACACCTAGTACCAGCGAAAGATACCACCATAGAAATAGAAGGCTTACCGTTTCGGGGGTTAAGTTTTCTACATTCAATGACACCTTGCGATGCCATTTCCTGCACAAACTCTTCCTCCGTAACATACGCAAGGTCACGGTCTGTAACGACGCCTCGAGAAGTATTCAGTGCCTTATGTGGCTGTACCGAGATACGATACTCGCCAAATCCTTCGCATTTCTGAAGCGTTGAAGATGCCTCATTTTCTGCCTCAATTAATAATGTTCCATCCGACAGTTTTCTTACCGACCTAATACCAGTTGGACACGTTTTTCCCAGCGTTCGGGCAACAAAGAAGGGGGACATCTCCTTAAAAGATATACCCTCTTCTTGCACCTTCACGACAAGAAAACGAGGCACTGGCGCACAAAACTCAACTGATCTGCTGTCTACCTTCTTGGGAGAAGGCCTTACACATCCCTCATCGGATGACTGAGCATCACGACGAGGTCTCTTGTTTGATTTTTTACGGAGTTTACTCTCAACCTTGGCGGAATTTAAAGAAAATTGATCCCTCCGGGTAGTCGCCATACCCGTATACTAAGTTTCATCACCCTGCCATGCCCACCCACCAGGGAGCCCCACACAGGGGACGTTGGCCGCAAACCGGCTCATTGCGCCAGGCATGTCAGGATGATATAGCATCGGGGGAAGTAGTCACGGGCTGCTCGACCCGCTCGAGAACCAGTAGTAGCCAACTCTGGAACCGGGCGAGCTGCATCCGCTCCCACAGACCCCCGAATACTTGTCTAGTGGCACGGCATTACCCCGGCATCCACGATCCAGTAGTGGAGCCACTCTATTCATGAACCGTGACACCAGCCGATTGACTGAGCTGACCAGACTCAGCCTCCCGTTTTACCGAATCCGAGGCCAAAGAAGGCGTGTTGGGATCGTACTGTCCGCGGGCAGCAGTCTCCCTCAACCGACCAGGACCCTCTTCTCCTGCGTTACGGGTCTCCACGCACGGCAAACACGTGGGTAGGAATTTAAGTGGGAGATCAAAGAGACAACAGATAAGCCTATTCCCACAATCGGCTTCTCTGAACTGTCTCCTCCCAAATGATATGTGATTCAGGGTACGTGGGATCATCAGGCCCAAAAGCTCTTTATGGTCAGGTGATGCGACCATTATGAACTTCCCTTGCGTGATTGAGGGTACGCGGGATCATCAGGCCCGAAAGCTCGACAAATGGCCAGGTGTTATGGCCATTATGAACTTCCCCTGCGGGCTGATCCAAGTGGTAACAAGAGTTGATGATTGTCACAGGAGGTAGAACATAATTTTTCTGAAACCTCTTCTGACGAGGTTAGTTCAGTGCAGATTACTAGCCAGGCAGAAAGAGTACGTGCTGCAAGAGCACAAGAAAGTGCAGAGCAGCGTACTATTCGTCTGGCCGCAATGGCATCCCGTTCTCAGGCTAGAAAAACTAGCGAGACCCTTGAACACCGTGTTACACGTCTGAGAGAAATGGCAGTTCGCGCTAAGGCTCGAAGAGCCGAGGAAAACTCTATACAATGTGATTAACAGTTTACAGTGATGAAAGCCCGTGTGGCAATAAGGAGAGCACATGAAAACCCCGAACAACATGGTCAACGTTTTGCGGATATGGCAGTCCATACTACATTATGGGTAGTTGACGAAGACCCTGACAAGCGTGCTGCACGTTTGGCAAATATGGCGGCCCGTGCTGAAATAAGAAGAGCTGCCGAAACCCCAGAGCAGCGTGGCGATCGTCTGGCGGCGGTGGTTGCTCGCCAACAAGCTGCGAGATTCGAAGAGGATGCCGTTGCACGTCGAGACCGCCTTGCTACCAGGGCAGCGAATGATCGTCACAAATACGTCGCCGTGTAACATGCTTGTGAATCACACCCTTGGCAGCCACTCACGACGATATATCCGTCTATTTTTTGGGAGCTATGGACATTTTGTGTAGCTTCTGCTCTGCACAGCATTTTTCCCAGGAGCGAACTACTCGGAGAACATACCCTACCTGTTGCAAAAGTGGTTTAATACACTTGGACCCTCTAAGACCATATCCGGAACTACTAGAGTCATTGCTGATGAAACGTCATCCACAGTCACGTAATTTTTTCGAGAACATAAGATTGTACAACAGCGCAATGTCTTTCGCGTCCATCGGTGCCACTATCAGTTTGCCGCCTTGTCGTAGTCCTTACTGCTTCCGTATACACGGGCACATATATCATAAGATAAGTAATATAGATGATGGCGGAGACAAAAAGCGTTACGGACAGTTGTACTTCTTGGACACAGCAAAGGCGCTTGGCTGTCGACGAGATTTTATCGTTGACGATGCCTGCCGTGAGGATTTGTTAGCGTCTCTTGATCTCCTGTTGCGAGAGATAAGCCCGTTTGCGGAGGCATACATGTTTATGCGTAATGTTGTGGAGAGATCAAGGCAGTTGGCTCTGATCACGGATGAGCCACCTGAAGTTGTGATGCAAATTGCAGAAGACCGTAGGATGAATGCCAGACGTTACAGCATCCCGACCGCAAATGAGGTAGCCGTAGTATTTACGCACTATTGATGGTGCTCCACCTTTATAGCGTGATATGAGGATCTATATGCGCGGAGAAAAATTCCTTAATATCAGCATCCGGAGCCCAAATTGTGATCCTCTGTGTTATGCCCTTCTGTGTCCACCAGGTGAGCCCGGTTGGTGGACGGAGTTATCAGTCAGAGGACACGTGATTTAGGAGCAAGAAGGACCCGGATTACGATTCAGGAATTTTACTCCTATAGATTAGCTGTCCGCAGGAACCAGTTTAATCCTCTGCTTAACGCAGGAAAACTGACGCAACAATTTATTGTTGACGCGTATGTGAAGCGCACCGCCTTAATTTCAACCGCCAGAAACAAGACAACTTTAGAGTGGAACATTATCAGGGCTTGATAGACCATTGGCAGAACGAAGCACTGAATGCTGATGTCCGACCTGGCAGAATAATAATTTTGCCTTCTTCCTTTATGGGTAGCCCGCGAGCCATACGGAAATACTATCAAGACGCGATGGCCATAATCACAAAATATGGCAAACCTGATTTGTTTATAATATTTACATGCAATCCCAAATGGGCAGAAATCCAAGAAAACTTAGAACCGTGACAGTCCGTGGAGCACAGACCAGATTTGGTTGCTCGAGTTTTCAATTTGAAACTGAAAGAGCTGATGAAGGATATCAGGGAGCGGCACGTTCTGGGAACAACCATTTCCTTCGTCTATACGATTGAATTTCAAAAGCGCGGCCTGCCGCACGCCCATATCCTCATTATCTTGCGTGACGAAAATAAGTTTCGCGAACCAAATGAAATCGACAGTCTGGTCTGCGCTGAACTCCCGGATTCTGAGAGAAAATTTTGTTCAAAAAAGGCACACACTATATAATGCCACTGATTATGATTTTTGATTCTGGGAAAGAATTTAGAAAAATTTCCATATTATATCTTTCGGGAAACTTTTTCTTTAAATTTTTATTGATGGAGGACAGTAATAAAAAAATTGTTCAAAAAAGGCAAACAATATATGACAACGATTACGAAATATAAATCCCCGAAGGTATTTGAAAAAAAGCCAACAATTTTTCCGTCATGAAACATTTTATATTAATACTAGCTGAAAACCCGTGCTTCGCTACGGTATATTGATGGTCTCATGGAGCACAGGAGATACGAAGGGTTTCTCCCGAATTTCATATCTCTTTGTCAAGGGACGCTCTATCGAATAAAAAATACCAATTTACTTCGTAAGAGATGAAATTTAAAAAACTGTCAAACGCTTTCTAAATAGATACCTATGTACCAAAATGAAGTGTTATAACTCAGGAAATACAAAGCTTTTTATAATTTACCCCGAATGCATACTCATCAATTTAGGGGTTGATTAGGGCAAATACGTGAATTTCTGTTTTAAACATTTGTATGGGTATAATTTGTAAGAAAAAACCAAGTCGATATCTCATTGAGCCTAAGAGTTATTGAGGCATCCCTAAATCAAATTTCACCTCATTTCACCACTTAAAAATGGAATTAAGAAAAATCTCTTCTTATTGGTCTCTTACGTCATGGAGGAAATGTAAGCCTCGAATTTCATGTCTTAATGTCCATTGAATTTTCTATCGAATAATAAATACTAATTTACCCCTTTAGGGATGAAACTTAAAAAAAACTGTGAAAACACTTGTTTTTGAAAAGATTTTGAAAAAGGTGTTTTAAAAAAGGCACTTATATGCGAAAGATGAATGTTATATCTCAACAAACAGGAAAAACTACGGGTACTATAATTCATCCCGTTTGGAGTGGATTGGGACGAAAACATAATTTTTTTTTTTAATTATTGTATGTTATTGAATGTATGTTTAAATTTTTTAGCCCCTTAGAAGTCGACTTTCGAAGAATCTCTTCCTAGGGGTACTTACGTCATGGAAGGAATCAACTTTGCGAATTTCATATATCTATGTCAAAGGAACGTTCTATCGAATAAAAATATCCATTAACCCCATTAAGGGTGCATTTTAAAAAAATGTCAAAACCATTTCGGGACATTTTAAAAAGACAAAGTCTATTTGCCAAAAAGGAATGTTATAACTCAACAAATACATAAAATACGACGAGATATATAATTCACCCCGAATATAGATTCACCCCTTTACGGATTGATTAGGATAAAATCTTGAAATAAGTTTTTCGATATTTGCATGGGTAATCTTTAAGCAAAAACTAAGTCGATATCTTATTGGTCCTAAGAGATATTAAGGAATCCTTGAAATCACACCTCCTGTTTTCACCTTTTAGGGGTGAAATTTAAAAAAACTGTCAAAACCATTTCGAGATATTTTAAAAAGACACCTATGTGCCAAAAAGTAATCTTGCAACTAAACGAACACAGGAAATACAACGGGATGTATAATCCACCCCGATTGTAGGTTCACCCCTTTAGGGGTTGATTAGGGCAAAATCCCGAAATTGATTTTTCGGTATTTGTATGGGTAATACTTGTAAGCAAAAAATAAATCGGTATCCCATCGGCCCTAAGAGATATTAAGGAATTCTTGAAATCACATTTCACCCCTTTTCATCCCTTAGGAGTGGAATTTCGAAAAATCCCTTCTTAGTGGGTGCTTACGTCATGAAGGGAATATACTCTCCGAATTTCAAGTTTCTAGGCCCAGGGGTTCGGGCTGGGAAATATTTTAAAAAGACACCTATGTGCCAAAATGGAATGTTGCAACTAAACAAACACATGAAATACGACGCGATGTATATTTCAGCCGAACTGTAGAATTACCCCTTTAAGGGCTGATTAGGATAAAATCCTGACATAGGTTTTTCGGCATTTGCATGGGTAGTCTCTGTAAGCAAAAACCAAGTCGATATCTTATTGATCCTAGGAGATATTAAGGAATCCTTGAAATCACAATTCACTCCATATCATCCTTATTTAAAAAAACTGTCAAAACCATTTCGAGATATCTTATAAACGACAAACACAGGAAATACGACGGAATGTATAATTCACCCCAATTGTAGGTTCACCCCTTTAGGGTTTGATTAAGATAAAATTCTGAAATAAGTTTTTCGGAATTCGCATGGATAGTCTTTGTAAGCAAAAAGCAAGTCGATATCTTGGTCCTAAGAGGTATCAAGGAATTCTTGAAATCACAATTCACCCCTTTTCAGCCTTTAAGGGTGCATTTTAAAAAACTGTCAAAACCATTTCGAGATATTTTAAAAAGACAGCTTCCCTATGTGCCAAAAAAATATGTTGCAACTAAACGAACACAGGAATAACGACGGGATTTTCACCCCGATTATAAATCCACCCCTTCAGGGGTTGATTAAGACAAAAACCTGAAATATGTTTTTTGGTATTTGTATGGGTAATCTTTGTAAGCAAAAAGCAAGTCAATATCTTATTGGTTCTAAAAGATATTAAGAAATCCTTGAAATCACAATTCACCCCTTTTCACCTTATAGGGATGAAATTTTAAAGAACTGTCAAAATCATTTCGGCAAATTTTAAAAAGACACCTAAGAACCATAAAGTAATGTTGCAACTAAACGAACACAGGAAATACGACGGGATGTATAATTCACCCCGATTGTAGATCCACCCCTTTAGGGGTTGATTAAGACAAAATCCTGAAATAAGTTTTTCGGTATTTGAATGGGTAATCTTTATAAGCAAAAAGCGCGTCAATATCTTATTGGCCCTAAGAGATTTAAGGAATCCTTGAAATCACAATTCACCCCTTTTCACTCTTTAGGGGTGAAATTTTAAAAAACTATCAAAACATTTTCGAGATATTTAAAAAAGATACCTATGTGCCAAAAAGTAATGTTGCAACTAAACGAACACAGGAAATACGACGGGATGTATAATTCATCTCGATTGTTGATCCACCACCCCTTAAGGGGTTGATTAGGACAAAATCCAAAAATTGGTTTTTCGGTACTTGCATGGGTAATACTTGTAAGCAAAAAATAAGTCGGTATCCCATCGGCCCTAAGAGATATTAAGGAATTCTTGAAATCACATTTCACCCCTTTTCATCCCTTAGGAGTGGAATTGTGGAGTGGAATTGAAACCAAGTCGATATCTTATTGGTGTTAAAAAATATTAAACAATCCTTGAAATCACGAGGACATCCTAAGCAAAAAGTGTAAGCAAAAAGCAAGTCGATATCTTATTGGTCCTAAGAGATATTAAGGAATCCTTGAAATCACAATTCACCCTTTTTCACCCTTTAGGGGTGAAATTTAAAAAAAACTGTCAATACTATTTCGAGATATTTTAAAAATACATCTATGTGCCAAAAATTAATATTGCAACTAAACGAACAGAGGAAATACGACGGGATGTATAATTCACCTTGATTTTAGATCCATCCCTTTAGGGGTTGATTAGGACCAAATCCTGAAATAAGTTTTTCGGTATTTGTATGGGTAATCTTCGTAAGCAAAAAGCAAGTCGATATCTTATTGGTCCTAAGAGATATTAAGGAATCCTTGAAATCACAATTCATCCCTTTTCACCCTTTAGGGGGTAATTTTAAAAAAATGTCAAAACTATTTCGAGATATTTTAAAAAGATACCTATGTGCCAAAAAGTAATGTTGCAACTAAACGAACACAGGAAAACCGGCGGGATATATAATTCACCCCGATTGTAGATCCACCCCTTAAGGGCTTGATTAGGACAAAATCCAAAAATTGGTTTTTCGGCATTTGCAAGGGTAGTTTTTGTAAACAAAAACCAAGTAGATATTTTATTGGTGTTAAAAAATATTAAACAATCCTTGAAATCACATTTCACCCTTTTTCACCCTTTAGGGGTTAAATTTAAAAAAGTTGTCAAAACCATTTCGAGATATTTTAAAATGACGCCTGTGTGCCAAAAAGAAACCTTATATCTCAATAAACACAGGGAATACGACGGGCTGTATAATTCACCCCGATTGTAGATCCATCCTTTAGGGGTTGATTAGGACAAAATCCTGAAATATATTTTTCGGTATTTGTATAGATAATCTTTGTCAGCAAAACGCAAGGCATCTTATTGGCCCTAAGAGATTTAAGGAATCCTTGAAATCACAATTCACCCCTTTTCACCATTTAGGGGTGAAATTTTAAAAAACTATCAAAACCTTTTCGAGATATTTTAAAAAGACACCTATCTGCTAAAAAGTAATGTTGCTACTAAACGTACGCAAAAATACGACGGAATGTATAACTCACCCCGATTGTAGATCCACCCCTTTAGGGGTTGATTAGGACAAATTCCTGAAATACGTTTTTCGGTAATTGTATGGATAATCTTTGCAAGCAAACAGTAAGTCTATATCTTATTGGTCCTAAGAGATATTAAGGAATCCTTGAAATCACAATTCACCCCCTTTCAACCCTTAGGGGTGAAATTTTAAAAAACTGTCAAACCCATTTCGAGATATTTTAAAAAGACACCTATGTGCCATAAAGTAATGCTGCAACTAATGAACACAGGAAATACGACGGGATGTATAATTCACCCCGATTGTAGATCCACCCCTTTAGGGGTTGATTAGGGTAAAATCCTGAAATTGGTGATTCGGTATTTGTATAGGTAATCTTTGTAGATATCTTATTGGTTCTAAGAGATATTAAGAAATACTTGAAATCATAATAATAGAAGTCGATATCTTATTGGTTCTAAGAGATATTAAGAAATACTTGAAATCATAATTCACCCCTTTTCACCCTATAGGGGTGAAATTTTAAAAAACTACCAAAACCTTTTCGAGATATTTTTAAAATACTCCTCTGTGCTAAAAAGTAATGTTGCAACTAAACGAACACAGGAAATACGACGGAATGTATAACTCACCCCGATTGTAGATCCACCCCTTTAGGGGTTGATTAGGAAACATTCCTGAAATAAGTTTTTCGGTAATTGTATGGCTAATCTTTGCAAGCAAACAGTAAGTCGATCAATAAGATGATCCTAAAAGATATTAAGGAATCCTTGAAATCACAATTCACCCCTTTTCAACACTTAGGGATGGAATTTTAAAAAACTGTCAAACCCATTTCGAGATATTTTAAAAAGACACCTATGTGCCAAAAAGTAATGTTGCAACTAAACGAACACATGAATTACGACGGGGTGTATAATTCACCCCGATTGTAGATCCACCCCTTTAGGGGTTGATTAGGACAAAATCCTGAAATTGGTGATTCGGTATGTGTAAGGGTAATCTTTGTAAGCAAAAAGCAAGTCGATATCTTATTGGTCCTAAGAGATATTAAAGAATCCTTAAAATCACAATTCACCCCTTTTCACCCTTTAGGGGTGAAATTTCAAAAAACTGTCAATATCATTTCGAGATATTTTAAAAAGACACCTATGTGCCAAAAAGTAATCTTGCAACTAAACGAACACAGGAAATACAACGGGATGTATAATCCACCCCGATTGTAGGTTCACCCCTTTAGGGGTTGATTAGGGCAAAATCCCGAAATTGATTTTTCGGTATTTGTATGGGTAATACTTGTAAGCAAAAAATAAATCGGTATCCCATCGGCCCTAAGAGATATTAAGGAATTCTTGAAATCACATTTCACCCCTTTTCATCCCTTAGGAGTGGAGTTTCGAAAAATCCCTTCTTAGTGGGTGCTTACGTCATGAAGGGAATATACTCTCCGAATTTCAAGTTTCTAGGCCCAGGGGTTCGGGCTGGGCGGTGATGAGTGAGTCAGTCAGTCAGTCAGTCAGTCAGGACACTGCCTTTTATATATATAGACTAGCTGAAAACCCGTGCTTCGCTACGGTATATTGATGGTCTCATTGACATAAAATCCGCAGTTTGTTTTTAAACTTGTGTATGGGTAACCTTCGTAACAAAAAATCTAGTCGATATCTCATCTGTCCTAAGAGATATTGAGGAATCCGTGAAAAAACAGTTTACTCCTTTTCACCAAATAGGGGTCGAACTTGAAAAAATCCTTTCTTAGTGGGTTCTTACGTCATACTGAAAAATGTACTCTCCTATAATTTTTTATTTTTATTTTATTTTTATATATTCTTATTTTAAAAATGTACACCCGTAATTTTTTATTTCTAACAAAAAAATACTAATTTACCCTTTAGGAGTGAAAGAAAAGTGTCAAAACACATATATGCCAAAATGGAATGTTATAACTCAACAACCGCAGGATATACAAAGGGTTCACCCCGAATGTAGAATTCACCCCGAATGTAGAATTCACCCCGAATGTAGAATTCACCCCGAATTCACCCCGAATTCACCCCGAATGTAGATTCACCCCTTTAGGGGTTGATTAAGATAAAATCCTGAAATACATTTTTCGGCATTTGTATGGGTAATTTTTATAAGCAAAAACCAAGTCTATATCTTATTGATCCTAGAAGATATTAAGGCGTCCTTGAAATCACAATTCCCTCTTTTCACCCTTTAGGGGTGATATTTGTTAAAGGTAAAAAACTGTTAAAACCATTTCGAGATATTTTAAAAAGACCCCTATGTGCCAAAAAGAAACGTTATAACTCAACAAACACAGGAAATACGACGCGATGTATAATCTACCCCGTTTGTAGAATCACCCCTTTAGGGGTTGATTAGGACGAAATCCTGAAATAAGTTTTTCGGCATTTGTATGGATAATTTTTGTAAGCAAACACCAAGTCGATATCTTATTGGTCCTAAAAGAATTAAGGTATTACTGAAATCACATTTCACCCCTTTTCAACCTTAAGAGGTGAAATTAAAAAAAAAAAATAGCAAAATCATTTCGAGATATTAAAAAAAAAATACCTATGTGCCAAAAGGTAATGTTGCAACTAAACGAACACAGGAAATACGACGGGATGTATAATTCATCCCGATTGTAGATCCACCCCTTAAGGGGTTGCTTAGGACAAAATCAAAAATTTGGTTTTTCGGTATTTGCATGGGTAGTTTTTTTAAGCAAAAACCAAGTCAATATCTTATTGGTCCTAAAAAATGTTAAACAATCCTTGAAATCACATTTTACCCCTTTTCACTCTTTAGGGGTTAAATTTAAAAAAATTGTCAAAACCATTTCGAGATATTTTAAAAATACGCCTATGTGCCAAAAAGAAACCTTATAACTCAACAAACACAGGGAATAGGACGGGATGTATAATTCACCCCAATTGTAAATTCACCCTTTTGGGGTTGATTAGGATAAAATCCTGTAACATATTTTTCCGTATTTGTATTGGTAATCTTTGTAAGCAAAAAGTCGATATCTTATTGGTCCTAAGAGATATTAAGGAATCCTTGAAATCACAATTCACCCCTTTTAACCCTTTAGGGGTGAAATTTAAAAAAACTGTCAATACCATTTCGAGATATTTTAAAAAGACACCTATGTACCAAAAATTAATGTTGCAACTAAACGAACACAGGAAATACAACGGGATGTATAATCCACCCCGATTGTAGGTTCACCCCTTTAGGGGTTGATTAGGACAAAATCCTGAAATAAGTTTTTCGGTATTTATACGGGTAATCTTCGTAAGCAAAAAGCAAGTCGATATCTTATTGGTCCTAAGAGGTATTAAGGAATCCTTGAAATCACAATTCACCCCTTTTCACCCTTTAGGGAGTAATTTTAAAAAACTGTCAAAGCTATTTCGAGATATTTTAAAAATATACCTATGTGCCAAATTTAATGTTGCAACTAAACGAACAGAGGAAATACGACGGGATGTATAATTCACCCCGATTGTAGATCCATCCCTTTAGGGGTTGATTAGGACCAAATCCTGAAATAAGTTTTTCGGTATTTTTATGGGTAATCTTCGTAAGTAAAAAGCAAGTCGGTATCTTATTGGTCCTAAGAGATATTAAGAAATCCTTCAAATCACAATTCATCCCTTTTCACCCTTTAGGAGGTTATTTTAAAAAACTGTCTATAATATATGTTTCGAGATATTTTAAAAAGATACCTATGTGCCAAAAAGTAATGTTGCAACTAAACGAACACTAAGCTGGACTATGGATGTCTAGCTTATGGGTCAGCTAAACACCAAGAGATACGAATTCTTGACACTGTACATCACACTGGGGTTAGATTGGCCACTGGTGCATTTCGCACCAGCCCAATACTAAGCCTGCTGTGTGAAGCAGGCGAACCGTCACTGTACAATCGTCGTAAAATTCTATCTCTGCGATATATGGCTGCACTTAGTGCCAAGCCAGATCATCCCGCGTATGACCCTATTCTACAAAATAGGCACACAGAGATTTATGACAGAAAACCAAGAGCCAATAGGCCTTTTGGTCTGAGGACTTTCGACATTTTGGGCGATATTGATTTTAATATGCCTGAAATGGCAAGTTTCAATTTGTGTGCTGTTCCACCATGGACGCTACCACGTCCACTTGTGAACCTCACATTAACTAGGTTTGATAAAGATACTACGTTGCCTATCGAATACCAACATGAGTTACAAAGAACACTGGTCCCTAGGTTCGATGATACTGTCATTTTTACTGACGGATCAAAATCCGGAACCAGGGTTGGGTGTGCGTTCGTTGTTTTGAATCCACGCCAACAGTTTCAGTACCGTCTGCACTCCATAACGAGTGTGTACACTGCTGAGCTGTACGCTATTTTCAAGGCCCTGTGTTTTGTTTTGTCAGAGCAAATTCGGTCAAGTGTTATCTTGACGGACTCGCTGAGCGCTCTGAACAGTATCCAAGATCCAGATCCAGTGCATCCTCTTGTACTAAAGATCCGGTTGCTACTCTACAATCTCAATGCTCAGAATGTGAGGGTAGAGCTGTTTTGGATACCGGGACATGTTGGTATTAAAGGCAACGAAGCGGCAGATGCAGCTGCAAAAGCCGCCTCTCACAGACCTATGATTGATGTGAGTTTCGTTTTTCCAGATGACGCAAAGAGTCATCTGAAACATCTGGTTTTAGACATGTGGCAACATGAGTGGAGCCGCACACAGAACGTTAAGTTACGACAGATTAAGGGAGACGTTAAACCATGGGGTTCTTCCTGCAGGATTAACCGCAGGGAGGAAACCGCCATCACACGCCTCCGTATAGGTCACTGTTGGTGGACCCATGGGCACCTCCTTCGAGGTGAAGAGTCCCCTATCTGTGAGACGTGTAACACAGATTTGTCTGTGTTACACTTTTTAACTGAGTGTGTACAGTTCGAGGATGTCAGGGAGAGGTTAGGCCTGTGCTATGACCTGTCAGTTGCTTTAGGTGACGACAGGGTACTCATGGACAGGCTGATACTCTTCCTGAGAGAATCGAACTTATTGTTTTATGTGTGAAGTCTTGCACCTTATTTTAATGTGTTTCTAGTTATTGACTGTGATATTCGATGGTAATTGGCCCCTTTACAGCCTCTTACCATCACCCTGAGTCTGTTCATATTTTCGAACAGACTTTTTATATTATTTATTTGTGTTTGTCAGTGCAAGATTTCTTTAATTGAGTATGCGTATTTTTTAATGTTTTTATCTATTTATGTATTGTCGAATATATTGTTTTTAATATTTGGTCTAGTCATTTAAATGGGCTGCGTTAGGCGCAAATAGCCTTTGTTGCTGTGCGCCAAAAATTTTAACTAACTAACTAACTAACAACTAAACGAACACAGGAAATACGGCGGCATGTATAATTCACCCCGATTGTAGATCCACCCCTTAAGGGGTTGATTAGGAAGAAATCAAAAATTTGGTTTTTCGGTATTTGCATGGGTAGTTTTTGTAAGCAAAAACCAAGTCAATATCTTATTGGTCCTAAAAAATGTTAAACAATCCTTGAAATCACATTTTACCCCTTTTCACTCTTTAGGGGTTAAATTTAAAAAAATTGTCAAAACCATTTCGAGATATTTTAAAAATACGCCTATGTGCCAAAAAGAAACCTTATAACTCAACAAACACAGGGAATACGACGGGATGTATAATTCACTCCAATTGTAGATTCACCCTTTTGGGGTTGATTAGGACAAAATCCTGTAACATATTTTTCCGTATTTGTATTGGTAATCTTTGTAAGCAAAAAGCAAGTCGATATCTTATTGGTCCTAAGAGATATTAAGGAATCCTTGAAATCACAATTCACCCCTTTAGGGGTGAAATTTAAAAAAACTGTAAATACCATTTCGAGATATTTTAAAAAGACACCTATGTGCCAAAAATTAATGTTGCAACTAAACGAACACAGGAAATACAACGGGATGTATAATCCACCCCGATTGTAGGTTCACCCCTTTAGGGGTTGATTAGGACAAAATCCTGAAATAAGTTTTTCGGTATTTATACGGGTAATCTTCGTAAGCAAAAAGCAAGTCGATATCTTATTGGTCCTAAGAGATATTAAGAAATCCTTGAAATCACAATTCATCCCTTTTCACCCTTTAGGGGGTAATTTTAAAAACTGTCTATAATATATATTTCCAGATATTTTAAAAAGATACCTATGTGCCAAAAAGTAATGTTGCAACTAAACGAACACAAGGAATACGGCGGGATGTATAATTCACCCCGATTGTAGATCCACCCCTTAAGGGGTTGATTAGGACAAAATCAAAAAAGTTTTTCGGCATTTGCAAGGGTAGTTTGTGTAAGCAAAAACCAAGTCGATATCTTATTGGTGTTAAAAAATATTAAACAATCTTTGAAATCACATTTCACCCATTTTCACCCTTTAGGGGTTAAATTTAAAAAAGTTGTCAAAACCATTTCGAGATATTTTAAAAAGACGCCTATGTGCTAAAAAGAAACCTTATATCTCAATAAACACAGGGAATACGACGGGATGTATAATTCACCCCGATTGTAGATCCATCCTTTAGGGGTTGATTAGGACGAAATCCTGAAATATATTTTTCGGTATTTGTATGGGTAATCTTTGTAAGCAAAAAGCGATTCAATATGTTATTGGCCCTAAGAGATTTAAGGAATCCTTGAAATCACAATTCACCCCTTTTCACCCTTTAGGGGTGAAATTTTAAAACACTACCAAAACCTTTTCGAGATATTTTAAAAAGACTCCTATGTGATAAAAAGTAATTTTGCAACTAAACGAACACATGAAATACGACGGAATGTATAACTCACCCCGATTGTAGATCCACCTCTTTAGGGGTTGATTAGGACAAATTCCTGAAATTAGTTTTCGGTAATTGTATGGATAATCTTTGCAAGCAAACAGTAAGTCGATATCTTATTGATCCTAAGAGATATTAAGGAATCCTTGAAATCACAATTCTCCCCTTTTCAACCCTTAGGGGTGGAATTTTAAAAAACTGTCAAACCCATTTCGAGATATTTTAAAAAGACACCTATGTGTCAAAAAGTAATGCTGCAACTAATGAACACAGGAAATACGACGTGATGTATAATTCACCCCGATTGTAGATCCACCCCTTTAGGGGTTGATTAGGACAAAATCCTGAAATTGATGATTCGGTATTTGTATGGATAATCTTTGCAAGCAAACAGTAGGTCCATATCTTATTGGTCCTAAGAGATATTAAGGAATCCTTGAAATCACAATTCACCCCTTTTCAACCCTTAGGGGTGAAATTTTAAAAAACTGTCAAACCCATTTCTAGATATTTTAAAAAGACACCTATGTGTCAAAAAGTAATGCTGCAATTAATGAACACAGGAAATACGACGTGATGTATAATTCACCCTGAT
Source organism: Liopterus haemorrhoidalis (assembly GCA_963971575.1). Classification (NCBI taxonomy): domain Eukaryota; kingdom Metazoa; phylum Arthropoda; class Insecta; order Coleoptera; family Dytiscidae; genus Liopterus; species Liopterus haemorrhoidalis. The sequence continues at coordinate 29,662,025 of OZ020622.1, read as the reverse complement.
TGTAGATCCACCCCTTTAGGGGTTGATTAGGACAAAAACCTGAAATATGTTTTTCGGCATTTGTATGGGTAATCTTTGTAAGCAAAAAGCAAGTCGATATCTTATTGGTTCTAAGAGATATTAAGGAATACTTGAAATCATAATTCACCCCTTTTCACCCTATAGGGGTGAAATTTTAAAAAACTACCAATACCATTTCGAGATATTTTAAAAAGACGCCTATGTGCCAAAAAGAAATCTTGCAACTAAACGAACACAGGAAATACAACGGGATGTATAATCCACCCCGATTGTAGGTTCACCCCTTTAGGGGTTGATTAGGACAAATTCCTGAAATTAGTTTTCGGTAATTGTATGGATAATCTTTGCAAGCAAACAGTAAGTCGATATCTTATTGATCCTAAGAGATATTAAGGAATCCTTGAAATCACAATTCTCCCCTTTTCAACCCTTAGGGGTGGAATTTTAAAAAACTGTCAAACCCATTTCGAGATATTTTAAAAAGACACCTATGTGTCAAAAAGTAATGCTGCAACTAATGAACACAGGAAATACGACGTGATGTATAATTCACCCCGATTGTAGATCCACCCCTTTAGGGGTTGATTAGGACAAAATCCTGAAATTGATGATTCGGTATTTGTATGGATAATCTTTGCAAGCAAACAGTAGGTCCATATCTTATTGGTCCTAAGAGATATTAAGGAATCCTTGAAATCACAATTCACCCCTTTTCAACCCTTAGGGGTGAAATTTTAAAAAACTGTCAAACCCATTTCTAGATATTTTAAAAAGACACCTATGTGTCAAAAAGTAATGCTGCAATTAATGAACACAGGAAATACGACGTGATGTATAATTCACCCTGATTGTAGATCCACCCCTTTAGGGGTTGATTAGGACAAAAACCTGAAATATGTTTTTCGGCATTTGTATGGGTAATCTTTGTAAGCAAAAAGCAAGTCGATATCTTATTGGTTCTAAGAGATATTAACGAATACTTGAAATCATAATTCACCCCTTTTCACCCTATAAGGGTGAAATTTTAAAAAACTACCAATACCATTTCGAGATATTTTAAAAAGACACCTATGTGCCAAAAAGAAATCTTGCAACTAAACGAACACAGGAAATACAACGGGATGTATAATCCACCCCGATTGTAGGTTCACCCCTTTAGGGGTTGATTAGGGCAAAATCCCGAAATTGGTTTTTCGGCATTTGTATGGGTAATACTTGTAAGCAAAAACTAAGTCGTTATCCCATCGGCCCTAAGAGATATTAAGGAATTCGTGAAATCACATTTCACCCCTTTTCATCCCTTAGGAGTGGAATTTCGAAAAATCCCTTCTTAGTGGGTGCTTACGTCATGAAGGGAATATACTCTCCGAATTTCAAGTTTCTAGGCCCAGGGGTTCGGGCTGGGCGGTGATGAGTGAGTCAGTCAGTCAGTCAGTCAGTCAGGACACTGCCTTTTATATATATAGATTGACGGAAGCTGGAAATAGAAAGTTTGGTGAAATTTGATTGAAAAAACCAAACTATATTTAATGCAACTGAAAGTTTTATTTATTACTGGTTCTCCTCATACTTATCTAATAGATCGCAATTTGTTAAAATTTCATACAAATCAGGCAATGGTACAATGAAAAATGCTAAGTCTCATTTTTTACCCATAAATATTGGTGTGCCTCAAGGATCGGTATTAGGTCCATTTTTATTTATACTTTTTGTAAATGATTTGTTCTTTTTTATAAACTCTTTCGTAACTATGTACGCTGACGATACTTCGGCCTTGATACGTGGACAAAATTGTGCAGAAATACAAGAAAAAGCTAACAAATTACTACAGCATATGAATAATTGGTTTGCATTTAATAAATTGTATCTTAATATCGATAAAACTATCTTCTTACATTTTCATATAATTTATAATAAAAACTTACCAGATATTAAATTAATTCTTGGTTCCAAAGACATAATTAAGGTAAATAATACAAAGTTTCTAGATTTATTAATTGATGAGAACTTGAATTGGTCTTATCACTGTCAAACTCTCATCAGTAAATTAATAATAATAAATAATAATAAATTTGTTGTTCAGTTGTGCGTACAAGAAAGATACAAGAAACCCAGTCACAGTAAAAATTTAAATAAGATTAAATAATATTACAAGAGAATATTACAATTTTTCTACAGCTTTTACTATAAGGCTAAAATCATCATTGAGAAACTCAGTGATGGTATAAAAGGCCTTCTGTAGCAAATAATCCTTTATGTATTTTTTAAATAATACAGTTTTCAGGTCTTTAACTGCTTGAGGCAGTTTGTTAAACAATACAGCACCGACATAAGTAGGTAAATTTTTTGATAGATTATATTTTACACGAGGTAATCTGAATTCTTCTTTTTTTCTAGTGTCATACTTATGGACAGTGCTGTTTGTGTTTAACAAATTACCGTGTTGCTTAACAAACAATAACAAATTTAATATGTACAAACAAGGTATTGTAAGAATATTCAACTGCGGAATAATATCCCTGCAAGATGTCCTTCTGCCAACCTTACCAAGAATACGCACTGCTCTTTTCTGCAATTTAAATAGTCTCGGCCACTCAATAGAATTTCCCCAAAGAATTATTCCATACGTAAGGGTCGACTGTATGTAAGAGAAGTATACTAATTTGGCCGATTCCAAAGAAACATGATTTATCACTTTGTGAAGCATAAAGTTGTATGTGTTCACTTTTTTAGCAGTAGCATTTACATGCTGTCTCCAATTTAGCTTGGAATCTAACATGAAACCTAGAAACTTAATTGTTTCCATTTCATATAGTTCTCTCTTGTCTAAGGTCTTATTTAAGCTAAATATATTATGTTTTCAAATCAGATCTTTAAAAAGTCATGTTAACTTCACCTACTTAAATACATTTTATTATGGCCATGTACATCCCATTTTGTTGTATGGAATTAGTTTTTGGCGATCAATAAAATTATCTAATGACGTCTTCATTGCTCAAAAAAGGATAATACGATGCATCTTTTAGAAAATCTTCTTCGTCTAACATGAAACAGGGTGTTGCGGAACTTTAACACAGGCCACGGTCTAGCTCAGGAGCGGGGTCGTGATGCCTGATCTCGGCTTGAAGAGCCTCGACGTAACTAAACCGTCTCTGAAAATTAAATGGTGAAGGGAGATGATGATGATGATTTAGAAATAAAAGATCGATGACAGTTAATTATTTATTATAAACACAAAATCGACGAGACATCTATAGTTGCATTGACACAAACAGAAATAAAACAAATACAAAACTTGAACAAACATAATAAAGAACACAATAACAAAAGATAAAGATAGAACAATAATGTAAAAATATATAAAGTTAGTTTAATGTTGGAGCTTTCAGAAGTCCAGATGTCTTCTCGTGAGGCGAGAAGGAATCTGGGGGTGTGGACTCTGAAGCGGACAGGAAGAAGAGGAATGTGACAGGAGAGGTTCGTGAACTGGGGAAGACGGCCACGTTGTCGTCGGTGTGACGATGGTGCGCGCTGGTGACGAGAGCGGAGTCTCCGTCGTAGTTTCTCCCAGTAGTTTAATAAGCTGCCGGCGTAATTTCCGTAAGGACTTTTCCGTCGGCGAGTCTGAGTTCGTTCCTGTATGATAGAATGCTAACGGTGAATACGGTGGTGTAGCGTGTGGGTTATTGCGTCGTGTTTGCTCTTCTTTTGGTTTTCCGGGGGTTGGAGGCGGCGAAAATATAGAGGGGCGGCGTGATGTTGAGGGGGTTGACGGTGGCGTATCGGGACCAAAAATCACAGTGAAACGAGCCCGAATACGGCTTTGGTGAGTGGGGGCGGCAGTCGACGATCTTGGAGGCGGTCGGCTGATGTTGGCGGTGGTCTTACGCACAGCGCGTCGTGAGAATATGTCACGCGTGTGACTTTTGGTGCTGGGGGCGGCGGACTTCAGGAAGTGCCGTCAGCGGCTCTGGTGATGGTGTTGGTGGCTTCGGTGTCGGCGGCGGTGCGAATAGACGTGCCCTGGGGTCGTTCGTTCGGTACAGATGAAGCTGGACGGACCGGGAGACGGAGACGTACGGCTTAGAGGTCTCACCTAGTCGGAGGCGGCGTCTATAGATGGTTCGGGCGACGTATCGCGCGTGTGCTGGTTTACCCCGTTTACGCGCCAGCGTTCAGCTGTGATGCAGCTAGGCGGCGGCGATGATATCCGGGGGCGGTGAGATGATAGCGCGTGATGGCCGGGGTACGTGCAGGGTGGTACGCACCGGCTGAACGCACAGCAACGAGCGTGGGTTCCGCGACGGTTGAAACGCACTTGTAAACGGTAAGATGGTTTCGCGTACTTGATTGGTTGAGAACCACCGATGTTCAAAACGTGATGTTTCGCGATGGTCGGATGGTTGAGAACCACTGGCGAAACGCACGGCAGGAAGCGTGGGTTTCGCAGTGTCGGCGCGGTTGAAAACCACTGGCGAAACGCACGGCAGGAAGCGTGGGATTCGCAGTGACGGCGCGGTTGAAAACCACTGGCGAAATGCAAGGCAGGAAGCGTGGGTTTCGCAGTGACGGCGCGGTTGAAAACCACTGGCGAAACGCACGGCAGGAAGCGTGGGTTTCGCAGTGACGGCGCGGTTGAAAACCACTGGCGTGACGGAACGAGAGGTTCCGCGATGGATGAGCAGTTGAAAACCACTGGCGAAACGCACGGCAGTAAGCGTGGGTTGCGCAGCGATGCGGCGGTTGAGAAGCACTGGCGAAACGCACGGCAGGAAGCGTGGGTTTCGCAGCGATGCGGCGGTTGAGAAGCACTGGCGAAACACACGGCAGGAAGCATGGGTTTCGCAGCGATGCGACGGTTGAAAAGCACACAGCAAGATTGAACTGTTGACAATTGTAAAATTGACCGTTTTTTTATATGATTTTTGGTGACGGAATGCGGTTTATGGCTTTAGGGGTGGTTTGTGATTGGTGGGAACTGTTACAAATCTAAGAACATTAATAATTCTACTTGTATCGCGAATTATTTAGATTTGCGGTTATCATAAGATTGCTGAAGTCTCACGGAATCCGGCGATGTACAATAACGTATGATTATGTCATGAGTGACGCGCAAAGTGACTAGTAACGGCGAGACTTGCTACGGCAACAAGGGGTTTTCAAACTTATATTTTTTTATATCAAAAATCAATCTCTTTTTTTGTAAAGCTGTTAATTCTTTTATGGCTACTAAAATACTGGAACTCACTTCCAAACTCTTATCAAGAGAGTTCATTATTCGCCCACTTATTTGGTGTAGTGGCTTCAGCTGTAATCGTTTTTCCCTCATTCGCTTTGGCCCGTTAGCCTTCATTATATTTTCAGCTATTATAACTGGTTCCGCAATTTTCTCTACATTCTCCTTATCATCTATAATCATGATGTGCGTGTCGTCCATCTCATTAGAGTCGCTGCAAATTTGGATATAATTTGAAGTGCTGGGTTGTGGTACACTAGTTGCCGTAACACCTTTAATCCCAGCAACGGTTGATTTCCCCCACACAGATAGATCTCTTTCTTCGAAACTGGACATCTGCAGTTAAATTTGTGGACCTCCGCCTGTTGCTGTTCTGCTACTTGTTAATTTCCTGTATTTAGCCCGGGTCGCGTTCTTCCAGTCTTTGAATCTCTGAAAAGTGATTATGTGATATTTGCACTACATATAAATATTAAGGTTCCTTTAAAAAAAATTGCTTAATCATAAATGTCAAAATTTGAATAAAAATATTCTATTTATTGACAAAGTTGAATTACAACTGAATTTTTGTGAGGTTGCACGGTACTCCATATTACACTCATATGTTATTCTCTTTTGTTGTATATAGTCAAAGAATTGAAATAAAGAATTATGATTATAATTATTTTGGACTATGTAGAAAATAGTCTGTTTCTTCAGTTTAAGTGGAACTAGATTTTGAAATCAAGTAATTTTTATCAATTAAATGAGGCTTTTGATCATTTTAATCATTAAAAAGTGAGCTCGTGCCAACTTATATGTAAAAATTCTATTTAGTTCCGCTTAAACATTTGGAATGGCGTATACTTGTATAATCAAACAAATAATAAAAATACCCTTTTCCATTCTTCAACTGACATCTGTGGTCCATTTGTTGTGCAATTAAGTTGATCAGCAAGCGATGTCCACTTTTTTTTAAAATAATTTTCACCTAATGTGGGATTAATAATTCCACTGCGAAAGAAATAATCTTCCTCCATCGCATGCAGATATAGTTCATACTGCTCACTGTTTGTTTTCGCTCTTCGCTTTCGTCATTGTCTATATAAAAAAAAAATATTTTATAAACATAAAAAAAAGGATCAAATTCCACTCAGTACCCGACTCAATAGTTTATAAACGCATGCAAAATTATACAATTTTTTAATTGGGCTAATGTGGGGGAAATAGAGTAGTGTGCATCTATAAACTAGGTACTTACATTAGGTTTAGTTAATTAAAGGTTAGAACAGAAGAAGCTGAAACTTGATAGAAGTATATCCACAAATATCATGTGAGTACAGAATGGAATTTTTACCAAAATAACATTAAGTTTCTTTTAAAAATATGTAAAATACTTACTGTTAGAACGATGCATTTTGAAGCGATTCACTCATTTTTTTAAATTCTGGAACTTTGCAATATATACTGTTTTCAGGTAACTCAACGGTGTGACTGATTTATTTTTGCAAACTATCCTATTTATGTAGGAGATCTTTGGTAGGAATTACCGGGGTTAAACAACCCCTCAATCCCTGTGATTACATATTATTATTATTACAACTAAGAGCAGAAGTCATAAGACTTGTATAGCTCTAAATGCTGTACAATTATGAGTATGTGCAAAAACAAAATACATATACAAAAAGTAAACAAAGTAACTAAACAAAGTAACAAAGTAACTAAAAGTTAAACTAAACCTTAATAGTAAACTTAGACTAAAAAAAGAAAAAAAATAACAAATTTATTGTCCAATGGCTAAATATAAATCCAAATTGTTCTTAAAATTGTTCACACTAGTCGAAGACATAACATATTCAGGTAGATTGTTCCAAAGTTTAAAAATACGGTTTATTAAAAAATTAGAACGCACATTTCTTTTAAAAACCTCATGTTTTAACTTAGAAATATGTCCACGCAGACGGCTATCACTATTGAGGGTGAAAAGATGCGATAAATCGCACTTAAAATCGCCACGCACTATTTTAAAAAATGTAATGATGTCACCTCTCAGCCTGCGATGTTCTAAAGATGTTAATCTCAAAATTGCTAATCTGTTATCGTAGCACAAATGTCTAATCACTGGACACAATTTTGTAGCATGCCGTTGAACCTTCTCCATTAAGTTTATATCCCTTCTTAAAGACGGAGACCAACATATGTTACAGATTAGAACATTTTTCTGAGAAAGTACGCTCATTAAAAAGGCCCTTATCCTTCATTATCCTTCATCAGCACTCTCATTTTTACTGTGTTACAATTACCGGAATTGTAAAAACCCATGTTGATTTACAATTCAAAACAAAAGAAACCGGTCTTGTAGTAATATGAATGACATCAAACACTGGAATTCCATTCATAATTATAACCCGTACCTCATCCTGCAGTCACATTTGGTTTAGCCTTCAAATTAGATTTTTCTGCAACAGTAATTACATTTTGAATGTCTTCTGTTTTTATTTCTAATTTATAAATAATTATTTAACTGATTTTAAAAACGTTAACCCAACAAAACATAATTCTTACACGGCTGTCAAAACGAACGTGCAGTTAACCCCAGTGTTAATTCTACACCGGAAACAAATTGTAACATTGGATTTTACATCGGGTTGTTCAGAATACTGATTTTTTCAGCGATGTTAAATATGATTTAATAGAGCAGTGTTATTTTCATTGGTGTTAAGTTCACGGGTATTACGATGGAAACTTCAGAATACCACCAAAAGACAGGGGAAGAAGACAGTTCAGAACTAGAAGCTATATTATTTTCAATTTCTTGCATTTGCGTGTTAAAAATTAAATTGTCAATTTTGTTCATCAAAATTAATCTGTTTTTTTTTTTATTTTTTCGTAATTTAGTTGCGATTAATTTTCTATATAGCTCACTATCATCTGGTGGATTTTCGGGACTTGTTATTTTGGGTCGTTTGGAAATTGTTTCCTGCGCCTTGCATGCTGTTTTCATGTTGAGTTCAATATTACTTATTGCTGGACACCTTTTTCTTTGTTTGGTAACAATACGCGTGTCTGTAATCGACACGTTCTCTGAAACATTGTAAAAATGTAATAAACAACACTAAATTAATTTTATAAAGTTATCTCCAATTACTCAGTACTTTTAAAAGTTGTGCCTTCCGCATTCGTTGTGTGTGCACGCACGAACGCATGCACGCACATATACATGAAACGTGTACAAACCAAATATGAGGCCGAAAAAATAAAAAAAACAGGTATAGCCTCCAATTTGATTAATTTAGATAATCCTACCTATCCTTTTTTTTTTAAACATAAATGTATATTACATGTAAAACACTTCCAAGTTAAGGTATTCCACTGCTTTTGTTTCTAATGGTTCTTGTTCATTACAATAAAAATCTGAGTTTTCTATTTCTTGATTTGAACCTCGAATTATTTGTCGTTTTTGGAGTTGTCCATAATAGAGTGGCTCCACTACTGGACCGTGGATGCCGGGGTAATGCCGTGCCACTAGACAAGTATTCAGGGGTCTGTGGAAGTGGATGTCCCGCAGGGGAAGTTCATAATGGCCATAACACCTGACCATTTGTCGAGCTTTCGGGCCTGATGATCCCGCGTACCCTCAATCACGCAAGGGAAGGTCATAATGGTCCCAACACCTGACCATATAGAACTTTTGGGCCTGATGATCCCACGTACCCTGAATCACATATCATTTGGGAGGAGACAGTTCAGAGAAGCCGATTGTGGGAATAGGCTTATCTGTTGTCTTTTTTATCACCCACTTAAATTCCTACCCACGTGTTTGCCGTGCGTGGAGACCCGTAACGCCGGAGAAGAGGATCCTGGTCGGTTGAGGGATACTGCTGCCCGCGGACAGTACGATCCCAACACGCTTTCTTTGGCCTCGGATTCGGTAAAACGGGAGGCTGAGTCTGGTCAACTCAGTCAATCGGCTGGTGTCACGGTTCATGAATAGAGTGGCTCCACTACTATATCGTGGATGCCGGGGTAATGCCGTGCCACTAGACAAGTATTCGGGGGTCTGTGGAAGCGGATGCAGCTCGCAAGGTTCCAGAGTTGGTGACTACTGGTTTTTCAGCGGGTCGAGCAGCCCGTGACTATTTCCTCCGATGCTATATCATCCTGACATGTCTGGCGCAATGAGCCGGTTTGCGGCCAACGTCCCCGGTGTGGGGTTCCCTGGTAGGTGGGCATGGCAGGGTGAAACTTTTTATACGGGTATGGCGACTACCCGGAAGGATAAAAACTTTTTAAGTTCCGCCAAGATTGAGAGTAAACTCCGTAAAAAATCAAACAAGAGACCTCGTCCAGATATTCAATCATCAGACGAGGGATGTGTAAGACCTTCTCCTAAGAAGGTAGATAGGTTGGTTGAATATTGTGCGCCAGTACCACAATTTCTCGTCGTGAAGGTGCAAGAAGAGGGTATATCTTTTAAGGAGATATCCCCCTTCTTTGTTGCCCGAATGTTGAGGAATACGTGCCCAACTGGTGTTAAGTCAGTACGCAAATTGTCGGACGGTACGTTGTTAGTCGAAGCAGAGACTGAGTATTCGTCGACGCTGCAGAAATGCGAGGTATTTGGTAAATACCGTATTTCTGTTCTGCCACACAAGGCTCTTAATACAACTCGAGGCGTCATAACAGATCGCGATCTTGCTTACGTCACGGAGGAAGAGTTCGTGCAGGAAATGGCATCGCAAGGTGTCATTGAATGCAAAAAACTAAAACCGCGAAATGGAAAGCCCTCGATCTCAATGGTGGTGTCCTTCGCTGGCACTAGGTGTCCAGCATCGGTAAAGGTGGGGTATAACGTTTGCAACGTTCGCCCCTACTATCCCAACCCGATGCGATGCTACAAGTGTCAGCGTTATGGGCACACCTCAAGTCGTTGTGGTAAGCAGACCATTTGTGCCAAGTGCGGACAGGATCAACATGAAGTTGAAACCTGTCCAAATGCGGCACACTGCGTGAATTGCAAAGGTGCGCATGCATCCACCTCACGCCACTGCCCAACGTACTTGGAGGAAAAGGCCATTCAGACGATCAAGACGCAGGACAAGACACCATTTTATGACGCCAAGAGGAAATATAAAGAAAGTGCACCTGTTACTTTCGCGAAATCCTTCGCGCAGGTAGCAGCAACAAGAACAGCAAGCGTCCAGACTCGGACGGAGACAGTGCCCCGTCCGACTTTAGTTACAAGTATAGTTGCGCCCAAACAATCCGGCAATGAAAAGGTGTTGGAATCGGTCCCTGAGACCAAAATTCAAACCCCACAACCCGGGGGGTCGGGTCTGAATAAACTCCCCCAATCAAAAGGAGAACGCACACCATCTCAGTTCTCCCCACCACCTAAGGAGAAGTCTCCACAAACTTCTCCAAAAACAAGACGCGACCAGAGTGTGGTCGTTTCTGCCAAACCCTCATCAGCCACTCCAGTATCGGAGACTGATAAGGAAACTGTTTGCTCTCAATGGATACCAGTGAGAGCCAAACCATCCAAAAGAGAGTCCAGTGTGTCCACCAAAGCACCTGGACAAACAAGTGAAATCGTGAAAATGGCTGTTGACCCGCAACCTAAGGGTAAACCAAAGATCATTAGGTTGCGGGGTAACTCCCCTAAACAAAAATGAATGGTCCACTAATGCAGTGGAACTGTAATGGTGTATATCAGCGCTATGAAGAGCTACGACAATTAATGTACGAGTTTGCACCATCATGTGTCTGTCTACAGGAAACAAATTTCAAGGAAACCGACACATTCTCTCCTCGAGGATACTCCGTGTTTCGCACGGATTTCCTTACGGGGGTAAGAGCATGTGACGGCGTGGCAATTCTCGTTAGAGACACCTTGTACCACGATCCTGTAGACATTGACACTGAATTGCAGGTCGTAGCAGTTCGGGTTGCACTTCCCCTCCAGGTGACGATTTGTTCCATCTATCTCCCCCCTGGCGTTCGAACTGATATCCGAGATGTCGTGAATGTCATCGATCAACTGCCACCACCTTACATACTATTAGGCGATTTTAACGCCTATAATGTGTGTTGGGGATCGGTGCGGAATGATCGACGGGGACGTCACCTGGAAAATATGTTCAATGATTTGAATTTGAGCTTTTTGAACGACGGCAGACCCACGCACTTTTGTGCAGCAACGGGTACTTTCAGTGCTATAGATCTTAGCGTCGTTTCAGGACCCATAGCTCCTCTGTTCAAATGGGATGTGCATCACGACCTATGCCGTAGTGATCACTTTCCAATCCTCTTAAGGCCTCTGTTTAACACTGTTACCGAATCCCGCTGGCCACATTGGGTTCTTTGGAAAGCAGATTGGACCAAGTTCGCAGAATCATTCTCTCACGAGGATATTCCGAACTTGAGCGTAGACGAAGAGGTGAATCATTTCACGGATTCCATCACGAGCGCGGCTGAAAGCAGCATACTGCTGTCATCCACTCAGCCCCGTCGAGTTCCCGTTCCCTGGTGGAACGAGGAGTGCGACTTGGCGCTACGTGAAAGGAGACACCTCTTCAATACATTCCGTCGTTGTCCAACAGAGGCAAACATGATAGCCTTCCAACGAGCGAAAGCTCATGCTAAGAGGATTGTGAAAGAAAGCAAGCGCGAATCATGGCGCAAATACGTATGCACCGTTACAGTTGCCACTCCAGTGGCCAAAGTTTGGGAGAAGGTCCGGAAAATCTCCGGTCTCAATACAGCCACAGCCGTTGCTGGTCTATCGGTAAATGGTAACGTAGTTACCTCAGCGGTCGAAATTGCTAAAACTTTGGCATCTAATTTTGCGTTCAATTCTAGCTCTGAACATTATCCTCCCGAGTTTCTAACTCGTAAAGCAGGCCTCTAATCTATACCTCTAAATTTCTTTTCTAGGAATGACGAGGTATACAACCTGCTTTTTTCTCGTGAAGAGCTAGATAGCGCGATGTCAAAGTGTAAGAATAGCTCTCCTGGTCCAGATGCGATACATTATCGTATGATCCGAAATCTTCCGGAATCATCTAAGTCTAGGCTTTTGAATGTTTATAATAGGATATGGACTGAGGGCAAGTGCCCGACCAAGTGGAAGGAATCTCATATAATTCCTATCCCCAAAGTCGGGAAAGATAAACACTTGCCTTCTAGCTATAGACCTATATCGCTGACCAGTTGTCTCTGCAAACTCATGGAGCGAATGATCAGCAAGCGTCTGATTTGGTTTTTAGAATCAAACGACTTGCTGGCCAACACACAGTGCGGCTTTCGCCGTCACCGCTCAACAGCAGATCATCTGGTCAGACTAGAGACAGCTATCAGGAATGCTTTCGTTGAAAACAAACAACTGGTAGCTGTGTTTTTCGATATTGAGAAAGCCTAAGACACTGCATGGATTTATGGTATTCTCCGTACTCTGCATTCCTGGGGTCTCCGGGGACGCTTGATGTTCTTTATAAAAGACTTAATGTCGAACCGGCGCTTCAGGGTGCGGAGCGGAAATACCCTGTCAGAAATGTTCGCAATGGACAATGGGGTCCCACAGGGCTCCATACTGAGCGTTACGCTATTTTTGATTGCCATTAACTGTGCAGCTTCATGTATTCGATTGCCTGTACAGAGTTCGATATATGTCGACGACATTGGTATCTTTGTCGCCGGACAAAAGACTAGTACAATCGAACGTCAGCTCCAGCTGACCATCAATCGTCTCGATACATGGGCAACCGAAAATGTCTTCAAATTCTCGACCAGCAAAACTCTGTGTGTCCATTTTTGTAGGAAAAGGGGTGTCCATCCCAACCCTACACTCACGCTTAATGGAGCACAGTTACCATTTACCGATACTGCCAGATTTCTGGGTCTCGTTTTTGACAGTCGTCTAACTTGGCGGGCACATTTTTTGTCCGTCAAAAAAAACTACCAAAAGTCGCTCAATTTGTTGCGGGTCCTCAGTCACAAGACATGGGGTGCAGACCGCACTGTCATGTTGCGTTTATATCGTTCTCTAGTGCGCTCTAAGCTGGACTATGGATGTCTAGCTTATGGGTCAGCTAAACACCAAGATATAAGAATTCTTGACACTGTACATCACACTGGGGTTAGATTGGCCACAGGTGCATCTCGCACCAGTCCAATACTAAGCCTGCTGTGTGAAGCAGGCGAACCGTCACTGTACAATCGTCGTAAAATTCTATCCTTGCGGTATATGGCTGCACTCAGTGCCATGCCAGATCATCCCGCGTATGACCCTATACTACAAAATAGGCATACAGAGATTTGTGAGAGAAAACCAAGAGCCAATAGGCCTTTTGGTCTGAGGACTTTCGACATTTTGGGTGATATTGACTTTAATATGCCCGAAATAGCAAGTTTCGTTTTGTGTGCTGTTCCACCATGGATGCTACCGCGTCCACTTGTGAACCGCACATTAACTAGGTTTGATAAAGATACTACGTTGCCTAATTTGTTTCAACTATTTTGTGTCCAATCGTGATGTTGACCTTGGTTTTGGGTATTTCCGTTTCTCTCGGTCGTCCGTCAGCATACGTCAGCCGCATAGTTTCCCCTTTGAAGGTGAATCCCCATTGCATAAGAAGTTGATACCACTTGTAACCGGCATTGCTGTCCTGTGCTCCAGAGTCAGCAAGGCATGCGCATTGGAATTCATTTATGGATATGCGCCTAACCTAACCGTGTGGTTCGTTGTTCCTTCGGCGGTTAGAACCTGCACAGATGTCTTAGTCTGTGATTTTGTTGAACACTTTGGGCACTCGGACCTAATTACGCCAGGTACCTTACACCCATAGTGCCTTACTTTCATTCTCGCCTGTCTCGGTCGAACTTTTCTTATCACGTGCCTGTTTGCGACACTCCGATGCCACGTGACCATATAATAAACAATAGTTGCATTTCGTACGAGGCTCCTTCTTTTCTTCAGCTTTGTTTCGTAGCTGGTCGTTCTTTGGTCTCGCGCAATGCTAACTCCACGTCACGCGCACGTTCTAGCAAGCTTTTGTATGAAACAAAATCGCTACGAATCACGCGTGTCCGTACGTCCCGATGCAAAAGGCCGTACACCATATCGAGTTGAGCCCGTTCCTCTAGCTTATAGGGTAACTGGGCTACTAACGCACTCACACGACAAACGAACATTTCGGTAGTGTCGTCATTATTCTGTACACGCGAAAATAGCTCACGATAAATTAAATGTGGCGGCAACTTTCGAGAATACGCGTCGCGCATTTTTGCAACAGCTACGTCCGAGCTCATAATAGAGTCTTTCACGCCTTTCCACCAAATGGCGGCTATGCCTTCGAGTAATATCGTTAGTCCTTTAAGCGCGTTCTCATCGTTCACATTCAAGCACTTATTATACGTGATAACCACATCTAAAAACGCGACAACGTCTGCAGTTCCGCACTATCAAACCGCTTTGTGCACTTCGCGAAACTTCTCGCACTTTGATGCACGTTGATCGGGCTAGATACACTGCCATCCCGCGCATTTTCGTCTTTCTACACTCTTGCACTAGTAATTTGCGAGATCAGTTCTTGGAATTGTTCATTGGAAAGTACAATTTATTGTTTTTCCATCTTTGGTGGCTTTTCTTACAAGATATTGTCTCAATATCGCGAACAAACACCAGCACAGCGCTGTGTGACGGTCACAAAATGGCGCACTCACACAGCGTGGATTCTGCAAGTTACTCGCACACACAATGCACTATGTATGTTTTAGAGTCAGTTAATCAACAAAAATACGTACGACGGGCACAACGTTGTCGCATTCACACATACTGCAGCACTTAAGTGCTGAACTAGTCACAACAACGTAAAATTTTGCAAAAACTTTTGTCTTAAACACGATGTTTAACGGACACTAATCTCATGTCGCAATTA
This sequence comes from Liopterus haemorrhoidalis, assembly GCA_963971575.1. Taxonomy (NCBI): domain Eukaryota; kingdom Metazoa; phylum Arthropoda; class Insecta; order Coleoptera; family Dytiscidae; genus Liopterus; species Liopterus haemorrhoidalis. The sequence continues at coordinate 29,646,851 of OZ020622.1, read as the reverse complement.
TGTTCTTTGTCCCACATTGGGCGCCAGATATAACACTTGGTTATTATACAAAATGAATTTATTAATATAAAATTGATTACATTTCATATTTTAATAGAAAAAATGTCAAATTGTGTGAGCGCCATTTTACATTGAGTGTAACCATTTTCCGACTGACTTCACGTTCTGTTGTTGGTAAAAACAGTCCCTCTTGTATTGGTAGTAAGTGGCGGAACTATTGATTTGAGCATTGGCGCGCAAGCAGCGGGACATTTGAATGTGCCGGTTACAAATCATACTCAACTACAATGACAGTCATACTTTTATCATAAGAACAATAAATTATAAAGTAGCATTTATTAACATTTAGCATATACATGCCCAATTGTACTTGTCCATAATAAATGTGCTTTTGGCATTGATTTGGCATTAAATGGCATTTGATTTCAATTAATGCAACTGGATCGTTCTGTTCAAATATAACGCCGTCCGGAGAATATCCCAACCAACTATTAATACTCAATGTGTTAGAACATATGCTCTTCAATTTATGTAGGGCGGTGAAATAAAACACCTTCTCATTACATTCTTAACACACAACTGACTTTATTTTTCTGTTTTCCCAAATTCAGTGTCATGTTTCAGGGTGGTGGGGGTAAACGCGTAGACATGCCGCCCGCCTTGAAATATCATTTCGAAATAACAATATAAGTGTAACGATGTTAACATACAATAGTCATATTATAAACAGAACATGGTAAATTTTGGTACAGACATGAAATTACATCGAAACATTTTTCTTAAATTAACAATATTGTCTGTAATACAGAAATTAAAGCACTTTAGAAAGTCATAGTAGATTTCTGGAGTCACTGTGAATTCTCATTTACAGTTGCCACTCCAGTGGCCAAAGTTTGGGAGAAGGTTCGGAAATTTTCCGGCCGAAATACAACTACAGCCATTGCTGGTCTGTCAGTAAATGGTAACGTGGTTACCTCAGCGGTCGAAATTGCTAACACTTTGGCATCTAATTTTGCGTTCAATTCTAGCTCTGAACACTATCCACCCGAGTTTCTAACTCGTAAAGCAGGCCTTGAATCTATACCTCTAAATTTCTTTTCTAGAAATGATGAGGTGTACAACCTGTTTTTCTCTCGTGAAGAGCTAGATAGCGCGATGTCAAAGTGCAAGGATAGCTCTACTGGTCCAGATGCGATTCGTTATCGTATGATCCGGAATCTTCCGGAATCATCTAAGTCTAGGATTTTGAATGTCTATAATAGGATATGGACTGAGGGCAAGTGCCCGACCAAGTGGAAGGAATCTCATATAATTCCTATCCCCAAAGTCGGGAAAGATAAACACTTGCCCTCTAGCTATAGACCAATATCACTGACCAGTTGTCTCTGCAAGCTCATGGAATGAATGATCAGCAAGCGTCTGATTTGGTTTTTAGAATCAAACGACTTGCTGGCCAACACACAGTGCTGTTTTCGCTGTCAGCGCTCAACAGCAGATCATCTGGTCAGACTAGAGACAGCTATCAGGAATGCTTTCGTTGAAAACAAACACCTGGTGGCTGTGTTTTTCGATATTGAGAAAGCCTATGACACTGCATGGATATATGGTATTCTCCGTACTCTGCATTCTAGGGGTATCCGTGGACGCTTGATGTTCTTTTTAAAAGACTTCATGTCAAACCGGCGCTTCAGGGTGCGGATCGGAAATAACCTGTCACAAATGTTCGCACTGGACAATGGAGTTCCACAAGGCTCCATACTGAGCGTTACGCTATTTTTGATTGCCATTAACGGTGCAGCTTCATGTATTCGATTGCCTGTACAGAGTTCGATATTTGTCGATGACTTTGGTATCTTTGTCGCCGGACAAAAGACTAGTACAATCGAACGTCAGCTTCAGCTGACTATCAATCGTCTCGATACATGGGCAACCGAAAATGGCTTTAAATTCTCGACCAGCAAAACTGTATGTGTCCATTTTAAAAGGAAAAGGGGTGTACATCCCAATCCTACACTCACACTAAATGGAGCACAGTTACCATTTGCCGATACTGCCAGATTTCTGGGTCTCGTGTTCGATAGTCGTCTAACTTGGCGGGCACATTTTTTGTCGGTCAAGAAAAAATGCCAAAAGTCGCTCAATTTGTTGCGGGTCCTCAGTCACAAAACATGGGGTGCAGACCGCACTGTCATGTTGCGTTTATATCGTTCTCTAGTGCGCTCTAAGCTGGACTATGGATGTCTAGCTTATGGGTCAGCTAAACACCACGAGATAAGAATTCTTGACACTGTACATCACACTGGGGTTAGATTGGCCACAGGTGCATTTCGCACCAGTCCAATACTAAGCCTGTTGTGTGAAGCAGGCGAACCGTCACTGTACAATCGTCGTAAAATTCTATCCTTGCGGTATATGGCTGCACTCAGTGCCTAGCCAGATCATCCCGCGTATGACCCTATTCTACAAAATAGGCATACAGAGATTTATGACAGAAAACCAAGAGCCAATAGGCCTTTTGGTCTGAGGACTTTCGACATTTTGGGCGATATTGATTTTAATATGGCTGAAATGGCAAGTTTGGTTTTGTGTGCTGTTCCACCATGGACGCTACCGCGTCCACTTGTGAACCTCACATTAACTAGGTTTGATAAAGATACTACAAAGAACACTGGTCCCTAGGTTCGAGGATACTGTCATTTTTACTGACGGATCAAAATCCGGAACCAGGGTTGGGTGTGCGTTCGTTGTTTTGAATCCACACCAACAGTTTCAGTACCGTCTGCACTTCATAACGAGTGTGTACACTGCTGAGCTGTACGCTATTTTCAAGGCCCTGTGTTTTGTTTCGTCAGAGCAAAGTCAGTCAAGTGTTATCTTGACGGACTCGCTGAGCGCTCTGAACAGTATCCAAGATCGAGATCCAGTGCATCCTTTTGTACAAAAGATCCGGTTGCTACTCTACAATCTGAATGCTCAGAATGTAAGGGTAGAGCTGTTTTGGATACCGGGACATGTTGGTATTAAAGGCAACGAAGCGGCTGATGCAGCTGCAACAGCCGCCACTCACAGACCTATGATTGATGTGAGTTTCGTTTTTCCAGATGACGCAAAGAGTCATCTGAAACATCTGGATTTCGGTCCTCCGGTCCTCCTTCCTCCGGAGTGACGCGGGGGAAAACGGGGCAGCTCGGTTGACCGGTGCTGGCGGCCGCAGCAGGGGGACAGGCCACCATTCCTCCAAGGCGGTGCCGGTCTTCGGTGGGGACGGTTGGCCCCGAGGGGGGCTAGTCGGGTGACGTAGCGGTGATCCGCCCGGGATTGGTGACGTGTCCAGGTCGATCCAGTCGGCGTCCTCTGCCGATGGGCGGTAGGGCGTCCGTGGTGTCCTGGGCATCTCGGGCGTGTGGATCATCGGCGGTGTCCACGGGTCGGCAGTCGCGACGAGGAACCACCAGCCGGTGTCGGAGGCGACTCGGCGCCGAAGAGGTCATCGAGACGTTCCCGGAGACACAGGCCACGCGGCGTCATTGCGGTCGGAGTTTGGGGTGGCGTCCTTTGACCTGGCGCCGGAGTACGTTGTCGCGGCGGGGTCGATTGGGGCTCGTCAAATGCTCCCATCGGGTAGTCCGGCATCTCGTCTTAAGGGTGGCTGATGTAGCGCGTCCTGGTCAAACCTAGGGTCATTACAAAGCTAATTTTATATCTATGATATGGATCCGACTCAACACCCTTCATCGCGGGCTCGTGAGCTCCACGACTTGTGGCGAGTGCAACCGTGTGACGGTCCATGGTCCTAAATACCTCGGGGCCATTTTCGCGGCATACCCTTTCACTCCGGACGAGAGGGGTCGTTCGCGACGCATCATAGTTTCACCGACGCGGGGCTTCCAATCCCTGTGGCGCAGGTTATAGTGATGGGCCTGTTTGGTGGCGGCGCGACTGAGGTTGACTCGGGCTAGCTTTCGGGCCTCCTCGAGCGCTTGCATCTGCCTCGACTTCGGCCCGTAGCGTACTCGGAAGGCGCGGTTCTCTCCCGAAGTTGAGGTAGGCCGGTGTACATCCGGTGGATTCGTGGCGACTCGTACTGATAGCAAATGCTATCTCGGCCAGGTAAGCAATAAATGGCCAGCATGGGTTTCAGCACGCGGTTCACTCGCTCCACGGGGTTAGCCTGTGGTGTATACGGGGGTGTTAACCGATGGTGTATCCCTCAGGTGGCCAGCATCTCCCGAACTGCCTTATTGTTGAATTCTGTCCCGTTATGCGAGATAATCATGCTAGGACATCCGTGTCGGTTGATAACCAGGTCGTGCAGCGCGTTGATGACCATTTCGGCCGTGGCCTTCTTCATGGCCCGCAGCTCCACCCACTTCGTAAGACGGTCCTGAAACACCAACAGGTGTACATTGCCCCGTTTCGACCGGGGTAGCGGTCCCATGAAGTCCACGGATACTGTCTCCCAGGGTTTCCCGACCTGAGGGTTGGACATCTTCCCGGCGGTGCCGGTCTGACAGGGCTTGAATTCCTGGCACTTTTTGCAACTCCGGACGTACCCTCCTATGTCCCGCTGCATCCCCGGCCAATTGTATTGGGCCATGATACGGCCCAGGATCTTGGCGACCCCCATGTGACCGGCGTGGGCCTCGTCGTGGTTTTCCCTCAGTACACGGTCTCGGAGTTTCCGTGGAACACAGAGTTTCCACTCCCGGTCTGGCTCAGCGTCGGTTATGTCGGCGGGGTCCCAAAACTTCCGCCACAGCTTGCCTTCCTGGAGGCGGTAGTCGGGATATTCCTTCGGGTTCTTCTCTAGTCCTGTCCTGGTCTTCCTATACCATGAGTCGCCTGCCGGAAGCGCCATTAACTCCTCTGTCTCTTCTTCGCTAGAGGGTGACAGGGGATTCCGCGAAAGAGTGTCGGCCAGCTGATTCAGGGATCCTTTCCGATACTCTATCTCTTTGTCCAACTGTTGGAGGAAGACAACCCACCGGGCCAGCCGTCCTGATGGACTGACCATCGAATCCAGCCACTTGAGAGCTCGATGGTTGGTTATGACGGTAAACCGGTAGCCCTCCAGGTATGGCCGCATCTTTTGGATGCCCCATACAACCGCTAGGCTTTCTTTCTCTGTGGTGGAGTAGTTTTTCTCAGCCGAGTTGAGTGTTTGACTGGCGTAGGCCACGACGTGCTCGTGTTCTTTTATCCGCTGTAGCAGAGCGGCTCCGAGGCCCAAGTCGGACGCGTCGGTCTGCAGGATGAACGGTTGTTTGAAGTCCGGGCACGCCAGTACGGGGGCGGTCGTGAGGGCCCTTTTCAGCCAAAAGCTCCCCTTTCCCCGCAAAAGAAAGAAAACAACAATCCCTGGCGGCACTCTGCGCGACACTCTAGCAGCGTGGGAAGTGATACGTCTGACGAAGCTGGAACAGACGCAAACTTTGCCAGCGCGCAACACTTCCAAATGCTAGTCAAACTACAGTCAAACTACCCCCTCGGGTAGGACACTTATTGTCCGTGATGAGAAGCGAGGCGTCTGTCGATGCTGGAGCATACGCAGCAGGGCCAGAACGCAACACTTCAAAATCACAAACCAATACACAAAAATAACACTATCGAAATAATTCAGAGTGCTAGAACTACCACCGTCGGTAGGCCAACTATTGTCCGTGATGAAAAAGCGGGGCGTCTGTCGATGCTGGCGCATACGCAGCAGAGCCAGAACGCAACACTTCAAAATCACAAAACAATATACAAAAACACAATCTAGAAAATCAGAATTAAATAGCCACAAATTTACTTACTCTTATTCACCAGTTGCAGAGGTTCACTACCTCTGCTGGAAGATAATTTATTTGAAATTTTCCTGTGAGGTCTATGCCTTCAAATACCCCTGTGCTAACGAGATTCAAGAATGTTCGTCAGCGCCATCTGTTGGGTGTGAAGGCAACTGCTGAGGTAGGTCTATGTGTCCACTGGCCCTTAAGCTAACGAGATGCAAGAATTTTCGTCAGCGCCATCTGTTAGGTGTGAAGACAACTGCATCCTCACAGAAAATTTCAAATAAAAAAATTTAAGGAATTTAATTTTAAAAAAAATTTTAAGGCCGATTAAAATTTTAATTTTATTAAAATCATTTGGGATAGGCCCCAACCTATCCCAAAAACAAAAAAAAAATACTTCCACCCTCCGAGGGTGTCGAACCCGGGTCCCCCGAATGTCTAGCTAAATTGTGGAGCATTCAGTCCCCTCGACCATTCCCGCCTTGTTAAAAATTTCATTTTTGGGACGGTCACTTGTGCATCGTCACAATGCGTTAAAATCGGAAATCGGCAGTATAATGCAGTATCAACTTAAGAAAAAAACGTTAAATAATTCTGTGGCAACTATGAGTCCGTGTTATGTGATACAGACGGATTGTTGCTATCCAGCTCCATGGCATGGTACACCAAGGATGCCCCTTTATTAAATAAAATTCTGTGTAAAATTTACACCTTGTCATCTACATTACATGACGTCAAAGCCGAGTTGTCAGCACTTAAGTTGCAGAGCGGCACCAACACAACCAAAATCACAAAAACTCCAAATGAAACGCTAACTCAAACACGTCCTGAAATTATCGTTAAGTCATCCCAGCATGGAAACAAATTCTCCCAAACAGCAAAGTAAATCTATGAGTGATACTATTAAACTAAGTTCAACGATAATAGAAGTGAACTCCAACCAAAACATGAAAACAAACCAACCTGAACTTGCGTACAAGCAAATATCAGTGACGTAGTCAATCCATGTGTATGACACCGGAGATTTGTAACTTACCTAAACGCCTGAGACTTATGCATTTATAGTAACATCTATGCCATGCGTACAAGAAAACTCCCAAAAAACAAAAAATAACACGAATGATATTAAAAAAGCTATCATGGATACTGGGTTTAATTTTAATTAATAGTGCTTGAACCTGTATTTCCATCAAAATTATCCTTACCCAGAGTTGCAATTCTCAAACTTATATTATTCATATTTTCTTTATATATATATGAGCCCTAATGTGTACTTGTTTTGAAGGAAATACTGGGGAAATATGTAAGCATATAGACTGGGCGTGTATAGTCTCTTCTTCTAGCAAGTACCTCGGAATAATTAATAGTGAAATAACAAAAAAATATATATATATTTCTTTGCAAATGGCAAACAACCTCCGGAAAATTGGTTTGCTCCCTTATATATTAGTGACTCGAATACCAGTGATAATAATAATGGTAGTTTTATGGACACCGTGCATGTCAATGAATCATCACAGGCAGTAAACGAAGTTCATGAAATCGATTGTCTGACATGATTGGAAATGATTGTCGACAAGAGGAAATAAAAATTCTTGAATACTCTTCTTCTGTAATTTCTTCATCTTCTTGTAGCGCCAAAACTATGTGGTTTTGTAAATTGTTTCTAGGCTCAAAAAAACAAACAGTTCATGTGATGACCTTTTCGTAGTCTTGTTCGATATGGAGTTTAACGCAAACTGAATTTCTCTTATTCGGTTTTCCCAATCCTTTCCTTCGGGATCCTTGTAGCTCGTTGTTATTGCTGTTGTAATGGTGGAGTTGCTTCTTTCTACCTGACCGTTTGATCTTGGAGTAGCTGTTGCGTTCCTGACGTGTATTATACCGTTGTTCTTACAGACATCCTTAAAATCTCTGGCGGTGAAAGCTGTTCCCCGGTCTGTTATCAGTAACTTTGGGCTTCCGAATATTGAGAGCGCGTCCCTTAGAAACTCGCAGGTGCTCTTCTTTTTTGTGTCCCTTACGGCTCTTAGCATGATATATTTTGTGAAAATATCTTGGTAGGCGATCACATGCGTATTTCCTCTTTTGCTTTTCGGGAACGGCCCCAAATGGTCCATATGTACTACCCTAAATGGGACAGTGGTGCGCTCATTGTTATGTAACTCTCCTTCTTTTTTACCTCCAGTGGTTTTGTGGTATGCACACTCGATACACTCTGCATTGTACTTCTTGATCTTTCTCCTCATCTTCGGAAACCAGAAGTTTCTTTGTACTTGCTCTATCGTTCGGTCTTCCCCGAAGTGCCCCATATCGTCGTGGCTAGCTTTTATGATTCTCCACTCAATTGTTCTTGGGACTAACTATTTTTCATCCTTTCCTGTTCTTCTATAAATTCTGTTATCCTTAATAACGTAGTCTTCGTGCGTTTGTTTGTATTCTCCGTCTTTCGTCTTGTTTCTCAGTATGCCTACTATCTCCTTTATTTTGTCGTCTTGTAGCTGCATCGTTAACAGCTAATCTTCTTGATTAATTCTCGTTGTCATTATTTTCAGATCTGCTATTTCAGTTTCTCTGGCATCTTCGTGAAGATTCCTGCTAAGTGCGTCCACATGTTTCATTCTTTCTCCACTCCTGTGTTCTATTTCAGCGTCATATTCTTGGAGCTTCAAGCACCATCTAGCAATTCTCGGATTTAGATCCCTTCATGTGAACATCGTTTTGAGGGAGTTACAGTCAGTTATTACCTTGAAATGTCGTCCAAGCAGATATACTCGGAACCTTTCTAGCGCTACCACCGCTAGCGCCTCCAACTCGAAACTATGATACTTAGCTTCAGTATCAGTTGTTTGTCTGCTATAGTAGCAGACTGGTCTCAGTAAATTGTCTTCTCCTCGTTGCAACAACACACCCACCAGTCCTTGTAGGCTAGCGTCTGTGTGAACTTCTAATTCGGCCTTGGGGTCATACATCGCTAATGTCGGTTGTCGTTGTAATTCATCTTTCAGCTTCTGAAAGGCTTCTTCTTGTTCGTCTGTCCAGATGAATTTCTCTCCCTTCCTTGTCAGTTTTGTAAGAGGTCTACTGATGCGTGCGAAATTGCATTTACCAACCCAAAAGGCATTTTTGTGAACTCCTACTGGCCCTCAGTCGTAACAAATGCCGTATATCGTCTTGAGTTTTCAGCTACTTTTAATTGGTAGTAGCCGCTCGCCATATCCAGAACTGTGTAGTACCGGTAACCTGCTAGCTTGTCTGTCAGTTCATTTATTGAGACCATCGGGAAGTGGTCTTTCTTCGTTTTGGCATTGGTTTTTCCATAGTCAATTACCATTCTCTTCTCACCGTTCTGTTTGTTGACTAGCAAGGCCGGGCTTGCTCGGTCTTATTATTCCTGCTTGTAGTAAGTCATCGGTGATATTTTTCATCTTCTCGCGTTCCGCGTACGGAATTCTGTAAGGTTTGTAATTAACTGGCTCCTTGTCTGTTAGGTCTATTACGAATTCGGCAAAGTTGATTGTTCCTACTTCAGCAAAGTTCTCTGCAAATCAATCTCTATAATCTTGAATCATGCCTTCAAGTTCTTGTCTTTCTTCGTTTGTCACGTGCCCGTTGATTTCAAGTCTCTCTTTATTCATTTCTTTTCGCTTTAATTCTTTCGCGTCCTTGCTTGTACTTGTCAGGTTCACGTTTTTTTATTCTCCCTTGGTCGTATCAACTTGTGCCTGTGCTTCTATTTCCTTTTCCAGTCTTCTTATAGTGCAACCTTCTTTGTTCGCCACGACTTCAGCGTGTTGCAATAATTCATATCCCAACGTGGCTTGAACTGGCATACTCGTAGCTGGTATTATGTGAAACGTCGTTGTGTACCGTTCGTCGCCGAGTTCTATCTACTCTTTGAACCTTCCTAACGGCTTGACACTTGAATTTCCTAGGCCGACCATCTCGATACTTTATATTTCGAAATTAGGTGCTCCTATTTTGGTATACAGCTTTAGTTCCATTAAATTTAGGTCACTTCCGGTATCAACCAGACAATCGATTTCATGAACTTCGTTTACTGCCTGTGATGATTCATTGACATGCACGGTGTCCATAAAACTACCATTATTATTATCACTGGTATTCGAGTCACTAATATATAAGGGAGCAAGCCAATTTTCCGGAGGTTGTTTGCCATTTGAAAAGAAATATAATTTTTTTTTGATATTTCACTATCAATTATTCCGAGGTACTTGCTAGAAGAAGAGACTATACACGCCCAGTCTATATGCTTACATATTTTCCCAGTATTTCCTTCAAAACAAGTACACATTAGGGCTTCGGCATCTATAATGTACATTAAGTTTGCCGTTGTTTCACTGGGAACCAAAATTGTAATTTGATTAGGCATAATTTGGATTCGCTCTAATATTCCAGGGGGGAGGAACTTTAATTGTTTTTCCAAAAATAAGTTTTCGTAATCTATTATGAGCTGCATCCAATAATCCTAGTTCATAATGTTTATCAAATTTAGTTATTAAAAATTCAATCATTTGAACACGATTAAAAGGTTTAACTCGATTAAAAATTTTGTCTTTTATATCTTTCATTATAGCCTCTGAATAATTGTTTGTGTTATTTCCTCGTGTCAAGAGACTATTACGGAAAGATAAAACCCACAATTCTTTTCTTTGTCAGTATTCTTTTAAGTAGGCGCAATTATTTTGGTTATCAGTGGCATTTACTATTGCACATTTATATTTTATGTGTGACTACTATTGTTTTTGCATACTTTATATTTTTTAAATTATTAAAATATGTTGATCATTTTTCTTCTGGAATATTATTTTTTGACTTTTTAAGCCATCTCATAACAGACTGCAAAGCATGAAACGAGCACAGAAGATTTATTGAATTAGTAAATGTGGATTCAATAGCTGCTTGTTCAGATTTTGAGTCGTCCGTGATAAATATTTAGGGGCCTTCTAGTTTACCATAAAATATTTCATTTCCTAATATACTTTTCAACAGCTGGAATCGTTGCTGTATATCTTGACTACGTTCTGATGAAGTAATTATTATTGCAAGTGGCAAACCTCCTGCTTCACTATGCGTAAGCATAACAAATATTCTGCTGCCTGCATGATCTAACGTCCCCGATGAATCCATAAAAACTACTTCAGAGGCGGATTGGCAGCACTGATGCACTCTTTTAAATAATGGTGTACATATACTGAAAAAAAAAGAAATAAATAAATAAATTTGTGACAATGCACGTATAAATATTAAACCACCGCTATTATTTAAAAATTCCTAGATTATTTATTACTTATTAAGTTATTTTCTTATATGTTGCAAAGTATTATAAATATGTTCTTACCACATAATAAAGTCGCCGTTTTCATTTCTGGTCAGTTGAATGCAATTGTCTTTCATTTCCTTATTATATTGTGTCAATTTATCTTTTAAAAATTTTAATTCATTTCAATAATATAATTATATAAGCAACTTGACTTTTTATTTATATATAGGGGAAAGTAGGTCACAATTATCTATTACGATTTTTGTAACAATTGAATTTCCCGCCAAATTTTGACAGAAACAGTTGACACACTTGTTTCTGACTAGTTTAGAATAAAACTTCATTATACATATACAAATATATAATACATACTATATACTTTTTTGTTTTTCTTATTTGGTTCAATAAGTTAAGATTTTACGTACATTTTATCATAATATGTTTCTCTAGTCATAAGTTTCACGCAATTGACAATTGTTAGTAAATATTTCTTTTACTTTTATCAAAATACGTATATCATTACTGTTAACATAACCTAAAAAAAATATATGCCTTATGAGAAAGTTAATGTTAGTGTGTTGGATGAGGTACTTTTACCCAGTTGCAAGTGGGGCAGATTTATACTTGGCTGATTATGCTTCATAACAGATATATGTGTAGTTCAAATGGATTTTTTGCATTCCTTAGGATGGTGCGATTTACAAAAAAAGATTAACCGTTCCAGTATTAATGAAAAAGATATTCGATTAGTAATAACCGATATTTTCAACAACCAAAGATCAATAAGAAGTTCTGCCCTATTTTATGGAATAGATAGATCAACCTTGCGATTTAGGATAACAAAAATGTTGAAAAAATTACGAAAGCACAATATTTGAATAGAGGTGACGATTCTGGAAATGAAAGTAATGGAAATGCATAGTCTAGTAAATACACCGTATCACAAGTTTTCAATAACAATGACGAGGAAATGTTAGTCTCATATATAAAACGTTCGTCGGATATTAATTACAAACTGTCCTATATACAAATTAGGCTTCTTGCTTACGAATATGGAAAAAGTTTAGTTGATACTAAATTACCAGCGACATGGACACAAAATAAAATTGCTGGGATTGACCGGCTCAGGGGATATTTAAAAAAGGCATTTGAGGTACACCCGCAGGAGGACGAGGCAGCAGTAGTGCAATCCGCCTCGGTGATGTCCTCACTCGTGTACACGTTACCCTAAACTAGCTCAGTCGCGGGTTCCGTATATGCCGTTCGGTGTGAAGCACCGGTCAAAACACAAGCGCTCTGAAAAGGTAACGGTGAAAGGTAATTGTACATAAAAACAATGAAAGCAGTTTAAGACGTTTATTTTAGAGAAATAGTTAAAAGATTGAAAAGGTGAAACAAATAAGCCAGGTAAACGGATTACCGGCGTGCAGGTATATGATATTAAGGTACATGAATACAAGAAAACAATTATCAACAATAATATTTGAACAGATGAAAAATAGAAATAAATATGACAAGATTCAAACACAAATACGAAGACAATAATAGACAAGAAATGAATCAAAACTCCAGACGTTTGCGAGGCATCCGGGGAGATGATTGAAGACGGGAAAAGATGTGGGAGAAGGAGAAGTTGGAAGCCGGCGAGGCGACGGGCGTCGCCGAGTGTTTCCGCGTCCTCTTCGGTTTGGGCGTCTCAGCGCCGAATAAATCAACGAATAAGCGGGCGATCCGTTGTTTGGTAGGCGTCGCGGCGCTAGGCGTCGATGTTGGTGCGGTCGGTACGGTGGCCGACGTGAATGTGAGGTCGACCGGTGTCGACGGTGTAAGCCGGTACGTCGGTTTACAGAATGCTGGCGGTGTCCTAGGCGGCGAAAATATCGACGGCGGTCGGACTGTGGTCTTCGGCGGTGGGTATTGGTCCGTTACGATCCGTTCCCACGGAATATTGATGAGAAGCCGAGAAATTTGATGTGTGAGTCGATCGGTTTTGTCGGGCGTCGCGACGGCAGGCGTCGGTTTGAATGGACGGCGGGCGTCGCTATGATTGGACGGCGGGTGTCGTCGTGGATGGGCGCCTATAATGCAATTTGCTTAATTACAATTACATAACAGCTTTTTCTAAAATTCAAAATATCCTATTAGATAGATAAAAATTCGCTGCAATTTTTGATATATGATTGTTATCAATTTTATTTCCGATTATTAGTTTTGTATAAGAAACTATAGGGAACTATAGGGTTGTGCGCCGCCTTAAGGTTATAAATAAAGGAATTTTGAACTTGAACTTGAATGTTAATGTCTAATGTATTACTTTTAAATACAGTTTGAATGTTTATGTTACCCATACTAAACACAGGCCCTTGGTCTTTGTTGGCTACAATTTTTTGCAAATTGGTTTTAGACACATTTTTTAACCAATCTTTATTTGCACACATATGAAAACTTGCCCCTGAGTCTATATACCATTCATCTTTGCTAAATTCGCCACTCATAAATACAGCACTGAAAGCATTTTATTTAGAATTATTTCTGTTTGATTCTGGACACTTGTTTTTAAAATGGCCAACTTGTTTATAGTTGTAACATTGAATGTCCTTTTTGTCTTTTTTGGAATTTGAGTGAGTGCTGACACCAATTCAAAAATGAATTACCGTGACGTTTAATCTTGAATGTTTTACCGGCAAACACGCTTCCTGTTTTACCAACATCCTCTTGCATATCTAATAACTTTGTTTTAATGGTATCCGACGAAATTACAATGCCCGAATGTTCAATCGCCATGATCATAAGAGAAAACATATCAGGCTATCCAGCTAGAAACAATGAACCTATCCATTCTTCGTTTACGTTGAATCCTGTACCACGCAATTTTTAACTTGTTTCTATAATTTGATTGATGTAACATGCCATTGAGTCGTAACAATTGTCCAAACGTGTAGAAATTAGGGTTCCCAAAAGTCCAATTTTGCGTGTGTTGCCGGAGTCGTCATATAACGATTTCAACTTGTTCCACAATTGCTCGGTGGTTGCTGCACTTTTTATATGAATATAAATCGAAGTTTCAATTGTTAGAATTAAATTAGCTTTGGCTTTCGCATCGTTGTTTGCGTCGCTTTCAGTTCCATTGAAGCGTTTGTTCAAACCATCATGTATCAGTAAATATTTCGCGGCAAACGCCCACTCCTCATAAATTTCGCGTCCCTTTAGCTTGGGAACATTAGACACACAATGTGAGGTAATACTCTTGCCACTTAACACAAACACTACTTTTATAAAACTTAACGAAAAGCCACGAGATCTGTTTTGGCGCGCACAGACTCTGGGCCTATAACCTGTTGAAATTGAAACGCTCACTTGAACGGTTGAATACAGACTGGTTTTATTTTAGGTTACAAAACTCATTACATAGATGGCATGGTAATTCAGTAAATTTAACTTTCCAACGACATGTACCTACTTCAGTAAGCTTATTTAAAATACCTTGGTGTGCAGTCAAAGTTTTAAATATCTAAATGTGTTCCGCGAGAGAAAAATGTGAAAGATTAAGAACCACTGGTTTCAGGTTTTAATGAAGTTAGATTTTGTACGGTAGAAACGAGGTAGGAACAGCATGCTAGTCGAAAGACAAAATATTATACTATGGAGAAGACGTAGTCTGACTGCAATAAGAAATTTTCGGCAGGAAGGACATGTTATTTACAGTGCCTGTATAAAGACAGCGTGTCTATTGGTCGAGCTGAAGTCCGCCCTTTTTCTTCCAACTTTGTTACAGATTACATATGGTTTACATGTGTTTCAGCAGATTTATGTGATATTTTCCAATAATATACGTATATTTAGCCATTTTAGAGGTTTAATAGTGAATATTGTTGTGTTGTGTGCTATTTAGAGGTATATTATAAGAGTAAGGTAAGAAAATTTCCATGTAGCGTGTATGTTTTATAACTTATACTGAAGTGTGTATGATTTATTTGCGAGTGTGGTGAACCTTTCCTCTACACACACACACACACACACACACACACACACACACACACACACACACACACACACACACACACACACACACACACACACACACACACACACACACACACACACACACACACACACACACACACACACACACACACACACACACACACACACACACACACACACACACACACACACACACACACACACACACACACACACACACACACACACACACACACACACACACACACACACACACACACACACACACACACACACACACACACACACACACACACACACACACACACACACACACACACACACACACACACACACACACACACACACACACACACACACACACACACACACACACACACACACACACACACGCGTGCGCGTGTCAACGGTCTTCCAGGGGCGGCGGAATTGGGTTCGTTTCCTACAACTCGGCCCTTCCTGATAGTTGCAGCGGCCTCGATGCTGGATTCTGGAACATCGGTTTCAGGATCTGAAAAATAATCATATGAGTCGCTCTCATAATTAACTAATGACCACGTCTTCATATGGTCAGCGGCGGTAGATGTCTTCTGCAGAGAATCTCCAGGGCCTGTTCGTGTTACATCGTACCGGTCGTGAGGCTTGACCTTCGTCACTCGGTATGGTCCCATGAACTTTGGTTTTAACTTCGCTTGAGTCGTGAATTGGGCTCGCTTGATTGCTACTAAGTCACCCAATCTATATTTCTGCGCTTTCTTCCTTTTTTTATTATACGTTCTCTTATTTTCTTCCTGTATTTTCTGTATCTGTTTCTTAGATATGTTTCTCATATCTTCTCTATCTTCGTGAAACGCTTCTGAATACTCTTGTCTTATTAATTCTTGTAATTTCAATTCTTCTGGTCTTTTCCTTTTTACGCCAAATAGTAGTTCGAACGGAGTAACTCATATACTTCTTTGGTATATATTATTTAAGGCATTTTGCAGCTTGTCGACATGTTTATACCAGCTTCCTTCATCTTGGAGGGACATCTTTGTTAATATGGGAATGATAATTCTGTTTATGCGCTCTACTTAACAGTTCGCGCGTGGCACTCCAGTGGTGATCTGTACAAGTTCGATCTTTTCTTGAAGACAGTATTCTTTGAATTCTGACGATGTGAATGTTGTGCCTCGGTCTGTGACAAGGCGTCGCGGGTTTCCAAATATCTTTTTCTGTGAGTCAAAATTCTCTAGAACTTCTTTCGTTATTAATGTCTTAACAGGATATATCCATACGAACTTCGTAAACGCGTCAACTGCAACGAAAAGGTGTTGGTAGCCCTTTTTCGTGGTCTTCATTGGTCCACGATGGTCTAGGTGATACGTATCAAGTGGAGTATCGCCTTTGTCCAACGGGTGCAAGTATCCTTCGTGCTTACCCGTCTTGTGGTCTACTAGTATGCAAAAAATGCAACTTCTAATGTAGCTCTTGGTTTTCTCTTTCATTCGAGGGAACCAAAATTCCCTTAATATCACATCCTCTGTTTTTTTCACAGAAAAGTGACCATTTTCTTCGTGAGCATTTCTGATTATTTCGGCTTCCATATTTCTCGGTACCACAAGTAGTGTTGTACCTGTCTCATTCTTGTATAGTAAATCATTTTGTATGGAGAAGTCTTTATAAACTTCTTTTTCTTCTAATATGGTCAATACTGCTTTCAAATAGTCATCATCTTATTGCATCATACGTAGTCTATGTATCAATTCATTTTTATGTATTGTCATTATAGGATTTCTAGAAAGTGCGTCGGCATGTCTCATCCTAGTTCCTGGCCTATGCTCAATCTTATAATCGAATTCTTCTAGATAAAGGATCCATCTTGCTATCCTTGGTATCAAATCTTTTTTGCCTATAGTGGCAGCAAATGCTGAACAGTCTGTTACTATTGATATATATTCGCGTAAAATGCCGGCACGATAAGCAGTAATAAGAAGAACGTGAAGTCGGGTGCGCGGTGAAGTGTGTACACGTGGCGGCCATAAACTGTAACGTGACCAGTTGTTGTTATTGTCCGTGAACAAAAAGCAGAGTATCTGTGTGTAAATGTGTGTAGTGTAATAGACCCTACGAACTATATATACTAATGTAAATATCGTAAACATTTTAATATCAATAAAGTTATTATATAGTTTATAACATCTCAGAAGTGCGATTGTAACTCAAGTGCCGAACATGTGCTTTGTTCTGTGTGAAAAAAGTAACATTTGTGTAACGTAGCTTGAACAAGTGACTGAATTTTTCACATTTTAGCTAACTGAGTGTGGCTGAGTGCTAAAAACTTGTGTTGTTTCTCTGTGTGAGAAAAAAACTGTTCGTTGCGTACGATTAAAGAAAGTGAAACGCGTTCGCGTCGCGTAAATTGTGAACATTTGCAGTTGTAATATGGGACCTCTAGTCACAAGCAGCATGATGAGTGACGATACAATAAGTGGTCAGGGTGAGAATTTACGAAGTGGTGCCGACACGCAAAGCGAGCATCAAGATGGCGGCGCTGGAGCATCAGGGTCAAGCATTGCATCAACAAACGATATCACGATTCTGCGTATGATGGAATCCATGGTGGCGACTATGAATATGATGCAACAACAAATGCGTAACAGTAACACGCAACAATTTGCAACTCCGACATCACCAAACTGCCCGAAGTGACTTACTGCGTGATGCCCGATTTATCCAAGTCGATAGAGGATTTTTCCGGTGATGGTGGACCGAGTGTTGCAAAGGCATGGTTAGAGTCACTGTTACGTACAGCGGTAAGTCATCAGTGGCCAGCGGCCTTCAATCTGGAAACTGCTCGACTCCATTTGGTAAAAGGCGCCAAAGAGTGGTATCTAGGACGTATTGAGAGCTTGAATACGTGGGAGGAATTTGAGGCTCAATTAAGAAAATCGTTTGCCCGAGACGGTACTTTACCAGAGAGGTGGGAAAGGATGACCTCGCGAGTGCAAAAAAACGGCGAATCGACGGCGGAGTACGTGTACTCCAAAATACGCTTCTGCAAGGACTTGGGACTCAACTTCTCCGAGTCGCAAGAGCAGATATTGAAAGGACTCCGATCCAAAGCGCTGTGTGCAGAGTTAGTGGGACGAACTTGCGCTGATGAAGATGAATTGTTGGCCGCGATTCAACTCTGTGAACGAGTAGAGAAGAACCGTGTGGAACGATTCTCATCAGAAAAACACGCGAAAGACAATTCGGTGGAAAAACGTGACGGTATCACGAGAAACAAAGATACACGCTAGAATATAACAGTGAAAAACATACCATCGCGCGATAGGAGGTGTTACAATTTTAATAAGTTAGGCCACTTATCAAGGGATTGTCCAGAGCCAAAAAAACCTATCGTGTGCCGAGGTTGCAAGTCAGAGGGGCACTTCCAACGAGATTGTCCGCTCGCTAAGCAGACAGAGGAAACGAAGCGGTCAATGATCACAGCGACATCAGTAGATGCGCTGGAAAATACATAAAGGATGTATTGATCAACGGTCGATCGTTTAAAGGACTCGTAGATACACGTAGATACATCCAAATTTTAGTTGTACTAGATCACGCTCAACCTGTGAAGGTCATTGTAGGTCGATCGTGGACAGAGTTACCACACATCGCATATGTGAAAAGTGGTGATGTTTTGAGATTCGAAAATGCATCAAGTTACCCTTTCAAGGACCTGGACTTAGAACCAGTGAGTCGAGTTACTTTACGAGCAGCAAAAGGTGAAACGATACCAGCTCGTGCAGTACACTACGTACGAGTTGAAATCAAGGAACCAGGGAACTACGCAGTGGAAAGTCGAACAGGATTAGGAGCAATGTTCGAGGCCAAAGATGGTTATGCTGAGGTTCCGGTGAGTAACTTTACTGATTGCCTAAAAAAGGTACTCAAGGGGCAAGTGTTGGCTCGTGCTGAGGAAGTATGCGTAAAAGCTCCAAGTTATCTGCTTGCAGAAGAGGAACGACCAAATTCCACCGAGAAGGAAATAAAAATTAATGACTCCGTAACGTCACCAGAATCGCCAAGGATACGAGGTCACCATATGCGAGCCCTTTACTCGTCGTGTGGAAAAAGACCGGAGAACCAGGGTTAGTGGTGGACTACAGGAGGCTGAATAGCCAGACCAAGAGGCAGACATGGCCCATCCCGTCCATAGACGAGCAGCTGGAACAGTTAGCGGGTGCACGCGTCTTCACTGTGTTGGACTTAGCTCACGGGTGTATGCAGATACCGCTAAGTGAAGAAGCTAAGGAAAAGACGGCATTCATTACACCGGACGAAACTGGCCAATTTGAGCGAATGACGTTTGGTCTGGTAAATGCACCATTCGAGTTCACAAGGTTGATGAACTTAGTTCTCGGCGTCCTAAGGAACCAAATAGCGCTATGTTACATGGACAATGTGATGATACCTGCTGCAAACTGGAATGAAATGCTGGAACGCCTGAGAAAAGTGCTCGAGGCATTTAGAGTAGCTAAGCTGACGCTTAAGCCGAGCGAATGTGAGTTTGGCCGCAATGAATTGGAATTCCTTGGATTCCGCGTGTCAGCTGAAGGAATCCGACCAGGCCCGAGGAAGTTAAGAGCCGTAAGTGAATTTCCGTAACCGAAGAATGAACAAGAGGTAAGGAGATTTCAGACGTTTTGTGCCGCACTACGCCAAACGGGCGGAGCCGCTAAGTCGAGTGACGAGAAAGGACGTGAAATTTGTATGGGAAAAACCGCAACATGAAGCGTTCGAGGAACTGAGAGGAGTGTTACTCCATGAACCAATTTTAAGATTGTACAACCCCAAAGCCGTGACCGAACTACATACGGATGCGAGTTCGGGCGGATTGGCAAGAATGTTGATCCAGATGGATGACAACGACGTGGCTCATCTCGTGTACTGTGTGATCAAGAAGACCACGCCGACCGAGCAACGATACCACAGCAGTAAGCTCGAGCTAATGGCGATCGTCTGGAGTATAGACCGACTAAACAGTTCCTGATAGGTATAATAATAATAATAATAATCTTTATTGGTGTTTTTACATCACTGAGAATGTGTACACAAGTCAAAAATATATAAAAATACAGTAGTCTGGAAAATAGAATAATCACAATACAAATAACATATTAAAAATGAATAAAATGCTGTTAGAAAATTAAAATTTCAAAAATCATACGTCATTAGACTAAATTATTATTATGTCAATGTACATAAAACAGAAATAAATTCATCAATTGAGTAAACACAATTTTCTAATAGAAGTATTTTTATCTCGCTTTTAAAATGTTTGAGCGTTTTTTTATCTTTAATAAAGTCGGGTAGCTTATTGAATAGTTTTAAACCAATTGTGATAAAGCCTTTATTAGTGTTTTCATACCTATTACGGGGTATCTTAAATAAATCTTTGTTTCTGGTATGGTAATTGTGACTGTCTTTATTACAGTCAAACTTCATTGTATTGCTGTAGATGTAACATAATAAGTCTAGTATGTAAATTATCGGCACTGTTAATATTTTAAACTTTAAACTGTAAAGTATGGCCTGCATGAAACTAAAGTGTTTTTATTAGCTATGCATCTAATTATCCTTTTCTGTGCAATAAAAACACTTTTAATCATTGAAGATGATCCCCAAAAGCAGATTCCATATTTTATTCTACTATATATTTTGTTACGGGGAGGGGCCTCGGAAGAGGTCCAGAGGTCCCTACCGCCGTGAGAGTCGAGAGAAGTGGTGCAAGTTCCCTCTCGTCTCACCCGTAAACACTGTACCCAGGTTTCGCTCAGTCGGTGAAGAGCCCAATATGCGGCTAGCTTGAAGAGCTGGTGAACCGAATAAACCCTCTCTGAAAACGTGTAAGTGGGTTGCAGTTAAATGACACACAAAAATATGGATTTATACATTTATTGAGAATAGCAATTGTATTAAACAAGAATAAGAAATATTGTAATGGAATAAGTAGTAAATATCTATGAACATAATGACAATAAATAAAAACCAAAGTAAAGTGACGGAAGGAACTCAGCCTAAAACTCCAGACGTTTTCGCGTGAAGCGTGAAGACGTCGGGGGTAGTGGACTGAGTGGGGGAAGGGTTGGGATGCGTGGATGGCTCGGGGAAGTGACGGGCGACAGCGACCAAGAAGTTGTCGATGGCTGGACGTCCTTCGTTGGGGTTGTCGGCGGCGTAGTGGGTGGTGACAGGGTGACTGGCCCGAAGAGGGCTTCCTCCAGGCGGCGCTGTAGATCCGACTTGATTGTTGGAGTGCAGGGAATCGGGCATTTCCTGGCGAATGCCAATGGAGTGGCTGATAAATCGGATGAAGCTGAAGGCTTGGGGGCGGCGGTCGATGGTTTAGATGAGGGCGAAAATACCGAGCGTGGTCGAAGTGGTGGCTTGTGAGGCGTCTCGGGTCCGAAGAGCTCGATGAGGCGGGCTTGGGTACGACGGCTGAGGTTGGAGGCGGCTGGAGCTGGACCTGGAGGCCTGGTGGTGGTGGTGGTTGGCGTCACGGTGTTGGTGACGTGATGCTGAATTGTTTGAGCCCCAACAAGGCCCTTTCGACAGTAGTCGACGGATTTCGACCCTGGTGGTCCGATATACACCCTGCCTGCTGGAGCTGTCTTCTTGGCAGCTGAGTTGACCTCCGGAACACCCTGGTTGTTGCTAACCCGCAGAATAGCGGATTTCGGTCCTAGGTGCCCTGCGCGAGCTGCGGTTGGTGGCGCTAGCCTCCTGGTGTCGGGGCGAGTTGTTTGAGGTGTCGGATGGTCAAGTCGGCCTTTTTGGCGCAGGCCGGCATAGTTCAGACCTGAGAGCCCTGCGGGAGCTGCGGTTGATGGCGCTGGCTTGCTGACGTCTTCCTGAAGCGTTTGAGCCTACTTTTGTGAAATCGCCTCGGGCGCGGTCAAAGAATGGGGCGCAACCTTCGGGGACGCTAACGGCGCGAATAACCGGGCCCTGGGGTCTCCAATCCTCAATAAGTGATGTTGAACGGACCGCGGGACATCGCCGTAGGGTTTGGACGGCTCCACTGGAATTAGGCGGCGGCGGAAGATCGTGCGCTGCACGTACCGTGCGTGGGAACCCTTGCCTCGTTGCGTGCCACGATTGCGTCGTCTACTGGAACAATTGAGGAAATTGGGGGGGGGGGGGATAGGTGCCGATGATGATGCTGATGTGTGACTGTATAAATTCTTTATAACGTAGACGACGACTCGACGCACTCACAATGAGCGAGTGATCCCACAAAAAGCGAGATATATTTTCGTGATGACGTTGATATTGATGCGCTGCACTCACAATGAGCGAGTGATCCCACAAAAAGCGAGATGTCGTAGGTATTCGTTTCGGAGCACTCCACAGAAAGCGAGTGATCTCTGCGGAGAGCGAGATTTGTTGTTTACTGCTTGAGGACCTGTAGAGACCTGTCTGTGGCTCGCTAAAGCATCTATATTTATACCCTGTAACTGCGTAATAGCGTAGGTTTTGTGGAAAGGGAACAGTTTGAACCAATGACAAAATAAACTCCACCCATTTATAGAGATTTTACAATAAACCGCTATAAATGCGTGGATTTATAAGATTCGCGGTTTCTGAGTGTTGGCACGGATCATGCGATGACGTTCAAGTGATGATGCGTGCGGTGCGGCCACCGGCACGCGTGCAATCGCGCGGTGACAATTTGACCATAATAGAATTTTATAATGGTGTCATGACTTACATGATACTTAAGATTTTTAATTTGGTAGTGAAATGAGTGTAGGGAAGATACTTATTTCTCACAGTGGCATTTCCAGTTTAACACATTGTCAATATTAATTCCTAAAAACTTGACTGAATTTTTGGAGTCAAGGGGAATATTATTAATATCAATGGTCAGTTCAATATTTTTTGAATTAAAGGACGGATGAAATATCATAAAATTTGTTTTTGATGCATTTAGAAATAGACTATTAGAAGAGAACCAGTTATTTAATTCACACAATAGGACACTTAATTTTTCCTGTAGTTCAGTTTTATTCTTCCCAGTTATTACAACAGAGGTATCATCGGCAAACATTGTAATAAAATGCTTTAAGAAAAAAGTGATATCATTTATAAAAAGGATAAATAAGATAGGACCCAGAACAGAACCCTGAGGCACACCAATATTGACTGGCAATAAATTTGATTTTACATTAAATTTACTGCCCGTTTTATTTCCAAAATTCATTTGTACATATTGAAAACGATTTGAGAGATAGGAACTGAACCACTTGGCAAATACTCCCCTTATGCCATACATGTCTAATTTATCTAGAAGTATTGAGTGAACTACACAGTCAAATGCTCTACTTAAGTCGCAAAAAACACCAATTGGTATATCTCCCTTATTTAAAGATTTATAGACGCATGATAAGAAAGCATCTCATTGCGCTCATTGTTGAGAAGTTAGCTCTGAAACCATGTTGAGAATTATTAATTAACTCATGTTTATTTAAATAACTTAAAAGCCGATCTAACATGCAATACTCAAATATTTTTGAAAACCCTGATGCAATTGCAATTGGCATATAATTGGATATATCACTCGAAGCTTTTTGTTTATGGACTGGACTGATTTTAGTAATTTTTAATACTTCAGGGAAAACACCTTCAGAAAGTGATAAATTTACTAAATGTGTCAGGGGTGTAACTAGTAGATGACAGATTTGTCGAAGAAGGCTACAAGGTACATCGTCGGGACCGGAATATTTCTTATTTTTAAGTTTATTTATAATAGTTATAAATTCATTTTCAATAAAAGGAAGAGCAAACATGGTGTTATGAACTTTTGGAAATGCAAGAATATTAGAGGTGTCATTGCTTTGTGGAATAGAAGATAGGACTTTATGCGGTGCTTCAATAAAAAAGTTGTTAAACATATTTACAATTTTTTCGGGATCTATAATTTTGTTGTCTTCAACTTCAAGTATAACGTCTGAATCTTTGCTGTTTTTTCGTATCTGGTGTTTAGATATTACTTCCCAAGTAGTGCGACATGGGTTATGAGAGTTCATTATTTTATCATCATAATATGACAATTTAGTTTTCCTAATTAGAATATAATAACTGTGTTTACGTCGATGATGTAAATAAGTATCCCGCAGTATGGGATATTTCAAACATAACATATACCAATCCTGAACTACATAACTAGATTTTTTTATTTCATCTGTAACCCAGGATTTATTATAATTTTGTGACATTTTGATTTTTTTTTAAATGGAAAAGAGTTATTAAAATGGTAAATGAATTTATTGTAAAAAGAAGTGAATGAGTTATTGAAATTATCGGAATTAATTACATTATTCCAATCCTCTCCCAATAAGACATTTTTGAAATTTTCGATAGATATATTATCAAATTTTCTAATTGTTTGAGTAGTGCAGGACTGTCCAGGTACAGTCAAATTAAACTTTGCTAGAACATAACGATGATCAGACACAATACATTCCTTAACATCGCATTCAACCACATCGAGATCAGTGTACATATTATCAAGTATTGCATTGTGTCTAGTTGGTTTAGTGACATAACATTTTGAATTAAATAAAAGCATTAAGTCGTTCATTACTGGAACTCGTTTATCGTTTGTCAACTCATAATGTATGTTAATATCACCTACTAATATTAAAGAAAATTTTCTTTTGAGTACAGATTCTATTGCAATTGTTAAATTTTCAAGAAAATTTGCAAAAATAGCGTCAGGTGACCTGTAACAAACTATAATAATAATACTTTTATTGTTTAATTTCCATACTGCGCCGCAAAGTTCAATGTCAAGTTCAATACAGAAGTTACTTAAGTCTAATGGAGAAACATCGAGTGATGATCTGGATATAGAGTTCACGGTAGTAACGGACTGTCAGGCACTAATATACCTGAACAAAAATAAATCTGTTAACCCCCAAGTCGCCAGATGGGTAATGCTGATCCAGGAATTTAACTTCAGTATTAAACATCGGCCAGGTACGCGGATGGCCCATGTAGACGCTCTGAGTAGAGGGAGCGTGGATCCTGCATCGGATACCATCGCAGATGTGATCCAGAAGGCGGAAGTATGCCTAGCCCTAGACGTGGAGGATCAAGTGCTACTGATGCAACGAGGAGATGCTGAACTACGTGAAAAGACGAGAATTCTAAAAAAGCCCGAAGAAGACAGATCTGTAGAAGAGAGAAACCATGTGCAAGGATTAGAATTGCATGCACACCGGTTGTACAAGAGAATATGCGATCGACTTCTATACGTGATACCGAAAGTCATGAGAAAGGCAATAGTGGTCAAGAGCCACGACCTGATGGGACATTTCGCCCTAAACCGGACGGTGGCGAAGATACTAGAACACAAGTGGTTCCCGCGCATGTGTAGATATGTGCGCCAGAACATAGGTGCATGTTTCGACTGTCTGATGTTGAAGACGCCAGGTGGCAAACGACCAGGACAGCTGAATCCGATACCGCCAGGCACGCGACCATTCGAGGTGGTCAATATGGATCATCTGGGGCCTCTTGTGCGAAGCAGACGTCGCAACACGCAACTGTTGGTCGTAGTGGACAACCTAACCAAGTTTGTTCATCTTTACCCGATGGCGACGACGTCACCTAAAGACGTGTTAAAGGCCATGCATAAATTCGTCACGGAACGTGGCCTGCCCAGACGAATAATCATGGACTGGGGGGGTTACAGGATGCTCACAGGACGCGCGTCTTCCTGTGACGATCCTGTCAGAACAATACAAGATGAAGACGAGGTACGATCGGAGGCATCACCGAGCCCCCATGTAAGGAAAATTAGTTATGATGCGTCGTGTGCCAGAACACACGGGGCTGCCGACGAAGACTCAGCTGAAGTACAGAGGACCGCTAGCGATTACCGAAGTATTACCCAGTGATACCTACCGAGTAAGTGAGCTGAAGAACGACGGTGGACGACGCTATGTGTCCACAGCGCACGTCTCACAATTAAAGCCGTGGCGCAGTCCAGCGAGCAGAGAAGACGATGACTCCGAAGATGAGGCGCCATCGACCGACGAAGACGGCAACCAAGGTGAGTCACTGCAAGAGGACGAACCAGAGGCAGCGGCGGTGCGACAGGAGCAGCCAACGTCAGTGACCAGCGAGAGGCGACCGACGCGAGAGTGGAGGCAACCGAGATACCTGGACGACTACGTCGGCCGAGGACGGGCGACCACCAGGATGGCCGAGTGATATATATTCGCGTAAGATGGCAGCACCTACCGGCACGATAAGCAGAAATAAGAAGAACGTGAAGTCGGGTGCGCGGTGAAGTGTGTATACGTGGCGGCCATAACGTGTAACGTGACCAGTTGTTGTTGTTATTGTCCACGAAGAAAAAGCAGAGTATCTGTGTGTAAATGTGTGTAGTATAATAGACCTTACGAATTTATTATTTATTTATCGTAGTGTATCTCAATATATACTAATGTAAATAGTAATGTAAAGAGATATGTAACCTCACTTTTTCTTGAAATTTTTTAGTGTTGAAAATTTAGAATACTCGGCGAAGAAAAAGAGAAAGAGAACTAAAAATACTACTAATGAACAATATAATATGTACCTCCATTACCTTGAAAATGATTATTACTTCAAGAGTAACAATAAAAATAAATAAATTAAAATAAACTAAAATAAAATAAATCCAACTTTAGGGGAGAATTATTAAGAGAATAAATGAGAAGAATTAAAAAATAAACTGAATGCTGTAGGCGACGGACAACAGTTGAGTTCAGAAGAATGGAAAAAGTAAGTTTTATTTACAATAATCATTGATTTTACATATAATGTATAACGTATATTACGGCCAGACTCCAGCGTTATATAGTTGGCGTATGCCAGCGTCCGCTCAGCTCTCTGGTCGCTCGTTTAAAACCTAAATGGGGAGAGATATGAATTCCGTAGCCACTGTGAAGTGACTCCAGCGGCTATCAGCTGTCCAGGGCAAGGTAGAAGGCCGCCAGCCCATTCTAGAGGTAGATGTGACTATGCAGGGTGGTCCTGTAATTACCAATATCTATGTGCGGCCTGAATTTTTATACGGCGCCAGTCACCTCGCTTCTATTGCCCTAAATTCTGGAAGAAAATAAATCCCCAAAGGAAAGGTATAGAGTTCTCGTAACAGAAACACCAATATACTCAATAACAAAATTTATTAACAAAAGAAAAATGATCAAAGATAACTCTAACAAAATAAATAAATATCTCTCAATGAATATAACTCGCAAAACAAACTTATATCCAAACAAAACTCAATTAAATGTATGAATTTAAAAGAATTAGTTTAACAATTAAATTATCAACAAACAAAAACTATCAATATACAGAACTACTAAGTAAATTATGGACCAAAGAGTCTGTCCATTATACAAAACTTTACTAAGTAGATATCAACAAAATAATCTTTCAATTAAACACAATTTAATAATAATAGAATGCTTGCACCCTACACGTAGGGCAGTAATTTGTCTTAGACATGATGGTTAGACGAGCTTGCAAAACCCGCAATTGTGTTGCTCTCTAACAGACATTTTACGGCTAAGCGTTGCTGTTAGTTTTCTTTCTAACGTACTTCCTCACACCCCTTAGGGCTTTCTTTTAGGAATATCAAAATTATTTCATACCCAGATCAGGTGCGGGGGAGGGGGTAAAAACAGGTCATATACTGCGTTCAAAGGTGAGTTTGCAGTATAGCTCTTATGGAAAATGGGAGCGGTGTTGCCAAATGTTGTAAAAGTGTCAAATGTGTCAATTTTAATAATATGAAA
The DNA here is from genome assembly GCA_963971575.1 of Liopterus haemorrhoidalis. Classification (NCBI taxonomy): domain Eukaryota; kingdom Metazoa; phylum Arthropoda; class Insecta; order Coleoptera; family Dytiscidae; genus Liopterus; species Liopterus haemorrhoidalis. The sequence continues at coordinate 29,618,979 of OZ020622.1, read as the reverse complement.
AACTCGTATGATTTACAAAAATCAACTCTTATAAAACTCAAAATAACACTCAACAAAAACAAATGGCCGTTTGTGGAGTACTGCGTCTTCACAGATTAGCGCGTTTTAGAGCTGGCAACGTCGACAAGCAAGAAAAGGATAGCGTCATTGTGTAAATCCATTAGAGAGTATGAAAAAGAACTACTCCATATGCCCTGTACTGCAAACTCACCTTTGAACGCACTATAGTATGAGAGCTGTATTTTAAACAGGTATTTTTTTACCTGTTTAAAAAACAGCTCACATACTATGACCTGTTTTTATCCCCGCACCTGATCTGGTCACCTGATTGCACACCTGTAACTTGAATTTTTATTTGTTAAGGCCTTATTACCCATCTTGAATTTTCGAGTCAGAATTAGTACGCCCCTGCATCTTAAGTCCCCTATTACGTCATCTTAAATTTTATTTCTGAAGGCCCTATTACCCCATCTTGAATATTCGAGTCAGAATTTAAAATTTTATTTTAAATTTTAGTACGCCCCTGCATTTTTACTTTTTTTTGAGTACGCCCCTGCTTGATGGCACACCTTTAATTAATACCTGGCTAGGTGTCGGCAACATCAAAAGATACCGCACTGATAAGAAAATTCCCACAGTCCCGATTTGGTTCTCAGGCTCAACCGACCTAATACCTACTCCCGACTATAAAGATTCTTATAAAATCGATAAGAAATATTTTACATTTTTGGATATCGATAACTTGGAATTAGAATTAATCGAATTTACTAATTCGGAAATATGGTTAAAATTTAAGGATGCTCGTGAAGAAATTATGAAAAACGAAAACAATTATCAGAATATTATAACTAAAACTTGGGATGAAATTTCCAACAGATTTTGTTGCATGAAAAAGGTTGCATTAGCTCTTATAAGTGTTTTTGGAACAACTTATTACTGCGAGCAAACATTTTCTATTATGAAATATATTATTAATCCCTATAGAAATCGATTAACAGAAAAAAATTCTGAAATATGCGTAAAATTGAAAACATCAAATTATGAACCAGACATGGCAAAACTGGCATCAAACCTTGAACCTCAGGGAAGTCATTTAATTAAAATTATGTTAGAAAATAATTTTAAGTAATTACTGTGCTTCTTGACGTACTGATTGTAATAAATATTGGCTGTAATTTATTTAATTAATAAGAACGCTACTGGATTTAAGATGTCATTATGTCGAAATTGCATGAAAAATATAACCGGGCAACAAAAATCCATTCAGTGTGATGGCTGTCAACACTTCATACACCCAGCTTGTGCAGAACTTACTCCTGATGATGTAAATCGTATTACTCTTTCTAGAGCAAAAGCTCTTAACCCATTAACGCCGGAGTTTTTTTTTTTTTTGGGATTTTTTGAAAACTTTTTGAAAGGGATGTTCACTAGGATGTATTTAAAGCAAATATGATAAAACCTTTAATGAAACATACTTACTTTTGTAGTTACAGCCCGTGATCATATGAACACGCTAGGCAATAGGAGTACAAATCGAATAAAAACAAGTAATAATATTTTAATATTTTTATTACATTTAAAATACAAAAATTGAAAGAATACATGAATAATATAACCAAAAAATATAATGTTTAGAATATATTTGACTTAAAGACTTAGACTTAGTATGGAATTCAACAAAACAATTTATACAAAGCCCTACTTGACACTTTATACATTTCGTTCTTACAGTACTTTTGCATGTAATTGAGCAGCATCTACGCCTATTGCAAGGCTCGACCAAATGCCCAATATTATCAAGACGAATATCATCTGGTACTGAAATACTGCTAAACATTGATGTTGAAGGACGACCGAACCCTAATGGTGGGTTTTTATATTGTTCTAAATAGGTGGTAACAATGCGACGGTGGAATTCTATTTGGGAAATGTTATTTCCCGTTTTTTTCATAATAGCCTAAGAATTAACCATAGCAACGTCTAAAAGCCACGTGAAAAGAGACCAGTACCAATTTTTGCCACGTGCGTCTATTCGGCAGCATGCCACATTTTGGTCCATTAAATTTACCAAATTTACCACCCATAAATTTATTATAATTATTGATAAGGGCAGGTTGTGGTACATTTATAATGTTTTTTTGTTGTCTGCTGTAGCGAGGCACTTTGTTTCTAGGTTCTGATCCATTACATGTGGATGCAATAGTTACTATAGCATTGTCCAACCATTTTACTATAGTGACATTTTCTTTCGAACAAGTTTGTTGTTCGAAATATCCTCGTTCTTGTTTTTCTATAAAATTTGCCTGAGAGAAAAGACAGTTTTTTGGAACCCTGTTTTCTCTAAATGTACCAGTACCGTTATAATTACGTTCGCGTAAATGAATTAACAATGGCATACTGGTAAAAATATTGTCAAAATATAGTTTGTACGGAAAGCCCATTTTATCTTCTGGTAAGCTGTCCAACATTTGGACTAATGGTGCTGCAGCTTTACCAAACTCAATGTCATATATCTCATTGCTGTTCGGATTTTTGCCTTGGTATATTTCAAAATCGATCAAATACCCACTTGGAGTATTCAAGCACCACACCTTGTAACCAAAACGAATTGGTTTACCACGGAAAAACTGTTTACATCCATGTTTTTCGTAATATTCCACCATACTCTCATCAAAATTTAAATGTTCCTCAGGTTGGAACATATAAATGAACCGTTTTTTCAATAAATCTATCAGAGGGCGTAATTTGTACATTTTATCAGTTTTATTTATTTTTGTATTATCCGCAAAATGAATAAATCTAAAAATTTTCAAAAAACGGTCTCTTCTCATGGCGTTAATCACAAGCTCATTCCGAGTATCACCTCTTGTTTCCCAATAACTGCGTTTAGAAGGAACAGTATTATAACCCGACAAATACAAAATTGCCAAAAAAACTTTTAATTCCTGAGCAGATAAATTTATATCTTTATGATTTTTTGAAACCCCGCATTTTCTTGTTTCAGTCATAATTAATTCAATAACCTCATAATAAATAAGGAATAATTTGCTTCAGGAAAAATGTCATTTGAAGTAACTAAACCTTCATTTTTCCTACTAAATTATTGTTTTTTGCGTTTTTTATTTTTAGACACACGTGCAACATTTTCGTCTGTATCTGGCTGCACGTCGATGCCTGGATTTCTCATAATTATATGAGCAGTAGTCTCTAATTGACGTCCACTTATGTTGTCTATAAGACCGCCCTCATCTTCTTCTGCCGAATCTTCATCAGAAATTTCCGTAGGTTCTGGCGCTTCTATACAAATAGCTTTGACATCACAGCTTTCCTCATTTTCTAAGAAATCTATTATATCTTTTAACTTCATACCCCTAAAAATAAAGATTGGAAAGTTATTGGTGTTTAAAGTTAATTAAAAATATAAATTTTAATCATCTGGATTTTATTTTATTTGACTAGAATCCCCCCGGTGGACATCAAAATATATATATATATATAGGTATTAAATAAAATTCTTATGTCATACTCGTCATATATTTATTAAAACAATTGTTTAATAAATGCCAAATTCAAGATGGTCAGAATCTCAGCGATAAAGTAACCAGTTACACAAAAACGCTCATTAACCGGAATAAAAATCAAAAAATTAAAAATGATAATATAGGCTTTTTTCAAAAATTAAACAAAGATACTAAAATTTTCTTAAAAGAACACCCGGAGATTATAGTTAGTAAAGCTGAGAAAGGCAATGTCACAGTAATTCAGGATAAACAAGAACACATTAACAAAGCCAACGTATTGTTGAACGAAGTTGACACTTACAAACAAATTAAAAGTAACCCTACCAATAAACTCCAAAACGAAAATAATTCAATTATCAAATCATGGTTTAATAACAAATCCATCAACGAAAAAACCAAAAATGGTCTTCTAATCACCAATGCCAATGCCCCACGTATCTACTTCTTACCGAAGATTAACAAAGTTAATGTTCAACTTAGACCCATTGTTTCAAGTATAGATTCACCGACATACAAAATGTCTAAGTTTTTAGCAAATATTCTATCCAACATCGTAGGTCTCACTAATAGTAATATTAAAAATAGTTTTGAGTTTGTCAAACAGGTCAGAAATTTCAGTATCCCCAATAATCACATAATGCTTTCACTTGATGTAGAATCACTCTACACCAATGTACCCATTGACCTGGCAATAAAAATCATTGAAAATAAATGGGACCAAATTACAGATTTCACCACACTCTCCAAAGAAGAATTTCTAATAGGTACCAGATTTTGTCTTAACAATACATACTTCAAAGCATTTGACAACTTCTACACCCAGACGCATGGTTGTGTTATGGGTAGCCCGCTATCGAGTGTAGTAGCCAACTTAGTCATGGAAGAAGTTGAAACAAATTGTTTAAGTAGATTACCAGAAACCCCTGGTCTTTATTACAGATACGTAGATGATATCATTCTAATATATCCCAAAAACTCAATTAATACCCTAGTTGAGTGCTTTAATTCGTTTCACCCGCGATTAAACTTCACATATGAAGAAGAAGAAAATGGTAGAATAGCTTTCATGGATGTTTTAATGATAAGGTCTGAGGATAACCAGATATTTACGGATTGGTACTGTAAAAATACTCACAGCGGCCGATACTTAAATTTCTGTTCTAATCACCCTATGTCATTGAAGGTCAACTCCCTCAACAATGTGCTTGACCATGCCATAAAGTTAGCACATCCTAATTACAGAACTAAAAATCTTAAAAAAGTAAAAACAGAATTTATTAATAATAACTACCCTCCCAACCTTATTAACCAATGCATTAAAAAAAGAATATGGGCAGCATATAATTCTAAACCCACAAATAAAACAGATAATAATAATAAATATACCAGCTTCTCATATCATAACTCAGAATTCGCACCATTTAAAAATATTTTCAACAAATTTGATATAAATTTAGCCTTCAGCACAGATAATAATAATAATAATAATTTTTCTAAATTAAAATCTAAAATTCCCAAACTTGAAACCGCTAATGTTGTTTACGAAATTCCGTGTGGGGAATGCAGTAAAAGTTACATAGGCACCACTCAACAAATTTTAAAAAAACGTATTTACCAACATAAAAGTGACGTAAGATTAAAACCTAACAGCACAGCTCTCGCGGTACACTCTAATAAAACGGGTCATATATTTGATTATGAAAATGTTCAAATTTTGGATAGAGAAGGACATTTTCAAAAAAGAATGATATCAGAGATGCTGCACATACACACTTCTAAAGATAAATGCGTAAATAAAAAAACAGATACCGTCGGTCTTAATAATTCATATTTTAAACTTTTCACATAATAAACAGCTGTTTCGATACCTACCTGTCACAAGTAGTTTCCTCACCTTATCACATGCCTGTGACGTCGATCTGTCTACCAGTATAGGACAGACCGTTCGGCTAGACTATGATTAACCGTTCCTGTCCGATCCACACATTTTAATGTGGAAATACATTAATTTATGAACTTGACAATAATATTGGGTAAGCTATCTTTGTTAAGAACACTTCCTTTTGTTGCTAATTATGACTGTATTAAAGAATATTGTTTGACCATTTTGTTTTAATTTAAATGTTTTTCAGTTTACGTGTTCAGCACTTATATTATTAACCGTACGTAATACAAAATGGTGTTCGCGCCATCTTGGTTTTGTTTTTCATATTTTGGTTTCATTGTTAGTTTTCTAGTTATTTCATTTTACTTCTACATTTTTTCATCACAAATATTCTTTAATATAAGACTAATAATTTCTATTTTGTTATATTTCAATGTGTATCCTTATTTTTAGACTGAGGATGATTGGATTACCAATCGAAACGTCTCGATAAAAATTGTTTTAATAAATATATGACGAGTATGACATAAGAATTTTATTTAATACCCATATTAATTTCGTCAAGAACTTTCCTTCGAATATATATATATATATATATATATATATATATATATATATATATATATATATATATATATATATATATATATCCTAAAAATAAACGAAATAAAATTTTTATGAGAAATTCATTTTTTTACGCTGAGCGCCTAGCGTGTTCATATGAACACAGTGATCAGATAGTAGCTATATAAATTGCTAACAAATTTTTACTTACTTGGTATTCAAAGTTGACGCCATTTCTAAATCAATAAAATCACTAGTGCTAGGTTCCATTGTTAACGGAAGACTAATTACGAAGCACAAGTCTTTCAAAATAATATGGACGATATTCCTAATCTTATATAAACAAAATCTTGAGAGAATAAACAAAACTATAAACAGGAATCGAGTTACAATAATAAACGCCTGGCCATGTTAGCCGTGATCATACGATCACGGCTAACATGGTAATGGGTTAAAGTTTACTGCAACAACTGCTTCACAATAGTTGATACCATCAATTCTCTTCGGGATTTGATCACATCATTGCAGAAAGAAATATCAGAAATTAAGGCAAACGTTTGTTCTTGTGTTAATTCAAAGAATTCGGACTCGGATCTTGAACGAGTTATAGAAGAATTAAACGATAGACGTGTTCGGGAATCCAGTATAATTATATCAGGAGTACCAGAACTGGATACACTGGACACTAAAAATCAGGTGGCTGATATCATTTCAAAAGTCGCCCCTGATGTTTCAATCGGATTAACTCAGAGTTTCAGAATTGGACCTAGCCATGGGGCTAATCCTTCTAATATTTCAACACAGTCAACCCGCCCACGTCTCATAAAAGTTAAATTCAGTAATTCGCGTGATGCCAGCACCGTTATAAAGAATGCGCGTAAAGCACGTGATTTCGCTGATCTCAATAATATTTTTATTAATCCTGACAGAACTCCTTTGCAAATGCAACATTTTAAAAATATTAAATCTGAACTAAATTCACGCATAAGTGCAGGGGAAACTAATATTCGCATATCATATTGTAACGGCGTTCCACGAATTACCATCAAGAAAAAAATGCATCTGTCCAATTGCTTACCAACTTCTCTCTCCATTTACTACCAGAACGTACAAGGATTAAATATGAAAATACCATCACTGCACTATGACATCGTGGCTCTTACTGAAAGTTGGCTTAATGACAGTGTGTATAATTCGGAAATAAGTGATCAGTCGTTTTCAGTTTTCCGCAAAGACCGTAACTTCAGTGAGTGCGGTGTTTCACGTGCTGGTGGTGTTCTTCTTCTCATATCTAATCGCCTTAATACATTTTCCGTCTCGCTTGAACCTTATAATAATTTTCTACCTGTTAATGTTGATATTATATGTGCCAAAATAACTGTAAATACTTCTAATTATTACGTTTTCACTATATATATCTCGCCTGCTTTGCAGTTGCAATATTATGAAAGTATTTTTGCATTTTTTGAATCTCTGCCTTTCTTATATAACAATAATTTTATAATTTTGGGCGACTTTAATATCCCCGAACTCATCTCCAATCAGAACTCAAGAAATGTAAAACTACTTACCAATTTTATGTCATACTTTAATACACGATGTCGTAACCTTCAGCAAACTTTTAACTAATGACTACAATAATGAATTTTCCGTTTGTAAGTGTAGACAGACCAGAAAAATTGACAACTTATAGCCAAAAATTACGAACATTTTAACAATTTCAAACTTAATATTCTGAACAACAGCCAAAAATGGCTAAAAAATTACAGTCAAACCCAAATCCCTGATAACGTCAAATTCATTTTATCGTTAGGACCCAAATTTTATTTTAAACAAGACAAAATCAGTGACTGACATTATTAAACTACTAGCCAACATTGACAACTCATTATACAGATTAAATGACACAATTAAAGATAATATAAAAAACAAATTAGACCTTATCATTAGTAGATATATTTCATTTAATCGTAAAAACAACCAGACAAACACTTTTGACAGACTTTTACTCAAAGACATAAAACTATGTAGACAATTTTTAAATACGAACAAGGACTTAATTGTAATACAAGCGGACAAAGGTAATGTAACCACGATTTTAAATAAAACAGATTATTTAGATAAATGTAACAATATGTTTAATGATAACTGCACATACAAATCTTTAAAAAAAGACACGACTACCACAATACAAACTAAAAACAACAAAATCGTTAAAGAACTACTTGACAGACAATACATTGACGACAACAATTATAAACACATGATAACCCATAACGGGGTAGTCCCAAGAGCATATTTCCTCCCTAAAATTCACAAGCCCCACGTCCCTCTAAGACCAATCGTCTCGTTCGTAGGAGCCCCCACTTGCAACACAGCCAAATTTCTGTCCAAAATTCTAAACCCCCTCAAATACCTATCGCCATACTTCTTAAGGAACTCCTTCGATTTTGTAGAGAAAATTAAAGATCTACCCATACCCAATACCCATACTTTGATATCATTAGATGTCAAAAGCCTTTTCACCAGCATCCCCTTGGATCTAGTCCAAGACAGCATAGTCCACCGATGGGAAGATATTCGTCAAAACACAGACATGGACATCGATACATTCATTAGTGCTATTTCATTTTGCTACAATTCGTCAATTTTTAAATTCAATGGTAATTACTACCAACAAACCCAAGGTCTTCCGATGGGCGCCCCCATTTCAGCTGCCCTAGCTGAAATGGTCATGTTTCGTTTAGAAACAGAGGTTTTACAGTCTCTGGACTATACACCCAGTTTCTACTTCCGCTATGTCGATGACATAATCACCGCAGTCCCCTCAGATTGTATTGACGGTATAATGTATAATTTCAATAAATTTAATTCCAACATCCAATTCACACTAGAAAGGGAAAAAAATGAATGTATTAGTTTTCTAGATGTCACCCTAATTCGCGGTCCTAACAATCGTATCCTCACCAATTGGTACCAAAAACCCACCGCCTCAGGACGTTACCTTAATTATTTTTCCCATGTCCCGCAAAAATTCAAAATCAATGTAACCAGAAACTTAGCCCACCGAGCCACCTTGTTATCGTACAAAAAATTCCACCATGATAATTTTAATTCCATTCACAAAGCACTGAGAACGAATTCCTAACCAAGAAAACTCATAGACAATATCATAAATACTTACTCCATGAACATCCATACCCCTGATAATACAAACAGACCACAGGACACGAATTATACTTACATTACCGCCCCACATGTAACAAAATTGACAAGACAATTACAAAGAATACTGACACCACTCAAAATAAAAATTGCTATAAAAAATACCAACAGTATAAGAAATACCATTTTTACAAATATCAAAGATAAAATTGACAGACTAGACAGACCCAACATTATATACCAAATTAATTGCTCTGAATGTTCCAAAAAGGGGAATCAAAACAATATTTGAAAAAAAGATTATCTCAACACATTACCAATATTAAAAACAACAACCAGGAACATTCAGGATTATGTCTACATATTTTGGAAACTGGACATGACGCTAATTTTTCTACAACCGCACGCATTCTAGCGGAAGAATGCAACACTTACAAACGTAAATTTATTGAAAATTGTTTTATCTTCATTACCGACCAGAATTTAAACGTTCAGACTAATTTTAACAATACACATCGGACGTATTCAAAAGTTATGAGTTGCCTAAGCAACCGTTAGCATACTCCATTTTATTTTCTGACAAGGTTTTACCGCGTATTTTGACTATTATGTTAACTTTTATTTATTTATTATTTATTTGTATTTATCATTTTCGACAATCAGGTACGTTTTTATGTTTTTTATAATTTTTTATATTTTTATTTTTATCATCATTTGATCTATTTATATTTTCAAATTATATTTTTCTATTTTCATATTTTTTTTATAGCTTGATAATGCTCGAATGAGCGAAACTAGTCGCTTTAATAAAGAATTTATATAATTAATATTATATTTATTTCGGTGGAAATCCAAGAAAAACCCGTACAACTCGTACTACGCCTATTATCTTTCCATACTCTATATCTAATCAATGTTTGTTCCGGGCTAAAAGCACCGTGGATCTGGGTGTTACATTTGATTCCACGTTAACCTTTAATCTACACTTAGATAAAATTTGCTCATCTTCTCTTAAAATGCTTGGCTTCATTATTCGCAATTCCTGCACCTTTTCTGACATCAGTGTTATCTTCACACTCTATTTTTCTTTCGTACGATCTAAACTAGAGTACTGCTCTCTAATTTGGAATCCTAGTTACGAGGTTCAGAAAAAGGTTATTGAAAAAATTCAGTTCAAGTTTTTAAAATTCATCTACTATAAAATCATGGGCTCCTATCCCCCACTTGACTTTCCATATAATACCCTTCTGCATCTATTTTCAATGAAAACTTTAAGCGATTGTCGGGATTTGAATTCATTAAACTACTTAAAAAAACTTATTTCTGGCAAGGTCGACAATCCCATATCTTTACAACAAATTAATTGTCACACCCCTATTCTCCGTACCAGACATCCATCTCTTTTGTATCTTTCTCAAGCTCATTCCAATTTATTTCTCAAATCTCCCATAAACCGTATGTGCTCAAATTATATTCTAAATGAATCTCTTGTAAATCTTTTTTGAATTTCTGTATCAATTCTCCATACTCAATTATATTTATATGCTATTTTTTTAAAAAATATTTGTATATGTATATATTTGTTTTGTTACTTTAAAATAATCATTATTCTCTAAACTTAGTTTTTGTAAATTGTTAATTTATTGCTGTGTTTATCATATTTATATGTTTAACTTAATTTGTACCTGTCCATTTACTGGTTAATTCTGTTGGACAGATGTAATGGAAAATAAATAAATAAATAAATTTTTAAACCAAAAATATTGTATTTAAAGTTATATGTTTGTAATTGATAATTATATGACTAATTATGTTATTTTTGCAAATTGAAATTGATTGCAATAAATAATGGCTGTAATTTTAAGTATTTATAAGTGAATTTTTGAAAACTTGTAATATGAAATATTACAACCTTTTAGTTTAGAGGTGGCACGGGCTCAGTGTCAAATAGAATTATATGCAAAAAATGGCACGGGAGCATATTTGGGTTGCCGACCGCTGCGTAAGGGTGCTTCGCCACAACGATGTAGCTCAGTCAGTGTTGCCAACTGGCGGGAATTTTCCTGTTTTACGGTAAAATTTCAACATTGGAGGGAAAAAAGGGCCAAATGTGGAAATTTTTCTCGTACCATTTTTTCTTTTCTGTAATAACTGCTAGTTTTTTATAGACATTGTGATATTTTGCCATAATATATTTTAGCATACTAGGATATATTGTAAGAAGATGTTTATATTAAAAGATACTTACTCTTCTTAAAGTATGTACTGAATTTTTTCTATACTTTCAATGCTTTATTTCAATCGCGGAATATATTAATCCATAATTTGTATGATCTGGAGAAGAGGTAAAATATGTGGTGCCAAAGAGCACGTGGAAGTCCCTAGTGCTCAAATATCATGACCTACAGGGCCACTTCGGCGTAGATCGGACGTTTGCAGCTACACGCGAGCACTATTGGTTTGGACGCATGCGTAACTACATCAAGAATCACATCGCGAGGTGTGCGGAGTGCCTGCTGGTGAAAATCCCAGGCGGGAAACGACCAGGGTATTTGCATCCGATACCTCCAGGGGTCAGACCATTCGAGACGGTGCACCTGGACCACGTGGGACCGTTCCCCATAAAAATGGGAATAAACACATCCTGGTTGCAGTGGACGGTTTGACGAAATATGTCCAGATATGGCCTGTAACCTCGACGACAACAGAGGAGGTCAAAGCGAAGCTGGAAGACATGTTCGGGGTCTACGGTTTGCCGCGAAGACTGATCTGCGATCGTGGAACGTGCTTCACGTCGAAGAGCTTCGACACGTTCTGCGCGAGGCGAGAAGTCCAGCTGGTGCTGATAAGCAGCCGACATCCACGCGCGAACGGTCAAGTCGAGCGCGTTGCTAAGATAAGCTAATGAGCATTAGCTTATCTCTGAGTTCAATGAACGGACAATATGATGTGTTTTTTTTTTTAATTTTAAATTGTTATTTTATATCGTGACTATTAACTAAGCTTTGATGAAGATTTAAATTAAATCGAAACGAATCCTATTACCTATCAACTATAATTACTAACTTACGAACGTTACTCATCTAATCAATATTTTTAATGTCATCAACTGACAGGGAAAGTATAAATTTTTTGATTATTCTTTTGTAATGAAAATTATGAACAGATAAGTTATGTAACGGTTTTATTTAAAACCGTATGCTGGAATATTTAAGACAGGAGTGATGGCTAATATATTCAGGTTATTGCCCCTTTACTGTGGTGATACTCGCAAAACCCCGACATTGTGCGGGTAGGCTCGATCGTTTTGTAGAATTATCGATTTTTCTAAAATGGATTACGTGATGGGACAACACATTAGGTGAGCGTTCTCTACGGCGTGAACGAGATGGAGAGATGTTGGGTATGTGACGACCGGCTTGGCTATTAATTGTAATTAAATTTACGTGTTTTTGATATAACGGAGAGTTTCCCGTCAAAAAGAGTTGTGTACGACAGTCTATGGAGGGCGATTTAGAGTCCACTGAAGGCCTATTGAGGGTCTGTTGAGGAGTGTATTAGAATCCAATACGACTGTAGTCGGCGGCCATTGTTGTCTGTCGAGAGCACCTGTTAAGAAACCGACGTTCCTAATCAACGCAGGCGATTCCAAGGAGATCATTGTCTATCGAGGTTATCGAGGACCTGTTGAGCGTCCACCGAAAGCTTATTGAGGGTCTTTTGAAGAGCGTATTAAAATCCAATACGACTGTAGTCAACGGCCATTGTTGTCTGCCGACCGCACAGGGTGAGCAGCCGACGGTGCCAGCCAGTGGAGGCGATTGTAAGAGAAGTTTTGGGGTGAACACATCACCGAGAGTGGCAGCTACCTAGGGGCCGTCCGATTTCCACAGGGTATTCACCAGGTTTAACCCCCCCATCGAAGTCTACCCACCCGAGAATCATTTGTGTTCTCTCTTTGCATCACACGATCATTACTATTAGTAATAGTCTCTAGGTGTCGAGACATACGTGAGTACGGTATTAGTTTAGTCTTTATTTGTTGGATCGAAGCCGGGAGCTCTGTGTTGTATTATTTAGTTTGGGATATTCCATGCGAAGTGGAAACCCGTACCTAGGTGAAATACCCATCTATCCCTGTCCTGGTTGTGAATGAGCGAGTGTGTGTACACTAACCTTCTCCACCGTAGGCACGAGGAATCCATGGAACAAGGCAGACGCGTTAAATATTCTCTTCACTCAGAGTTTGAGGTGATCGGAGTTTTGTTCCGTAACTTCTATGTGGAGATGTCGAGTAACGTAACCACGAATGTTTGTGACACCAGGACTGACATTGTGAGTAGTATTGTATAATTTAAGTATTGTTGTATCAATTCGATAGTATTAAGTCCATTTTGGACATAATTAATTAGTCACTGTAAAATAGTCTATTCTAAAAGGTATTGTACTTCCATGTTTGTTGTTGTGCCCGTCTTGGGACAAACTAGTGTTCAGGTTGATTTAAGGACAATTTACTCTGTCCTCTTACGAGGTGTATTGGTTACATTAATCCCATTTGGGGGTATTTATTGTTTACTTAACGAATAATTATAGTGTCAATTAATTAATTGTCTGTGTATATATTTATGCTTAACCCGTACACGTCCTGTCACAGAAGCCAATCTCTAGTTAGGAGCGTAGGTCGCTCAGGGACACCCCTGGACCCCCTCAGGGACACCCAGGGACCCTAGGGACTTTTCTTTCAGGGCATCGAGGCGTGAGGCAGGTGACCAATTTGTATTATTTTGGGTAGCCGTAGCCAAAAGCTACGGCTATTGCTAGTGAACGCAGTGGTCACTTCAAGAGCTGCGGATAGAATAGGTAAATATGTTCTGCCCCAGGTACTGATAAATACCCCCCTATCCTCCGACTCTGAGCTAGTTCGCGGATGAGATTCCTTGAAGTGAACCGTTATAACGTATCCCTATTAGGCTACCAGGGAAAACGTGATCTTTATATATAAAAATGAATATTTGTGGCTATGTCCGGAAATTCTAACCCACTTCCAGATATGCTACCGAGTTGAAATTTTGCATACAGGTAGGAAATGTCTTCACCATAACTAGAAAAATCTAAAATCTCAAAAAAGTCTCACCAGAAACGAGAAATTAATAATTTAGTTTTTAATTATATTGGACCATTGGAATATCTATTAGATATGCAGTGCGGGAAAAGGAATTTTCGTTCAATAGTTGATTGGATTACTATATTCAGATAGTGGCTCTTCGGGTGGCATCGGAAATGTTCGGCTCAAATATTGTCGGTAAACAGCACTGACCTTCATTTAGCAAAACTATGATAGATATGTAGAACGAGACACCATCTATATAATATTTTTTTATTTTTGCCGATATTTATGAACTTTATTATTATGGTTTATTTATTTTTGTTTTTGACGAATCTTTTTTAAAAACAGTTTGACATATTTTAACCAAATGATAATAGAGTAAAACCAGGGTCGAACAGAGGCCATATATCATCTCAAAATTCTCATTCTAAGGGAGTGTTTCTGGATTAAAACTGTTAACTTAAAAACTTAAAATATCATTTTAACATATTTTTTTAATTGCACCCCGAAAGAAGTAAATTGCTATTTTTTATTCTATAAAACGTTCCTTGACCATAGTCATGAAATTCGGAAAACATATTCTCTCCATGATGTAAGCACCCCCAAACAAGAGATTTTTTGAAATTCGACCCCAAGGGGGTGAAAAGGGGTGAAATATGATTTCAAGGATTCCTCAATATATCTCGGTACCGATAAGATATCGACTTAGTTTTTGCTTATAAAGGTTACAAATATTTATGAACGAAATTCAGTATTTTGCCCTAAACAACCCTTAAATCTACATTCGGGGTCAATTGTAGAACTCTTCTCATTTCCTATGTTTATTGAGATAACAATCCGTTTTGGCATATAAGTGTCTTTTTAAAATCTTCAGAAAGTTATTGAGTTTTTTTTTTTTTTTTAATAATTTCATCCCTAAAGGGGCAAAATGCTTTTTCACTGATTCCTCAATATCTCTTAGGCCCAATGAGAGATATAGACTTAGTTTTTGCTGATAGATGTTACCCATACACATGTATAATAATAATATTAATAATAATAAACAACTTTATTTCGGCGAAGTTTCAGCTAATGCTGGTCTTCCAACTTAACCTTTAAAAATTATAAATACAAAATACATTTTTTTACAAAAAATATTCATACAATGTACACAGCAGACATAAAGATATTATACATAAATTTACAAAAAAAAATAATAATGAACATATTTTGAAAATATTTTCAGGTGAGAATCATAGATGAATCGAAATAACGAACTTGTTTCACTATGTATCTATAAAATGAACACTATTAAATTAAAGTATATGAAAGTTAGATAAGAATCAATTACTAGATAATTTATGATAAAAATAACTGATGCTTATATCTCTGTTTAAATTTATTGTGTGAGTAGGATTTCATATGCACGGGAACATTGTTGTAAACTGTCGGAGCACTGTATGAGAAGGATCGTTTAAAAAATTCAGATTTGTGCGGCGGTATATTAAGGATAGAAGTGTGACGTAAAGGAAGATTGTGGCACCTAGTTCTGGTAACTAATTTTTGAACTAAATATCTGGGGGACTGATCATTAAGCAACTTATGTACAAAGGTAGCATAATGTAATTTTCTACGTTTTTCCATATTCAACCATTGAAGAGTTTTCAGCCCTTCAGAAGTCGGAGATCTCCTTCGCAAAGATAAGACGAATCTAACACAACAGTTTGGGTTTTTTGAATGCGCTGTTTGTCTATAGCGGAAAGAAAAGGGCCATACAAAATATCACCGTAGTTGAATATGGAAAGCACCAGACTTTTAGCTAAAGATTTCCTCAGACTTTTTGATAAACAGAATCGATTCATGTACAAGTTTTTCAAAGCAAGGAAAGCTCTTTTCAACAGAGAACTTATATATGACTTGAACCTCAGTTGAGTATCCATAATAATTCCCAGATTTTTATGTTCCTCGACTACTGGGAGTGTGGACCCATTTAGTACAATATTAAAATTTTGCGCTACTAGATCGCGTTTTGATTTATTGCCAAAGAGCATTATAGCTGATTTAGATGCATTTAGACTGAGACAGTGGTTTGTAGAGAAATCTAAAAGCGAAGACAAGTCTGTTTCAAAATTGTGAACTGCAGTTTCCAACATTTCAGGTTTAAAAGATAAATGAAGCTGAGCATCGTCAGCAAAGAGTCGCAATTTACAATGACTTAAGGCTTTCTCCATATCAAAAATGTACACAGAGTACAATATAGGTCCTAAACAAGAACCTTGAGGTACCCCCTTAGAGATAGATAGAGGTGAAGAGAGCATGTTGTTAAAATACACACTTTGCTTACGGTTGGTCAGATATTGTTGGAAAAATGAGATACTAACTGCATCAAAACCTATATAGGATAGTTTATTTATGAGAATACAATGATTAATACTGTCAAATGCTTTGGAGTAGTCTAATAGGGTTAAGCAGGTAAGATAATTTTGATCGGTAGCTGTTACAATTTGATCTGTAACATCAAGTAGAGCTGTAGTGGTACTGTGTCCAGAACGAAACCCTGACTGTGATTCAGGTATTATATTGTTAGAAAATAAATAGTTAGTTAGTTAGTTGAAATTTTTGGCGCACAGCAACAAAGGCTATTTGCGCCTAACGCAGCCCATCTAAATGACTAGACTATATATTAAAAACAAAAATTTAGACAATAAATAAATAAATAAATAAAATCATTAAAAATACGCATACTCAATAAAAGAAATCTTGCACTGACAAACACAAATAAATAATATAAAAAGTCTGTTCGAAAATTTGAACAGACTCAGGGTGACGGTAAGAGGCTGTAAAGGGGCCAATTACCATCGAATATCACAGTCAATAAATAGAAACACATTAAAATAAGGTGCAAGATTTCACACATAAAACAGTAAGTTCGATTCTCTCAGGAAGAGTATCAGCCTGTTCATGAGTACTCTGTCGTCACCTAAGGCAACTGACAGGTCATAGCACAGGCCTAACCTCTCCCTGACATCCTCGAACTGTACACATTCGGTTAAAATGTGTAACACAGACAAATCTGTGTTACACGTCTCACAGACAGGGGACTCTTCACCTCGAAGGAGGTGTCCATGGGTCCACCAACAGTGACCTATACGAAGGCGTGTGATGGCGGTTTCCTCCCTGCGGTTAATCCTGCAGGAAGAACCCCATGGTTTAACGTCTCCCTTAATCTGTCGTAACTTAACGTTCTGTGTGCGGCTCCACTCATGTTGCCACATGTCTAAAACCAGATGTGTCAGATGACTCTTTGCGTCATCTGGAAAAACGAAACTCACATCAATCATAGGTCTGTGAGAGGCGGCTTTTGCAGCTGCATCTGCCGCTTCGTTGCCTTTAATACCAACATGTCCCGGTATCCAAAACAGCTCTACCCTCACATTCTGAGCATTCAGATTGTGGAGTAGCAACCGGATCTTTATTACAAGAGGATGCACTGGATCTGGATCTTGAATACTGTTCAGAGCGCTCAGCGAGTCCGTCAAGATAACACTTGACCGACTTTGCTCTGACGAAACAAAACACAGGGCCTTGAAAATAGCGTACAGCTCAGCAGTGTACACACTCGTTATGGAGTGCAGACGGTACTGAAACTGTTGGCGTGGATTCAAAACAACGAACGCACACCCAACCCTGGTTCCGGATTTTGATCCGTCAGTAAAAATGACAGTATCCTCGAACCTAGGGACCAGTGTTCTTTGTAACTCATGTTGGTATTCGATAGGCAACGTAGTATCTTTATCAAACCTAGTTAATGTGAGGTTCACAAGTGGACGTGGTAGCGTCCATGGTGGAACAGCACACAAAACGAAACTTGCCATTTCGGGCATATTAAAATCAATATCGCCCAAAATGTCGAAAGTCCTCAAACCAAAGGGCCTATTGGCTCTTGGTTTTCTGTCATAAATCTCTGTATGCCTATTTTGTAGAATAGGGTCATACGCGGGATGATCTGGCTTGGCACTGAGTGCAGCCATATACCGCAGGGATAGAATTTTACGACGATTGTACAGTGACGGTTCACCTGCTTCACACAGCAGGCTTGGTATTGGGCTGGTGCGAAATGCACCAGTGGCCAATCTAACCCCAGTGTGATGTACAGTGTCAAGAATTCTTATCTCTTGGTGTTTAGCTGACCCATAAGCTAGACATCCATAGTCCAGCTTAGAGCGCACTAGAGAACGATATAAACGCAACATGACAGTGCGGTCTGCACCCCATGTCTTGTGACTGAGGACCCGCAACAAATTGAGCGACTTTTGGCATTTTTTCTTGACGGACAAAAAATGTGCCCGCCAAGTTAGACGACTGTCAAAAACGAGACCCAGAAATCTGGCAGTATCGGTAAATGGTAACTGTGCTCCATTTAGCGTGAGTGTAGGGTTGGGATGGACACCCCTTTTCCTACAAAAATGGACACACACAGTTTTGCTGGTCGAGAATTTGAAGCCATTTTCGGTTGCCCATGTATCGAGACGATTGATGGTCAGCTGGAGCTGACGTTCGATTGTACTAGTCTTTTGTCCGGCGACAAAGATACCAATGTCGTCGACAAATATCGAACTCTGTACAGGTAATCGAATACATGAAGCTGCACCGTTAATGGCAATTAAAAATAGCGTAACGCTCAGTATGGAGCCCTGTGGGACCCCATTGTCCAGTGCGAACATTTGTGACAAGGTATTTCCGATCCGCACCCTGAAGCGCCGGTTCGACATGAAGTCTTTTATAAAGAACATCAAGCGTCCCCGGAGACCCCAGGAATGCAGAGTACGGAGAATACCATAAATCCATGCAGTGTCATAGGCTTTCTCAATATCGAAAAACACAGCTACCAGGTGTTTGTTTTCAACGAAAGCATTCCTGATAGCTGTCTCTAGTCTGACCAGATGATCTGCTGTTGAGCGGTGACGGCGAAAGCCGCACTGTGTGTTGGCCAGCAAGTCGTTTGATTCTAAAAACCAAATCAGACGCTTGCTGATCATTCGCTCCATGAGCTTGCAGAGACAACTGGTCAGTGATATTGGTCTATAGCTAGAGGGCAAGTGTTTATCTTTCCCGACTTTGGGGATAGGAATTATATGAGATTCCTTCCACTTGGTCGGGCACTTGCCCTCAGTCCATATCCTGTTATAGACATTCAAAAGCCTAGACTTAGATGATTCCGGAAGATTTCGGATCATACGATAATGTATCGCATCTGGACCAGGAGAGCTATCCTTACACTTTGACATCGCGCTATCTAGCTCTTCACGAGAGAAAAGCAGGTTGTATACCTCGTCATTCCTAGAAAAGAAGTTTAGAGGTATAGATTCGAGGCCTGCTTTACGAGTTAGAAACTCGGGTGAATAATGTTCAGAGCTAGAATTGAACGCAAAATTAGATGCCAAAGTGTTAGCAATTTCGACCGCTGAGGTAACTACGTTACCATTTACCGATAGACCAGCAATGGCTGTAGCTGTATTTAGACCGGATATTTTCCGGACCTTCTCCCAAACTTTGGCCACTGGAGTGGCAACTGTAACGGTGCATACGTATTTGCGCCATGATTCGCGCTTGCTTTCTTTCACAATCCTCTTAGCACGGGCTTTCGCTCGTTGGAAGGCTATCATGTTTGTCTCTGTTGGACAACGACGGAATGTATTGAAGAGGTGTCTCCTTTCACGTAACGCCAAGTCGCATTCCTCGTTCCACCAAGGAACGGGAACTCGACGGGGCTGAGTGGATGACAGCGGTATGCTGCTTTCAGCCGCGCTCGTGATGGAATCCGTGAAATGATTCACCTCTTCGTCTACGCTCAAGTTCGGAATATCCTCGTGAGAGAATGATTCTGCGAACTTGGTCCAATCTGCTTTCCGAAGAACCCACTGTGGCCAGCGGGATTCGGTAACAGTATTGAACAGAGGCCTTAAGAAGATTGGAAAGTGATCACTACCGCACAGGTCGTGATGCACGTCCCATTTGAACAACGGAGCGATGGCTCCTGAAACGACGCTAAGATCTATGGCACTGAATGTACCCGTTGCTGCACAGAAGTGCGTGGGTCTGCCGTCGTTCAAAAAGCTCAAACTCAAATCGTTCAACATAGTCTCCAGGTGACGTCCCCGTCGATCGTTCCGCACCGATCCCCAACATACATTGTAGGCGTTAAAATCGCCTAGTAGTATGAAGGGTGGTGGGAGTTGATCGATGATGTTCACGACATCTCGGATGTCAGTTCGAACACCAGGGGGAAGGTAGATAGAACAAATCGTCACCTGGAGGGGAAGTGCAACACGAACTGCTACGACCTGCAACTCAGTGTCAATGTCTACAGGATCGTGGTACAATGTGTCTCTAACGAGAATTGCCACGCCGTCACATGCTCTTGCCCCCGTAAGGAAATCCGTGCGAAACACGGAGTATCCTCGAGGAGAGAATGTGTCGGTTTCCGTGAAATTTGTTTCCTGCAGACAAACACACGAAGGCGCTAAATTGGAGAGTAACAGTCGCAGTTCTTCGTAGCGCTGATATACACCGTTACAGTTCCACTGGATTAGTGGACCAGTCATTTTTGTTTAGGGGAGTTACCCCGCAACCTAATGATCTTTGGTTTACCCTTAGGTTGCGGGTCAACAGCCATTTTCTCGGCCACGGTTTCACTTGTTTGTCCAGGTGCCTTGGTGGACACACTGGACTCCTTTTTTGATTGTTTTGTTCTCACTGGTATCCAGTGAGAACCAACGGGTCCCTTATCAGTCTCCTTTTCAGGAGCGACTGATGAAGGCTTTGTAGAAGCGACCATTCTCTGGTCGCTTCTCGTTTTTGGAGAAGACTGTGGGGTCTTCTCCTTAGGTGGTGGGGAGAACTGAGGTTGAGTGCGTTCTCCTATATGGGAGGGGGATTTATTCAGACCCGATCCCCCTGGTTGTGGGGTCTGAACACTGGTCTCTTGGACCGATTCCGCCACCTTTTCCGTGTCGGACTTTTGTGACGCAGCTGTCACTGACGTTTTTACTGTCGGACGAAGCACTGACTCCGTCTGAGTCTGGACACTGGCTGTCTTCTTTGCAGCTACTTGTGCGAAGGATTTCGCAAAAGTGACCGGCGCAGTCTCTTTATACTTCTTCTTGGCGTCGAAATACGGTATTCTATCTTTCGTCTTGATGACCTGAATAGCCTTCTCTTCTAAGTACGTTGGGCAGTGGCGTGAAGTCGATGCATGCGCACCTTTACAGTTCACGCAGTGTGCCGCGTTTGGACAGTTTTCAACTTCATGTTGATCCTGCCCGCAGTTGGCACAGATGGACTGTTTGCCACAACGACTAGAGGTGTGACCATAACGCTGGCACTTGTAGCATCGCATCGGGTTGGGATAGTAGGGGCGAACGTTACAAACGTTGTACCCCACCTTAACCGATGCTGGACACCTAGTACCAGCGAAAGATACCACCATAGAAATAGAAGGCTTACCGTTTCGGGGGTTAAGTTTTCTACATTCAATGACACCTTGCGATGCCATTTCCTGCACAAACTCTTCCTCCGTAACATACGCAAGGTCACGGTCTGTAACGACGCCTCGAGAAGTATTCAGTGCCTTATGTGGCTGTACCGAGATACGATACTCGCCAAATCCTTCGCATTTCTGAAGCGTTGAAGATGCCTCATTTTCTGCCTCAATTAATAATGTTCCATCCGACAGTTTTCTTACCGACCTAATACCAGTTGGACACGTTTTTCCCAGCGTTCGGGCAACAAAGAAGGGGGACATCTCTTTAAAAGATTTTCCCTCTTCTTGCACCTTCACGACAAGAAAACGAGGCACTGGCGCACAAAACTCAACTGATCTGCTGTCTACCTTCTTGGGAGAAGGCCTTACACATCCCTCATCGGATGACTGAGCATCACGACGAGGTCTCTTGTTTGATTTTTTACGGAGTTTACTCTCAACCTTGGCGGAATTTAAAGAAAATTGATCCCTCCGGGTAGTCGCCATACCCGTATACTAAGTTTCATCACCCTGCCATGCCCACCCACCAGGGAGCCCCACACAGGGGACGTTGGCCGCAAACCGGCTCATTGCGCCAGGCATGTCAGGATGATATAGCATCGGGGGAAGTAGTCACGGGCTGCTCGACCCGCTCGAGAACCAGTAGTAGCCAACTCTGGAACCGGGCGAGCTGCATCCGCTCCCACAGACCCCCGAAGACTTGTCTAGTGGCACGGCATTACCCCGGCATCCACGATCCAGTAGTGGAGCCACTCTATTCATGAACCGTGACACCAGCCGATTGACTGAGCTGACCAGACTCAGCCTCCCGTTTTACCGAATCCGAGGCCAAAGAAGGCGTGTTGGGATCGTACTGTCCGCGGGCAGCAGTCTCCCTCAACCGACCAGGACCCTCTTCTCCGGCGTTACGGGTCTCCACGCACGGCAAACACGTGGGTAGGAATTTAAGTGGGAGATCAAAGAGACAACAGATAAGCCTATTCCCACAATCGGCTTCTCTGAACTGTCTCCTCCCAAATGATATGTGATTCAGGGTACGTGGGATCATCAGGCCCAAAAGCTCTTTATGGTCAGGTGATGCGACCATTATGAACTTCCCTTGCGTGATTGAGGGTACGCGGGATCATCAGGCCCGAAAGCTCGACAAATGGCCAGGTGTTATGGCCATTATGAACTTCCCCTGCGGGGGAAGTTCATAATGTTCATATTTAGAAAATAAATAGTGACAGATTTGCTTGTAAACAATTTTTTCTAAGATCTTACTTAAGAAGTTCAAAATACTTATGGGACGCAAATCAGATACAGATACTGGATTTTTTATTTTGGCTAAAGGGGTAACAATTGCATGCTTCCATAGTTCTGGAAAAACTCCATTATTCAAACAATAATTTATAATATAAGTAAGTTGAGGCAAAATCATTGGTATTGCAAGTTGAATGAGTTTAAGATTAATGCCATCTATCCCAGTACTCATTGAATTAAAGGAACCAATTATTAATTCCACTTGGTCTTCATTGACGGTAGAAAAATTGAAGGAAATGTTGCTATTAAATTTATGTGTTTTGTAGAACTCAACAGTATTTGGGTTGGGGTCAGAATTAGGAACTGCATTAGTGAAATATGTATTTATGGAGGATGCATCGAAAAGTTCAGTGGGAATATCATTTTTCGGCCTGTTGTAGATACCACATTGTCTTAGTACGCGCCAGTGATTTTTAGGGGGTTCATTTTTTAATTTGTACTGAATGTAAGCTTTTTTCTCTTTCTTAATTGCATCAGTCGTAAAATTTCTTAGTACTTTATAGTAGTCCCAATGTGACGGTGAGCGTGTTTTTCTGAATCTCCGAAAAGCATTATTACGAAGGTTAATTAATAATTTTATATTGTCAGTTATCCAAGGTTTGCGCATCTTTCTAGAATTGACATATTTAATTGGACAAAATTTATCGTACGCGGTAATTAAAACTTTGTTGAAAAATGATATTTTTTCATTTATATTTTTCAGGCAATATAATTCTTGCCAATTAATACCTAACATATATTGTTTAAATTCCACATAGTTAAAGTTGCTAAATGAACGAAACTCCAATATTGATGCTTTTTTAGCAGGTTTATTCAATGACAGCTCGCAAAATGTAAGCCTGTGATCGGAAATATGATGCATATTGATAGTTCCTACCGCGTCACAAATAGAAATATCAGAGGTAATTATAAAATCTACTAGGGATTCAGAGGTAGGTGTGATGCGTGTAGCCTCATTGATTACCTGTGTCAGATCATAACACTTTAACATATCCAAAAACCGAAGAACCTTGGAATCATCCTGATCAAACAAATTTATATTAAAATCGCCCAAACATATTAAAGAGTCACACGCAGGAAGACAAGAAATTACTGCATTCTCGAAAGAGCACAAAAAATCGCTAAAATTTCCTTTAGGAGGTCTATAAACTACCCCGCAACAAATTTTTTTGTTTAATAATTTAAACGTAATCCATAGCTGTTCAATGCTATTAATTGATATATTAGTTTCAGTTAATATTTTGAAATTTATGTTCCTATGAATATAAAATCCAACTCCACCGCCACTCTTATCAACACGCGGACAGTTTATAAAAGTGTATTCTGGCATAGAGTACGGTGTTACCTCATTGCTGCTGTAAATCCAAGATTCGCTAATTCCTAAAATATCATAACTCTCACCTGAACATTTATCCTTAAAGTCACTAAAGTGACTAGCCAATGAGCGCACATTACAATGCGCTATTTTATATTTCATATTATATCTTAAACGGTTGTCAGCTGGCAGCTTTTCTTTGAACATAATTGAGAAAAAAAAAAAACAAAAACAGGGCATAGATTGTTTACCGAACATAGTTGAAAATACAATATAAATCTAATTATATACGTATACATTAAATAATACCGAAAAAAAAAATAGGGAGAATATAGAGTAGCATAATTATTATCAATATTATTTCCTTTTTCTCTTCATTTTAATTATATAGAATACATTTAATATGAACACCATTATAACGGGTGTTTTTTTTAGAGGTATAGAACTTTAAATTGCAATAAAACAACGATGGATTATTCGATTGACATGAATTTTTTTTATTCGAAAGATAATCTTGTGGCATTACATTAAATCATACCAACAAGACGGCGCAACATGTCACACAGCTCGTGCCACAATCGATTTATTGAAAGACACGTTTGGTGACCGCCTAATTTCACGTTTTGGACCTGTGAATTGGCCTCCAAGATCTTGTGATTTAACACCGCTAGACTACTTTCTGTGGGGCTATGTAAAGTCATTGGTCTATGCGGATAAGCCACAAACGCTTGACCATTTGGAAGACAACATTCGCCGTGTTATTGCCGATATACGGCCACAAATGTTGGAAAAAGTCATCGAAAATTGGACGTCCAGATTGGACTACATCCGAGCCAGCCGTGGCGGTCATATGCCAGAAATCATATTTAAAATGTAATGCCACAAGATTATCTTTCGAATAAAAAAAAAAATGCATGTCAATCGAATAATCCATCGTTGTTTTATTGCAATTTAAAGTTCTATACCTCTAAAAAAAACACCCATTATAATCGTAATGTATATATATATATATATATATATATATATATATGCGTCCCGAATGGAGATTTAGAAATTTTTATGGAAACTATAGATAAAGCATTTAATTTAACGGACCCAGCTAGTATCATTATTATTGGTGGTGATTTTAATATCAAATTTAATCATCATTCGGACGGTGATACGGTCACACTCTGTTACTTCTTTAACAGTTATAAATTTAAAAAAACCGTAACTTTTTTAACTAGAGGCCAAAATTGTCTAGACAATGTTTTCACGAACTGTAGGAAAAAAATCATCACTGATAAAGATTTAATTCCTTTTTCTGACAATGACGGTATAAATTTTTGCATTACTCTAAACCAGAGGTCGCCAAATTGGTCTATATAGACCCCCAGGGGTCTATTTAACAAAAGCGGGGATCCATCTGAGCCAGGGGGTCGAATGGGGGTCGATCCGAATCGGAAGGGTCGATTGGGGGTCGAAGAAAAAACAGTTCTTAATACGCAAATCACACATACCTAATTGAGTATGTAAAATTTGTGAATGGTTTTATAACTGACTTAATATCAGTTTCTTTATAGAACATAAATTAATAAACGTATATTTATTCGGGTGAAACAAGTATTTACGTACCAGCGCTCAGTGGCACGAACTCTGCACTTCTGGTTTATAGGTCATATGCATATGTGCGCTTGTCCAAATGTCACGTGTGACGAGCGTTGACGTTACAAACGCAAATATCATACGCAGTTTCAGCTATCTTTGCAAACTGTGAACAGTGTTGAATATTTGCAGTGTCATTATTAAAATATATATTTTAATAGTTTTGGATAATTATTTATTGTTTCGATAAAACCATTCGTTTAGTTTAGATACAAATTTTAATTATCAATACATGTAAAAAAGAAGGTAAGCATTAATAATATGGATTAGTACAGCCCGCTACAAAACTATAGCACACTTTGTATTTTTTTACGAAAATCACAACATTTATTGAAAATATTATTATTTTAATATGATGTGTGTCTTTAACTGTTCTTAAGAATAACAATTTTGTATGAAATAAGTTTAATTAAATTTCTAGTTAGTAGTAAACAGCAATAATGTTAGTTCACGGAAAAGCTTCCGCGACAAAATTATAGCACACCTGTACAGGAAATTTTGATTTTAAGTTTTAATAATAATTTAATAATTTAAATTTATAATTATAGAACCCTAATTGAAAAATGGCAGCTTCAGTTTCTATTCATTGGATTATTTGAAATTTGGATTTATTTGTTCACCGACAAATGAAACGATTCCTATGTGTCTTCTATGCGAAAAAACTTTTGGAAATGACTACATGAAACCGTCAAAAATGAAAGATCATCTTGATAGGGTTCACTCAGATAAAAAAAAAATAAAGAACTTGAATTTTTCAAAAAACCTAAAGTAAAATTCACATGTCGACTAAAGCTGCATTCAGAGCTCAGTAAATTTACACTCTATGCGTTATGGATAGTTTTTAAACGAGTGCAATTGGTATGATCGGACAAGCTCGTACTATGTCGCTCAACAGTAGTATAGCAACGACAAAGCACGAGCATGTCCGATCATACCAAATGACCTCGTTTAAAAATTATCCATAGCGTACAACGTGTTGATTTACAGAGGTGTGAATGCAGCTTTACTATAAAAAGTTTTATGAAGCAGTCTACTAAAGTTGAAACTGAAGGAGGATTAATAGCTTCGTACAAGATTTCGCTTAATATAGCAAAGAGGGGGAAACCACACACAATCGCTGAAGAAATTGTTATACCTGCAATTAAAGACGTCATTGAGGATGTTAAGTACAAATTCTGCAAAACGGCGTATCGACGAAATGGCTGAAGAAATAGAAAATACGGTATTTTCAGAGCTAAAAAATTCTCTATTCAACTTGATGAATCTGTTTTTGGCGTTTCTGCTATTCTTATGGTGTACGTTAGATATTTCAGTAAAATTAAAGGACAAGTCATTAATGAATTTTTATTTGCTAAATATCTCGAAACTGGTGGAAAAGGAGAGACAATTTTTAGATGTTTACAAGAATATTTAAATAAATATGATATTCCGCTTGAAAATATAATAGCGGTAGCCACAGATGGGGCACCTGCTATGGTAGGGCGTTACCGAGGTTTTGCTACATTTCTCAAAGAAAAAGTGCCCGGTATACGTACTATTCATTGTGTGTTGCATAGAAACAACTTAGAAGCAAAATATCTGAGTCCAGAGTTACATAAAGCTTTACAATTTTGTATTAAGTGTATCAATCAAATAAAAGCCCAACCTCTTAAATCAAGATTATTTTCCAAACTTTATGAGGAAAACGACGAGTTATTTAACCAATTACTTCTGCACACCGAAGTTAGATGGTTGTCTAGAGGTGTATGCTTGCAAAGGCTCGTTGAGTTATTTGACTCCACGACAGAATTTCTCAGCGAAATAAACCCTGTTCTGAGTGATGAACTCCAAAACAATAAGAACCATATTTTTTATTTAGCGGACTTATTTCGAAAATTTAATGATGTCCAAACAAAGCTGCAAGGAAAAGATGTAACAATTATCCAAGCTCGAACAATACTGTTAGGCTTCCAAGTAAAATTAAATTTATTTAGATCTTCATTGCTACGTAAGGATTATCAGTATTTTTCAAATTTGCGACAATTAGAAATAATAGAAAAAGACTTTTAATATATACAAGTCATCTTCAAAAATTGAGCGACGATTTTAAACTGCGCTTTGTTGATTTGGAAAACATTGACATCCCTGATTGGATTATTGCGCCATTTTCTGCTCAAATTGTAAACGTGGACATCAACCTGCAAGATGAGCTTGCTAAATTATTATCGGATCTTGAAGCAAAGATGCTTCTTAAAAATTTAACAATAAGCAAATTTTGGACAAATATAAATATAATGCAAAAATATGTTAAACTTTACGAAATAGCTCAGCCATTTATGCTAGCATTTTCAAGTTCCTATATGGTTGAAGCCGGTTTCAGTCACGTAAATTCAACTTTAACTAAGTACAGAAATAAATTAAATGTGGAGTTTCGAGGGGATTTAAGATTAAAATTGACCAATTTTGAACCTAATATAGCGAACCTTGCAAAAGAACACCAGGCACACCCATCTCATTAATTAAGAAGCAATAAATCTGTAGTTACTTTTCTTATTATTTCTACTTATTTATAATTACTTGTGGCGGATGAACATAGTCGCCCTCGCCCGTAATCGGAGTGACAAAAACAATTGAACAATAATTAATAATATTTTGACAGATATGTAACAAACAGTGTGTACAATAATTTAATATACAAAATATACAATAAAATATGGAAGTAAAGGTGTTATTATTATCTGTTCGCTAATACAAAAGATCAAAATTATCTGACATAAATCATGGAGTTCCCCAAGGATCTGTTCTGGGTCCCATTTTATTCCTGATTTATATCAATGATTTGCCTCATGTAAATATTAAATCAAACACCATCCTCTTTGCCGACGACACTACGGCCCTCCTGAGCAATAGTTCACTACTGTCACTTTTGGACCAAAAAGATTTATCTTTGACTTATTTAAACAGCTGGTTTTTGGCTAATGAGCTAACATTGAATATCAGTAAATCTCAGCATATGATATTCTCAACAAGAAACCTACAACAGGCCAATAATTCAGGTACGGTAACCTTTTTAGGATTGGAAATCGACAGCAAGTTATCATGGGACCAACATGTAAACAAAGTAGCCAATAAACTTTGTACATCTGTTTTTTGCTTAAGCAACTTAAAATGGTGCGCGTCTAAGTCAGTCTTAAAAACATATTACTTTGCCTCTATCCAGTCACATCTATCGTACGCCTTATTGATTTGGGGTCATTCCACCCAAACAAAAAGGCTATTTGCTTTGCAACGCAGAGCAATAAGGATCATGAGCAATATACAATACCGATCCAGCTGCAAAGAAAATTTTGTAGAATTGGGCATTTTAACCTTGCCGTCCCTATACATCCATCATTGCCTCCTGTATGTACATAACAACCTCTCTACGTACTCTGTCCAAAGTTCTCTCCACGTACACGACACGAGAAACAAGAATGATATTCGTCCTGAATTTACCAGACTCAGGAAATCAAGGTATAGCGCAAATTATCATGCAATTAAATTCTATAATGTTCTACCATCCGCCACCAAGAGCCTTAACTCCGTAAGATTCAAAAAAGTAACTAAACAATATCTAATTGCCAAGGCTTTCTACTCTACTGAGGAATACCTACGAAATGATTTTGGTGACTTAAATGAGGTTCTGTGATCAGGCTTTACGTTCAGATTACGTTCTATCAACTTGAAGTGTCTCTGTTTATTTTCTGATTAGATTTCTTAAAATTATATTTTTATATTATTGTAATGCACATGATTCAATTTGTAATTTGTGTAATACATTATGGACCTTTGTAAAAATGTACAACATTTAATACAATAAATATATATTACTTACCATACTGGTGACCACCGACGTTCACAGTAAGTGAATTTTTATTAACAATGCCGTCCGAAGCAGAAATTCAATCAGAACTAAACGCTCTGCGAGAAGAGCATGAAAGGCTTCAGCAACAGCTAGCACGCAACCAGCCAGCAGTGTACCGGGTAGCAGTGCGTCTACCCCCATTCTGGGCAGATAAACCCGCAGTTTGGTTTACGCAAGCTGAAGCGCAGTTTATGGTTTTCTCCGTCGGCTCTGGTTACGGCGCCTTCCTACACAAGTCCAAGCCATCCTAGCTGCACAGTCCGAACTCGCCCTCGACAAAGTAGCGGAACTGACCGATTCATTTTGGAAGTAGCGTACAGCCCCATTTCAGCCGCTGTTCATACCACAAGCACGTCTTCATTTAACGACATCGGCAAGATGAGCGGACAGATCGAGCTGCTTACTAAGCTGGTCGCAGCTCTATCGCAAAAATTGGAGCAACGGCCTAACCGGAACCGAAGTCGCTCTCAAAGCAGCCAAGGCAGCAAAAACGACCAACATAGTGGTATTCAGCCAGGTATATGCTGATACCATGCCAAATATGGTAAGATGGCGAAAAGGTGCAAACCACCCTGTAGCTACCAGGGAAACAGGAGCAGCAGTCCGTATTAGCGGCAGCGGGCTGCACTAAATCAGGAAGCCGCCTTTTTATGACCGACCAGACCAGCAAACACCGTTTCCTTGTGGATACGGGATCAGATCTATGCTGTTTCCCTTACCGCCTACTTCGCACTTGTCGATCTGCTACAGACTTGATGCTGAATGCTGCCAACAACACTGGAATCAAAACATATGGGTTCCTGCCACTGACGCTCAACTTCGGATTGCGCCGAGACTTCCATTGGCATTTCATCATTGCAGACGTCGGAATCCCTATTATCGGCGCAAATTTTCTGGCTCATTACCACTTGCTTCCAGACTGTCGTACCGGCCGCCTGTTAGATGGCACAACAGGTCTACACGCCCAAGGTCAGGTGGTAAGTACCAAACACAGAAGCGTCAAGATCGTCACTGGGACATCTCCTTTCGCCACCGTGTTTGTCGAGTTCCCAGACGTTGCCAGGCCTCCAGGAATCCCACGTGAAGTCAAGCATCAGACGGTCCATTACATCCGAACGACAGATGGCCCGCTGGTGTCCTGCCGGCCACGTCGTCTCGCTCCAGGTAAGCTCGCCGGTGCTGAAACGGAGTTCAACGAGATGCTGCGCGTTGGCACTGCTCGCCCTCCGGAAAGCGCTTGGTCCTCGCCTCTACATATTGTTGCTAAACGCGACAGTAGTTGGCGTCCCTGTGGTGATTATAGAGCTCTTAACGCCCGCACTATACCAGATCGGTACCCTGTGCGTCACATTGCAGATTTTGCACATAAACTCACCGGTTGTACTGTCTTCTCCACTATCGATCTAGTAAAAGCGTACCAACAGATTCCAGTGCATCCAGAAGACATATGCAAGACCGCGATCATGACCATCGGTCTCAGGAATGCTGGCCAAACATTTCAGAGATTTATGGACGAGGTAACCCGAGGTCTTGACTTTTGTTATACCTACATCGATGACATTTTGATCTCATCTCGTTCTACAGAAGAACACATAACTCATCTTAAAATCGTTTTTCAGCGCCTGGTGGACTACGGTGTCGTGGTAAACCCGGCCAAATTTGTTTTGGATGTTCCAGAAGTAATTTTTCTTGGCCATCATGTGTATACTGCTGGGACTCGCTCTCCCCTGAACGCATTTCTGCCCTACGAAGCTATCCTTTGCCAAAAACAGTGCAAGGGCTACGAAGGTTCCTTGGTATGGTTAACTTTTACCGCAGATTTCTTCCCAATGCGGCCAAACTTCAGGCGCCCCTCCACGGCGCTCTTGCTAACACAAAATTGAAAGGTAAGCAACCCATGCCTTGGAATTCGGAACTCGAAGCATCCTTTATCGCCTGTAAAGAGAGCCTATCCGACGCAACACTGGGCGCGCACCCCGTTGTAGATGCCCTTCTTGGACTTTTCACGGACGCTTCGATAATAGCCGTAGGAGCTTGCCTTTAGCAACGAGTAAATGACACTTGGCAGCCCCTGGCATTTTTCTCTAAGAAATTGTCATCCAGTCAGGCAAGTTGGCCACCATATCATCGTGAACTTCTCGCGGTGTACGAGGCAGTCAAACACTTCAAGCACATCCTTGAGGCCCAACATTGTAGAATTTATACAGACCACAAGCCGATAACGTTTGCCTTTAATGAGCGTCGAGATAAACTTGCACCCGTCCAGCTCAACCAGCCGTCATTTATCTCGCAATTTACAACTGACATCGAACATATTAGCGGCGCAGATAACGTTGTTGCCGATTGTCTCTCGCGCATCGAAGTCATCACTCGACCTCCCGATCTTCAGGACTTGGCAAATTCACAGATTCGTGGCGAGGAACTTCATGTATACCTGTGTCCTGATTCTTCGCTCAATCTTGAACATGTTCCTGTCCCGGGGTCAACAACAGTCCTATACTGTGATACGTCAACGGGAAGACCCCGTCCTTTTGTAACATCACCGTTTCGCCGCCGTATATTCGAATTATTGCATAACCTTAGGCACCCAGGAACACGGGCTACTGTCAAACTAGTTGCCGATCGCTACGTTTGGCCTTCAATGAAACGCGATTGTCGCGAACGGGCTCGTACATGCTTATCATGTCAGCGTTCCAAAGTGACGCGTCACATTTCAGCGCCACTAAGTCACTTTACTACGCCGTCAGCCCGTTTCTCCCATGTCCATGTCGATCTAGTCGGCCCATTACCCCCTTCTTCCGGTTTCCGTTATCTCCTGACAGCTGTTGATCGCTTTACTCGATGGCCCGAGGTAATATTGCTTTCGGATATCACTGCCGAGTCAGTCACGTGGGTTTTTCTCTACGGTTGGGTTGCACGCTTTGGTGTGCCGCAACATATAACTTGCGATCAGGGTCGACAATTCGAGTCATCACTTTTATTATTTTTTCTTATTTCTTATTTTGGTCGAACGTTTCCACCGTTCCCTTAAAGCCGCTCTCATGAGTCACGAAGGTGACACATGGCGCACAGCGCTCCCGTGGGTTCTACTAGGACTCCGCACAGCCCTCAAGGAAGACATCAATGCATCTACGGCTGAGTTAATATCCCGGGAACCGCTCCGTCTCCCTGGAGAACTTATCACTTATCCGGTTAACTCGACGCAGCCTAAAGACGTCACAAGTCTTCTCAACCGGCTGCGTATGCACGCCATCAAACTTCGTCCTGTTCCAGCATCCCGGCATGCGAAACCCGGAACGTTTATTTTTAAAGATTTGGCTTCTTTCAGCCATGCTTTCCTTAGGGACGATTCCGTGCGTAGACCTCTACAGCCTCCATACTCCGGCTCTCATGAAATTCTCGATCGAGACGAGAAAACTCTCACTCTTCGTCTGCGTGGGAAACCAACTAGAGTTTCCATTGATCGAGTAAAGCCAGCGCACATACTTTCGAATGAGCAAGCATCACGCCATTCCCGTCAGCACCAACACGATACTCGGAGCGATGAAGAATCCAGAAAAAGAACCACAGGCAACAGATCTGAACGAATGCCTGCATTACCTTCAACCACAGCGCCCCAAGCCTCCGACGATGGCCGCTGTACTCGATCAGGTCGACAAGTTCGCTTCCCAAACTTCTTCACATCGGGATAGTGCTCCGCACTCCGCGGGGGGGTGGTGTGGCGGATAGACTTATGAACATAGTCGCCCTCGCCCGTAACCGGAGTGACAAAAATAATTGAACAATAATTAATAATATTTTGACAGATATGTAACAAACAGTGTGTACAATAATTTAATATACAAAATATACAATAAAATGTGGAAGTAAAGGTGTTATTATTATCTGTTCGCTAATACTTCCCATATACTTATTATTTAATAAATATGAAGGTATTTAAATTTCAACATTAATACATTTTTCATAAAACTATTGTTATAAAATGTACTATTACTTTAATAAATGTTTAAAACCATAAAATAAATGTACAAACACAGTATCTAATAGATTTTTATTTTAATTAACTGAAAATTACTTTTATGTGGGTCGATGGAGATTTCGAAAAATGATATAGGGGTCGATGATCAAAAAAGTTTGGCGACCCCTGCTCTAAACAATAGCAATAAGATACACGAACCTGCTCAGTACAAAGAATCTAGACCTATAACAAACAAGGGTAAGTCAATATTTTTTAAACATTAGACAAATACTTCTTG
This sequence comes from Liopterus haemorrhoidalis, assembly GCA_963971575.1. Taxonomy (NCBI): domain Eukaryota; kingdom Metazoa; phylum Arthropoda; class Insecta; order Coleoptera; family Dytiscidae; genus Liopterus; species Liopterus haemorrhoidalis. The sequence goes on along the minus strand of OZ020622.1, from coordinate 29,584,815 downwards.
GGAATTTATCGACGAAACTAAACTTGACGTAAATCTAAAATTTAATATATTTATGAAACTTGTACTTAACATCTATAATGTATCTTTTCCAGTGAAAAAAAAAAAAAAAAAACGGTAATATCCCAAATACAGATATATTCTGGTATAATGAAAAGCTCAAAAAGATGAGAAACACACTGGACCTTTTGCACTCTTTCTTCATACATAATCCAACAAATAAAAACAAATTAATGCGAAATAATTTTAGAAAAAAATATCGGGAGGCTAAAAAACAAGCTAAAATTGTAGCAAACAATAATTTTATAAAAGGCTCAAAAAATACTTCTAAAGGACACTAATTAATAACAATAGACCTAGTAAGACAGAAACCTATTGCTCCTTGGACCCCAACGATGTTAATGATTTTTTGTTAGCATAGCTGAAAACTTAGAGTCTAAACTTCCACCAGCACATGACAATCCTATTGACCTACTCAAATCTTCAACATCAGTCCTGTCAAATATATCGTCATTCTCCTTTTCGGAGGTATCACAAGCCCATGTATAGGACGTGGCCAACTCGTTAAAAAACAAGAGTACTTGAGATGCGTATGGCTTAAATGTCGATTTAGTAAAATATACTATAGACATTATAATATCACCGTTAACAAAGTTAATTAACCTCTGTATTCGGTTAAATGTTTTTCCTTCCGCACTTAAACTTGCATCGGTAGTGCCAATATATAAAAAGGGAAATTTTCGACCGATGTCACTCCTACCAATATATTCGGAAATCTTTGAAAATATTTTAAAAATTCACATTATAAACCATTTGGAGGTATGTAACATTTTAAGCCCACAACAATTCGGCTTTCGTTCGGGTAAATCAACAACACTGACGATATTAGAATTTACCGAATTTGTTACAAAAAGTTTTGAAAATAAAGAATTTTGTTCAGCTATATTTTTTGACTTAACGAAAGCGTTTGACTGTGCCGATCACTATATCTTATTAAAATTTTACGAATTGACCAAAATAGTTGTAGTTTACTTGAATGGTACCTTACGGAAAGAAGACAATCTGTCATTATTAATGGAAAATCATCTGACTACAAAACTATGATACATGGGGTACCCCAGGGTTCCATTCCAGGCCCAATATTATTTTTAAATTACATTAACGACTTTCCTTTTACAAATAATGTAATATAGAAAAAAAAAAATTGCCGATGACAAGACCGTTTTAAATTCTGACCCTACTATTACCTACAAATTTGACTGTGATTTCATACACTAAGTTTCTGGGTGTCAAAATCAATAATAAATTATACTGGGAAGAGCACATAGACTCGGTAGCGAAAAATATATCTGTAACAGATGTTGCTAGTTGGCAACACTGCACAACATATATCATGGCTGAGGCCGAACGTGTACAAATCAATTGTAATTCATATATGTAATTTATGTTAATAAAGAACTTATACAAACAACATAAAGTTGTCACATGGTGTCAGGTGTTAAAAGTGTTAAAACAAGTAATAAAATACCGTAAATGAAAATTTAAAATTTAATAATAAAGTAGCACGTGGTGCTTAACCTAAAAAAAATAAGGTACATAAAAATGGCAAGTGCAAACTTTAAGCCGCCGAAGTCGATAGTTTTTGACAACAACGTCCGTAATAACTTCAAGAAATTTAAACAAGCATTTAATATCTATATGACAGCAGCTGGTCTTAATGAAAAACCAGATAAAACTAAAATTGCGATATTTTTAAATGTGGCTGGTGAAGAAGCTATAGATATTTTTAATACGTTAACATTTGAAAATGAACAAGATAAAAATAAATACGATTGTGTTGTGGCAGCGTTTACTAACTACTGTGAACCTCACAAGAATGAGACGTATGACAGATATAAGTTCTTCACAAGAAACCAGAATGAAGGCGAAGAGTTTGATCATTTCTTAACGGAGTTGAAAATTCTAGCAAAGACATGTAATTTTGGTGAACAAGAGGAGTCGCTAATCAGGGATCGAGTCATATTGGGTATCAAGGATGCTGCGTTAAAAGAAAGACTGTTACGAATAGCAGATTTGAAGTTGAAAACAGCAGTGGACCAGTGCAGAGCTGCAGAGATCAGTAAGATGCAACTTAAGGGTCTACAAGAACACGTATCAGTAGATGCTATAAAAGGTTGTCATAATAAAAATAGGAGTAAAAATACAGGTAACTCTGTAGAGGATATAGGTAAATATAAGTGTTTAAAATGTGGTACGACTCACAGTCGAGGTAGTTGTCCAGCATATGGAAAAAAATGTAATAAATGTAAAAAACGAAACCATTATGCTATAGGGTGTAGATCTAACAATGATACTATAAATAAAAGGGTTATTGGTAAGAAAATTAATGAAATGAATAAAGTAGATAATAGTGATAGTGACGATGAGATTTTTGAACTTAAAAGGGATTCTTTAAGTAATAGGGAAATAAAAAATGAATGGTTTGAGTCAGTAAAGATAAATAAAACTAAAATTGGATTTAAAATTGATACGGGTGCACAGTGTAATGTATTACCTTTAAGACTGTTGAAATTGTGTGCTCCAAATGCTGAATTAATTAAGTCAAACAAATCAATAATGACATACAGTAATAATAATAAAATAAAAATATTAGGAACTATTACATTAAATTGTAGAATAAAAGAGGAATATTATAAAGTAAAATTTTCTGTGGTAGATGTAGATAGCAGTGCTATCTTAGGCCGTAAAGCTTGCATGGAAATGAACATAATTAAACGTGTTGACTTGATTTCTAAAAATAACGATACTAAAGAATTTATAAATAAAAATAAAGAAATATTCAATGGAGTAGGCAAAACTAAATTTCAGTACAAAATAGTACTAAGTAAAAATGCGGTGCCAGTAGCTAATAGTAATAGGAAAGTACCAGAAACAATTAAAATAAAACTAAAGAAGACTTTAGAGTCCTTAACTAAAAGAAATATTATAGAAAAGGTTGATGAACCTTCGGAATGGATTAGTAACATTGTAATAGTTGAAAAAAGTAATGGTAAATTGCGAATTTGTTTAGACCCAAACAATTTAAATAAATATATCTGTACAGAACAGTATCCAATACCAACTATTGAGGAAATTGCTTTAAAATTAAAAGATAAAAAAGTTTTTAGTGTTTTAGACATGAAGGAAGGGTTTTATCACATAAGTATAGATAAAGAAAGTAGTAAACTCTGTACTTTTATAACGCCTTTTGGAAAATATAAATTTAAGAGACTACCTTTTGGTCTTAAAACAAGTCCGGAAGTGTTTCAAAAAACTAATGAAAAAATGTTTTCAGATTTAGGAATCGGTATTTACTTTGATGACTGTATTATTGCAGGAAAGGATGAAAAAGAACATGACGAAATAATGGAGAAGTTCTTAAAAAGAGCAAGGGAGTTTGGTGTTAAGTTTAATCCAGAAAAGGTACAATACAAAGTAAGCGAAGTTAAATATTTAGGCCAAATTATAAATAAAGATGGTATTAAAGCTGACCCGGAACAAGTTAGGGCTATTTTGGAGTTAGAAAAACCTAAAAACAAAAAAGAATTACTTACAATACTAGGTATGATAAATTATCTTACGAAGTTCATACCAAAATTGTCGGAAATTGTAGCTCCACTCCGAAAATTAATAAAAAATAATGTAGAGTTTGTGTGGACTCTAGACCATGAAAAAACTTTTACCAGTATAAAAAATTTAATAGCAAAATTACCAAGTCTCAGTATTTTTGATGCAAAATTACCTATTGTAATACAGACAGATGCCAGTCAATCGGGCATAGGTGGCTGTCTGTTACAAAATAACAAACCAATTAGTTTCTGCTCGAGAAGCCTCTCGGAATGTGAAGAGAGATACGCGCAAATTGAGAAGGAAATGCTAGCAATTGTTTTTTGTTTTGAAAAATTTCATCAATTTGTGTAAGGGAGAAAAATAAAAGTCAACAGTGACCATAAACCACTGGTTGTCATAAAAGAAAAAGATATAAATAAAGTAACGTCGCGGTTACAACGCATGAAATTAAAACTATTAAAATACGATTTTAATATTGAATACAAGCCGGGAAAAGAACTTTATATCGCGGATTTGTTATCGAGATCATATTTAAAAGATAAAGTAAACAATGATATAGAAATGACCGAAATAGTACATACATTAGATGTAAACATACCCATCTCGAAAAACCATTTAAAAGAAATAAAAATAAAAACACGGAACGATGAGGTCATGCAAATGATAGTAAAATACTGTGAGGAAGGCTGGAAAGTAGATAAGAAACTCTTAGACATTAGAGTTAAACCATTTTGGAAACTTAGAAACGAATTATATTATAAAAATGAGTTGTTAATGTTTGAGAACAAAATTGGTATACCTAGTAGCTTAAGGGTAGAAATATTAAATAAACTACACAAAGCCCATTTTGGTATGGAAAAAACAAAAGCTAGAGCGAGGAAAATTTTATATTGGCCAGGGATAACTGCCGATATAGAGAAGTTTATATCGAAATGTAAAATTTGCGAAAGATATAGTAAGGCTAACATTAAAGAACCGTTAATATCACATGAAATACCAAACCTTCCGTTTCAGAAAGTTGCTGCCGATATTTTGTATTATAATGGAAATGACTATTTAGTTGTAGTTGATTATTATAGTAAATGGATTGAATTACACCAAATGTATAATAAAACTGCTGAATGTGTAATAGATATTCTAAAACGCATATTTGCTGTTTGGGTATTCCAATGGTTTTTATGTCAGATAATATGCCTTTTAATTCCTTTCTATTCAATTTTATTTTATTTTATTTTATTATATTCTAGTGATAATTTATTAATTAATGTTTTCTTTTCTTTTATTGATTTTATGACTGTAATAATAATTTTTTATAAGAATTTTAGACCTATATTTTAAGTTACTGACGTCTCATATATCATGTATTGATCAACTGAGTTAAATAAATTATTATTATTATTATTATTAAAGAATTTGCAAAACAATGGGGATTTGAAACAGTCACGTCAAGTCCAAAATATCCCAAGTCTAATGGGTTAGCTGAGAAGGCTGTGGGAATTTGTAAATTAATGTTAAAAAAGTCCAATGAAAGCAATACTGATATTTTGGAATGTTTGTTGGAATATAGAGCAACTCCTATAACAGGATTAAATTTTTCGCCATCAGAATTACTTAACAGTAGACTGATAAGAACAAATATACCCATATCACAACAACTACTTAAACCTAAGGTTACTAAAAATGTTAAATCTCTGTTAGAAAATAAACAGAATAAAAGACAAAACCACTACAATATAAACGCTAAATACAGAGATGAATTTAAGCCAAAAGATAGTATTGTAATTAGGCAGGATAAATGTTGGGTTCCTGGGGAAATGATACAAAAGTGCAATACACCAAGATCATATATTGTTAGAGATGAGTTCAATAACAATTTTAGAAGGAACTCTAGTTTTCTCAAAAAATCACAAAATGAATTTACAGTGGTTCCACAAGTAGAATTACCACAGGAAAATGACATAAATGTAGAAATGGGACAGGAAAGCAATGCTGTAAATTATAATGATACAGAGAATCATTATAAAACGAGGGTAGGTAGGCTAGTTGTAAAACCAATTAGATTTAAGGACTATGTAATAAAAAATTAAAAATGTTATATAAAACAGTATTGCATGAAAATAGTTAATGTATTTAAAATAAATGTATAATTGCAATAAAGGAAAAAAGGGAGATGTAACAGATGTTGCTAGTTGGCAACACTGCACAACATATATCATGGCTGAGGCCGAACGTGTACAAATCAATTGTAATTCATATATGTAATTTATGTTAATAAAGAACTTATACAAACAACATAAAGTTGTCACAATATCTGTAAGGCCATGTACTGTTTACGTAACTTACAGAATTGTGTATCACACAATATTTTGAAAATTATCTATTTTACATTCGTTCATTCCCACCTGTCTTATGCAATACTGATGTGGGGTCACGCTCCCCAAGCGAACAGATTATTTGCTCTGCAACGTAGAGCTCTATGTGTCATTAGCGGGATCGGCTACAGAGAAGACTGTAAACAACAATATATTTCGCTTAACATACTAAAATATCCCTGTATATATATTTTACAATGCTTGATAAATTCAGCTCACCGCTCACCGCCAGGTTGAAGACTATCACCTTCATGGGGAGATGCATGATCATAATACGCGAAATAAAAATAATATACGTCCTGATTTTACTCGACTTACAAAATCTAGAAATAGGAACAATTATTACGCTATAATTTTTTTTAAATGTTTTAACTTCAACCTCAGACAAAAACCAGCTAACAATTTTAAAAAAATTATGAATAAGTATCTTATTGCTAAAGCATTTTATTCTATTGAAGACTACCTGTTCAATAACTTAAATGATCTCGTGAACGCTGTCTAGACAAGTTTGCAATATTTTTCTTTGTGTATTGATGTATATTTGTAAATTTATTTAATTATGTATTGTATTTATTTTAAATTATTCTAAACCTTTTTTAAGTCAATTTTTAAACCATTTTTTTAATATGTTATTTGTTCGTGCAAGTTTGAATTTGAATACGTACGCTCTCGCGCGCAAGGCGAGTCGGATGTTTCCAACAGCGCCGGTCCGAAGAAAAGACAAGGAGTGGTAGAAGCTAGCGAACGTCTCAGCCAACGACTGTAAAAAATTCCGATGTATTCTCTTAAAGTAATAAAGTGCAAGAACTAAATTCAGATTCGATTTCTTCCCAAGTCTTGTAAGATCCAGTCCACACGTACATTTTAGTCCTATCGAACGAGGATTTGGGTTTGAAATTGAAAATCAACAGGTTACACGAGACAAAAGATGGCAACAACTAACAACGCACATCAAAAACGAGGGAAAATCAGGTCAGTCCGATTCATTCTATTCTAATAGAGAACCTATTTTCTATATTTTCTAGTCAAAATAACAGTAGATTTTGCATGATAATATTTTTTGTAAATAAACATTGGTAAAACGTATTGAAATTAATGACATATTGTCCTTAATTGATTTAAGTGATAAAACATTAGATACAATATTTAAAATTTATAGATAGGTCGATCGTATGCGGACACCTGTAGCTGTAATTATAGCATATATTTTTAATGTTTTTTTTTTTTTTTGTTATGATTAAATATATATTTGAAAGAACTGCACATTAAAAAATACATATTATTTTGTTTCGATTGTATTAAATTAAGTATTAAAGTATATGTTTCTTGGTTTTTTTTCTTCTTTAATTTAATTAATTAAACTAATCTTAAAACTTGAGAGGATATTGTAAATTTTCTCTTTGCATGTATTATTTATTATAAAAATATCGCCTACTGGTAAGTAGTGGTAATATCACAGGAAAATTTCAATTAAAAAAAAATGTCATGCATTATATTACGTTTAAATGTATGTTTATAATTATATTAAATATTCTACCCACAGTTTGCAAGATGTCAACCAGAAGTTATAAAAGTGAAGCACAAAAGAGGAAAGAGAAGCAGAGAACTGAAGAAGAGCTGAGCAAGTTAACAAAATTAAAAAGTTTCTTAACAAAGATAGATAAGGGGCCGGATGAACCAAAAGCCTCTACCACAGTGAGTCAGACACGGGATATTCATCCTACTCCTGATACAGAACCTGGTACATCTAGTTGTATAGAATCTACTTCAACGAATGAAGCAACAAATATTAAAATTTATAAACCAGAGAATAGTACTAGCTCAGAAGATTCAGCATAAAAAACAAACACAATGATGTTGGGCTATTTAAGTGATAATTTAAGGGGTGATTTAAGTAAAGATGAGATTTAATACTGGGTAGAAAAAGGTCCGTCAGAATGTCAGCACACAAATATCAAAGAAGCTTTTTGCAAACCAAGACAGATGTTGCTCAAAAAGCTTGTTCTATCGTAAACGGGCCAATGGTGAAATATATTGCAGAGAATGGTTAGTATATTCGCCAGCAACTGGTCGTGTATACTGTTTCGTGTGTAATTTCTTTTCAAGTTCTTCTAAACCATAATCATCCGATGGATTTTGTGATTGGCGCAACACCTATTTAGTTCAAAGTCATGAAAACTCTGTAGACCGTAGAACATCTTCGGTAACATATCTTACAAGAAAACGTGGCTCAACAGTTGACTGCCAAGTAGCAGAACAGATAAATAATAAACGGCAGTACTGGAAAAATGTTCTTAAACGAGTTGTGGCAGTCATAAGTACTATGGCAGAGCGTGGTTTATCTTTCAGAGGAGATAAGGAAACATTTGGTTCTCCTCACAATGGCAATTTCCTTGGAATACTCGAACTTATAGCAAAATTTGATCCTTTTCTAGCAAGCCATATATATATATATAAAAAAAAAAAAAAATGGGAATAATGGATCAGGTGTCACATCTTATCTTTCGAAAACAATATTTGATGAATTTATCCAAACTATGGCAAACTATGGCTAAAGTAAAAGACTCAATCTTGGATGATTTAAGAACTTCAGGGTACTTCAGTTTATCTGTAGATTCAACTCCAGACCGGTCGCATATTGATCAGCTCACTGTTATTGTGAGGTATATTTCACCAGATGATGGGCTCCCTATTGAACGTTTTCTAGAGGTGGGTAGCCACACAGGGGAAAGTATGGCTAAGATGGTACACAACTACCTTACAAATGAGTGCAAAATAGATTTTAGTAAGTTGTCGAGGCCGGTCATATGATGTCAATATGTCTGGCAAATACAAGAGCAAGAAAGAAATAATATTGAAGATTAACAAGTATGCTATGTATATTTCATGTGCTGGTCACTCCCTGAATCTTGTTGGTAGAGCAACAGTTGACTGTTGTTTAGATGCAGTAAACATTTTTGGAATTGTTCAAGAAATATATAATTTCTTTTCATCATTTACACATAGATGGGCAGTACTGTTGTCATTTTTCAAAGATGATTAAAAAATTCCAAAGTCTTTGTCCAAGACTAGATGGGAAGCATATTCAATGGTCACAAGTCCAATACTTGATAGTTATGATGAAATAGTTTATGCATTGCATCAGCTGCATATTGATACTACAGAGAAAGGCGAAACAAGAAATCAAGCCATGAACATTTTGAATAAAATGGAGGAGTTTGAATTTATTATATTTATGGAGTTATTTGCTGGATGAATGTCACAAGACTAGTCAATCACTGTAAGACCCCCAAATTAGTCTAGATGTATGTAGGAAATTGTATGCTTCACTTTCGGATTTTGTTAAAGGGTCCAGGGATTTTTTCGATCATTTTGAAGAAGAAGTAAAGGAAAAATTGCCTGATGTCGATTACAAGAAAAGCAAATATAGAGGAAGGCATATCAATGATGATGAAGATGATGCTTTAGAGAACCTTGAGCCAAGAGACAAGTTCAGAATCAAAACATTTATATCTGTGTTTCATTAGAGTCAAGTCTGGCACAGAGGGCCTCAGTATACAATTGTTGCAGGCGATTTCTCGTGTTGGGTGCTTCATACCCCACACTATCGCATACCGTTGGTTTCAGCATGATCCGCGCCATCGTTTGAGACCCATAAATCACCTTTTTTCCGCGTATTCCGCGAGTTAGCTCGCGGATAGCGCACAAAACCATCTGCGCATTTCGCTGCCACTACCTTAGTCCATCATCCCACTACTTGCCGTTTCCCTTTCCTAGTTTGATCTAAATATTCCCTTAAAAAGAAGAGACATTTGCAATGAATCTTCAGTCGCCCACAGTCGCTCATCTTCGCCTGGCTATCTGCTGGAAACAAAGGCTATATCTGCCTCAGGTATATGCAGAGACTAAGTGCAAGTTCAGTGTTTATTTTAACTTAGAATCATTTTTACATTTTTGTTTATTTTAACTTAGAATCATTTTTCACTTCACAACTTAGAATCATTTTTCGCTTCACGACTTAGAATCATTTTCACCACCTGATTCTGTTCCTACTTCCACGATATTCGACGCCCGCCGTCGCGACGCTCACAGACGACCCCCGCTCCGATGCTCAGCGCCACGACGCCTGCTGTCCATCATCAGACGACGTCTACCACCGTCACCCACGCTGGCACCACCCGGTCATCGAGGCAAGGCCGCTCACCGCCGATACATAGCGCGATGCGCCTTCCGCCGACGCCTGCGTGTAATAGATGTTGCCAAGCCGTACGCGTCTGTTAGCAAAGAGATACAGGAGTATCTCCACCAGCTTGCGGATCCCAGAGCTCGGCTTTTCACATTCACAAAGCCGGCGCTTATAGCTCCGACGCCCGCCGTCCCGACGCTTACTAACAAGACGCCTACCACAACGCCGCTCGCCGTCCATCCACATCGACGCCTGCCGTCCAACCACAGTGACGCCCGCCGTCCGTCCACAGTGACGTCCGCCATCCCGACGCCTGCCGTCGCGACGCCCGAAATATCTAAACATCCCGCACCTTCAATTCCACGGCTTCTGGTCAGGATTCCGTGGGACCGTATAGCCACAGACCAATATCCGCCGCCGAAGGTCACCGTCCGACCGCCGTCGATATTTTCGCCGCCCAGGACACCGCCTACATTTTGTCGGACAAAATATCGGCTCACGCCGTCGACCCCGTTCGACCTCACATTTTCATCGGCCGCCTTACGGCCCGTACCAACATCGACGCCTAGCGCCGCGACGCCCACGAAGCAACGCATCCCACAGCTCTTCGTGGAGTTGTTCGGCGCCGAGACGCCCAAACAGAAGAGGACGAGGACATACTCAACGACGCCCGTCGCCTCGCCGGCCTCCAACTTCCCCTTCTCTCCTATCCATCCTTCTCTTCAATCATTACCCCAGACGCCTCGCAAACGTCTGGAGTTCTGTATCACATTCTCTATATGTATTGTTTTTCATGTTTGTTTTTGTTTGTATTATTTCTGTTTCATTTCATATCTAAATATCTATTTGTACTAATTGTTTTTCTATATTCATGTTTGTCACCATTTACTACCTGCTCGCCGGTAATCTGTTTACCTGGCTCTTTTATTTTCATGTTTCAATCTTTTAAATTCTCTTACAATAAATATCTTTAAACTTTACTCTGTATTGTTTTTCAACGAATACCTTTTGTCACCCTTACTTTTTTCAGAGCGCTTGAGTCTTGACCGGTGCTTCACACCGAGCGGCATTGACGGAACCCTGCGACTGAGCTAGCTAGGGTAACGTGCGCACGAGTGAGGACACCACCGAGGCGGTTTTGCACCACCACTGCCTCGTCCTCCTGCGGGTGTACCTGCGGATCGTCTCCAAAGGTTCTCCCCCGTGACACAATGATGCTGCAAAAAAGTTTTCATTATTAACAAAATTAAAAGCTACAGAAGAAGAGATTCGGGAAGGAGTAAGTGCTTTTTACCACACATATTCTGAAGATGTGGACATGAATCTTGTCGGAATCTTGTCGTATAGCAGGTTTAGAGTCTATACCTCTTAATTTATTCTCCAGAGATGACGAGGTATACAACCTGCTTTTCTGTCTTGAAGAGCTAGATAGCGCGATGTCAAAGTGTAAGGATAGCTCTCCTGGACCAGATGCGATACATTATCGTATGATCCGAAATCTTCCGGAATCATCTAATTCTAGGCTTTTGAATGTCTATAATAGGATATTAACTGAGGGCAAGTGCCCGACCAAGTGGAAGGAATCTCATATAATTCCTATCCCCAAAGTCGGGAAAGATAAACACTTGCCCTCTAGCTATAGACCCATATCACTGACGAGTTGTCTCTGCAAGCTCATGGAGCGAATGATCAGCAAGCGTCTGATTTGTTTTTTAGAATCAAACGACTTGCTGGCCAACACACAGTGCGGCTTTCGCCGTCACCGCTCAACAGCAGATCATCTGGTCAGACTAGAGACAGCTATCAGCAATGCTTTCGTTGAAAACAAACACCTGGTAGCTGTGTTTTCGATATTGAGAAAGCCTATGACACTGCATGGATATATGGTATTCTCCGTACTCTGCATTCCTGGGGTCTCCGGGGACGCTTGATGTTCTTTATAAAAGACTTCATGTTGAACTGGCGCTTCAGGGTGCGGATCGGAAATACCCTGTCACAAATGTTCGCACTGGACAATGGGGTCCCACAGGGCTCCATACTGAGCGTTACGCTATTTCTAATTGCCATTAACGGTGCAGCTTCATGTATTCGATTGCCTGTACAGAGTTCGATATTTGTCGACGACATTGGTATCTTTGTCGCCGGACAAAAGTACAATCGAACGTCAGCTTCAGCTGACTATCAATCGTCTCGATACATGGGCAACCGAAAATGGCTTTAAATTCTCGACCAGCAAAACTGTATGTGTCCATTTGAGTAGGAAAAGGGGTCTACATCCCAATCCGACACTCACACTAAATGGAGCACAGTTACCCTTTACCGATACTGCCAGATTTCTGGGTCTCGTGTTTGACACTCGTCTTATTTGGCGGGCACATTTTTTGTCCGTCAAGAAAAAATGCCAAAAGTCGCTCAACTTGTTGCGGGTCCTCAGTCACAAGACATGGGGTGCAGATCACACTGTCATACTGCGTTTATATCGTTCTCTAGTGCGCTCTAAGCTGGACTATGGATGTCTAGCTTATGGGTCAGCTAAACACCAAGAGATAAGAATTCTTGACACTGTACATCACACTGGGGTTAGATTGGCCACTGGTGCATTTCGCACCAGCCCAATACCAAGCCTGCTGTGTGAAGCAGGTGAACCGTCACTATACAATCGTCGTAAAGTTCTATCCCTGCGGTATATGGCTGCACTCAGTGCCAAACCAGATCATCCCGCGTATGACCCTATTCTACAAAATAGGCATACAGAGATTTATGACAGAAAACCAAGAGCCAATGGGCCTTTTGGTCTGAGGACTTTCGACATTTTGGGCGATATTGATTTTAATATGCCTGAAATGACTAGTTTCGTTTTGTGTGCTGTTCCACCCTGGACGCTGCCGCGTCCGCTTGTGAATCTCACATTAACTAGGTTTGATAAAGAAACTACATTGCCTATCGAATACCAACACGAGTTACAAAGGACAGTGGTTCCTAGGTTCGAGGATACTGTCATATTTACAGACGGATCAAAATCCGGAACCAGGGTTGGGTGTGCGTTCGTTGTCCTGAACCCACGTCAACAGTTTCAGTACCGTCTGCACTCCATAACGAGTGTGTACAGTGCTGAGCTGTACGCTATTTTCAAGGCCCTGTGTTTTGTTTCGTCAGAGCAAAGTCGGTCAAGTGTTATCTTGACGGACTCGCTGAGCGCTCTGAACAGTCTCCAAGATCCAGATCCAGTGCATCCTCTTGTACTAAAGATCCGGTTGCTGCTCCACAATCTGAATGCTCAGAATGTGAGAGCAGAGCTGTTTTGGATACCGGGACATGTTGGTATTAAAGGCAATGAAGCGGCTGATGTCGCTGCAAAAGCCGCCTCCTATAGACTTATGATTGATGTGAGTTTCACATTTCCAGATGACGCAAAGAGTCATCTGAAACATCTGGTTCTAGCTAGGTGGCAGCATGAGTGGAGCAGCATACAGGACGTTAAGTTGAGACAGATTAAGGGAGACGTTAAACCATGGGTTTCTTCCTGCAGGATTAACCGCAGGGAGGAAACCGCTATCACACGCCTCCGTATAGGTCACTGTTGGTGGACCCATGGACACCTTCTTCGAGGTGAAGAGTCCCCTATCTGTGAGACGTGTAACACAGATTTGTCTGTGTTACACCTTTTAACTGAATGCGTACAGTTCGAGGATGTCAGGGAGAGGTTAGGCCTGTGCTATGACTTGTCAGTTGCCTTAGGTGACGACAGAGTACTTATGGACAGGCTGATACTCTTCCTGAGAGAATCGAACTTACTGTTTTATGTGTGAAGTCTTGCACCTTATTTTAACGTGTTCTGTTTTCAAACTGTGATATTCGATGGTAGTTGGCCCCTTTACAGCCTCTTACCATCACCGTGAGTCTGTTCAAATTTTCGAGCAGACCTTTTTATCTTATTTATTTGTGTTTGTCTGTGCAAGATCTCTTTTATTGAGTATGTGTAATTTTATTGGTTTTATCTATTTATTGATTGTTTAATTTATTGTTTTTAATATGTGAAAACTGAATTACATTATATTTTAAAAATGGTATTTCTGATTATTTTTAAATAATAAAGAAATCAAAGGTTAGAATATAAATTGAACTTTTATTTCGTATTAATGTTACAGTAATATTATTATTATTGTAGAACTATGCATAAACGAAAACAAGAAAGTGGGCACAAAAACGAATAAAGGAAAAACTTTAGAAGAGCTCGCTGAAAACAATAAAATTAGTAAATTCTTTTCACCATCGGTAGCAACAATACAGAGCTTGACAAAACAACATCAAGTCACAATGAAGACGATGAAACATGTATGCCATCAACTAGTTCCAGTGGTCATGAAAGTGAATTTAAAGGAAACCTCACGTGTTGTTCTACTTCCACCATTCAAATACAATCAAGACCAAGGACCGAAACGGAGGCAAAAAGATTTAATGAATTAGTTACTTTAAATCAGGGGTGTCCAACCTTTTAGCTTCCCTTGGCCATATTATAAGAAGACGAGTTGTTTTGAGCATTTTATTATTCGACCACTCACAAATTAGAGAAAATGATAAATATATATTGATTTAGATCTAGCTAAATAACAATTTTGGTTATAAAGTGATGCAGTGTCTGCGAACGCTCAAAGAGCGCGCAATGTAACTTGTCACATTGGCGGAGAGAAACTTCTGACATAGATCTCGTCCGCCGCAAAATATAGTTCTGTTACACTTCATATTTTTTCAATTTCAGAAACGTATTTCTCACTATTAACAATGTCTTATTTGTTTTATAAGTATTTCACTACTATAAACGATTTGTTTTTATCTAAAATAGCCATAATTTAAACATGAATTAAAAAATAATTAATTTTGACAAAAACAGAAAAACTGCAATATTTTCCAAAACCGAAATCTGATCAAAAATTCCTCTCGGACGTTTCCTGCTTAGATCAATGTACATTACTTATATTTTTTTCAGATTTATAGTTTAACCCTCTTGGGTAAAAACGGGCGGTACAAAAACTTTCGAGGCAAATTTTTGACTAAAATCGTGTTAAAAGAAAGGTGTGAAATTTGGCATATCAGGACAACTTTTGGTGTGGAATACAGCAGTGTAATCAAAAAGTAGTTTGGGTAGCCATTCAGCTACCAATATTTTGTATTATAATGAAAATGACTATTTAGTTGTAGTTGATTATTATAGTAAATGGATTGAATTACACCAAATGTATAATAAAACTGCTGAATGTGTAATAGATATTCTAAAACGCATATTTGCTGTTCAGGGTATTCCAATGGTTTTTATGTCAGATAATATGCCTTTTAATTCCTTTCTATTCAAAGAATTTGCAAAACAATGGGGATTTGAAACAGTCACGTCAAGTCCAAAATATCCCAAGTCTAATGGTTTAGCTGAGAAGGCTGTGGGAATTTGTAAATTAATGTTAAAAAAGTCCAATGAAAGCAATACTGATATTTTGGAATATTTGTTGGAATATAGAGCAACTCCTATAACAGGATTAAATTTTTCGCCATCAGAATTACTAAACAGTAGACTGATAAGAACAAATATACCCATATCACAACAATTACTTAAACCTAAGGTTACTAAAAATGTTAAATCTCTGTTAGAAAATAAACAGAATAAAAGACAAAACCACTACAATATAAACGCTAAATACAGAGATGAATTTAAGCCAAAAGATAGTATTGTAATTAGGCAGGATAAATTTTGGGTTCCTGGGGAAATTATACAAAAGTGCAATACACCAAGATCATATATTGTTAGAGATGAGTTCAATAACAATTTTAGAAGGAACTCTAGTTTTCTCAAAAAATCACAAAATGAATTTACAGTGGTTCCACAAGTAGAATTACCACAGGAAAATGACATAAATGTAGAAATGGGACAGGAAAGCAATGCTGTAAATTATAATGATACAGAGAATCATTATAAAACGAGGGTAGGTAGGCTAGTTGTAAAACCAATTAGATTTAAGGACTATGTAATAAAAAATTAAAAATGTTATATAAAACAGTATTGCATGAAAATAGTTAATGTATTTAAAATAAATGTATAATTGCAATAAAGGAAAAAAGGGAGATGTAACAGATGTTGCTAGTTGGCAACACTGCACAACATATATCATGGCTGAGGCCGAACGTGTACAAATCAATTGTAATTCATATATGTAATTTATGTTAATAAAGAACTTATACAAACAACATAAAGTTGTCACAATATCTGTAAGGCCATGTACTGTTTACGTAACTTACAGAATTGTGTATCACACAATATTTTGAAAATTATCTATTTTACATTCGTTCATTCCCACCTGTCTTATGCAATACTGATGTGGGGTCACGCTCCCCAAGCGAACAGATTATTTGCTCTGCAACGTAGAGCTCTATGTGTCATTAGCGGGATCGGCTACAGAGAAGACTGTAAACAACAATATATTTCGCTTAACATACTAAAATATCCCTGTATATATATTTTACAATGCTTGATAAATTCAGGCCACCGCTCACCGCCAGGTTGAAGACTATCACCTTCATGGGGAGATGCATGATCATAATACGCGAAATAAAAATAATATACGTCCTGATTTTACTCGACTTACAAAATCTAGAAATAGGAACAATTATTACGCTATAATTTTTTTTAAATGTTTTAACTTCAACCTCAGACAAAAACCAGCTAACAATTTTAAAAAAATTATGAATAAGTATCTTATTGCTAAAGCATTTTATTCTATTGAAGACTACCTGTTCAATAACTTAAATGATCTCGTGAACGCTGTCTAGACAAGTTTGCAATATTTTTCTTTGTGTATTGATGTATATTTGTAAATTTATTTAATTATGTATTGTATTTATTTTAAATTATTCTAAACCTTTTTTAAGTCAATTTTTAAACCATTTTTTTAATATGTTATTTGTTCGTGCAAGTTTGAATTTGAATACGTACGCTCTCGCGCGCAAGGCGAGTCGGATGTTTCCAACAGCGCCGGTCCGAAGAAAAGACAAGGAGTGGTAGAAGCTAGCGAACGTCTCAGCCAACGACTGTAAAAAATTCCGATGTATTCTCTTAAAGTAATAAAGTGCAAGAACTAAATTCAGATTCGATTTCTTCCCAAGTCTTGTAAGATCCAGTCCACACGTACATTTTAGTCCTATCGAACGAGGATTTGGGTTTGAAATTGAAAATCAACAGGTTACACGAGACAAAAGATGGCAACAACTAACAACGCACATCAAAAACGAGGGAAAATCAGGTCAGTCCGATTCATTCTATTCTAATAGAGAACCTATTTTCTATATTTTCTAGTCAAAATAACAGTAGATTTTGCATGATAATATTTTTTGTAAATAAACATTGGTAAAACGTATTGAAATTAATGACATATTGTCCTTAATTGATTTAAGTGATAAAACATTAGATACAATATTTAAAATTTATAGATAGGTCGATCGTATGCGGACACCTGTAGCTGTAATTATAGCATATATTTTTAATGTTTTTTTTTTTTTTTGTTATGATTAAATATATATTTGAAAGAACTGCACATTAAAAAATACATATTATTTTGTTTCGATTGTATTAAATTAAGTATTAAAGTATATGTTTCTTGGTTTTTTTTCTTCTTTAATTTAATTAATTAAACTAATCTTAAAACTTGAGAGGATATTGTAAATTTTCTCTTTGCATGTATTATTTATTATAAAAATATCGCCTACTGGTAAGTAGTGGTAATATCACAGGAAAATTTCAATTAAAAAAAAATGTCATGCATTATATTACGTTTAAATGTATGTTTATAATTATATTAAATATTCTACCCACAGTTTGCAAGATGTCAACCAGAAGTTATAAAAGTGAAGCACAAAAGAGGAAAGAGAAGCAGAGAACTGAAGAAGAGCTGAGCAAGTTAACAAAATTAAAAAGTTTCTTAACAAAGATAGATAAGGGGCCGGATGAACCAAAAGCCTCTACCACAGTGAGTCAGACACGGGATATTCATCCTACTCCTGATACAGAACCTGGTACATCTAGTTGTATAGAATCTACTTCAACGAATGAAGCAACAAATATTAAAATTTATAAACCAGAGAATAGTACTAGCTCAGAAGATTCAGCATAAAAAACAAACACAATGATGTTGGGCTATTTAAGTGATAATTTAAGGGGTGATTTAAGTAAAGATGAGATTTAATACTGGGTAGAAAAAGGTCCGTCAGAATGTCAGCACACAAATATCAAAGAAGCTTTTTGCAAACCAAGACAGATGTTGCTCAAAAAGCTTGTTCTATCGTAAACGGGCCAATGGTGAAATATATTGCAGAGAATGGTTAGTATATTCGCCAGCAACTGGTCGTGTATACTGTTTCGTGTGTAATTTCTTTTCAAGTTCTTCTAAACCATAATCATCCGATGGATTTTGTGATTGGCGCAACACCTATTTAGTTCAAAGTCATGAAAACTCTGTAGACCGTAGAACATCTTCGGTAACATATCTTACAAGAAAACGTGGCTCAACAGTTGACTGCCAAGTAGCAGAACAGATAAATAATAAACGGCAGTACTGGAAAAATGTTCTTAAACGAGTTGTGGCAGTCATAAGTACTATGGCAGAGCGTGGTTTATCTTTCAGAGGAGATAAGGAAACATTTGGTTCTCCTCACAATGGCAATTTCCTTGGAATACTCGAACTTATAGCAAAATTTGATCCTTTTCTAGCAAGCCATATATATATATAAAAAAAAAAAAAAATGGGAATAATGGATCAGGTGTCACATCTTATCTTTCGAAAACAATATTTGATGAATTTATCCAAACTATGGCAAACTATGGCTAAAGTAAAAGACTCAATCTTGGATGATTTAAGAACTTCAGGGTACTTCAGTTTATCTGTAGATTCAACTCCAGACCGGTCGCATATTGATCAGCTCACTGTTATTGTGAGGTATATTTCACCAGATGATGGGCTCCCTATTGAACGTTTTCTAGAGGTGGGTAGCCACACAGGGGAAAGTATGGCTAAGATGGTACACAACTACCTTACAAATGAGTGCAAAATAGATTTTAGTAAGTTGTCGAGGCCGGTCATATGATGTCAATATGTCTGGCAAATACAAGAGCAAGAAAGAAATAATATTGAATATTAACAAGTATGCTATGTATATTTCATGTGCTGGTCACTCCCTGAATCTTGTTGGTAGAGCAACAGTTGACTGTTGTTTAGATGCAGTAAACATTTTTGGAATTGTTCAAGAAATATATAATTTCTTTTCATCATTTACACATAGATGGGCAGTACTGTTGTCATTTTTCAAAGATGATTAAAAAATTCCAAAGTCTTTGTCCAAGACTAGATGGGAAGCATATTCAATGGTCACAAGTCCAATACTTGATAGTTATGATGAAATAGTTTATGCATTGCATCAGCTGCATATTGATACTACAGAGAAAGGCGAAACAAGAAATCAAGCCATGAACATTTTGAATAAAATGGAGGAGTTTGAATTTATTATATTTATGGAGTTATTTGCTGGATGAATGTCACAAGACTAGTCAATCACTGTAAGACCCCCAAATTAGTCTAGATGTATGTAGGAAATTGTATGCTTCACTTTCGGATTTTGTTAAAGGGTCCAGGGATTTTTTCGATCATTTTGAAGAAGAAGTAAAGGAAAAATTGCCTGATGTCGATTACAAGAAAAGCAAATATAGAGGAAGGCATATCAATGATGATGAAGATGATGCTTTAGAGAACCTTGAGCCAAGAGACAAGTTCAGAATCAAAACATTTATATCTGTGTTTCATTAGAGTCAAGTCTGGCACAGAGGGCCTCAGTATACAATTGTTGCAGGCGATTTCTCGTGTTGGGTGCTTCATACCCCACACTATCGCATACCGTTGGTTTCAGCATGATCCGCGCCATCGTTTGAGACCCATAAATCACCTTTTTTCCGCGTATTCCGCGAGTTAGCTCGCGGATAGCGCACAAAACCATCTGCGCATTTCGCTGCCACTACCTTAGTCCATCATCCCACTACTTGCCGTTTCCCTTTCCTAGTTTGATCTAAATATTCCCTTAAAAAGAAGAGACATTTGCAATGAATCTTCAGTCGCCCACAGTCGCTCATCTTCGCCTGGCTATCTGCTGGAAACAAAGGCTATATCTGCCTCAGGTATATGCAGAGACTAAGTGCAAGTTCAGTGTTTATTTTAACTTAGAATCATTTTTACATTTTTGTTTATTTTAACTTAGAATCATTTTTCACTTCACAACTTAGAATCATTTTTCGCTTCACGACTTAGAATCATTTTCACCACCTGATTCTGTTCCTACTTCCACGATATTCGACGCCCGCCGTCGCGACGCTCACAGACGACCCCCGCTCCGATGCTCAGCGCCACGACGCCTGCTGTCCATCATCAGACGACGTCTACCACCGTCACCCACGCTGGCACCACCCGGTCATCGAGGCAAGGCCGCTCACCGCCGATACATAGCGCGATGCGCCTTCCGCCGACGCCTGCGTGTAATAGATGTTGCCAAGCCGTACGCGTCTGTTAGCAAAGAGATACAGGAGTATCTCCACCAGCTTGCGGATCCCAGAGCTCGGCTTTTCACATTCACAAAGCCGGCGCTTATAGCTCCGACGCCCGCCGTCCCGACGCTTACTAACAAGACGCCTACCACAACGCCGCTCGCCGTCCATCCACATCGACGCCTGCCGTCCAACCACAGTGACGCCCGCCGTCCGTCCACAGTGACGTCCGCCATCCCGACGCCTGCCGTCGCGACGCCCGAAATATCTAAACATCCCGCACCTTCAATTCCACGGCTTCTGGTCAGGATTCCGTGGGACCGTATAGCCACAGACCAATATCCGCCGCCGAAGGTCACCGTCCGACCGCCGTCGATATTTTCGCCGCCCAGGACACCGCCTACATTTTGTCGGACAAAATATCGGCTCACGCCGTCGACCCCGTTCGACCTCACATTTTCATCGGCCGCCTTACGGCCCGTACCAACATCGACGCCTAGCGCCGCGACGCCCACGAAGCAACGCATCCCACAGCTCTTCGTGGAGTTGTTCGGCGCCGAGACGCCCAAACAGAAGAGGACGAGGACATACTCAACGACGCCCGTCGCCTCGCCGGCCTCCAACTTCCCCTTCTCTCCTATCCATCCTTCTCTTCAATCATTACCCCAGACGCCTCGCAAACGTCTGGAGTTCTGTATCACATTCTCTATATGTATTGTTTTTCATGTTTGTTTTTGTTTGTATTATTTCTGTTTCATTTCATATCTAAATATCTATTTGTACTAATTGTTTTTCTATATTCATGTTTGTCACCATTTACTACCTGCTCGCCGGTAATCTGTTTACCTGGCTCTTTTATTTTCATGTTTCAATCTTTTAAATTCTCTTACAATAAATATCTTTAAACTTTACTCTGTATTGTTTTTCAACGAATACCTTTTGTCACCCTTACTTTTTTCAGAGCGCTTGAGTCTTGACCGGTGCTTCACACCGAGCGGCATTGACGGAACCCTGCGACTGAGCTAGCTAGGGTAACGTGCGCACGAGTGAGGACACCACCGAGGCGGTTTTGCACCACCACTGCCTCGTCCTCCTGCGGGTGTACCTGCGGATCGTCTCCAAAGGTTCTCCCCCGTGACACAATGATGCTGCAAAAAAGTTTTCATTATTAACAAAATTAAAAGCTACAGAAGAAGAGATTCGGGAAGGAGTAAGTGCTTTTTACCACACATATTCTGAAGATGTGGACATGAATCTTGTCGGAATCTTGTCGTATAGCAGGTTTAGAGTCTATACCTCTTAATTTATTCTCCAGAGATGACGAGGTATACAACCTGCTTTTCTGTCTTGAAGAGCTAGATAGCGCGATGTCAAAGTGTAAGGATAGCTCTCCTGGACCAGATGCGATACATTATCGTATGATCCGAAATCTTCCGGAATCATCTAATTCTAGGCTTTTGAATGTCTATAATAGGATATTAACTGAGGGCAAGTGCCCGACCAAGTGGAAGGAATCTCATATAATTCCTATCCCCAAAGTCGGGAAAGATAAACACTTGCCCTCTAGCTATAGACCCATATCACTGACGAGTTGTCTCTGCAAGCTCATGGAGCGAATGATCAGCAAGCGTCTGATTTGTTTTTTAGAATCAAACGACTTGCTGGCCAACACACAGTGCGGCTTTCGCCGTCACCGCTCAACAGCAGATCATCTGGTCAGACTAGAGACAGCTATCAGCAATGCTTTCGTTGAAAACAAACACCTGGTAGCTGTGTTTTCGATATTGAGAAAGCCTATGACACTGCATGGATATATGGTATTCTCCGTACTCTGCATTCCTGGGGTCTCCGGGGACGCTTGATGTTCTTTATAAAAGACTTCATGTTGAACTGGCGCTTCAGGGTGCGGATCGGAAATACCCTGTCACAAATGTTCGCACTGGACAATGGGGTCCCACAGGGCTCCATACTGAGCGTTACGCTATTTCTAATTGCCATTAACGGTGCAGCTTCATGTATTCGATTGCCTGTACAGAGTTCGATATTTGTCGACGACATTGGTATCTTTGTCGCCGGACAAAAGTACAATCGAACGTCAGCTTCAGCTGACTATCAATCGTCTCGATACATGGGCAACCGAAAATGGCTTTAAATTCTCGACCAGCAAAACTGTATGTGTCCATTTGAGTAGGAAAAGGGGTCTACATCCCAATCCGACACTCACACTAAATGGAGCACAGTTACCCTTTACCGATACTGCCAGATTTCTGGGTCTCGTGTTTGACACTCGTCTTATTTGGCGGGCACATTTTTTGTCCGTCAAGAAAAAATGCCAAAAGTCGCTCAACTTGTTGCGGGTCCTCAGTCACAAGACATGGGGTGCAGATCACACTGTCATACTGCGTTTATATCGTTCTCTAGTGCGCTCTAAGCTGGACTATGGATGTCTAGCTTATGGGTCAGCTAAACACCAAGAGATAAGAATTCTTGACACTGTACATCACACTGGGGTTAGATTGGCCACTGGTGCATTTCGCACCAGCCCAATACCAAGCCTGCTGTGTGAAGCAGGTGAACCGTCACTATACAATCGTCGTAAAGTTCTATCCCTGCGGTATATGGCTGCACTCAGTGCCAAACCAGATCATCCCGCGTATGACCCTATTCTACAAAATAGGCATACAGAGATTTATGACAGAAAACCAAGAGCCAATGGGCCTTTTGGTCTGAGGACTTTCGACATTTTGGGCGATATTGATTTTAATATGCCTGAAATGACTAGTTTCGTTTTGTGTGCTGTTCCACCCTGGACGCTGCCGCGTCCGCTTGTGAATCTCACATTAACTAGGTTTGATAAAGAAACTACATTGCCTATCGAATACCAACACGAGTTACAAAGGACAGTGGTTCCTAGGTTCGAGGATACTGTCATATTTACAGACGGATCAAAATCCGGAACCAGGGTTGGGTGTGCGTTCGTTGTCCTGAACCCACGTCAACAGTTTCAGTACCGTCTGCACTCCATAACGAGTGTGTACAGTGCTGAGCTGTACGCTATTTTCAAGGCCCTGTGTTTTGTTTCGTCAGAGCAAAGTCGGTCAAGTGTTATCTTGACGGACTCGCTGAGCGCTCTGAACAGTCTCCAAGATCCAGATCCAGTGCATCCTCTTGTACTAAAGATCCGGTTGCTGCTCCACAATCTGAATGCTCAGAATGTGAGAGCAGAGCTGTTTTGGATACCGGGACATGTTGGTATTAAAGGCAATGAAGCGGCTGATGTCGCTGCAAAAGCCGCCTCCTATAGACTTATGATTGATGTGAGTTTCACATTTCCAGATGACGCAAAGAGTCATCTGAAACATCTGGTTCTAGCTAGGTGGCAGCATGAGTGGAGCAGCATACAGGACGTTAAGTTGAGACAGATTAAGGGAGACGTTAAACCATGGGTTTCTTCCTGCAGGATTAACCGCAGGGAGGAAACCGCTATCACACGCCTCCGTATAGGTCACTGTTGGTGGACCCATGGACACCTTCTTCGAGGTGAAGAGTCCCCTATCTGTGAGACGTGTAACACAGATTTGTCTGTGTTACACCTTTTAACTGAATGCGTACAGTTCGAGGATGTCAGGGAGAGGTTAGGCCTGTGCTATGACTTGTCAGTTGCCTTAGGTGACGACAGAGTACTTATGGACAGGCTGATACTCTTCCTGAGAGAATCGAACTTACTGTTTTATGTGTGAAGTCTTGCACCTTATTTTAACGTGTTCTGTTTTCAAACTGTGATATTCGATGGTAGTTGGCCCCTTTACAGCCTCTTACCATCACCGTGAGTCTGTTCAAATTTTCGAGCAGACCTTTTTATCTTATTTATTTGTGTTTGTCTGTGCAAGATCTCTTTTATTGAGTATGTGTAATTTTATTGGTTTTATCTATTTATTGATTGTTTAATTTATTGTTTTTAATATGTGAAAACTGAATTACATTATATTTTAAAAATGGTATTTCTGATTATTTTTAAATAATAAAGAAATCAAAGGTTAGAATATAAATTGAACTTTTATTTCGTATTAATGTTACAGTAATATTATTATTATTGTAGAACTATGCATAAACGAAAACAAGAAAGTGGGCACAAAAACGAATAAAGGAAAAACTTTAGAAGAGCTCGCTGAAAACAATAAAATTAGTAAATTCTTTTCACCATCGGTAGCAACAATACAGAGCTTGACAAAACAACATCAAGTCACAATGAAGACGATGAAACATGTATGCCATCAACTAGTTCCAGTGGTCATGAAAGTGAATTTAAAGGAAACCTCACGTGTTGTTCTACTTCCACCATTCAAATACAATCAAGACCAAGGACCGAAACGGAGGCAAAAAGATTTAATGAATTAGTTACTTTAAATCAGGGGTGTCCAACCTTTTAGCTTCCCTTGGCCATATTATAAGAAGACGAGTTGTTTTGAGCATTTTATTATTCGACCACTCACAAATTAGAGAAAATGATAAATATATATTGATTTAGATCTAGCTAAATAACAATTTTGGTTATAAAGTGATGCAGTGTCTGCGAACGCTCAAAGAGCGCGCAATGTAACTTGTCACATTGGCGGAGAGAAACTTCTGACATAGATCTCGTCCGCCGCAAAATATAGTTCTGTTACACTTCATATTTTTTCAATTTCAGAAACGTATTTCTCACTATTAACAATGTCTTATTTGTTTTATAAGTATTTCACTACTATAAACGATTTGTTTTTATCTAAAATAGCCATAATTTAAACATGAATTAAAAAATAATTAATTTTGACAAAAACAGAAAAACTGCAATATTTTCCAAAACCGAAATCTGATCAAAAATTCCTCTCGGACGTTTCCTGCTTAGATCAATGTACATTACTTATATTTTTTTCAGATTTATAGTTTAACCCTCTTGGGTAAAAACGGGCGGTACAAAAACTTTCGAGGCAAATTTTTGACTAAAATCGTGTTAAAAGAAAGGTGTGAAATTTGGCATATCAGGACAACTTTTGGTGTGGAATACAGCAGTGTAATCAAAAAGTAGTTTGGGTAGCCATTCAGCTACCAATCCATGCTAAAATCACTGCCAAATTTTGTCGCGAGAAATTTGGACCCCAATTTCGAGACAACTTACTCATCACCAGACGGTGTAAGCGCCTGTAGGAGTGTGAAATTTGACATACCAGGACAACTTTTGGTGTAAAATAACGTAGTATAATCGAAAAAACAGTATGGATGGCCATTCAGCTATCCATCCATGCTAAA
The DNA here is from genome assembly GCA_963971575.1 of Liopterus haemorrhoidalis. NCBI lineage: Eukaryota > Metazoa > Arthropoda > Insecta > Coleoptera > Dytiscidae > Liopterus > Liopterus haemorrhoidalis. Next base: position 29,558,795 of record OZ020622.1, on the reverse strand, counting down.
ATCACTGCCAAATTTTGTCGCGAGAAATTTGGACATCAAATTGGAGACTCATCAGCAAAAGGTCTAAACGCCATGAAATTTTGCAACGATGTATAACAAGCACAATACTATGCAGTGCTGCAATAGCAACTCTGTTGTATTCATATGTCCAGAGATGGTCCACTTGAAAGTTGGCTAAAAAATTTTTTTGTGCAAAACTAGCCAACTTTCAAGGCAAAATATCTCAATATGCGTCATTCCCAATTTGGTTTTGAATGACACCATTGAATAGAGCAGATTCTTCTGTATAAGACTAACTTTTATTTAGATTGGGATCTGAATTCCTAGTTCAGCCACAGGACTCTGAAAATGACACTTTTATGCGAGGCGTACGTATATTGTAGGCTATTAAAGGCTGTAAAATCCAGAGCATGGCAATTTGCAGAAGGCAGATTTATCCATTATTAGTGTAATCTTTGCTTTGGTCCATGGTGGCTGAGCCACTACCAATCTAAAAGATTGGCAACCTCATCGCCTAGGGGCCACGCCCGATAGCCAGGCAAGGTAAACGACGGGCGGGCCACTTTCTCGCAGGTTCCAAAGCCTGTTAATTGGGTGTCTAGCAGATTCCCAAGCCTTAACGGAGTCTTAGTCTAGGATTCCAAGCCTAAGGTAAGCTACTTTCTCGCAGGTTTCCAAGCCTCATGTGGAGTCTTATCATGGGATTCCAAGCCTCAAATGGGCCACTTTCTTACAGGTTCTCCAAGCCTGTTAATTGGGTATCTAGCAGGTTCCCCAGCCTTGTGTGGAGTAATAATTGTAGCAATAATTTTTAGTTCAGGATTCCAACAGGTATCTAGCCTTATAGGCCAATGGAAGGACTGAGCTAACCCATGAGGATGCATGTTTATGAGCGCATCTTGTTCTTCGATCGAAATTTCACAAATATTACCAATCCACCAATTATTGTCGTAAAAGCATGCAATATATTGACCTGGCTGAAGAGCTTCAACTAAGACGTACTCAAAACCACTTTCGGTCGTGTGGTCAACTGACGTGAGAAAAGAGGACGTATCATTTGATACTCTACTGACACGTATTTGCCTTTCGTTAACAGATTTTCCCTTTTTCCAGGAATAGTGCAGCCATATGAAAACCGTTCTTCTTGGCATGCTCTGGCTGCTTCTACTTCTTCATTTGCAGTAAAAATGAAATTGAGTTAGTTAGTTAGTTAAAATTTTTGGCGCACAGCAACAAAGGCTATTTGCGCCTAACGCAGCCCATTTAAATGACTAGACTATATATTAAAAACAATATATTAGAAAATAAATAAATAGATAAAATCATAAAAAATACACATACTCAAAAAAAGAAATCTTGCACTGACAAACACAAATAAATAATATAAAAAGTCTGTTCGAAAATTTGAACAGACTCAGGGTGATGGTAAGAGGCTGTAAAGAGGCCAATTACCATCGAATATCACAGTCAATAACTAGAAACACATTAAAATAAGGTGCAAGACTTCACACATAAAACAATAAGTTCGATTCTTTCAGGAAGAGTATCAGCCTGTCCATGAGTACCCTGTCGTCACTTAAAGCAACTGAGAGGTCATAGCACAGGCCTAACCTCTCCCTGACATCCTCGAACTGTATACACTCAGTTAAAAAGTGTAACACAGACAAATCTGTGTTACACGTCTCACAGATAGGGGACTCTTCACCTCGAAGGAGGTGTCCATGGGTCCACCAACAGTGACCTATACGGAGGCGTGTGATGGCGGTTTCCTCCTTGCGGTTAATCCTGCAGGAAGAACCCCATGGTTTAACGTCTCCCTTAATCTGTCGTAACTTAACGGTCTGTGTGCGGCTCCACTCATGTTGCCACATGTCTAAAACCAGATGTTTCAGATGACTCTTTGCGTCATCTGGAAAAACGAAACTCACATCAATCATAGGTCTGTGAGAGGCGGCTTTTGCAGCTGCATCTGCCGCTTCGTTGCCTTTAATACCAACATGTCCCGGTATCCAAAACAGCTCTACCCTCACATTCTGAGCATTCAGATTGTAGAGTAGCAACCGGATCTTTAGTACAAGAGGATGCACTGGATCTAGATCTTGGATACTGTTCAGAGCGCTCAGCGAGTCTGTCAAGATAACACTTGGCCGACTTTGCTCTGACGAAACAAAACACAGGGCCTTGAAAATAGCGTACAGCTCAGCACTGTACACACTCGTTATGGAGTGCAGACGGTACTGAAACTGTTGGCGTGGATTCAAAACAACGAACGCACACCCAACCCTGGTTCCGGATTTTAATCCGTCAGTAAAAATGACAGTATCCTCGAACCTAGGGACCAGTGTTCTTTGTAACTCATGTTGGTATTCGATAGGCAACGTAGTATCTTTATCAAATCTAGTTAATGTGAGGTTCACAAGTGGACACGGAGCGTCCATGGTGGAACAGCACACAAAACGAAACTTGCCATTTCAGGCATATTAAAATCAATATCGCCCAAAATGTTGAAAGTCCTCAGACCAAAAGGCCTATTGGCTCTTGGTTTACTGTCATAAATCTCTGTATGCCTATTTTGTAGAATAGGGTCATACGCAGGATGATCTGGCTTGGCATTGAGTGCAGCCATATACCGCAAGGATAGAATTTTACGACGATTGTACAGTGACGGTTCGCCTGCTTCACACAGCAGGCTTAGTATTGGACTGGTGCGAAATTCACCTGTGGCCAATCTAACCCCAGTGTGATGTACAGTGTCAAGAATTCTTATCTCTTGGTGTTTAGCTGACCCATAAGCTAGACATCCATAGTCCAACTTAGAGCGCACTAGAGAACGATATAAACGCAACATGACAGTACGGTCTGCACCTCATGTTTTGTGACTGAGAACCCGCAACAAATTGAGCGACTTTTGGCATTTTTTCTTGACGGACAAAAAATGTGCCCGCCAAGTTAGACGACTATCGAACACGAGACCCAGAAATCTGGCAGTATCGGCAAATGGTAACTGTGCTTCATTTAGTGTGAGTGTAGGATTGGGATGTACACCCCTTTTCCTACTAAAATGAACACATACAGTTTTGCTGGTCGAGAATTTAAAGCCATTTTCGGTTGCCAATGTATCGAGACGATTGATAGTCAGCTGAAGCTGACGTTCGATTGTACTAGTCTTTTGTCCGGCGACAAAGATACCAATGTCGTCGACAAATATCGAACTCTGTACAGGTAATCGAATACATGAAGCTGCACCGTTAATGGCAATTAAAAATAGCGTAACGCTCAGTATGGAGCCCTGTGGGACCCCATTGTCCAGTGCGAACATTTGTGACAGGGTATTTCCGATCCGCACCCTGAAGCGCCGGTTCGACATGAAGTCTTTTATAAAGAACATCAAGCGTCCCCGGAGACCCCAGAAATGCAGAGTACGGAGAATACCATAAATCCATGCAGTGTCATAGGCTTTCTCAATATCGAAAAACACAGCTACCAGGTGTTTGTTTTCAACGAAAGCATTCCTGATAGCTGTCTCTAATCTGACCAGATGATCTGCTGTTGAGCGGTGACGGCGAAAGCCGCACTGTGTGTTGGCCAGCAAGTCGTTTGATTCTAAAAACCAAATCAGACGCTTGCTGATCATTCGCTCCATGAGCTTGCAGAAACAACTAGTCAGTGATATTGGTCTATAGCTAGAGGGCAAGTGTTTATCTTTCCCGACTTTGGGGATAGGAATTATATGAGATTCCTTCCACTTGGTCGGGCACTTGCCCTCAGTCCATATCCTATTATAGACATTCAAAAGCCTAGACTTAAATGATTCCGGAAGATTTCGGATCATACGATAATGTATCGCATCTGGACCAGGAGAGCTATCCTTACACTTTGACATCGCGCTATCTAGCTCTTCACGAGAGAAAAGCAGGTTGTATACCTCGTCATTCCTAGAAAAGAAATTTAGAGGTATAGATTCGAGGCCTGCTTTACGAGTTAAAAACTCGGGTGAATAATGTTCAGAGCTAGAATTGAACGCAAAATTAGATGCCAAAGTGTTAGCAATTTCGACCGCTGAGGTAACTACGTTACCGTTTACCGATAGACCAGCAATGGTTGTAGCTGTATTTAGACCGGAGATTTTCTGGACCTTCTCCCAAACTTTGGCCACTGGAGTGGCAACTGTAACGGTGCATACGTATTTGCGCCATGATTCGCGCTTGCTTTCTTTCACAATCCTCTTAGCACGAGCTTTCGCTCGTTGGAAAGCTATCATGTTTTCCTCTGTTGGACAGCGACGGAATGAATTGAAGAGGTGTCTCCTTTCACGTAGCGCTAAGTCGCATTCCTCGTTCCACCAGGGAACGGGAACTCTACGGGGCTGAGTGGATGAGAGCGGTATGCTGTTTTTAGCCGCGCTTGTGATGGAGTCCGTGAAATGATTCACCTCTTCGTCTACGGTCAAGCTCGGAATATCCTCATGCGAGAATGATTCCGCAAACTTGGTCCAATCTGCTTTCCGAAGAACCCACTGTGGCCAGCCGGATTCGGTAACAGTATTAAACAGAGGCTTTAAGAGGATTGGAAAGTGATCACTACCGCATAGGTCGTGATGCACATCCCATTTGAACAACGGAGCGATGGCTCCTGAAACAACGCTAAGATCTGTAGCACTAAATGTACCCGTTGCTGCACAAAAATGCGTGGGTCTGCCGTCGTTCAGAAAGCTAAAATTAAATTCGTTCAACATATTTTCCAGGTGAAGTCCCCGTCGATCGTTCCGCACCGATCCCCAACACACATTGTAGGCGTTAAAATCTCCTAGTAGTATGAAGGGTGGTGGGAGTTGATCGATGATGTTCACGACATCTCGGATGTCAGTTCGAACACCAGGGGGAAGGTAGATAGAATAAATCGTCACCTGGAGGGGAAGTGCAACACCTGCAACTGCTACGACCTGCACCTCAGTGTCAATGTCTACAGGATCGTGGTACAATGTGTCTCTAACGAGAATTGCCACGCCGTCACATGCTCTTAAGCCCGTAAGGAAATCCGTGCGAAACACGGAGTATCCCCGAGGAGAGAATGTGTCGGTTTCGTTGAAGTTTGTTTCCTGCAGACAAACACACGAAGGCGCAAAATCTGACAATAAAAGTCGCAGTTCTTCGTAGCGCTGGTATACACCGTTACAGTTCCACTGGATTAGTGGGCCATTCATTTCTGTTTAGGGGAGTTACCCCGCAACCTAATGATTTTTGGTTTACCCTTAGAATGCGGGTCTAAAGCCATTTTCTCGGCTACACTTTCATTTGGTAGTCCAGGTGTTTTGATGGACACACTGGACTCTTTTTGATTGTTTGGCTCTCACTGGTATCCAGTGAGAACCAACGGATCCCTAATCAGTTTCCTTTTCAGGAGTAACTGATGAGGGTTTTGTAGAAGCGACCATTCTCTGGTCGCTTCTCGTTTGTGGAGAAGACTGTGGGGTCTTCTCCTTAGGTGGTTGAGAGAACTGAGGTTGAGTGCGTTCTCCTTTAGGGGAGGGGGACTTATTCAGACCCGATCCCCCAGGTTGTGGGGTCTGAATTTTGGTCTCTGGGACCACTACCACCTTTTCTCTACTAGTATTTGTTGACACTGTCACTGGTGCTGCAGTTGTCGGACGAGGCACTATCTCTGTCTGGGTTTGGACACTTGCAGTTCGCTTTGCAGCTACTTGAGCGAAAGATTTCGCAAAGGTAACCGGGGCGCTCCCTTTATATTTCCTCTTGTCGTCGACATACGGTATCTTGTCTTGCGTTTTGATGACCTGTATTGCCTTCTCCTCCAAGTACGTTGGGCAATGGCGTGATGTAGATGCATGAGCACCTTTACAGTTCACGCAGTGTGCCGCGTTTGGACAGGTATCAACTTCATGTTGGTCCTGTCCGCAGTTGGCACAGATGGACTGTTTGCCACAACGAACTGAGGTGTGACCGTAACGCTGGCACTTATAGCATCGCATCGGATTGGGGTAGTAGGGACGAACGTTACAAACGTTATACCCCACCCTTACCGATGTTGGACACCTGGTACCAGCGAAGGACACCACCATGGAGATCGAAGGCTTGCCGTTCCGGGGTTTGAGCTTCCTGCATTCAATGACACCTTGCGATGCCATTTCCTGCACGAACTCTTGCTCCGTAACATATGCAAGGTCGCGATCCGTCACGACGCCTTTAGAACTATTCAGTGCCTTGTGCGGCTGAACTGAAATGCCAAACTCATCAAACTTAACACATTTCTGTAAAGTTGACGTCGCCTCTGTTTCTTCTTCGATAGCAGTGTACCGTCCGACAACTTACGCACCGACTTTATACCAGTAGAGCACGTATTTTTCAACGTTCGGGCAACAAAGAAGGGGGAAATCTCCTTGAAAGACTTACCCTCTTCTTGTACCTTTACGACGGGAAATCGTGGTACTGGCGCACAAAACTCAACAATCCTTTTACCTTCTACCTTTTTGGCAGCTGGCCTAACACATCCCTCATCGGATGACTGAGCATCACGACGAGGTCTCTTGTTTGATTTTTTACGGAGTTTACACTCAACTTTGGCGGAATTTAAAGAAAAATTATCCCTCCGGGTAGACGCCATACCCGTATATTAAGTTTCATCACCCTGCCATGCCCACCCACCATGGAGCCCACACCGGGGACGTTGGCCGCAAACCGGCTCATTGCGCCAGACATGTCAGGATGATATAGCATCGGAGGAAGTAGTCACGGGCTGCTCGAACCGCTCGAGAACCAGTAGTAGCCAACTCTGGAACCTTGCGAGCGGCAGCCGCTCCCACAGACCCCCGAATACTTGTCTAGTGGCACGGCATTACCCCGGCATCCACGATCCAGTAGTGGAGCCACTTTATTCATGAACCGTGACACCGGCCGATTGACTGAGCTGACCAGACTCAGCCTCCCGTTTTACCGAATCCGAGGCCAAAGAAGGCGTGTTGGGATCGTGCTGTCCGCGGGCAGCAGTCTCCCTCAACCTCTTCTCAGGATCCTCTTCTCCGGCGTTACGGGTCTCCACGCACTGTTACGGGCTATCCTAGCCGAAACACAGCGCTTTAAAATCTAGTTAAACGAGAACCTACCTTCGTACGGAAAACTTATTCTAAGTTTATAAAAGGATACAGTATGGGGTAATTTTGTGCAAAACCAACTGAATAGGTCCTGTCAACCCACTTAGAGGACAGCATTTATGACAACAAGCACCACATCTACATCCGAATGCAAAAACATACTAGAGATGTCACTCAATTTTGAGGTTAATTGTTTTTGACATTTCTATTTAACCTGTTTTGGGATATATACGTCGTGGAAACCTGGAAAGTACAACAGTTAGCGTGCGGAATATGTTTGAATGATATACCTACCTTATATACAAAAAGAAAAGAGAACAAGAATTTATAATCCAGAATAATAACACTTCTTGGGGATATTCAATCACAACGTTTCTACGAGTACATATTGTTGGCTACCTTCATGGTAGAACAAATATCGAATGCGCGAGTGGTAAGCCCGGTAGAGGGGTAAGACGGAAGATTATAAAACAGCTGGGGAGCCGCTTTTTCGTTCTCTTAAACTCCCGAACAGTTGTGTTATCAGAAAAATTTGACCAGAAAGAAAAACTAACGGCACGTGCAGTGAAACTTCCATGTATAAGCCTAGAGGAAATTGAAGGCAACACGGAATTCGTTTTTGCGGAGACTGCTTGGCGTTATACTGTCTTCGTAAGGAAGACACGGAGATATCCGGATGAGAATTTTCTTTTCTGATCAAAAGTTCGGAGTTTAAGAAAACCATTTAAGCCACCGACCACGAGGTAAGGTATCACCTTTCTTTTATTTCCGCACGCGAAACTGTTGTATGGTCTCCAGTTTCACTAATTGTATTTTTAACTGTTATTCATACAGTGGCGGTACGATAGAGGCAAAAATTTGCACAGTTGTGCCTATTTGAGAGTATATATCGGCTGGAGGAATAATTTCTGAAGTTATCCGAGTATTCAACCGGTCGCAAAGGAATAAACATCTTGTAGCGGAACCGTGAAAACTACATCACCGTCCAGAGAGTACATAACCTACTTATTGTATCTAGCTGTGGAAACAGGGAGATTGTTTTTGTCTGCAACTCAGATGAGTACTAATTTATGATATTTGTTTGATGATTTGTAACAAAAATATCTTTATGAGTGTGGCGTATCGGACCTCCGGGTTGTGTTGAGGCGTAATACGTCCCCGTATAGATGTTTTTGGATACACACTGATAATTTTGGCCATTTTTATGAATGTGTATGTATTGTACTTGTATTTTGAGTTGAGTGAGCACATGGTGCCACCCCTATTGTGAAGCATATATTTTCTACGTCCTAAGGCCCTAAGCTACAATAAGTTGGACGCGCTGAATCGTGTTGGGGCGCGTAGTTAGTCAGAGCAGTCTTGCTCAGGGTTGAATTTGTTTGTTTAATTGTAGATTCAGTCTGTCAGTAAGTCAACATTTTTTTTTATCCCCTTGATAACTCGAGGTTGTGAATTAGTTCTCAAACACATGGGTTTAACCCCTTTTTGTGAATATTCCCTGGCCGGGTATTCGTGTTAACTGCTTTTTCACGTTATCAAGGGTCGGTCTTTGTATTTGATTTGGGTGGATTAACGTTAGCTTCAGTCGGGCAGAACCTCAGCCACAAGCATTTCTTTTTTTTTATTATCATCTTCGGCCAGGCCTCACCTAATTTTTCTGTAATTTAGTTGTTTGTTTAAAGTTATATTTCCGTAGAGCCGTGTGGGGTGGGGTGGTACGTTAACTTTTTTTTTCATCTCGTTAGAGATTTTTTTGTGTTAACGTACTACGGGTTTTCAAGGGATTTGAGAGGGTTATTGAGAGTCAGTCTCTTGGCCTCCTTGGATATTCTTATCACCGCGACTTCGAGGCCACTAGACTGGCTGGGTTTTCATTAAAGTTAAGGCGAGCTAGAAGTATAGTAAAAATTTAAATCGGGGTTCGAATAAGCGCTAGCTTCCCGATTCTAAAACTCTTCCGGATTTTTCCTAACGGTATTGCCAACCGGAATACCGTTACCATTTTTCAACGTAATTAATCACTGTGGTATAATATTCCTGTGCAAAAGTTCACGCAGCCCTAGGGCAGTTGTAGCATAAGTAATCCAATCACATGTTACTGGGTATTTATACCGCATCACAAGTAATTCAGTTTGTCAATTTAAATTGTAATTAATTACCGGTTAAAGATTAAGTTGTTTAATTTCCTTTGGCCACTCGTGAGTACTTAGTTTCTAAAATTTTGAATTTAACTTAGATATTTTGCTCGTAGATTAAATAATTTATTTTTTTGTATTAACTTTGTCGTACTCCGAACTAAAAAGGGAATATTTAACTAGTCATTGATCTTGTAATTCTTAATATTTTGGTTATAAAATTTTGTTTATTGAGTATTCGCTTTGCGAATAATAATATTTATTTTGTTTATAGATTTTGCGTATTGAGTATTCATTTAGTGAATAATTTATTTTGTTTATAGATTTTGCGTATTGAGTATTCATTTAGCGAATAATTTATTTTGTTTATAGATTTTGCGTATTGAATATTCGTTTAACGAATATTATTTATTCTGTTATTACTATTTGTTAGTTACTGATTTTTTTTTGTTAATAAATTTGGTTATTGAGAATTTTGGTGTTTCTATTACGAGAACTCTATTCCTTCCCCTGGGGTTTTATTTTTCTTCCAGAATTTAGGGCAATAGAAGCGAAGTGACTGGCGCCGTATAAATTTTAGGCCGCACATCGACATTGATAATTACAGGACCACCCTGCATAGTCAAATCTACCTCTAGACTGGGCTGGCGGCCTTCTACCTTGCCCTGGACAGCTGATAGCCACTGGAGTCACTTCACAGTGGTTACGGAATTCATATTTTTCCCCATTTAGGTTTTTAGCGACCGATCAGAGAGCTGAGCGGACGCTGGCGTATGCCAACTATATAACGCTGGAGTCTGGCCGTAATATACGTTATACACGGCAAACACGTGCATAGGAATTTAAGTGGGAGATAAAAGAGACAACAGATAAGCCTATTCCTACAATCGGCTTCTCTGAACTGTCTCCTCCCAAATGATATGTGATTCAGGGTACGTGGGATCATCGGTCCCAAAAGCTCTATATGGTCAGGTGATGCGACCATTATGAACTTCCCTTGCGTGATTGAGGGTACGCGGGATCATCAAGCCCGAAAGCTCGACAAATGGCCAGGTGTTATGGCCATAAAAATGAAATTGATTCCACTCACATGTTTGCTGCAAAATTTCAACAGATCAGCTGGTGTTAAAATCTGGTCTTCTGTAGGTCTTTAAAGACTCGCCCGTGCAGCTAATCTTTTCACTGTGCCACCAATCTTATCACAGGCTTACTTGCCATGATATGTGGCAAACAAATTTCATTCAGAAGTCCTTCTTGTGATTGCACAAGTGGATGAAGTTTTTGAAATTTTTATACTGTGCTGCTGAGCCATCACTGAAATAGTGGATGTGATCAATACGCAATTTGGAATTCTTGGTGCAATTAATTAACTTTTGCAAGAACACGTGCACTGCAACAGTGTCATGCCGTAGGCACTCACTGATGATGCAATAACTGGCGCTATTGAGGCCCTCTGTATTCTGGAAATATATGACAAAGGGGTGCAGTGTTGCCTGGCTGTTTTCCCAGTGAAATCCTTGAGTGGCATCTTGAACTACAAACGAATATTTTTCAGAAAAATTCATCAAGACAATTACATCTCCTGCTTTAAGGTTTTCTTTCAACAGACGCAAATGCTATCTTTGATGCTTGGCAATGTGCTGATGAACAGAAAGGTTCAAAATTTTTGCAACTACTTCTTCCGTGAATTCATCCACAGTTAGCTTCTTTGTATCCGATGTATCCCGATCTGTGTGAATCCACTGTTTAAAGACAATACCACTGTCAGGATCATGTTCTTCAAAAACCTTTTTCCAAAAAATTTTCCAGTACTCCATTTCCCGGACAACTTTGACACTGGTGGAGCCTGCAGGCTTTTGATTCTAGGCTACACACTGTTTTTGCAATCAAATTCTTGTAGTCTTCTTTGATCAGGCTGGCAGCTAACGTTAACTTCACATTTTGGTGGATTGTGCATACACATGCAGAAAGAATTCCTGATGATTCAACTGTCATGCTCCATTTTGGCCGTAATTCGCAAAATTTTGAAAAGCCAACTTCAGGTCCATTTCGCTCACGGTATTCAACAAACATCTCCTTCAAATTACTTAACAGCAAATATTTCTGCTTCTGAACTTTTATACCATTTATTCGAATCGAAATGCAGTGTTTCTTTCCGGGATACATTCGACTAAATTCTTCACCCTCAAAAAACTGTACTACCCTTTCCTTCACTTCCTCAGAAACTGACTTGCCCTGCTTTTTGTTAGGAAATGCTAGTATTCCCTGTTCTTCTTTCAGCTTCCTAGCTTCGCGATCCATGTATTTTGAAACTTTGAATTGCTCCATTGTCTTTTTGATAGACCAGCTTTGTGGCATAAGGGTTAGGATTTGTATTTTTTCTTGGCGCTTTGCTACATGCAATTTTAGCTTCATTTCTTCTATGAGTTTATTGAAGTCTTGGCAATTTGTGCACTGTTGGCTAGAGCTTGGTACCAACAGGTTTTGGCAATCAACATTTCCAATTGCAGCAATCTGCTCGGCAATTATTTCCTGTGCTTGGCTAATGTTACGCTTTGCATAACCATGCTTATCACTAGCACTAACTCGTTGAAATTTAATAGGTGAGATGCCTAATACTGATAAACTTGTGTTTACACTTTCAGAGATTTCCATTTTATCAGCAGGTCCATCAGATTCAGTAGAGCTGGACTCACTTACCTGCACTGTCTCCTTTACTGTCGAATTCCTTTCTGCATGATGTGCACAACTTTTGGCCAGGCTTAATACTGACTTTCAGCATATCTGACATTTTCTCTGCATTAGCTACGGTGATTGGTCGTAAATCTTTTCGCTGTACATGGCATTTCTTCTTGAAGGGTTTTGTCACGGGGGGGAACCCTCGGAAAAGTTCCGCAGGTACACCCGCAGGAGGACGAGACAGTGGTAGTGCAAAACCGTCTCGGTGATGTCCTCACTCGTGCGCACTTTACCCTAACTAGCTCAGTAGCGGGTTCTTCCACTATGCGGCTCGGTGTGAAGCACCGGTCAAACGTAAGCGCTCTGAAAAGGTAATGATGACGAAGGTGTTGATGAAGATAAAATGCGTGTTGATGTTAGATGAGATTTATTACACAAATTAGAAAATAGAAAAATGAAATACAAATATGAACGATAGTGAAAACATGAATAGCGAACGACAAAAATATAAACAAAACAGACAATGAAATATGAAAAACAATAGAATATAACACAGGTGAATCGAACAATTAGAAAATGAGTCAGAAACTCAGACGTTTGCGGGACGTCTGAGGTAAAGACTGAAGATGAGGATTGAGAGGGGAAAAGGAGAAGTTGGAAGCCGGCGAGGCGATAGGCGTCGCCGCGTGTCTTCGCGTCTTCTTCCGTTTGGGCGTCTCGGCGCCGAACAGTTCTACGAAGAGCTGTTGGATCTTCCGTCGTGTAGTTGTTGCGACGCTGGACGTTGTTGTTGATGCGGCTCGTACAGAGGCCGACGAAAATGTTAGTTGGTACGGTGTTGACGGCGTTAGGCGGTACACCGTCCGACAAAGCGTAGGAGGCGTCCTCGGCGGTGAAAATAGTGATGGTGGCCGAATGGAAGTCTCTGGTGGTGGGTATTGGCCGGTGGCGACCCGTTCCCACGGTATCTTTACGAGGAGCTGATAATTTGGAGGTGCGACAAGCACTGGTTCGATCGGCGTCGCGACGGCGGGCGTCGGGACGTCGGGCGTCGATTTTACGTTAGATGTCGTTCTGGATTGACGGCGGGCGTCTCTGTGGATGGACGGCAGGCGTTGCTGTGTTTGGACGGCGGGCGTCGGTTTGGTAGGCGTTACGCTGGGTAGCGTCGGGACGTCAGGCGTCGGACTAATAAGCGCCGGCTCAACGACAAAATAAATACAAGTCCCAGAATCGAGACACACTGACAGTTTTTCGGCGTAAAGCCAGAGGCAGATAGCCTATTGTTGATTTCGGCGTAGAGCTAGAGGCAAATAGCCTATTGATGAGGTGAGCTTGTGAGAAACTGACGTTTGATTGAAAATCACTCGTCTTTTATACGATTTTGAGGTTTTGGTAAGGAAAGGGAAAGTTTTGCTATTGGTTACTGAGAATATGGTAGGGTAGCGGAATGCGCAGTTCAAAGTGCGCAATTCGTGGTATAGACCGCGAATTACGCGGAATAAAGTAGATCCGCGGGTCTCAATCGATGGCGCGAATCATGACGATTCCAACGATAGGTGATAGTGTGGGGTGGGAGGCACCCCACACGAGATATCGCGAGAAGCGCGAAATATCTCCTGCAACAATTCGTAGCAAGTTTTTTGCAAAAATTCACATTTCGTCAACAGCCAAGCTTCATGATGGAGGCATACTTGAGATTCTCCATCCAATTTTAGTTCACTTCGCTTTGCTATCAGTTTTTGATCTTCTGCACTATACTGTTTTAGAAATTTCAAGCCTTTGTTGGGAGTGTAGGTTGTCAAGTGATATTCAGAAGAGCCACGCTCATGGCTAGCAATAGCACATGGCAATAAACCAATGAAATCCTGATCAATGACGTATCCGTAATCGAATTCAAATCAAATTATTTAACTAACTGAATAGAGTAATTTCAAGTGAGACCTGTAATACATTAATATTAATATGAATGCTTTTTATTTATTTGTGTATTTATTGCAAGTAAATACACAAATAAGTAAACAGCAATGTTTGTCCTGCTGACACGGTACTACAAAGATAAATATAGAACATGAACCTAAAATAGCACTGATTGTTTAATGATAATTCTGAATCCCACCCAAAAATGTTCTACCAAATGAAGCTTAAAATTTTTCCAGTCAGTTTTGATATCAATTTGCTAGCAGTCATGATCAGTGCACAAAGAAGATATGGAGAATCATAATTTGATTTTTTCGATATCGCACCAAGGTATGTCATTTTCAGAGTCCTCTGGCTGAACTAGGAATTCAAATCCCAACCTAAATAAAAGTTACTCTTGTACAGAAAAATCTGCTCTATCCAATCGTGTCATTCAAATTAGGAATGACACATATTGAGATATTTTGCCTTGAAATTTGGCTAGTTTTGAACAAAAAAATTTTTTGGCCAACTTTCAAGTGGGCCACCTCTGCACATATGGATACAACAGAGTTGCTATTGCATCACTGCATAATATTGTGCTTTTTATACATCGTTGCAAAAGATCATGGCGTTTAGACCTTGATGATGAGTCCCCGCAGGGGAAGTTCATAATGGCCATAACACCTGGCCATTTGACGAGCTTTCGGGCCTGATGATCCCGCGTACCCTCAATCACGCAAGGGAAGTTCATAATGGTCGCATCACCTGACCATATAGAGCTTTTGGGCCTGATGATCCCACGTACCCTGAATCACATATCATTTGGGAGGAGACAGTTCAGAGAAGCCGATTGTAGGAATAGGCTTATCTGTTGTCTCTTTTATCTCCCACTTAAATTCCTACCCACGTGTTTGCCGTGCGTGGAGACCCGTAACGCCGGAGAAGAGGGTCCTGGTCGGTTGAGGGAGACTGCTGCCCGCGGACAGTACGATCCCAACACGCCTTCTTTGGCCTCGGATTCGGTAAAACGGGAGGCTGAGTCTGGTCAGCTCAGTCAATCGGCTGGTGTCACGGTTCATGAATAGAGTGGCTCCACTACTGGATCGTGGATGCCGGGGTAATGCCGTGCCACTAGACAAGTATTCGGGGGTCTGTGGGAGTGGATGCAGCTCGCCCGGTTCCAGAGTTGGCTACTACTGGTTCTCGAGCGGGTCGAGCAGCCCGTGACTACTTCCCCCGATGCTATATCATCCTGACATGCCTGGCGCAATGAGCCGGTTTGCGGCCAACGTCCCCTGTGTGGGGCTCCCTGGTGGGTGGGCATGGCAGGGTGATGAAACTTAGTATACGGGTATGGCGACTACCCGGAGGGATCAATTTTCTTTAAATTCCGCCAAGGTTGAGAGTAAACTCCGTAAAAAATCAAACAAGAGACCTCGTCGTGATGCTCAGTCATCCGATGAGGGATGTGTAAGGCCTTCTCCTAAGAAGGTAGACAGATCAGTTGAGTTTTGTGCGCCAGTGCCTCGTTTTCTTGTCGTGAAGGTGCAAGAAGAGGGTAAATCTTTTAAAGAGATGTCCCCCTTCTTTGTTGCCCGAACGCTGGGAAAAACGTGTCCAACTGGTATCAGGTCGGTAAGAAAACTGTCGGATGGCACATTATTGATTGAAGCAGAAACTGAGGCATCCTCAACGCTTCAGAAATGCGAAGGATTTGGCGAGTATCGTATCTCGGTACAGCCACATAAGGCACTGAATACTTCTCGAGGCGTCGTTACAGACCGTGACCTTGCGTATGTTACGGAGGAAGAGTTTGTGCAGGAAATGGCATCGCAAGGTGTCATTGAATGTAGGAAACTCAACCCCCGAAACGGTAAGCCTTCTATATCTATGGTGGTATCTTTTGCTGGTACTAGGTGTCCAGCATCGGTTAAGGTGGGGTACAACGTTTGTAACGTTCGCCCCTACTATCCCAACCCGATGCGATGCTACAAGTGCCAGCGTTATGGTCACACCTCTAGTCGTTGTGGCAAACAGTCCGTCTGTGCCAACTGCGGGCAGGACCAACATGAAGTTGAAACCTGTCCAAACGCGGCACACGGCGTGAACTGTAAAGGTGCGCATGCATCAACTTCACGCCACTGCCCAACGTACTTAGAAGAGAAGGCTATCCAGGTCATCAAGACACAAGATAGGATCCCGTATTTCGACGCCAAGAAGAAGTATAAAGAGACTGCGCCGGTCACTTTTGCGAAATCCTTCGCACAAGTAGCTGCAAAGAAGACAGCAAGCGTCCAGACTCAGACGGAGTCAGTGTGTCGTCCGACAGTAAAAGCGTCAGTGACAACTGCGCCAAAAAAGTCCGACACGGTAAAGGTGGCGGAATCGGTCCAAGAGACCAATGTTCAGACCCCACAACCAGGGGGATCGGGTCTGAATAAATCCCCCTCCCATATAGGAGAACGCACTCAACCTCAGTTCTCCCCACCACCTAAGGAGAAGACCCCACAGTCTTCTCCACAAACGAGAAGCGACCAGAGAATGGTCGTTTCTACAAAGCCCTTATCAGCCACTCCTGAAAAGGAGACTGATAAGGGATCCGTTGGTTCTCACTGGATACCAGTGAGAACCAAACAATCAAAAAAGGAGTCCAGTGTGTCCACCAAGGCACCTGGACAAACAAGTGAAACCGTGGCCGAGAAAATGGCTGTTGACCCGCAACCTAAGGGTAAACCAAAGATCATTAGGTTGCGGGGTAACTCCCCTAAACAAAAATGACTGGTCCACTAATCCAGTGGAACTGTAACGGTGTATATCAGCGCTACGAAGAACTGCGACTGTTACTCTCCAATTTAGCGCCTTCGTGTGTTTGTCTGCAGGAAACAAATTTCACGGAAACCGACACATTCTCTCCTCGAGGATACTCCGTGTTTCGCACGGATTTCCTTACGGGGGCAAGAGCATGTGACGGCGTGGCAATTCTCGTTAGAGACACATTGTACCACGATCCTGTAGACATTGACACTGAGTTACAGGTCGTAGCAGTTCGTGTTGCACTTCCCCTCCAGGTGACGATTTGTTCTATCTACCTTCCCCCTGGTGTTCGAACTGACATCCGAGATGTCGTGAACATCATCGATCAACTCCCACCACCTTTCATACTACTAGGCGATTTTAACGCCTACAATGTATGTTGGGGATCGGTGCGGAACGATCGACGGGGACGTCACCTGGAGACTATGTTGAACGATTTGAGTTTGAGCTTTTTGAACGACGGCAGACCCACGCACTTCTGTGCAGCAACGGGTACATTCAGTGCCATAAATCTTAGCGTCGTTTCAGGAGCCATCGCTCCGTTGTTCAAATGGGACGTGCATCACGACCTGTGCGGTAGTGATCACTTTCCAATCTTCTTAAGGCCTCTGTTCAATACTGTTACCGAATCCCGCTGGCCACAGTGGGTTCTTCGGAAAGCAGATTGGACCAAGTTCGCAGAATCATTCTCTCACGAGGATATTCCGAACTTGAGCGTAGACGAAGAGGTGAATCATTTCACGGAATCCATCACGAGCGCGGCTGAAAGCAGCATACCGCTGTCATCCACTCAGCCCCGTCGAGTTCCCGTTCCCTGGTGGAACGAGGAATGCGACTTGGCGCTACGTGAAAGGAGACACCTCTTCAATACATTCCGTCGTTGTCCAACAGAGACAAACATGATAGCCTTCCAACGAGCGAAAGCTCGTGCTAAGAAGATTGTGAAAGAAAGCAAGCGCGAATCATGGCGCAAATACGTATGCACTGTTACAGTTGCCACTCCAGTGGCCAAAGTTTGGGAGAAGGTCCGGAAAATATCCGGTCTAAATACAGCTACAGCCATTGCTGGTCTATCGGTAAATGGTAACGTAGTTACCTCAGCGGTCGAAATTGCTAACACTTTGGCATCTAATTTTGCGTTCAATTCTAGCTCTGAACATTATTCACCCGAGTTTCTAACTCGTAAAGCAGGCCTCGAATCTATACCTCTAAATTTCTTTTCTAGGAATGACGAGGTATACAACCTGCTTTTCTCTCGTGAAGAGCTAGATAGCGCGATGTCAAAGTGTAAGGATAGCTCTCCTGGTCCAGATGCGATACATTATCGTATGATCCGAAATCTTCCGGAATCATCTAAGTCTAGGCTTTTGAATGTCTATAACAGGATATGGACTGTGGGCAAGTGCCCGACCAAGTGGAAGGAATCTCATATAATTCCTATCCCCAAAGTCGGGAAAGATAAACACTTGCCCTCTAGCTATAGACCAATATCACTGACCAGTTGTCTCTGCAAACTCATGGAGCGAATGATCAGCAAGCGTCTGATTTGGTTTTTAGAATCAAACGACTTGCTGGCCAACTCACAGTGCGGCTTTCGCCGTCACCGCTCAACAGCAGATCATCTGGTCAGACTAGAGACAGCTATCAGGAATGCTTTCGTTGAAAACAAACACCTGGTAGCTGTGTTTTTCGATATTGAGAAAGCCTATGACACTGCATGGATTTATGGTATTCTCCGTACTCTGCATTCCTGGGGTCTCCGGGGACGCTTGATGTTCTTTATACAAGACTTAATGTCGAACCGGCGCTTCAGGGTGCGGATCGGAAATACCTTGTCACAAATGTTCGCACTGGACAATGGGGTCCCACAGGGCTCCATACTGAGCGTTACGCTATTTTTAATTGCCATTAACGGTGCAGCTTCATGTATTCGATTACCTGTACAGAGTTCGATATTTGTCGACGACATTGGTATCTTTGTCGCCGGACAAAAGACTAGTACAATCGAACGTCAGCTTCAGCTGACTATCAATCGTCTCGATACATGGGCAACCGAAAATGGCTTTAAATTCTCGACCAGCAAAACTGTATGTGTCCATTTTAGTAGGAAAAGGGGTGTACATCCCAATCCTACACTCACACTAAATGGAGCACAGTTACCATTTGCCGATACTGCCAGATTTCTGGGTCTCGTGTTCGATAGCCGTCTATCGTGGCGGGCACATTTTTTGTCCGTCAAGAAAAAATGCCAAAAGTCGCTCAATTTGTTGCGGGTCCTCAGTCACAAGACATGGGGTGCAGACCGCACTGTCATGTTGCGTTTATATCGTTCTCTAGTGCGCTCTAAGCTGGACTATGGATGTCTAGCTTATGGGTCAGCTAAACACCAAGAGATAAGAATTCTTGACACTGTACATCACACTGGGGTTAGATTGGCCACAGGTGCATTTCGCACCAGTCCAATACTAAGCCTGCTGTGTGAAGCAGGCGAACCGTCACTGTACAATCGTCGTAAAATTCTATCCTTGCGGTATATGGCTGCACTCAGTGCCAAGCCAGATCATCCCGCGTATGACCCTATTCTACAAAATAGGCATACAGAAATATATGACAGAAAACCAAGAGCCAATAGGCCTTTTGGTCTGAGGACTTTCGACATTTTGGGCGATATTGATTTTAATATGCCTGAAATGGCAAGTTTCGTTTTGTGTGCTGTTCCACCATAGACGCTACCGCGTCCACTTGTGAACCTCACATTAACTAGGTTTGATAAAGATACTACGTTGCCTATCGAATACCAACATGAGTTACAAAGAACACTGGTCCCTAGGTTCGAGGATACTGTCATTTTTACTGACGGATCAAAATCCGGAACCAGGGTTGGGTGTGCGTTCGTTGTTTTGAATCCACGCCAACAGTTTCAGTACCGTCTGCACTCCATAACGAGTGTGTACACTGCTGAGCTGTACGCTATTTTCAAGGCCCTGTGTTTTGTTTCGTCAGAGCAAAGTCGGTCAAGTGTTATCTTGACGGACTCGCTGAGCGCTCTGAACAGTATCCAAGATCCAGATCCAGTGCATCCTCTTGTACTAAAGATCCGGTTGCTACTCCACAACCTGAATGCTCAGAATGTGAGGGTAGAGCTATTTTGGATACCGGGACATGTTGGTATTAAAGGCAACGAAGCGGCAGATGCAGCTGCAAAAGCCGCCTCTCACAGACCTATGATTGATGTGAGTTTCGTTTTTCCAGATGACGCAAAGAGTCATCTGACACATCTGGTTTTAGAGATGTGGCAACATGAGTGGAGCCGCACACAGAACGTTAAGTTACGACAGATTAAGGGAGACGTTAAACCATGGGGTTCTTCCTGCAGGATTAACCGCAGGGAGGAAACCGCCATCACACGCCTTCGTATAGGTCACTGTTGGTGGACCCATGGACACCTCCTTCGAGGTGAAGAGTCCCCTGTCTGTGAGACGTGTAACACAGATTTGTCTGTGTTACACATTTTAACCGAATGTGTACAGTTCGAGGATGTCAGGGAGAGGTTAGGCCTGTGCTATGACCTGTCAGTTGCCTTAGGTGACGACAGAGTACTCATGGACAGGCTGATACTCTTCCTGAGAGAATCGAACTTACTGTTTTATGTGTGAAGTCTTGCACCTTATTTTAATGTGTTTCTATTTATTGACTGTGATATTCGATGGTAATTGGCCCCTTTACAGCCTCTTACCATCACCCTGAGTCTGTTCAAATTTTCGAACAGACTTTTTATATTATTTATTTGTGTTTGTCAGTGCAAGATTTCTTTTATTGAGTATGCGTATTTTTAATGATTTTATTTATTTATTTATTTATTTATTGTCTAAATTTTTATTTTTAATATATAGTCTAGTCATTTAGATGGGCTGCGTTAGGCGCAAATAGCCTTTGTTGCTGTGCGCCAAAAATTTCAACTAACTAACTAACTTTTGCTGATGAGTGGTCTCCAAATTGGGGTCCAAATTTCTCGCGACAAAATTTGGCAGTGATTTTAGCATGGATGGATAGCTGAATTGCCACCCATACTGCTTTTTCGATTATACTACGTTATTCTACGCCAAAAGTTGTCATGGTATGTCAAATATCACACTCCTACAGGCAATAAAAGTGATATAACAAAGGGTCAAAGTTGGTCATTTTTGCGGTATTTACGCATTAACAGGACGAGGGCCCATTGAATATGGACCTGTTATTTAAGAACCAAAGCAGATTGAGTTCTAATATTTTGCAAAGTGTCATTTGGGATCTAGGGCTATCTTACTACAAAATTTCATGGTATTTGGAGAGGGTCGAGTGGGAGCCATAGGTGATTTGAGATGCAATGACTCACCTACTATTCAAAATGAATTGATTTATTGCTTAGGACAACATATACTAAATTCTATAATTAACGCTATGAATGCATCACTATTCTTTGCAATAATATGTAACACTACGCAAGGCATAAATAAAGTAGATCAAATGAGTATAATTATAAAATACGTTCATTTATTGCGAAATGAGGAATCAGAAACTACGGGCTTTTTTATTAAAGAATCTGTTAGATATTTAAATAAGTTGCGTTTGGGTTTACATGTTTAGATATCATGCGTTTAAGAGCGATGCCTGTATCACACAAAATGCTGAATTAGCGTCTGGACCACAGACAATAAGCGATTATATTTTTGTAGTGATTTAACACACATAACATTTAGTATGTCAAGTTTAACCGTTGTGTGTGGTCCAACGTGACTGTGTGTCATATGTAGTTATTCTTAATATCAGTTTACAATAAATAAGTTTACTCAACTTGTGTTATATTGTGCTTACGCGAAACCACCTTGTGCAAATCCTAACAGGTTATGGGCCCCGGTGCGTCTTATATAATCAAGGAAGTTCGGTAAGTACGTGGAATCGGTTTATGTGCAGTGTTTTAGTGTCCAGTTAAGTGACAAAGTGAAATAAACATGAGTGCACAAAACTTGACGCGTATTGAAGCGCTGAACAAAGAAAACTATGACACTTGTTATTAAATTGCTATGACAATTATTAATTAAAAATGACGCGTGGACATACGTAAATGGGGAATGTGTTCAACCAACCGTGGAAACGAGTGATACAAACTCAGAAAACGCAGCGAAAGCGTGGATTAAAAACGGTTTAAAGGCTAAATCGGACATAATACTGTGCATCGGTGCGTCGGAACTGAAACTTGTTAAAAACTATGTTACATCGCGCGCGGTTTGGACAAAGTTGGAAGAATATTATTCATCCAAGGGACCTGCTCGTAAGGCTACCCTTTTAAAACAACTAACCCTTTTACGGATGAATGAAGACAGTAGAAATGGAAATTGACATAAACCCGGATCTACTGGACATCATGCTACTGTACAGTCTACCGTCATGTTTCAAAAATTTTAGGTGTGCAATCAAATCGCGCAACGAACTACCGTCACCGGAGATTCTTCGCATTAAAATAATTGAAGAAAGTGATGCACGTAAAAATAAAAATAAAAGTGACACCGCTACTGAAACACAGACTGCCATGTACTCACAAAAGAAATTTAATAAATCGCGTTTCGCACATAAAGAAAAGTACACAAAATCGGACGATCGCGATAAAAATGAAGTGTTTAAATTTCGTTGCCATAATTGTCGGAAAATCGGCCATAAAGCCACGGATTGTAGATCTCGTGAAAAATCGAAACAAGATGTTAAAAGTGTGGGAAACGTTATGCACACTGCGGACGCTTTTCACGCGGGAAAAACGCATCATAACGCGAGATGGTGTTTAGACAGTGACGCGACATCACATATTTGCAAGGAAGCTAGCGACTTTGTAGATCTTAGCAGTGCAAAAGGAACATTGAACATTGCGAGCAATCATTCTTCGGACATTGTTGGAAAAGGAACCGCGTTGCTATCAGCGGACATTTCCGGTGATACTAAAAAACTTTCAATACTTGAGACTTTACATGTGCCGGATTTACGCACGAACTTACTATCGGTCGGAAAAATTACTAACAATGGTGCTAAAAAGATTTTTAAGAAAGACATTGCATTAGTTTACGATCGTAAAGGAAAAGTGAAGCTAGTTGCCGATCGGATTGATGACTTGTACTACGCGCGCGAAAAACAAACGAAAGAGACACGCGAGACACGAAGCACACCCCTTGCCGTGAAGAATTCTTCCGAACTGTTGATGATATGGCACCGACGCCTAGGTCATCTCAACGTAGCTGACATTCGCGAATTAATAAAGAACGGTCAAATCGCAGATATGGACTCTGCGCGAGTTATTGACAAATTGGACTGCGACGTATGCCACCGAGGTAAAATGACACGGAACGCATTTCCAAAGAAGTCAGAACGTGAATCAGAAATGCTGGCTATTATACATTCCGACGTGTGTGGACCCATGCGTGTCGAGTCGCTTGGAAAGGCTCGTTATTTTGTCACATACATCGACGATAACTCGAGATGGTGTGAAATACGGTTCGTCAAATCCAAGGATGAAGTTGCTGATATAACAAAAGAAGTAATTTCTCTGATGGAAACCTAAACCGGAAAAAGAGTCAAATGCCTACAAACAGATAACGGCACGGAATACACGAACAAGCAAGTTGACGAATTCCTCAAAAAGAAGGAGATCACTAGGCGATTGACAGTCCCGTTTACCCCTGAACAGAATGGGATCGCTGAAAGGAAGAACAGAACTCTAATGGAAATGGCAAGATGTCTACTCATCCAAGCAGATCTTCCACCAAGTTTTTGGGCTGAAGCAATCAGTACTGCGAATTACATACGAAATCGTTGCCCTACCAAGAGCCTAAATGGTCTAAGTCCAATAGAAGTGTGGACGGGAAAGAAGGCCGACTTAAGTCATTTACAAGAATTTGGGTCAAGAGTATATTTCCTAGACAGAAAACCAGGACGAGGAAAGTTGGAACCAAAGAGCCTGGACGGAATATTTCTTGGATACGCTCACCATTCCAAGGGATTTAGAATCAGGCTACCAAAACGAAGAAAAGTAGGAATTTACAGAGATGTAAGGTTCTCGAAGACCGAAATCGACAAAGAAGAAGGATTCTCACACTTAATACCCAAGGAGATGGACGACAGAAAAGAAACAGTCGAAATAGAAATCAAGGAAACTGAAGATGACGAGAATGCCGAGAATGAAGTACAACCCATCGATGTACCAGGAAATGTTTCGGCACCTCCACCCCGAAGAGGTCGTGGTCGCCCTAGAAAATTGCGAACAGGATCACGAGGAAGACCCCGGCTAGAATACGCAAGGCCACTTAAACCTCAAAACAGTTCCACTGATTTGGAAAAAATCTAAGAAGAAACAAACAATGATGAGGAGTAGTCTCTCATTGCTGAAGTTCCACTAGTTACTGCTTTGAAAGGACCGGACGCCGAAGACTGGCATGACGTTATCTCCTGTGAACTTAGATCAGTCATAAAAAACGACACATGGATATTGGTCGACCGCTCCAAAGACCAGCGTGTTATTGGAAGCCGAATTGTACTGCGAAACAAATATAAAGCAGATGATAATCTAGAAAGGAGGACCCCGCAGGGGAAGTTCATAATGGCCATAACACCTAGCCATTTGTAGAGCTTTCGGGCCTGATGATCCCGCGTACCCTCAATCACGCAAGGGAAGTTCATAATGGTCGCATCACCTGACCATATAGAGCTTTTGGGCCTGATGATCCCACGTACCCTGAATCACATATCATTTGGGAGGAGACAGTTCAGAGAAGCCGATTGTGGGAATAGGCTTATCTGTTGTCTCTTTGATCTCCCACTTAAATTCCTACCCACGTGTTTGCCGTGCGTGGAGACCCGTAACGCCGGAGAAGAGGGTCCTGGTCGGTTGAGGGAGACTGCTGCCCGCGGACAGTACGATCCCAACACGCCTTCTTTGGCCTCGGATTCGGTAAAACGGGAGGTTGAGTCTGGTCAGCTCAGTCAATCGGCTGGTGTCACGGTTCATGAATAGAGTGGCTCCACTACTGGATCGTGGATGCCGGGGTAATGCCGTGCCACTAGACAAGTATTCGGGGGTCTGTGGGAGCGGATGCAGCTCGCCCGGTTCCAGAGTTGGCTACTACTGGTTCTCGAGCGGGTCGAGCAGCCCGTGACTACTTCCTCCGATGCTATACCATCCTGACATGCCTGGCGCAATGAGCCGGTTTGCGGCCAACGTCCCCTGTGTGGGGCTCCCTGGTGGGTGGGCATGGCAGGGTGATGAAACTTAGTATACGGGTATGGCGACTACCCGGAGGGATAAAAATTTCTTAAATTCCGCCACTAGTGAGAGTAAACTCCGTAAAAAATCAAACAAGAGACCTCGTCGTGATGCTCAGTCATCCGACGAGGGATGTGTTAGGCCAGCTGCCAAGAAGGCAGAAGGTAAAAGAAGTGTTGAGTATTGTGCGCCAGTACCACGATTTCTCGTCGTGAAGGTACAAGAAGAGGGTAAGTCTTTTAAGGAGATGTCCCCTTTCTTCGTTGCCCGAACGTTGAGAAATACGTGCTCTACTGGTATAAAGTCGGTGCGTAAGTTGTCGGACGGTACACTGCTAATAGAAGCAGAGACTGAAGCGTCGTCAACGCTGCAAAAATTAGTGAAGTTTTCTGAGTTTGGCATTTCAGTACAGCCGCATAAGGCACTGAATTGTTCGAAAGGCGTCGTAACGGATCGTGACCTGGCGTATGTTACGGAGGAAGAGTTCGTGCAGGAAATGGCATCGCAAGGTGTCATTGAATGCAGGAAGCTCAACCCTCGTAACGGCAAGCCTTCGATCTCCATGGTGGTGTCCTTCGCTGGTACCAAGTGTCCAACATCGGTAA
Organism: Liopterus haemorrhoidalis; assembly: GCA_963971575.1. Lineage (NCBI taxonomy): Eukaryota > Metazoa > Arthropoda > Insecta > Coleoptera > Dytiscidae > Liopterus > Liopterus haemorrhoidalis. The sequence goes on along the minus strand of OZ020622.1, from coordinate 29,533,268 downwards.
GGGTGGGGTATAACGTTTGTAGCGTTCGCCCCTACTATCCCAACCCGATGCGATGCTACAAGTGTCAGCGTTATGGGCACACCTCAAGTCGTTGTGGTAAGCACACCATCTGTGCCAACTGCGGACAGGATCAACATGAAGTTGAAACTTGTCCAAACGCGGCACACTGCGTGAACTGCAAAGGGGCGCATGCCTCTACTTCACGCCACTGCCCAACGTACTTGGAGGAGAAGGCAATACAGGTCATTAGAACGCAGGACAGGATACCGTATTTCGACGCCAAGAGGAAATACAAAGAGAGCGCGCCGGTTACTTTCGCGAAATCTTTCGCGCAAGTAGCTGCAAAGCGAACTGCAAGTGTCCAAACTCAGACAGAGTTAGTGCCTCGTCCGACAACTGCAGCAGCAGTAACAGTTGCCACAAATACTGCGAAGGAAAAGGTGGTATTGGTCCCAGAGACCAAAATTCAGACCCCACAACCTGGGGGATCGGGTCTGAATAAATCCCCCTCCCCTAAAGGAGAACGCACTCAACCCCAGTTCTCCCAACCACCTAAGGAGAAGACCCCACAGTCTTCTCCACAAACGAGAAGCGACCAGAGAATGGTCGCTTCTACTAAACCCTCATCAGTTACTCCTGAAAAGGAAACTGATAAGGGATCCGTTGGTTCTCACTGGATACCAGTGAGAGCCAAACAATCAAAAAAGGAGTCCAGTGTGTCCATCAAAACACCTGGACTACCAAATGAAAGTGTAGCCGAGAAAATGGCTGTAGACCCGCAACCTAAGGGTAAACCAAAGATCATTAGGTTGCGGGGTAACTCCCCTAAACAGAAATGAATGGTCCACTAATCCAGTGGAACTGTAACGGTGTATATCAGCGCTACGAAGAACTGCGACTTTTATTGTCAGATTTTGCGCCTTCGTGTGTATGTCTGCAGGAAACAAACTTCAACGAAACCGACACATTCTCTCCTCGGGGATACTCCGTGTTTCGCACGGATTTCCTTACGGGGTTAAGAGCATGTGACGGCGTGGCAATTCTCGTTAGAGACACATTGTACCACGATCCTGTAGACATTGACACGGAGTTGCAGGTCGTAGCAGTTCGTGTTGCACTTCCCCTCCAGGTGACGATTTGTTCTATCTAACTTCCCCCTGGTGTTCGAACTGACATCCGAGATGTCGTGAACATCATCGATCAACTCCCACCACCCTTCATACTACTAGGCGATTTTAACGCCTACAATGTGTGTTGGGGATCGGTGCGGAACGATCGACGGGGACGTCACCTGGAAAATATGTTGAACGAATTGAATTTGAGCTTTCTGAACGACGGCAGACCCACGCACTTTTGTGCAGCAACGGGTACATTTAGTGCTATAGATCTTAGCGTTGTTTCAGGAGCCATTGCTCCGTTGTTCAAATGGGATGTGCATCACGACCTGTGCGGTAGTGATCACTTTCCAATCCTCTTAAAGCCTCTGTTTAATACTGTTACCGAATCCCGCTGGCCACAGTGGGTTCTTCGGAAAGCAGATTGGACCAAGTTTGCGGAATCATTCTCGCATGAGGATATTCCGAGCTTGACCGTAGACGAAGAGGTGAATCATTTCACGGACTCCATCACAAGCGCGGCTAAAGACAGCATACCGCTGTCATCCACTCAGCCCCGTAGAGTTCCCGTTCCCTGGTGGAACGAGGAATGCGACTTGGCGCTACGTGAAAGGAGACACCTCTTCAATACATTCCGTCGTTGTCCAACAGAGGAAAACATGATAGCTTTCCAACGAGCGAAAGCTCGTGCTAAGAGGATTGTGAAAGAAAGCAAGCGCGAATCATGGCGCAAATACGTGTCCACCGTTACAGTTGCCACTCCAGTGGCCAAAGTTTGGGAGAAAGTCCGGAAAATATCCGGTCTAAATACAGCTACAGCCATTGCTGGTCTATCGGTAAATGGTAACGTAGTTACCTCAGCGGTCGAAATTGCCAACACTTTGGCATCTAATTTTGCGTTCAATTCTAGCTCTGAACATTATTCACCCGAGTTTTTAACTCGTAAAGCAGGCCTCGAATCTATACCTCTAAATTTCTTTTCTAGGAATGACGAGGTATACAACCTGCTTTTCTCTCGTGAAGAGCTAGATAGCGCGATGTCAAAGTGTAAGGATAGCTCTCCTGGTCCAGATGCGATACATTATCGTATGATCCGAAATCTTCCGGAATCATCTAAGTCTAGGCTTTTGAATGTCTATAATAGGATATGGACTGAGGGCAAGTGCCCGACCAAGTGGAAGGAATCTCATATAATTCCTATCCCCAAAGTCGGGAAAGATAAACACTTGCCTTCTAGCTATAGACCTATATCACTGACCAGTTGTCTCTGCAAGCTCATGGAGCGAATGATCAGCAAGCGTCTGATTTGGTTTTTAGAATCAAACGACTTGCTGGCCAATACACAGTGCGGTTTTCGCCGTCACCGCTCAACAGCAGATCATCTGATCAGACTAGAGACAGCTATCAGGAATGCTTTCGTTGAAAACAAACACCTGGTAGCTGTGTTTTTCGATATTGATAAAGCCTATGACACTGCATGGATTTATGGGATTCTCCGTACTCTGCATTCCTGGGGTCTCCGGGGACGCTTGATGTTCTTTATAAAAGACTTCATGTCGAACCGGCGCTTCAGGGTGCGGATCGGAAATACCCTGTCACAAATGTTCGCACTGGACAATGGGGTCCCACAGGGCTCCATACTGAGCGTTACGTTATTTTTGATTGCCATTAACGGTGCAGCTTCATGTATTCGATTACCTGTACAGAGTTCGATTTTTGTCGACGACATTGGTATCTTTGTCGCCGGACAAAAGACTAGTACAATCGAACGTCAGCTCCAGCTGACCATCAATCGTCTCGATACATGGGCAACCGAAAATGGCTTCAAATTCTCGACCAGCAAAACTGTGTGTGTCCATTTTTGTAGGAAAAGGGGTGTCCATCCCAACCCTACACTCACGCTAAATGGAGCACAGTTACCATTTACCGATACTGCCAGATTTCTGGGTCTCGTTTTTGACAGTCGTCTAACTTGGCGGCACATTTTTTGTCCGTCAAGAAAAAATGCCAAAAGTCGCTCAATTTGTTGCGGGTCCTCAGTCACAAGACATGGGGTGCAGACCGCACTGTCATGTTGCGTTTATATCGCTCTCTAGTGCGCTCTAAGCTGGACTATGGATGTCTAGCTTATGGGTCAGCTAAACACCAAGAGATAAGAATTCTTGACACTGTACATCACACTGGGGTTAGATTGGCCACTGGTGCATTTCGCACCAGCCCAATACCAAGCCTGCTGTGTGAAGCAGGTGAACCGTCACTGTACAATCGTCGTAAAATTCTATCCCTGCGGTATATGGCTGCACTCAGTGCCAAGCCAGATCATCCCGCGTATGACCCTATTCTACAAAATAGGCATACAGAGATTTATGACAGAAAACCAAGAGCCAATAGGCCCTTTGGTTTGAGGACTTTCGACATTTTGGGCGATATTGATTTTAATATGCCCGAAATGGCAAGTTTCGTTTTGTGTGCTGTTCCACCATGGACGCTACCGCGTCCACTTGTGAACCTCACATTAACTAGGTTTGATAAAGATACTACGTTGCCTATCGAATACCAACATGAGTTACAAAGAACACTGGTCCCTAGGTTCGAGGATACTGTCATTTTTACTGACGGATCAAAATCCGGAACCAGGGTTGGGTGTGCGTTCGTTGTTTTGAATCCACGCCAACAGTTTCAGTACCGTCTGCACTCCATAACGAGTGTGTACACTGCTGAGCTGTACGCTATTTTCAAGGCCCTGTGTTTTGTTTCGTCAGAGCAAAGTGGGTCAAGTGTTATCTTGACGGACTCGCTGAGCGCTCTGAACAGTATCCAAGATCCAGATCCAGTGCATCCTCTTGTACTAAAGATCCGGTTGCTACTCCACAATCTGAATGCTCAGAATGTGAGGGTAGAGCTGTTTTGGATACCGGGACATGTTGGTATTAAAGGCAACGAAGCGGCAGATGCAGCTGCAAAAGCCGCCTCTCACAGACCTATGATTGATGTGAGTTTCGTTTTTCCAGATGACGCAAAGAGTCATCTGACACATCTGGTTTTAGACATGTGGCAACATGAGTGGAGCCGCACACAGAACGTTAAGTTACGACAGATAAAGGGAGACGTTAAACCATGGGGTTCTTCCTGCAGGATTAACCGCAGGGAGGAAACTGCCATCACACGCCTTCGTATAGGTCACTGTTGGTGGACCCATGGACACCTCCTTCGAGGTGAAGAGTCCCCTGTCTGTGAGACGTGTAACACAGATTTGTCTGTGTTACACTTTTTAACTGAGTGTGTACAGTTCGAGGATGTCAGGGAGAGGTTAGGCCTGTGCTATGACCTGTCAGTTGCGTTAGGTGACGACAGGGTACTCATGGACAGGCTGATACTCTTCCTGAGATAATCGAACTTACTGTTTTATGTGTGAAATCTTGCACCTTATTTTAATGTGTTTCTATTTATTAACTGTGATATTCGATGGTAATTGGCCCCTTTACAGCCTCTTACCATCACCCTGAGTCTGTTCAAATTTTCGAACAGACTTTTTATATTATTTACCTGTGTTTGTCAGTGCAAGATTTCTTTTATTGAGTATGTGTATTTTCAATGATTTTATTTATTTATTTATTTATTTATTGTCCAAATTTTTGTTTTTAATATATAGCTAGTCATTTAGATGGGTTGCGTTAGGCGCAAATAGCCTTTGTTGCTGTGCGCCAAAAATTTCAACTAACTAGAAAGGAGGAAGGCGCGTCTTGTTGCACAAGGTTTTGCACAGCAGCCAGGAATCCATTTTAACCAGACGTTCGCTCCTGTTGCCCGGACAAGTTCCATCAGAAGCTTAATAAGCCTTGCTGCTCAAGAAAATATGAAAATTTATCAGCTCGACGTCACACTGCCTACTTAAACGGAGAGTTGGAAGAAGAGGTTCACATGGAGCTCCCGAAATTGCTTCCAGAAACTTTGAAAAGAATCATCGAGAGCGGAGAGCGTGATGACAAATTTATCAAGAAGTGTGAGAAGATGCTTCAAGAACTACATAAAGGTCATAAAGTATGCAGACTGAAAAAATCATTATACGGCTTAAAGCAAGCTGGAAGAAATTGGCATACAAAGTTAGACGACATTCTTCGAAAGTACGGAGCTGTACCAACCAAGTCCGACCCATGCATCTACCTTATTAACAGAGGAGAAGACACCATACTCATTGCCGTCTACGTCGACGACATTTTGGTCGTGACCAAGAAACGTAAGTCTGTTGAAAATTTAGTGTCACACCTAAGACGTAGTTTAGAAGTCAAAGACCTTGGAGAGGCAAGCCGCTACTTAGGAATAGAAATTCTAAGGAAGGAGGGGAAGATAATCCTGATCCAGAAGGGTTATATAATTGGTATCCTAGGACGTTTCGGGATGTCAGACTGTAAACCCGTAAGTACACCGATACTACCTCGTCCTAATCTACTTCCCGAAGAGAAACCAACGGATGAAGATACAAAGCTGCCGTATCGCGAGCTAATTGGGGCATTGTCCTACCTGGCCACTACTACGAGACCCGACATCAGTTTCGCTGTAAGTTATTTGAGCCAATTTAATAATTGATTCGAACATTCCCACTGGATAGCGGCAAAGAGAGTGCTGCGCTATTTGAAAGGAACGACAGAATAAGGTCTGTCATATGGACCTAACTCAAAGACATTGGAAGTCTATGTGGGCGCCGATTGGGGAAATTGTCCTGTCGACAGACGTTCATACACTGGTTTCGTTTTTACGTTAAACAACGGTCCATTGTCGTGGGAATCCAGAAAACAGAGGACAGTCGCTCTATCCTAAACTGAAGCGGAATATATGGGATTGAGCGAAGCAACCAAGGAAGCGTTATATTTACGCACTCTTTTACAAGAGCTCGGGGCAAAAGTAAAGGAACCAACAACACTTTACAACGACAACCGTGGAGCCCTAAGTCTAGCTGAAAATCCCACCATTCACGGAAAAAGTAAACACATCGACGTGCGATGTCATTTCATTCGACAAGCCGTGATTAGTAAGCTGATCGAACCCAAATACATGCTGAGTGAAGATATGGTCGCGGATTTCTTAACGAAAGGACTTCCAAAATCCAACCATACGCGCTGTATGAATTCGATATTTTTCAACATTGAATAATATGTTATTGTTCAAGTGGTACACGCATCGAGGGGAAGTGTTAGATATTTAAATCAGTTGCGTTTGGGTTTACATGTTTAGATATCATGCGTTTAAGAGCGATGCCTGTATCACACAAAATGCTGAATTAGCGTCTGGACCGCAGACAATAAGCGATTATATTTTTGTAGTGATTTAACACACATAACATTTAGTATATTTAGTATTAAACCGTTGTGTGTGGTCCAACGTGAGTGTGTGTCATATGTAGTTATTCTTAATATCAGTTTACAATAAATAAGTTTACTCAACTTGTGTTATATTGTGCTTACGCGAAACCACCCTGTGCAAATCCTAACAGAATCTTTTATAGGTTTCTTTAGTACAAAAGATCACAGTACCACTAAAATGAGTAGTCAAATATTATCCACATTGGAACATTTAAGTACATATATTAAAAAATATCGTGGACAAGGTTACGATGGGGCTAGTGTAATGTTCAAACTAAAATAAAAACAATACAGCCACTGGCAGCATATGTACACTGTGCTACTCATAATTTAAACTTAGTTATAAATGACGCAGTTTCTGGTTGCAGAGACATTGATAATTTTTTTGTAATTTTAAGATGTCTATAATTTTTTCGGTTTAAGTATTAATAGATAGGATCTTTTAGCACAATTTACTGCTGAGTCAATAATAACTTTAAAAAAAATAAATCCTACTAGATGGTCATCAAGGATAAATTCAATAAGAGCAATAAAATTAAGATTTTTTGATGTCATTAAAGCATTGACAGAAATTTCATTAAAAAGTGACAAAAAATCTGAACAATCAGAAGCATTTAGGATTAAAAAAGAAATCACTTCGTTTGAATTTGTCTGCGTATGTACTTTGTTACATCATTTATTATCCGAAATTAATTATGCGTCAAAAATATTACAAAAAAAGAATATAGCATTAGATGAAGCAGTAACTTATAGACAGTAAAAACTAATTTAAGTAATTTTGTCAAAAAATAGTGAAATAAAATCCGAATCTGAAAGTTTAAAAAAAAATTGAACCCTTTCATATTCAAAACTATCATTCTATTGCATTCATTCTGATGCTCGAAAAAAACGTTGATTTTCCGGGGGTTCTCTTGAATTGGGAAATTCGCCAGTTCCGCTAAATGTGTACGTTCTTGGCTGATTTATATTATGCCTACCCCGATTATTTCTGTTAAAATTAGACCGAAAACGATAATCGAATTTTGAAATCTATTATTAGCACTTCTGGTAGTTTGTTGATTATTATAATTAATTTGTTTATGCATTGCTTTCTACTTGCATTATTTCTGTAGGGAGTAACATAATTTCCCCTAAATTTACTATTACTGTAAAAAACCTGAGAGTTGGACCTGTTTGAATTTTTCTCATCTTGGGCCTGGTCTTATGGCATCCTTAAGAGAACTGAAATCTCGTGCTTTTACGATTATTTTTAAGTCGTTATCTTTTAAACCATTGCTGAACGAACTTATTGCAATTTTTTCATTTGTCTCCGATAAATATTTAACAGCTTCGTCATATCCGTCAGCCTGTGAAATTGTCATATTAACCATCAGTTCTTCAATTGACTTACCAAATTGTTCCACTGACCTGTTATATCGTTTGGCATTATGTAGTTCTGAAGACAAAGCTGCAGCTGATTTTCTAGTTACTAAATGGTGTTTCATATCTATTATTAAATCAGTATTTGACGCATAATCTGATTTTTAGCGCAATTTTGCAGTCTGCGTTAACTTTGTTTTCACAACATACTTAGTTAATAGTTTTTTTCCCGGCATTATCAAGTAGACTATCATATAATTCAATAGCATCTATCAATTGCTTAACAGAATCTTCAGTCTTGTCCATCATTGGAAGCAAGGAATAAGCTGTTCTTATATCAAATTTATCCATTTCTAATTTTAGTTTACTACCTAAATTATCAATATTATTTTCTACCGTTCGAACCCTTTCTAATCTATCTTCTAACGTATTTCTAATTTATTTAACCAAATTTTCTATAGCGAACACATATTCTCGAATTAATTTGACATCTTTCTCACCTACTTCGTTTACCCTAACTTTTTGTCTTACCTCACTAAATTCATTATTAATTCTATCTAACATTAACAATTTTTTATTATTATCCTCAAATCTAATCTACTTCATTATTATCTTTCTTTAAATTTCTATAAAATACTTTTAACTCTTTTAGTGTTTAATAAATTTGACATTTCCAATAAAAAAATAAACTTTAAAGGACCATACTATTTTTAATAAGAACTTGTTTTTATTATTTCACTCAGTTTCTCACACAATAAGAAGAGAGATTTCCAGAAGCCAGGAGTTCTGGAAATCTCTCTTCTTATTTTCTTGTTTAAAAATTGATTTAGCTTAAACCCAATTAGAATTAAGGGTCCAATGACACCAGCACCAAATGCAACCAAACCCAGGATATCTGGCACGTTAAGTTCACTAGCACTCACACCACCACTATTGCCTGCCTGTGCGATGATAATGTTTTCTTTTGATTCTGTTGAACCCATTTTTACAAATATATATATTTTTATAATTGACAGAGGAGTCCGTGTATTCTCGGTGAAACATATTTAAAATAAGATTAATAAATAAAACACTCGGTAAGTTTCACAAAAAATAAACTTTAAAGGACCATACTATTTTTAATAAGAACTTGTTTTTATTATTTCACTCAGTTTCTCACACAATAAGAAGATTTATATTTGTGAAACTTACCGAGTGTTTTATTTATTAATCTTATATATATTTTTCTTCTTATTTTCTTGTTGAACTTAACTTTTTTTTCCCTAGTTCTTATCATCTTCTGATGCGAACTGGCAGGATCGCCATGTAATGAACTGTCTTTTTAGGTCATTATAAATAATAATCGATTGGCTTTTTACTACGTCTTTATTTTACACTAAGTCTTTGTTACATCAAACATCAACGCTATCTTACTTACTACTTACTACTCATTGCCTATTACTTATTACTTATTACTAATGTCTTAATTCCAAAATATAATTAATATATGTTATTGCAATATGTAAACAATTAATATACGCAATATTATAACTCAGCTAAATATTAGCAAAGGTATAGCGTATTACGCATAATCTCCATTTATACATTACAATTACGAATACATTACACTACAGCAGAAAAATCCTTCAGCAAATTAAAGATAATTAAATCATTTCTTAGAAACAGTATGAATCAAGATAGATTAAGTAATCTCGCTCTTTTGGCAATAGAACATCATGCAGCAGAAAATTTAAATTTAACATCTCTTATAACGGATTTTGCTGATAAAAAAGCCCGATATATATATATATATATATAGAGTTTCCCGCTCGTTCCCCTTTTCATTTTCAAAATTTACATTAAAACTTTCTGCGTCTGCGCCGTTATTAATTTCCGTAAAATAGTCAAATGCTTATCCTATACGCTTGATTTGACTTCATACTTCCGCCACCTAGTAAACTAACAAAATGGCGTCTGCTAAAATGTGACTTAGTTTCATTAAATATCACAAGTTATTAAACATGTTTAATTTCTAAAGTTTTCATCTATGAAGTTTCTTTATTTGAGTTTGGTTCCGTTTTACATAACATTTAGTTATTCTACATCCATGTGTCTCACTTAAGTATTTCAGTAAGTAGCATATTAACTAGGGTTATGTATACATAACTAACTGAATTTAATGTTTGTTTGTAGACCTTGAATAAAGTTAGCGAATGGCTAACGAAATATAGGCCTTTATGAAATGATTGTGGTTACTATCGACACAATATCTTCTTTTCCCAACTATCCAAATATATATATATATATATAGCCAGCACGGAGAATTTTTGATCTTCTGTTGAGGCACTATCATAGAAAATTATTTGGGAAAAAGAAGAGAAGCGAAGGATAATGCAATTATTTCATAATTGATCCAATATTTCGTTTATTCTTCATAAACTTTTTCAAGGATTTCTATAACAAAAGGTACCGGTCATAAAAGCAAACACAAACTGTACAATTTCTTACCGAAATAGTTAAGCATGTCGCCAAGATGTTACAAAAGTATGTGAACGTAGACCCATGGTATGAAAAACAGTAATCGAGTTGTTAAGAAACACTTAAATACATCAGAATTTGAAGAAAACAACTTAAAGATGTTAAGGCAGTTAGGACGCCATTTTACTAACTGAGTCACATGACTCAAACGCAAGGCATTGTGGTAACGCCGGTAACAAAAAGAAAACTTCCTACTTCTAACCCCGGGAAAATATGAATTGTTTGACATCTAGTAGATGTAAACAAGTAAAACTCCTACGAGGAGAAAAGTATAAAGTGTAAAAAAGTACAGTATGGAAAATAATTTAGAGGAAGGTAGCAAAACAAGGATGGAGACAACCCACTAAATGTATAAATGGAAGAACTGAACCAAAAATTCACCTGACATTTTTAAAAGTTAGAAGGTAAGAGTAAATGTCATGTAAGCTTTCCGTATCAGTTCTGGCATTTAATACATTATGGAAGTGGTTAATGTAACACATTTCATAAAAAAATCTTTTCGAATCGTTGGGAAATCTATCCAACACCTTAGAATTCTCGAAATCCACAACATGATTAGTAGAAGCAACATGTGTAGCTAAGGTACATTTCTGAGGATTGACACGGCAATCTGATTTATGTTGTGTGATTCTATTTCTAAGTTTTTGGATTGAACTTCCCACATAAACTTGTTCACAGGAACAGTTTAATAAGTAAATAGTGTTTTTTACCGATAAGTGGTCAATCTTCTGTTTTAATTTGGAATTAATCACTGAAAGTTTTTTTAACGGTCTATCCGCTATTATGAGGCTATCTAATCTAAGCACTTTTTTGATACTATTAGACATATGACCCATGTAAGTTAATGCCCTATATTTAGTAGGTTCTACTGTAGAGGTGCCAGGACCCTGTACTTCAGGATTCCTGCTAAGTGAACTAGGTTCATCAGTATTTATGTTAAATAAAAGTTTGTAGATTAAATGTTTGGGATAAGAGTTTTCAATGAAGATTTTAGCAAGTTTAAGTAAGTTTTTTTGGAGTAGGGATTCATCTGAAATTTTAATAACCCTATATTTCATGGTTTTGACAAGTGCAATTTTATATTTCAATGGATGAAAGGAGTGAAAATTTAGGTAACGGCCAGAAAAAGTTTTTTTTGTGTACCAATCGAACCTAAGTACGTTATGAGGATCTCTAAATGCAAAAGTGTCTAAAAAAGGAACCCCTTTTTTTATATCATCTTCTTTTTCTACAGTGAACTGTATAGAAGGGTGGTATTGGTTAAATATGTTTAAAGTAGCATCTACCTTGTCTTCAGGGACTGTTAAAAGTAGATCATCTACATATTTTTTTACAAAAGGGATTTCAAAATCAAGTTTTTCAGTCACCTTTTTAAGTAGAGTATCCATTACGAATTGTGATAAGATTGGACTCAAGGCTGAATCCATAGGTAGCCCTTTGTTTTGTAAGAAAAATTTATCATCATATATAAAATAGAAGGAGCGATATAGAGTTTCCATGATCTCAATGAATTTGGTTTTACTAATTTTAGTAACTTTTTTAATATTAGGCCACCTAAGTTGGATTTCGTTGGCAATAAGGTCCCATGTAATGCTAGGGAATAAAGAAACTACATCCAGGCTAATGAGCCTGTAGTTATCAGGTAGAACAGTGCCTTTTAGGTCCCTAACTAGGTCAAAAGAGTTGTTGACATAGTATGGATTGTCTATCTCATAAGATTTTTTAAGAATATTGGTAATGAAAAAGGTAAGTTTTTTATAAGGTCCGTCAGAACCGTCAATAATATGCCTTAACGGCAATTTATCTTTGTGAATTTTGACATTTGATAACACTCTAGGTGGTAACGCGTTATGTTCTTTGAGTTCCCTACTCTCCGTATCAGAAATGTATTGTTTTAATTTTAACGACGAAATAATTTTGTTATTAGAATTTTGAAAGGAGGTAGTAGGGTCTCTAGGAAGTAAAGAGTACGTACCCTCTTCGTTAAGAACCCCTTCCAATTTGTCTACGTAGTCTTGCTTATTCATTAAGAGAGAAGTCTGGCCCTTATCGGCACGTAACAAAATGAGTTGATTATTATTTTTAAGAAAGGTTTTTGACTGAATGTATTGTTGGTGTAGTGTGTTGTATTTACTATCCACCACGTTGTGTGTGCCCTTAAAATAGTTGGTGAGTAGGTTAGTGACTTGTGCTCTCTTAGTATTCTTATTATTTTCTTCATGGAGAGCTAATATTTCTTCAACATCACCCAATATTTTAAAAACATCCACCTCGCTGTGGTCAATAGGTAAAGAGAATCTACTACCCAAACTTAAAAAACTGGAAATTTCTGTGGGAACATCCGTATCCGACTACACTCTTATCCCAAACATTTAATCTACAAACTTTTATTTAACATAAATACTGATGAACCTAGTTCACTTAGCAGGAATCCTGAAGTACAGGGTCCCGGCACCTCTACAGTAGAACCTACTAAATATAGGGCATTAACTTACATGGGTCTTATGTCTAATAGTATCAAAAAAGTGCTTAGATTAGATAACCTCATAATAGCGGATAGACCGTTAAAAAAACTTTCAGTGATTAATTCCAAATTAAAACAGAAGATTGACCACTTATCGGTAAAAAACACTATTTACTTATTAAACTGTTCCTGTGAACAAGTTTATGTGGGAAGTTCAATCCAAAAACTTAGAAATAGAATCACACAACATAAATCAGATTGCCGTGTCAATCCTCAGAACTGTACCTTAGCTACACATGTTGCTTCTACTAATCATGTTGTGGATTTCGAGAATCCTAAGGTGTTTGATAGATTTCCCAACGATTCGAAAAGATTTTTTTATGAAATGTGTTACATTAACCACTTCCATAATGTATTAAATGCCAGAACTGATACGGAAAGCTTACATGACATTTACTCCTACCTTCTAACTTTTAAAAATGTCCGGTGAATTTTTGGTTCAGTTCTTCCATTTATACATTTAGTGGGTTGTCTCCATCCTTGTTTTGCTACCTTCCTCTAAATTATTTTCCATACTGTACTTTTTTACACTTTATACTTTTCGCCTCGTAGGAGTTTTACTTGTTTACATCTACTAGATGTCAAACAATTCATATTTTCCCGGGGTTAGAAGTAGGAAGTTTTCTTTTTGTTACCGGCGTTACCACAATGCCTTGCGTTTGAGTCATGTGACTCAGTTAGTAAAATGGCGTCCTAACTGCCTTAACATCTTTAAGTTGTTTTCTTCAAATTCTGATGTATTAAAGTGTTTCTTAACAACTCGATTACTGTTTTTCATACCATGGGTCTACGTTCACATACTTTTGTAACATCTTGGCGACATGCTTAACTATTTCGGTAAGAAGTTGTACAGTTTGTGTTTGCTTTTATGACCGGTACCTTTTGTTATAGAAATCCTTGAAAAAGTTTATGAAGAATAAACGAAATATTGGATCAATTATGAAATAATTGCATTATCCTTCGCTTCTCTTCTTTTTCCCAAATAATTTCCTATATATATATATATATATATATATATATATATATATATATATATATATATATATATATATATATATATATATATATATATATGTATTAAATAAAATTCTTGTGTCATACTCGTCATATATTTATTAAAACAATTTTTATCGAGACGTTTCGATTGGTAATCCAATCATCCTCAGTCCAATATTATTGTCAAATTTATAAATTAATGTATTTCCACATTAAAATGTTTGGATCGGACAGGAACGGTTAACAGTATAGGACAGACCGTTCGGCTAGACTATGATTAACATTCGGGGGACCCGGGTTCGACACCCTCGGAGGGCGGATGTATTTTTTGTTTGTTTTTGGTATAGGTTGGGGCCTATCCTAAATGATTTTTAAAAAAATTTAAAATTTAATCGGCCTTAATTTTTTTTTTAAATTAAATTCCGTAAATTATTTATTTGGAATTTTTCTGTGAGGATGTAGTTGCCTTCACACCAAACGGGTGGCGTTGACGGTCGTTTCTTGCAACTCGTTAGCACAGGGGCCAGCAGATACATAGACCTGACCCGGCAGTTGCCTCCACACCTACTAGATGGCGCTGACGGTCATTTCTTGTATCTCGTTAGCACAGGGGAATTTGAATGCATAGACCTCACCGGAAAATTTCAAATAAATTATCTTCCGCAAGAGGTAGTAAACCTCTGCAACTTGTGAACAGGCGAATAGGAGTAATTAAACTGGTAGTTATTTAATTATGAATTTTCTATAGTGTTATTTTTGTATTGTTTTGTGATTTTGAAGTGTTGCGTTCTGACCTAGCTGCGTATGCTCCAGCATCGACAGACGCCCCGCTTCTCATTATGGACAATAATTGTCCTACCGAGGGTGGTAGTTATTTAATTCTGAATTTTCTATAGTGTTATTTTTGTATTGTTTTGTGATTTTGAAGTGTTGCGTTCTGACCCTGCTGCGTATGCTCCAGAATCGACAGACGCCCCGCTTCTCATCACGGACAATAATTGTCCTACCGGAGGGGGTAGTTTGACTAGCATTTGGAAGCGTTGCGCGCTGGCCAAGTTTGCGTCTGTTCCAGCATCGACAGACGCCCCGCTTCTCATCATGGACAATAATTGTCCTACCGAGGGTGGTAGTTATTTAATTCTGAATTTTCTATAGTGTTATTTTTGTATTGTTTCGTGATTTTGAAGTGTTGCGTTCTGACCCTGCTGCGTATGCTCCAGCATCGACAGACGCCCCGCTTCTCATCACGGACAATAATTGTCCTACCGAGGGTGGTAGTTATTTAACTCTGAATTTTCTATAGTGTTATTTTTGTAATGTTTTGTGATTTTGAAGTGTTGCGTTCTGACCCTGCTGCGTATCTCCAGCATCGACAGACGCCCCGCTTCTCATCACGGACAATAATTGTCCTACCGAGGGTGGTAGTTATTTAACTCTGAATTTTCTATAGTGTTATTTTTGTATTGCCCCGCAGGGGAAGTTCATAATGGCCATAACACCTGGCCATTTGTCGAGCTTTCGGGCCTGATGATCCCGCGTACCCTCAATCACGCAAGGGAAGTTCATAATGGTCGCATTACCTGACCAAATAGAGCTTTTGGGCCTGATGATCCCACGTACCCTGAATCACATATCATTTGGGAGGAGACAGTTCAGAGAAGCCGATTGTGGGAATAGGCTTATCTGTTGTCTCTTTGATCTCCCACTTAAATTCCTACCCACGTGTTTGCCGTGCGTGGAGACCCGTAACGCCGGAGAAGAGGGTCCTGGTCGGTTGAGGGAGACTGCTGCCCGCGGACAGTACGATCCCAACACGCCTTCTTTGGCCTCGGATTCGGTAAAACGGGAGGCTGAGTCTGGTCAGCTCAGTCAATCGGCTGGTGTCACGGTGCATGAATAGAGTGGCTCCACTACTGGATCGTGGATGCCGGGGTAATGCCGTGCCACTAGACAAGTATTCGGGGGTCTGTGGGAGCGGCTGCAGCTCGCAAGGTTCCAGAGTTGGCTACTACTGGTTCTCGAGCGGGTCGAGCAGCCCGTGACTACTTCCTCCGATGCTATACCATCCTGACATGCCTGGCGCAATGAGCCGGTTTGCGGCCAACGTCCCCTGTGTGGGGCTCCCTGGTGGGTGGGCATGGCAGGGTGATGAAACTTAGTATACGGGTATGGCGACTACCCGGAGGGATAAAAATTTCTTAAATTCCGCCACTAGTGAGAGTAAACTCCGTAAAAAATCAAACAAGAGACCTCGTCGTGATGCTCAGTCATCCGACGAGGGATGTGTTAGGCCAGCTGCCAAGAAGGCAGAAGGTAAAAGGCAAGTTGAGTATTGTGCGCCAGTACCACGATTTCTCGTCGTGAAGGTACAAGAAGAGGGTAAGTCTTTTAAGGAGATGTCCCCTTTCTTCGTTGCCCGAACGTTGAGAAATACGTGCTCTACTGGTATCAAGTCGGTGCGTAAGTTGTCGGACGGTACACTGCTAATAGAAGCAGAGACTGAAGCGTCGTCAACGCTGCAAAAATTAGTGAAGTTTTCTGAGTTTGGCATTTCAGTACAGCCGCATAAGGCACTGAATTGTTCGAAAGGCGTCGTAACGGATCGTGACCTGGCGTATGTTACGGAGGAAGAGTTTGTGCAGGAAATGGCATCGCAAGGTGTCATTGAATGCAGGAAGCTCAACCCTCGTAACGGCAAGCCTTCGATCTCCATGGTGGTGTCCTTCGCTGGTACCAAGTGTCCAACATCGGTAAGGGTGGGGTATAACGTTTGTAGCGTTCGCCCCTACTATCCCAACCCGATGCGATGCTACAAGTGTCAGCGTTATGGGCACACCTCAAGTCGTTGTGGTAAGCACACCATCTGTGCCAACTGCGGACAGGATCAACATGAAGTTGAAACTTGTCCAAATGCAGCACACTGCGTGAACTGCAAAGGGGCGCATGCCTCTACTTCACGCCACTGCCCAACGTACTTGGAGGAGAAGGCAATACAGGTCATTAGAACGCAGGACAGGATACCGTATTTCGACGCCAAGAGTAAATACAAAGAGAGCGCGCCGGTTACTTTCGCGAAATCTTTCGCGCAAGTAGCAGCAAAGCGAACTGCAAGTGTCCAAACTCAGACAGAGTTAGTGCCTCGTCCGACAAGTGCAGCAGCAGTAACAGTCGCCACCAATATTGCGAAGGAAAAGGTGGTATTGGTCCCAGAGACCAAAATTCAGACCCCACAACCTGGGGGATCGGGTCTGAATAAATCCCCCTCCCCTAAAGGAGAACGCACTCAACCCCAGTTCTCCCAACCACCTAAGGAGAAGACACCACAGTCTTCTCCACAAACGAGAAGCGAGCAGAGAATGGTCGCTTCTACTAAACCCTCATCAGTTACTCCTGAAAAGGAAACTGAT
The DNA here is from genome assembly GCA_963971575.1 of Liopterus haemorrhoidalis. Classification (NCBI taxonomy): domain Eukaryota; kingdom Metazoa; phylum Arthropoda; class Insecta; order Coleoptera; family Dytiscidae; genus Liopterus; species Liopterus haemorrhoidalis. Next base: position 29,515,990 of record OZ020622.1, on the reverse strand, counting down.
AAGGGATCCGTTGGTTCTCACTGGATACCAGTGAGAGCCAAACAATTAAAAAAGGAGTCCAGTGTGTCCATCAAAACACCTGGACTACCAAATGAAAGTGTAGCCGAGAAAATGGCTGTAGACCCGCAACCTAAGGGTAAACCAAAAATCATTAGGTTGCGGGGTAACTCCCCTAAACAGAAATGAATGGTCCACTAATCCAGTGGAACTGTAACGGTGTATATCAGCGCTACGAAGAACTGCGACTTTTATTGTCAGATTTTGCGCCTTCGTGTGTTTGTCTGCAGGAAACAAACTTCAACGAAACCGACACATTCTCTCCTCGGGGATACTCCGTGTTTCGCACGGATTTCCTTACGGGGTTAAGAGCATGTGACGGCGTGGCAATTCTCGTTAGAGACACATTGTACCACGATCCTGTAGACATTGACACTGAGTTGCAGGTCGTAGCAGTTCGTGTTGCACTTCCCCTCCAGGTGACGATTTGTTCTATCTACCTTCCCCCTGGTGTTCGAACTGACATCCGAGATGTCGTGAACATCATCGATCAACTCCCACCACCCTTCATACTACTAGGCGATTTTAACGCCTACAATGTGTGTTGGGGATCGGTGCGGAACGATCGACGGGGACGTCACCTGGAAAATATGTTGAGCGAAATGAATTTGAGCTTTCTGAACGACGGCAGACCCACGCACTTTTGTGCAGCAACGGGTACATTTAGTGCTATAAATCTTAGCGTTGTTTCAGGAGCCATCGCTCCGTTGTTCAAATGGGATGTGCATCACGACCTGTGCGGTAGTGATCACTTTCCAATCCTCTTAAAGCCTCTGTTTAATACTGTTACCGAATCCCGCTGGCCACAGTGGGTTCTTCGGAAAGCAGATTGGACCAAGTTTGCGGAATCATTCTCGCATGAGGATATTCCGAGCTTGACCGTAGACGAAGAGGTGAATCATTTCACGGACTCCATCACAAGCGCGGCTAAAAACAGCATACCGCTGTCATCCACTCAGCCCCGTAGAGTTCCCGTTCCCTGGTGGAACGAGGAATGCGACTTGGCGCTACGTGAAAGGAGACACCTCTTCAATACATTCCGTCGTTGTCCAACAGAGGCAAACATGATAGCCTTCCAACGAGCGAAAGCTCGTGCTAAGAGGATTGTGAAAGAAAGCAAGCGCGAATCATGGCGCAAATACGTATGCACCGTTACAGTTGCCACTCCAGTGGCCAAAGTTTGGGAGAAGGTCCGGAAAATCTCCGGTCTAAATACAGCTACAGCCATTGCTGGTCTATCGGTAAATGGTAACGTAGTTACCTCAGCGGTCGAAATTGCTAACACTTTGGCATCTAATTTTGCGTTCAATTCTAGCTCTGAACATTATCCACCCGAGTTTCTAACTCGTAAAGCAGGCCTCGAATCTATACCTCTAAATTTCTTTTCTAGGAATGACGAGGTATACAACCTGCTTTTCTCTCGTGAAGAGCTAGATAGTGCGATGTCAAAGTGTAAGGATAGCTCTCCTGGTCCAGATGCGATACATTATCGTATGATCCGAAATCTTCCAGAATCATCTAAGTCTAGGCTTTTGAATGTCTATAATAGGATATGGACTGAGGGCAAGTGCCCGACCAAGTGGAAGGAATCTCATATAATTCCTATCCCCAAAGTCGGGAAAGATAAACACTTGCCCTGTAGCTATAGACCAATATCACTGACCAGTTGTCTCTGCAAGCTCATGGAGCGAATGATCAGCAAGCGTCTAATTTGGTTTTTAGAATCAAACGACTTGCTGGCCAACACACAGTGCGGCTTTCGCCGTCACCGCTCAACAGCAGATCATCTGGTCAGACTAGAGACAGCTATCAGGAATGCTTTCGTTGAAAACAAACACCTGGTAGCTGTGTTTTTCGATATTGAGAAAGCCTATGACACTGCATGGATTTATGGTATTCTCCGTACTCTGCATTCCTGGGGTCTCCGGGGACGCTTGATGTTCTTTATAAAAGACTTCATGTCGAACCGGCGCTTCAGGGTGCGGGTCGGAAATACCTTGTCACAAATGTTCGCACTGGACAATGGGGTCCCACAGGGCTCCATACAGAGCGTTACGCTATTTTTAATTGCCATTAACGGTGCAGCTTCATGTATTCGATTACCTCTACAGAGTTCGATATTTGTCGACGACATTGGTATCTTTGTCGCCGGACAAAAGACTAGTACAATCGAACGTCAGCTCCAGCTGACCATCAATCGTCTCGATACATGGGCAACCGAAAATGGCTTCAAATTCTCGACCAGCAAAACTGTGTGTGTCCATTTTTGTAGGAAAAGGGGTGTCCATCCCAACCCTACACTCACGCTAAATGGAGCACAGTTACCATTTACCGATACTGCCAGATTTCTGGGTCTCGTGTTCGATAGTCGTCTAACTTGGCGTGCACATTTTTTGTCCGTCAAGAAAAAATGCCAAAAGTCGCTCAATTTGTTGCGGGTCCTCAGTCACAAGACATGGGGTGCAGACCGCACTGTCATGTTGCGTTTATATCGTTCTTTAGTGCGCTCTAAGCTGGACTATGGATGTCTAGCTTATGGGTCAGCTAAACACCAAGAGATAAGAATTCTTGACACTGTACATCACACTGGGGTTAGATTGGCCACTGGTGCATTTCGCACCAGCCCAATACTAAGCCTGTTGTGTGAAGCAGGCGAACCGTCACTGTACAATCGTCGTAAAATTCTATCTCTGCGATATATGGCTGCACTAAGTGCCAAGCCAGATCATCCCGCGTATGACCCTATTCTACAAAATAGGCATACAGAGATTTATGACAGAAAACCAAGAGCCAATAGGTCTTTTGGTCTGAGGACTTTCGACATTTTGGGCGATATTGATTTTAATATGCCTGAAATGGCAAGTTTCGTTTTGTGTGCTGTTTCACCATGGACGCTACCACGTCCACTTGTGAACCTCACATTAACTAGGTTTGATAAAGATACTACGTTGCCTATCGAATACCAACATGAGTTACAAAGAACACTGGTCCCTAGGTTCGAGGATACTGTCATTTTTACTGACGGATCAAAATCCGGAACCAGGGTTGGGTGTGCGTTCGTTGTTTTGAATCCACGCCAACAGTTTCAGTACCGTCTGCACTCCATAACGAGTGTGTACAGTGCTGAGCTGTACGCTATTTTCAAGGCCCTGTGTTTTGTTTCGTCAGAGCAAAGTCGGTCAAGTGTTATCTTGACGGACTCGCTGAGCGCTCTGAACAGTATCCAAGATCCAGATCCAGTGCATCCTCTTGTACTAAAGATCCGGTTGCTACTCTACAATCTGAATGCTCAGAATGTGAGGGTAGAGCTGTTTTGGATACCGGGACATGTTGGTATTAAAGGCAACGAAGCGGCAGATGCAGCTGCAAAAGCCGCCTCTCACAGACCTATGATTGATGTGAGTTTCGTTTTTCCAGATGACGCAAAGAGTCATCTGAAACATCTGGTTTTAGACATGTGGCAACATGAGTGGAGCCGCACACAGAACGTTAAGTTACGACAGATTAAGGGAGACGTTAAACCATGGGGTTCTTCCTGCAGGATAAACCGCAGGGAGGAAACCGCCATCACACGCCTCCGTATAGGTCACTGTTGGTGGACCCATGGACACCTCCTTCGAGGTGAAGAGTCCCCTATCTGTGAGACGTGTAACACAGATTTGTCTGTGTTACACTTTTTAACTGAGTGTGTACAGTTCGAGGATGTCAGGGAGAGGTTAGGCCTGTGCTATGACCTGTCAGTTGCTTTAGGTGACGACAGGGTACTCATGGACAGGCTGATACTCTTCCTGAGAGAATCGAACTTATTGTTTTATGTGTGAAGTCTTGCACCTTATTTTAATGTGTTTCTAGTTATTGACTGTGATATTCGATGGTAATTGGCCCCTTTACAGCCTCTTGCCATCACCCTGAGTCTGTTCATATTTTCGAACAGACTTTTTATATTATTTATTTGTGTTTGTCAATGCAAGATTTCTTTTATTGAGTATGCGTATTTTTTAATGATTTTATCTATTTATTTATTGTCGAATATATTGTTTTTATTATTTGGTCTAGTCATTTAAATGGGCTGCGTTAGGCGCAAATAGCCTTTGTTGCTGTGCGCCAAAAAATTTAACTAACTAACTAACTATTTTTGTATTGTTTTGTGATTTTGAAGTGTTGCGTTCTGACCCTGCTGTGTATGCTCCAGCATTGACAGACGTCCCGCTTCTCATCACGGACAATAATTGTCCTACCGGAGGGGGTAGTTTGACTAGCATTTGGAAGCGTTGCGCGCTGGCCAAGTTTGCGTCTGTTCCAGCATCGACAGACGCCCCGCTTCTCATCATGGACAATAATTGTCCTACCGAGGATGGTAGTTATTTAATTCTGAATTTTCTATAGTGTTATTTTTGTATTGTTTTGTGAGTTTGAAGTGTTGCGTTCTGACCCTGCCGTGTATGCTCCAGCATCGACAGACGCCCTGCTTCTCATAATGGACAATAATTGTCCTACCGAGGGTGGTAGTTATTTAATTCTGAATTTTCTATAGTGTTATTTTTGTATTGTTTTGTGATTTTGAAGTGTTGCGTTCTGACCCTGCTGCGTATGCTCCAGCATCGACAGACGCCCCGCTTCTCATCACGGACAATAATTGTCCTACCGAGGGTTGTAGTTATTTAACTCTGAATTTTCTATAGTGTTATTTTTGTATTGTTTTGTGATTTTGAAGTGTTGCGTTCTGACTCTGCTGCGTATGCTCCAGCATCGACAGACGCCCCGCTTCTCATCACGGACAATAATTGTCCTACCGAGGGTGGTAGTTATTTAACTCTGAATTTTCTATAGTGTTATTTTTGTATTGTTTTGTGATTTTGAAGTGTTGCGTTCTGACCCTGCTGTGTATGCTCCAGCATTGACAGACGCCCCGCTTCTCATCACGGACAATAATTGTCCTACCGGAGGGGGTAGTTTGATTAGCATTTGGAAGCGTTGCGCGCTGGCCAAGTTTGCGTCTGTTCCAGCATCGACAGACGCCCCGCTTCTCATCATGGACAATAATTGTCCTACCGAGGGTGGTAGTTATTTAATTCTGAATTTTCTATAGTGTTATTTTTGTATTGTTTTGTGATTTTGAAGTGTTGCGTTCTGACCCTGCTGCGTATGCTCCAGCATCGACAGACGCCCCGCTTCTCATCACGGACAATAATTGTCCTACCGAGGGTGGTAGTTATTTAACTCTGAATTTTCTATAGTGTTATTTTTGTATTGTTTTGTGATTTTGAAGTGTTGCGTTCTGACCCTGCTGCGTATGCTCCAGCATCGACAGACGCCCCGCTTCTCATCACGGACAATAATTGTCCTACCGGAGGGGGTAGTTTGACTAGCATTTGGAAGCGTTGCGCGCTGGCCAAGTTTGCGTCTGTTCCAGCATCGACAGACCCCCGCTTCTCATCATGGACAATAATTGTCCTACCGAGGGTGGTAGTTATTTAATTCTGAATTTTCTATAGTGTTATTTTTGTATTGTTTCGTGAGTTTGAAGTGTTGCGTTCTGACCCTGCTGCGTATGCTCCAGCATCGACAGACGCCCCGCTTCTCATCACGGACAATAATTGTCCTACCGGAGGGGGTAGTTTGATTAGCATTTGGAAGCGTTGCGCGCTGGCCAAGTTTGCGTCTGTTCCAGCATCGACAGACGCCCCGCTTCTCATCATGGACAATAATTGTCCTACCGAGGGTGGTAGTTATTTAATTCTGAATTTTCTATAGTGTTATTTTTGTATTGTTTTGTGATTTTGAAGTGTTGCGTTCTGACCCTGCTGTGTTGCTCCAGCATCGACAGACGCCCTGCTTCTCATCACGGACAATAATTGTCCTACCGGAGGGGGTAGTTTGACTAGCATTTGGAAGCGTTGCGCGCTGGCCAAGTTTGCGTCTGTTCCAGCATCGACAGACCCCCGCTTCTCATCATGGACAATAATCGTCCTACCGAGGGTGGTAGTTATATAATTCTGAATTTTCTATAGTGTTATTTTTGTATTGTTTCGTGAGTTTGAAGTGTTGCGTTCTGACCCTGCTGCGTATGCTCCAGCATCGACAGACGCCCCGCTTCTCATCACGGACAATAATTGTCCTACCGAGGGTGGTAGTTATTTAACTCTGAATTTTCTATAGTGTTATTTTTGTATTGTTTTGTGATTTTGAAGTGTTGCGTTCTGACCCTGCTGCGTATGCTCCAGCATCGACAGACGCCCCGCTTCTCATCACGGACAATAATTGTCCTACCGAGGGTGGTAGTTATTTAACTCTGAATTTTCTATAGTGTTATTTTTGTATTTTTTTGTGATTTTGAAGTGTTGCGTTCTGACCCTGCTGCGTATGCTCCAGCATCGACAGACGCCCCGCTTCTCATCACGGACAATAATTGTCCTACCGAGTGTGGTAGTTATTTAACTCTGAATTTTCTATAGTGTTATTTTTGTATTGTTTTGTGATTTTGAAGTGTTGCGTTCTGACCCTGCTGCGTATGCTCCAGCATCGACAGACGCCCCGCTTCTCATCATGGACAATAATTGTCCTACCGAGGGTGGTAGTTATTTAATTCTGAATTTTCTATAGTGTTATTTTTGTATTGTTTTGTGATTTTGAAGTGTTGCGTTCTGACCCTGCTGTGTATGCTCCAGCATCGACAGACGCCCTGCTTCTCATCACGGACAATAATTGTCCTACCGGAGGGGGTAGTTTGACTAGCATTTGGAAGCGTTGCGCGCTGGCCAAGTTTGCGTCTGTTCCAGCATCGACAGACGCCCCGCTTCTCATCATGGACAATAATTGTCCAACCGAGGGTGGTAGTTATTTAATTCTGAATTTTCTATAGTGTTATTTTTGTATTGTTTTGTGATTTTGAAGTGTTGCGTTCTGACCCTGCTGCGTATGCTCCAGCATCGACAGACGCCCCGCTTCTCATCACGGACAATAATTGTCCTACCGAGGGTTGTAGTTATTTAACTCTGAATTTTCTATAGTGTTATTTTTGTATTGTTTTGTGATTTTGAAGTGTTGCGTTCTGACTCTGCTGCGTATGCTCCAGCATCGACAGACGCCCCGCTTCTCATCACGGACAATAAATGTCCTACCGAGGGTGGTAGTTATTTAACTCTGAATTTTCTATAGTGTTATTTTTGTATTGTTTTGTGATTTTGAAGTGTTGCGTTCTGACCCTGCTGTGTATGCTCCAGCATTGACAGACGCCCCGCTTCTCATCACGGACAATAATTGTCCTACCGGAGGGGGTAGTTTGACTAGCATTTGGAAGCGTTGCGCGCTGGCCAAGTTTGCGTCTGTTCCAGCATCGACAGACGCCCCGCTTCTCATCATGGACAATAATTGTCCTACCGAGGATGGTAGTTATTTAATTCTGAATTTTCTATAGTGTTATTTTTGTATTGTTTTGTGAGTTTGCAGTGTTGCGTTCTGACCCTGCCGTGTATGCTCCAGCATCGACAGACGCCCTGCTTCTCATCATGGACAATAATTGTCCTACCGAGGGTGGTAGTTATTTAATTCTGAATTTTCTATAGTGTTATTTTTGTATTGTTTTGTGATTTTGAAGTGTTGCGTTCTGACCCTGCTGCGTATGCTCCAGCATCGACAGACGCCCCGCTTCTCATCACGGACAATAATTGTCTTACCGGAGGGGGTAGTTTGACTAGCATTTGGAAGCGTTGCGCGCTGGCCAAGTTTGCGTCTGTTCCAGCATCGACAGACGCCCCGCTTCTCATCACGGACAATAATTGTCCTACCGAGGGTTGTAGTTATTTAACTCTGAATTTTCTATAGTGTTATTTTTGTATTGTTTTGTGATTTTGAAGTGTTGCGTTCTGACCCTGCTGTGTATGTTCCAGCATCGACAGACGCCCCGCTTCTCATCATGGACAATAATTGTCCTACCGAGGGTGGTAGTTATTTAATTCTGAATTTTCTATAGTGTTATTTTTGTATTGTTTTGTGATTTTGAAGTGTTGCGTTCTGACCCTGCTGCGTATGCTCCAGCATCGACAGACGCCCCGCTTCTCATCACGGACAATAATTGTCCTACCGAGGGTTGTAGTTATTTAACTCTGAATTTTCTATAGTGTTATTTTTGTATTGTTTTGTGATTTTGAAGTGTTGCGTTCTGACTCTGCTGCGTATGCTCCAGCATCGACAGACGCCCCGCTTCTCATCACGGACAATAATTGTCCTACCGAGGGTGGTAGTTATTTAACTCTGAATTTTCTATAGTGTTATTTTTGTATTGTTTTGTGATTTTGAAGTGTTGCGTTCTGACCCTGCTGTGTATGCTCCAGCATCGACAGACGCCCTGCTTCTCATCACGGACAATAATTGTCCTACCGGAGGGGGTAGTTTGACTAGCATTTGGAAGCGTTGCGCGCTGGCCAAGTTTGCGTCTGTTCCAGCATCGACAGACCCCCGCTTCTCATCATGGACAATAATCGTCCTACCGAGGGTGGTAGTTATATAATTCTGAATTTTCTATAGTGTTATTTTTGTATTGTTTCGTGAGTTTGAAGTGTTGCGTTCTGACCCTGCTGCGTATGCTCCAGCATCGATAGACGCCCCGCTTCTCATCATGGACAATAATTGTCCTACCGAGGATGGTAGTTATTTAATTCTGAATTTTCTATAGTGTTATTTTTGTATTGTTTTGTGATTTTGAAGTGTTGCGTTCTGACCCTGCTGTGTATGCTCCAGCATTGACAGACGCTCCGCTTCTCATCACGGACAATAATTGTCCTACCGGAGGGGGTAGTTTGATTAGCATTTGGAAGCGTTGCGCGCTGGCCAAGTTTGCGTCTGTTCCAGCATCGACAGACGCCCCGCTTCTCATCATGGACAATAATTGTCCTACCGGAGGGGGTAGTTTGATTAGCATTTGGAAGCGTTGCGCGCTGGCCAAGTTTGCGTCTGTTCCAGCATCGACAGACGCCCCGCTTCTCATCACGGACAATAATTGTCCTACCGGAGGGGGTAGTTTGATTAGCATTTGGAAGCGTTGCGCGCTGGCCAAGTTTGCGTCTGTTCCAGCATCGACAGACCCCCGCTTCTCATCATGGACAATAATCGTCCTACCGAGGGTGGTAGTTATATAATTCTGAATTTTCTATAGTGTTATTTTTGTATTGTTTCGTGAGTTTGAAGTGTTGCGTTCTGACCCTGCTGCGTATGCTCCAGCATCGATAGACGCCCCGCTTCTCATCATGGACAATAATTGTCCTACCGAGGATGGTAGTTATTTAATTCTGAATTTTCTATAGTGTTATTTTTGTATTGTTTTGTGATTTTGAAGTGTTGCGTTCTGACCCTGCTGCGTATGCTCCAGCATCGACAGACGCCCCGCTTCTCATCACGGACAATAATTGTCCTACCGAGGGTGGTAGTTATTTAACTCTGAATTTTCTATAGTGTTATTTTTGTATTGTTTTGTGATTTTGAAGTGTTGCGTTCTGACCCTGCTGCGTATGCTCCAGCATCGACAGACGCCCCGCTTCTCATCACGGACAATAATTGTCCTACCGGAGGGGGTAGTTTGACTAGCATTTGGAAGCGTTGCGCGCTGGCCAAGTTTGCGTCTGTTCCAGCATCGACAGACCCCCGCTTCTCATCATGGACAATAATTGTCCTACCGAGGGTGGTAGTTATTTAATTCTGAATTTTCTATAGTGTTATTTTTTTATTGTTTCGTGAGTTTGAAGTGTTGCGTTCTGACCCTGCTGCGTATGCTCCAGCATCGACAGACGCCCCGCTTCTCATCACGGACAATAATTGTCCTACCGGAGGGGGTAGTTTGATTAGCATTTGGAAGCGTTGCGCGCTGGCCAAGTTTGCGTCTGTTCCAGCATCGACAGACGCCCCGCTTCTCATCATGGACAATAATTGTCCTACCGAGGGTGGTAGTTATTTAATTCTGAATTTTCTATAGTGTTATTTTTGTATTGTTTTGTGATTTTGAAGTGTTGCGTTCTGACCCTGCTGTGTATGTTCCAGCATCGACAGACGCCCCGCTTCTCATCATGGACAATAATTGTCCTACCGAGGGTGGTAGTTATTTAACTCTGAATTTTCTATAGTGTTATTTTTGTATTGTTTTGTGATTTTGAAGTGTTGCGTTCTGACCCTGCTGCGTATGCTCCAGCATCGACAGACGCCCCGCTTCTCATCACGGACAATAATTGTCCTACCGAGTGTGGTAGTTATTTAACTCTGAATTTTCTATAGTGTTATTTTTGTATTGTTTTGTGATTTTGAAGTGTTGCGTTCTGACCCTGCTGCGTATGCTCCAGCATCGACAGACGCCCCGCTTCTCATCATGGACAATAATTGTCCTACCGAGGGTGGTAGTTATTTAATTCTGAATTTTCTATAGTGTTATTTTTGTATTGTTTTGTGATTTTGAAGTGTTGCGTTCTGACCCTGCTGTGTATGCTCCAGCATCGACAGACGCCCTGCTTCTCATCACGGACAATAATTGTCCTACCGGAGGGGGTAGTTTGACTAGCATTTGGAAGCGTTGCGCGCTGGCCAAGTTTGCGTCTGTTCCAGCATCGACAGACGCCCCGCTTCTCATCATGGACAATAATTGTCCAACCGAGGGTGGTAGTTATTTAATTCTGAATTTTCTATAGTGTTATTTTTGTATTGTTTTGTGATTTTGAAGTGTTGCGTTCTGACCCTGCTGTGTATGCTCCAGCATCGACAGACGCCCTGCTTCTCATCACGGACAATAATTGTCCTACCGGAGGGGGTAGTTTGACTAGCATTTGGAAGCGTTGCGCGCTGGCCAAGTTTGCGTCTGTTCCAGCATCGACAGACGCCCCGCTTCTCATCATGGACAATAATTGTCCAACCGAGGGTGGTAGTTATTTAATTCTGAATTTTCTATAGTGTTATTTTTGTATTGTTTTGTGATTTTGAAGTGTTGCGTTCTGACCCTGCTGCGTATGCTCCAGCATCGACAGACGCCCCGCTTCTCATCACGGACAATAATTGTCCTACCGAGGGTTGTAGTTATTTAACTCTGAATTTTCTATAGTGTTACTTTTGTATTGTTTTGTGATTTTGAAGTGTTGCGTTCTGACTCTGCTGCGTATGCTCCAGCATCGACAGACGCCCCGCTTCTCATCACGGACAATAAATGTCCTACCGAGGGTGGTAGTTATTTAACTCTGAATTTTCTATAGTGTTATTTTTGTATTGTTTTGTGATTTTGAAGTGTTGCGTTCTGACTCTGCTGCGTATGCTCCAGCATCGACAGACGCCCCGCTTCTCATCACGGACAATAAATGTCCTACCGAGGGTGGTAGTTATTTAACTCTGAATTTTCTATAGTGTTATTTTTGTATTGTTTTGTGATTTTGAAGTGTTGCGTTCTGACCCTGCTGTGTATGCTCCAGCATTGACAGACGCCCCGCTTCTCATCACGGACAATAATTGTCCTACCGGAGGGGGTAGTTTGACTAGCATTTGGAAGCGTTGCGCGCTGGCCAAGTTTGCGTCTGTTCCAGCATCGACAGACGCCCCGCTTCTCATCATGGACAATAATTGTCCTACCGAGGATGGTAGTTATTTAATTCTGAATTTTCTATAGTGTTATTTTTGTATTGTTTTGTGAGTTTGAAGTGTTGCGTTCTGACCCTGCCGTGTATGCTCCAGCATCGACATACGCCCTGCTTCTCATCATGGACAATAATTGTCCTACCGAGGGTGGTAGTTATTTAATTCTGAATTTTCTATAGTGTTATTTTTGTATTGTTTTGTGATTTTGAAGTGTTGCGTTCTGACCCTGCCGTGTATGCTCCAGCATCGACAGACGCCCTGCTTCTCATCATGGACAATAATTGTCCTACCGAGGGTGGTAGTTATTTAACTCTGAATTTTCTATAGTGTTACTTTTGTATTGTTTTGTGATTTTGAAGTGTTGCGTTCTGACTCTGCTGCGTATGCTCCAGCATCGACAGACGCCCCGCTTCTCATCACGGACAATAATTGTCCTACCGAGGGTTGTAGTTATTTAACTCTGAATTTTCTATAGTGTTATTTTTGTATTGTTTTGTGATTTTGAAGTGTTGCGTTCTGACTCTGCTGCGTATGCTCCAGCATCGACAGACGCCCCGCTTCTCATCACGGACAATAATTGTCCTACCGAGGGTGGTAGTTATTTAACTCTGAATTTTCTATAGTGTTATTTTTGTATTGTTTTGTGATTTTGAAGTGTTGCGTTCTGATCCTGCTGTGTATGCTCCAGCATTGACAGACGCCCCGCTTTTCATCACGGACAATAATTGTCCTACCGGAGGGGGTAGTTTGATTAGCATTTGGAAGCGTTGCGCGCTGGCCAAGTTTGCGTCTGTTCCAGCATCGGCAGACGCCCCGCTTCTCATCATGGACAATAATTGTCCTACCGAGGGTGGTAGTTATTTAATTCTGAATTTTCTATAGTGTTATTTTTGTATTGTTTTGTGATTTTGAAGTGTTGCGTTCTGACCCTGCAGCGTATGCTCCAGCATCGACAGACGCCCCGCTTCTCATCACGGACAATAATTGTCCTACCGAGGGTGGTAGTTATTTAACTCTGAATTTTCTATAGTGTTATTTTTGTATTGTTTTGTGATTTTGAAGTGTTGCGTTCTGACCCTGCTGCGTATGCTCCAGCATCGACAGACGCCCCGCTTCTCATCACGGACAATAATTGTCTTACCGGAGGGGGTAGTTTGACTAGCATTTGGAAGCGTTGCGCGCTGGCCAAGTTTGCGTCTGTTCCAGCATCGACAGACCCCCGCTTCTCATCATGGACAATAATTGTCCTACCGAGGGTGGTAGTTATTTAATTCTGAATTTTCTATAGTGTTATTTTTGTATTGTTTCGTGAGTTTGAAGTGTTGCGTTCTGACACTGCTGCGTATGCTCCAGCATCGACAGACGCCCCGCTTCTCATCACGGACAATAATTGTCCTACCGGAGGGGGTAGTTTGATTAGCATTTGGAAGCGTTGCGCGCTGGCCAAGTTTGCGTCTGTTCCAGCATCGACAGACGCCCCGCTTCTCATCATGGACAATAATTGTCCTACCGAGGGTGGTAGTTATTTAATTCTGAATTTTCTATAGTGTTATTTTTGTATTGTTTTGTGATTTTGAAGTGTTGCGTTGTGACCCTGCTGTGTATGCTCCAGCATCGACAGACGCCCTGCTTCTCATCACGGACAATAATTGTCCTACCGGAGGGGGTAGTTTGACTAGCATTTGGAAGCGTTGCGCGCTGGCCAAGTTTGCGTCTGTTCCAGCATCGACAGACCCCCGCTTCTCATCATGGACAATAATCGTCCTACCGAGGGTGGTAGTTATATAATTCTGAATTTTCTATAGTGTTATTTTTGTATTGTTTCGTGAGTTTGAAGTGTTGCGTTCTGACCCTGCTGCGTATGCTCCAGCATCGACAGACCCCCGCTTCTCATCATGGACAATAATTGTCCTACCGAGGGTGGTAGTTATTTAATTCTGAATTTTCTATAGTGTTATTTTTTTATTGTTTCGTGAGTTTGAAGTGTTGCGTTCTGACCCTGCTGCGTATGCTCCAGCATCGACAGACGCCCCGCTTCTCATCACGGACAATAATTGTCCTACCGGAGGGGGTAGTTTGATTAGCATTTGGAAGCGTTGCGCGCTGGCCAAGTTTGCGTCTGTTCCAGCATCGACAGACGCCCCGCTTCTCATCATGGACAATAATTGTCCTACCGAGGGTGGTAGTTATTTAATTCTGAATTTTCTATAGTGTTATTTTTGTATTGTTTTGTGATTTTGAAGTGTTGCGTTCTGACCCTGCTGTGTATGTTCCAGCATCGACAGACGCCCCGCTTCTCATCATGGACAATAATTGTCCTACCGAGGGTGGTAGTTATTTAATTCTGAATTTTCTATAGTGTTATTTTTGTATTGTTTTGTGATTTTGAAGTGTTGCGTTCTGACCCTGCTGCGTATGCTCCAGCATCGACAGACGCCCCGCTTCTCATCACGGACAATAATTGTCCTACCGAGGGTTGTAGTTATTTAACTCTGAATTTTCTATAGTGTTATTTTTGTATTGTTTTGTGATTTTGAAGTGTTGCGTTCTGACTCTGCTGCGTATGCTCCAGCATCGACAGACGCCCCGCTTCTCATCACGGACAATAATTGTCCTACCGAGGGTGGTAGTTATTTAACTCTGAATTTTCTATAGTGTTATTTTTGTATTGTTTTGTGATTTTGAAGTGTTGCGTTCTGACCCTGCTGTGTATGCTCCAGCATTGACAGACGCCCCGCTTCTCATCATGGACAATAATTGTCCTACCGAGGGTGGTAGTTATTTAACTCTGAATTTTCTATAGTGTTATTTTTGTATTGTTTTGTGAGTTTGAAGTGTTGCGTTCTGACCCTGCTGCGTATGCTCCAGCATCGACAGACGCCCCGCTTCTCATCACGGACAATAATTGTCCTACCGGAGGGGGTAGTTTGACTATCATTTGGAAGCGTTGCGCGCTGGCCAAGTTTGCGTCTGTTCCAGCATCGACAGACCCCCGCTTCTCATCATGGACAATAATCGTCCTACCGAGGGTGGTAGTTATATAATTCTGAATTTTCTATAGTGTTATTTTTGTATTGTTTCGTGAGTTTGAAGTGTTGCGTTCTGACCCTGCTGCGTATGCTCCAGCATCGACAGACGCCCCGCTTCTCATCACGGACAATAATTGTCCTACCGAGGGTGGTAGTTATTTAACTCTGAATTTTCTATGGTGTTATTTTTGTATTGTTTTGTGATTTTGAAGTGTTGCGTTCTGACACTGCTGCGTATGCTCCAGCATCGACAGACGCCCCGCTTCTCATCACGGACAATAATTGTCCTACCGAGGGTGGTAGTTATTTAACTCTGAATTTTCTATAGTGTTATTTTTGTATTGTTTTGTGATTTTGAAGTGTTGCGTTCTGACCCTGCTGTGTATGCTCCAGCATTGACAGACGCCCCGCTTCTCATCACGGACAATAATTGTCCTACCGGAGGGGGTAGTTTGACTAGCATTTGGAAGCGTTGCGCGCTGGCCAAGTTTGCGTCTGTTCCAGCATCGACAGACGCCCCGCTTCTCATCATGGACAATAATTGTCCTACCGAGGGTGGTAGTTATTTAATTCTGAATTTTCTATAGTGTTATTTTTGTATTGTTTTGTGATTTTGAAGTGTTGCGTTCTGACCCTGCTGCGTATGCTCCAACATCGACAGACGCCCCGCTTCTCATCACGGACAATAATTGTCCTACCGAGGGTGGTAGTTATTTAACTCTGAATTTTCTATAGTGTTATTTTTGTATTGTTTTGTGATTTTGAAGTGTTGCGTTCTGACCCTGCTGCGTATGCTCCAGCATCGACAGACGCCCCGCTTCTCATCACGGACAATAATTGTCCTACCGGAGGGGGTAGTTTGACTAGCATTTGGAAGCGTTGCGCGCTGGCCAAGTTTGCGTCTGTTCCAGCTTCGCCAGACGTATCACTTCCCACGCGGATAGAGTGTCGCGAGGGAGGATGTTTGTTTTCTTTATATAGCAGACGTCGCCCACGAAGGACGCCCCAACAGAGAGGACCAGGGACGGAGCCTTCTACGATTGGACTGTTTTATTTATTTAGTTTTTTTTGTAATACTATTGGAAAAAAATAAATCCGGGTTAAAAGTTTCTTGCTGTTTTCTTTGGCGTGTGCCTATGCGAGGGAGTGTGTGTTTTATCTTGGAACCCGGCCCTCGCTCCACTGAGAAATCCGAGCAATCGGTTGGCGCCCGAATACCCATACCAATACCCAAGTGAACGAGTACACAGGGTATCGAGGTAGGAGCGTCGCACACTAAGCGATATATTAAAGAAAGACAAACGTTTCCAATTTGGACCAGAAGAGAAACAAGCTTTTAGGAACCTCAAAGAATGTCTCGCAAGCCGACCAGTTTTGTCTATTTACCAGCCAGATTTAGAAACTGAATAACATACCGATGCATCCAAATTTGGCCCAGGAGCCATTCTACTTCAAAAAAATGCGGATAATAAATTCCACCCAGTCTACTACTATAGTAAGAAGACGACCGAGACCGAACAGAAGTATAGCAGCTATGAGCTAGAAGCGCTTGCCGTAGTAACAGCCGTCAAGAAATTTAGAATATACCTTTTGGGTATACCTTTTACCATTGTTACTGATTGTAATGCGTTCCGGATGACAAAGGAAAAGAAAGAAGTAGTTGTCAAGATTTGGAGATGGGCAGCCTTATTAGAAGATTTCGAGTATAAGATCGAGCATAGGACAAATGAGAGAATGAGACATTGTGATGCCCTAAGTAGATACCCAGTCATAGATGGACTAACATATAGAATAACGAAGGCCCAAGAAGATGACGACCGGGCTAAATCATCAAACCTGTCCTAACCAAACTATCCATTGACGACCCTGAAAAATGGTTTAAGTACGTGCCAGCTGTTCAGCGATACATCAATTCCACGTTCCAACGAAGTATCAAGACTAGTCCATTCGAACTAATGACTGGAGTGCCTATGAAAAATAAGGAAGATTTAAGAATACAAGAGCTAATAGAAGAAGTAGACAGATATTATTTTGTGCAGGACAGAGAAGAATGCGCGAAGGAACAGATCAACAAGATGCAAGAAGAAAACCAGAAATCATATAACAGAAGAAGGAAGAAAGCGCACCAGTATAAAGAAGGGGACCTAGTAGCTATCAGGCGCGTGCAGTTTTCAACACAACGGAACTGAAACCACCATTTATGGGACCGTACCGGGTCGTGAAAGCCAAGCCCCATGACCGCTACGATGTCGAAAGAGTGGGTCCCGGAGAGCCGCCTAACAAGACTTCCACATCAGCCGACAACATGAAGCCGCGGTACGTTGGCTCTAATGATCATGGCTCATGCTATTTTGTTTCAGAAGATGACGCAGTCACTGAAGACGAGACTACTACAATCATCGAGGACGATGTCCCTGTCAGGAAGGGCCGAGTTGTAGGGCCCGAAACTATTATAAGCACCATGCAACCGCCCCGAGTGCACGCCTCTGCCAGTGGTGTTATGACGAGAGCGCGTACGAGACAGACAGTCGCAGTTAAGCCGAGTCGGGAGTGATGTTTAAGACGGACATATCTAACATTTTCATTTACTTTTGTAATTTTTGATTTAAGTGATTAATTAAATTGTTCACTGTTACGTACATGTGATCCTTTATTTCTAAACCATATATATATATTGATATATATATAATAAAACACTATCTTGTATATTCGTCAAATTTATTAAAAATCAACGGTTTATTATAGGTGCGTGGACGACATAGTGTTGGTGCACCACAAAGATCAGATCCACACTTTGCTGCACATTTTTAATGATTTTCACCCGATACTACGGTTTACGGTAGACTCAGAAGAAAATGAGGAGTTGGCCTTCTTAGATGTCAAGTTAGTAAAATCGGAAAATGACAACACTATCGGCACTAATCGGCACCAAAAAACGACCCATAGTTGGAGGTACCTGAACTTTCTGTCCAACCACCCCCGTAACTTAAAAATTAACACGCTCATTAATGTGTTAGACAGAGCCAATAGGCTCCCACAACCGCGGTACAGATGTGAAAACCTTAAAAAACTAAAAACGGCATTTATTGACAACAATTATCCTGCACACATGATTGATAATGCGATCCGGAGAAGAACATTGGCGGCCTAAAACAACAGACACCCCCAAGAAACTGTTAAAAAAGAAGAAAAACGCTACGTCAGTCTTCCGTATCACAATGGGAGTCCTGAAAATTTTAGGAAAATTTTCAAAAAACATGAGATTGGCGAAGGCTTTTGAAAATTTTAGGAAAATTTTCAAAAAACATGAGATTGGCGTGGCTTTTTCTACAAACAGCAACAATTTACGGATTTTTTCCAAACTAAAAACGGAAATCCCGAAATTGAAAAAAGCAAACGCTGTATACAAAATAAGGTGTCAAGATTGCAGATTGTCCTACATAGGAACAACCAATCAAATTTTGAAAAAAAGATTATGCCAACATAAGTCAGATTGCACACATAAACCAAAGAGTACGGCACTGGCTACACACACCCACACGAAAAAGCACCAGTTTGACTACAACAATGTGGAAATTTTAGATAGTGAAAAGCACCGGGAAAAACATCTAATATCGGAGATGCTATACTATTCATACAGACGGAAAGAAAGGAATGTGTGAACAAGAAAACCGACACACTGGAGTTAGATCCTATTTATAAAACATTGTTGTAGTTCTTACTGTTTTAAATTCCGCGTTTTTTCAATATTCACATGTTTTTTCTATCTTTAAAAATTTGGTTTGTTCCTGTCTACAGGTCAGTCACCTCTGACGTCATTTTGGCTTGTGGATGGCGCTTGCCTGTCTAGGCATTCTCACAATTGTTCTTGTGATGGGATGTGACGTGGCCCTGCCATGTTTGCATATATTAATTTTTCTGTGTTTTTACGTGGTAAGCGTTTGTTCTCTTATTAAGTACACTGCCTTGTTTCATCATCTGTTCCTTGTTTCTGTTCAATTTGTAAAATTATGTTTTTTTAATTAATTTGTGTATTAAGTATTTATATTTTCAATATTTTTGTTTAGTTTTATTTTTTTTTAATAATATTTTTTTATCTTGTGTAATGTTTCATAAAATTTTTAATTAGTATATTTGTGAATTTTAAATATCTGTTTATATTAATATTTTTATATATTTATTGTTTTAACATTCCTTGAAATGTGTTATATAAATGAAAACAAACAAAACTTATAACCTAAGCATTGGGATGTCTGTTCAACGTAAGGTAAGCCGCATCCACATTCAATCTTGTAAACTATGTACCGTCTGTTTTTTGATTTTTGTTTATCTTTTAAAGGAGTGAAGAGTTGCCTGATAGTTAGAGATGATTTTTCCGCCAAGGTGATGTCCTCCTCCCGGAATATGGACTTTAAGATAGGAGTTAGTTCTTTGATAAAATGGACCGAGAAGTAATTTTTATATAAATAGATATATTTATGTATATAAATGAAAACGAACAAAACTTAAATGCAAAAACAGATATTCAAGGTTTAAATACAATCTACAAGAATCTGCTACACATTTCAAATAAAAAACAGAAGCCATTCTAATTTTTGTTTAACAACAAAACCGACGCGCAAGCAAGAAGACGAACCTAACTACGCTACCTATATTACCGACCACACCCAATAACAATAAAAAAACCGTTAAAACTTCCCCGCAAAATTGGATGAGAGTAGTAAAAAGAAATAACACATTCTAGTCTGTAATCCAATAAGATTTATTCATTTTAATTTAGATTATAATGTTCTGTGATAAAGATTTTAAAGTGTAATTTTATTGTGTTTTTAATTGTAATGTTCTATTTTAATTCTAATCTATTTATTCTTTTAATGTGGTACAACAGAGGCAACTCTTAAAATTTACTTGTAAGTCCGTACATAATTCATGTTTTATTTGGTATTTTATTTCAATAAAATATTTTCCAGCCCTTGAAATAGGTCTGAAAATTCAGACCGAAATATCGGGTTAGGTTAGGTTATCTTACGATGCAGGACGGCACAGTTGATTCCGAACTTCATCCAACGCTGGAACCACAAGGGAGTGACACACCTATGGAACCAGAAAGGATACCAGAACGCTCTCCATAATTTCAAGGTAAGAGTACTTAATTATGAGATCAAAGACAGTATTGCCGATATTTGTAAGTTAAAAAATCAGTTGCGCATAGTCACGGGCGTCATTTATAGTCTAGCCTGTGAGACATTTGTACCCGATTGTTACATGCAGCACGCTAACAACAAGTTCGAAAGGTTATTCTGCAATATCAAAGATAAGCATGTTAAAAAGTTTTTAGACCTGGAAGAGTTGAGCGCGCCCTTAATCAAAACCAGGAAGGACTGGTTAGTTAACATCAGTGCGCAAGATCTGCCAGAAAAGGTCAAATTGTGTTTGAGCTTAGGACCGGATTTCAACTTTGAAGAACCGCACATCCAACAAAGAACGGTGCACAATGTGATTAAGGAGACAGAAATTGCCATAAAGCAGCACAACATACAGGATGAACATAGTTTACGGCAGGATGTGACGAGTTACACTAAAACGATGATAAACCAAAACAAGAACACAAATGGAATAATGGTCACCAGAGGTTGTTCAAAACAAAAGTGATTACGTTAAAAAGGCAACAGAGCTGCTTAATGACATTACGACCTATAAGCAAGTTAAAGGAAACCCAACTAGTAGGTTGCAAACGACAAATAACAGCTTGATAAAATCTTGGTATGACAATAAGTCGATTAACATTGAAACTAAAAATGCGCTGACGATAAAATATGCAAGGGCATATAACGTATATTACGGCCAGACTCCAGCGTTATATAATTGGCATACGCCAGCGTCCGCTCAGCTCTCTGATCGGTCGCTAAAAACCTAAATGGGGAAAAATATGAATTCCGTAACCACTGTGAAGTGACTCCAGTGGCTATCAGCTGTCCAGGGCAAGGTAGAAGGCCGCCAGCCCAGTCTAGAGGTAGATGTGACCATGCAGGGTGGTCCTGTAATTATCAATGTCGATGTGCGGCCTAAAATTTATACGGCGCCAGTCACTTCGCTTCTATTGCCCTAAATTCTGGAAGAAAAATAAAACCCCAGGGGAAGGAATAGAGTTCTCGTGATAGAAACACCAAAATTTTCAATAACTAAATTTATTAACAAAAAAATCAGTAACTAACAAATAGCAATAACAAAATAAATAATATCCGCTAAACGAATATTCAATACGCAAAATCTATAAACAAAATAAATTATTCGCTAAATGAATACTCAATACGCAAAATCTATAACCAGAATATTAAGAATTACAAGATCAATGACCAGTTAAATATTCCCTTTTTAGTTCGGAGTACGACAGAGTTAATACACAAAAATAAATTATTTAATCTACGAGCAAAATATCTAAGTTAAATCCAAAATTTTAGAAACTAAGTACTCACGAACGGCCAAAGGAATAGAAACAACTGAATCTTTAACCGGTAATTAATTACAATTTAAACTGACAAACTGAATTACTTGTAATACGGTATAACTACCCAGTAACATGTGATTGGATTACTTATGCTACAACTGCCCTAGGGCTGCGTGAACTTTTGCACAGGAATTACATAACAGTGATTAATTACGTTGAAAAATGGTAACGGTATTCCGGTTGGCAATACCGTTAGGAAAAATCCGGAAGAGGGCTAGAATCGGGAAGCCAGCGCTTATTCCAAAACCCGATTTAAATTTTTACTACAATTCTTTCTCGCCTTAAAACTATTGAAATCCCAATCAGTCTATTGGCAACGAAGTCGCGTTGATTCAAGAATCCATCGTTGTCAAGAGACTGACTCCACATATCCCCTTTTTACTCTTAAAAACCCGTGATACGTCAACAAAAAAAAAAATCTCCGCGAGATGCCCAAAAAAAATCATGACGCACCACTCCCATCCACACGGTTCTACGGAAATATCAAAATTTAAAAAAAATTATCGAGAACAAAAAAAATTAAGGAAGACTGGTCAAAAAAAAAAAAAAATAAAAAAAACAATGCTTGTGGCTGAGGTTCTGCCCGATTGAAGTTAACGTTAATTCCTCCCAATATAATACAAACCCGATCCTTGATAACGTGAACAGCAAGTAACACGAATACTTGACCAGTAAGTATTCAAAGTAAGGAGTAACCTGCGTGTTTGAAAGCTAATTCACAACCTCCAGTTATCAAGGAAAATACTATACAGACAGACTGAATTTACATTACGCGGCAAAAATTAAAATGAGCGATTCGTGAACCAAAAATTATTGTACCTCCAAAAATAATACGGTGACGACACAGTCCACCCGTACACGCAACAGCGTACTCAATAAATCCAAAACTATCTCAATAACTCAAAAATATCTCAAGATACAACAAAACTTGAGAAACCTCAATGCATTTCAGCTAATAATACAGTACAAATAATAACACACACTTAATAATCATGGCCATAACTCATAAGGGTGTACCAGACGCAGCCCTACACTATTAACGTTAAGAAATCACAAAAAAACATCCCCAAACGGGAATTCCAATACGTTAATAGGGCAGAGTGCTTCTGTTACAAAATTTCAAACATTTCCAAAGTATACTCAGCTGAAACACAGTAATTCTCGCCACACCCTGTAGCAACAGGTCTCAATTGATACAATAATTTTCACGCTACATCTTCCACGGATCGCTCCAAAATCGGCTCTTCAACCCTTACATGTGGGGGACAGGATAATCTCGAAAGCAGGATCCTCGCTCGAGAAAGAATACTCAATTTAGGCCCTTCCATGTTGCCACTAGATTTACAAAATACAAAGAAATATCTTACATTAGAACACTGAATTATTCAAAACTGATTAGCGGGTAATACTGTATAAAAGAAACATACCTCGGTGTTTTAGTGGCGAAACGTCGTAACTCAATTGCCATCTAGGGGTAGAAAACTCCTAATTCCGACGTAAGTCGCGTTTTGCATTCCCAAAACATGATGTATCACGTGCCTTTTCCGCTTAGCGAATCCACAGGTAACCAGCATTATCTTCTCAAATAATTTTCACAAAAACTTGTGGATTAAAATTTGGCACGTGTTACTGAGTCTCCACCCCTTAGGGAACTTCTATACTTCTTGAATTACGACATTGAAGAGACAAAATGGCATTTAACATTCCATTATATATGCCCCCCCTTCACCACTATAACTGTCTAATAGACACTAGACTCACGTGGGCAAAACCACGTGACTCAGACTGTTATCAAAACTGACAACATTCTGTCTTATCGGCGTTAAAAAAATCACGAATGTCAACATTGTATTTTTTTACAAGTGTAAGTATGTTCCTTATATACGTAAAACACGCTAATAGTCTGTAATTTCCAGGTTCTAATGAAGTATTCATACTCCAAAATGCAAAAGAATGTGATTATTCCCATGTGTCAAAATGACATAACCTAAAAGTTTTTGACAGAATACGAGAAATCAGATGTTAATTTATATTTCTGTAGCAAGAACGGCTACTTTTAAGTAGATTGTCAGGAGGCTAGTCAGTTGGTTTCGCAAAAATACACAATACTGTATCCTTTAATGAGAATAGCATAAGTTTTTGTACGTTAGGGTAGGTTACGTTAAGGTAGTTTTGTAAGCGGTGGTGTCAGCTAAAATAGGCCGTAACAGGCACCACGCATTTAGTTCCTACCCAAGATCCATAAACACGGTACCTCGTTTCGTCCTATTGTCTCATGTATTGACGCCCCGACCTACAAAATATCACGGTTCCTGACAAAAATCCTATCCAATGTTATAGGGCGTAACGAATATCACTTCAAGAACAGTTTTGAGTTCGTCGAGAAAGTAAGAGGTGTGAAGATCCCGGAAGATAAATAAATAAATAATAAAAACTGTTATACCCAAACTGTCCGATTATTATTTTTCAAACCCTGGGGAATCAAGTTTTATCTTTCAGGGTGTCTAGAGACGCCGTGCATAGTTCTACCTCGCCGCAACGCTAGCCGTGGCCGGTAGAAGTGGTTACTCCCCTATGGCTCAACCCCCCTGACTGAGTCAATCCCGCAACACCTTCTTGGATGTTAAATTAATAATAACCACCCTTAATAATGTGTTAGATAGAGCGATTAGGCTCTCACATCCGCGGTACAGGTGTGAAAACCTCAAAAAGGTGAGAAAAGCATTTTTAGACCATAGTTACCCCGCACACGTTATTAATGAGTCGATCCGGAGAAGAACTAGGGCAGCTTATAACAACAGAACCCCCAAGGAGACGGCCGACACAGAGGGAACATGCTATGTCAGTCTCTTGTCACAACGGGAGTGCTGAAAAGTATAAAAAGTTTTTTAAAAAACACGTTAAAAATCAGCGTGGCATTTTCCACTAATAACAAAAACGCGCGGAATTTCTCAACATTAAAAACGGCGATTCCTAAGTTAGAAGTATCTAATGTGGTATACAAAATTCCGTGCCAGGATTGTGCACTGTCTTATATAGGGACAACAAACCAGATTTTGAAAAAGCGATTATGTCAACATAAGTCAGACTGCTGTACTGCGGCACTGGCTGTACATACCAACACAACAAAACATAAATTTAACTACAACAGCGTAGAGATTCAGATAATGAACCACATAGGGGAAGACGTCTAATGTCAAAGATGCTGTTCATACAAACAGAGAGGAAGGGATGTGTAAACCGTAAAACAGATACTTTAGAATTAGACCCGGTTTATAAGACCTTGTTGTAGTATTAAATTTTGGGATTTTCCGTATGTTTTTACATCTTAATATTTGACATACATTCGCTTATCAATATATTACTTATTTTGGTTCATTCCTGCTTGGCGGTCAGTCACCTTTCACGTCATATTGTCTACGCCTGACGTGTTCGAGCGCTTTCGCACTTCATAGACGACTTGACGATGATAGGAGAGTGACGTGCCCCGCCAGTTCTTTAAATGGCTGCTGGCTTCAGTCGTACTGGACTCTAATACGACTCCCAACAGACTCTCAATGGACTCACAATAGTCCTCACTAGACTCTCAAGAGTTCCTGGCGGACACTCGCACACAACTCAATATCTCGGGACTCTTCCCGTGGCCTCAAAACTAAGTAAACTTAGTTTACAATTGACGGCCCATGCCGGTCTTCACACAAAACCAACTCGTCTCGTGTCCACGCCGTAAGTGACCACTCACCTATTCTCAAATGGTTCTGACACCACCTAAGGCGATACAGATCTTCCTGAAAATGTTGCACTCTGTCTCAATTTAGGCCCAAAATTTAATTTTAGTGAAAATAAAATAAAAAAAGACACAATTTTCGACGTAATAAAAAATACCGAATCAACAATTAAGACAAACAAAATAACTGACGCCCAAAACTTAAGACAAGACGTAAAAAGCTGTACTGCGACCCTTATACAACAGCACAAAAACAATAAACACACAAATACATTTTTCAACAATATTAATAGAGAGACACGTCACTTCCTTAAACAACACCCAAACATTATTGTCACAAATGCTGACAAAGGTTCAAAAACAGTAATATTAAACAAAACTGATTATGACACACAAACCACCGAAACACTGTAAGATGAATTGACAAAAAATTAAAATCTGACCCCACCAACAAAATACAAAAACAAAACAATGACTTAGTTAAAAAATGGCTTGAAATAGGACTAATTGACAAAATGACAAAACAAAAACTATCCACAACTAATGCAGTTCCCCCTAGAATTTATTTTTTACCTAAAATCCATAAACCAAGAATGCCTTACCGCCCCATAGTCTCCAGCATAAACTCCCCTACTTACACCTTGTCCAAATATCTAGCCAATATCCTCAACAACATTATAGGTAAAAAAAGATTCCAACGTAAAAAATTCCTTAGACTTCAAATCAAAAATAAAACATCTCACGATACCAGATAACCACATCTTAGCATCCCTTGACGTAATCTCTCTCTACACAAACACACCTGTGAACTTAGCCCTTGAAATTATTAAGAAAAAATGGACCGACATAGAACCTTACACGACATTGTCTAAAGAAGAATTTCAGACCGGCGTCAACTTCTGCCTACAAAACACTTATTTTAAACATGGTCAAGAATTCTATGCTCAAACTTTCGGTTGCGCAATGGGCAACCCTATATCCAGTTTAATTGCCAACATGGTATTAGAAGAATTAGAGGAAGAATGTTTAAACAAATTAAGCGAAAAACCTTTGTTCTACGGACGTTATGTTGACGACTTAGTACTGACTTACAAAAAAGATAAAATAGACGAACTGACAAATTCCTTCAACACCTTTCACCCACGATTACAATTCACACTCGAGACAGAACAAGACAATTCTATCCATTTCTTCGATATGACGCTTATAAGAAACACTGAAAACGGAAAAATAATAACAAACTGGTACCAAAAACCAACCCATAGTTGGCGCTATCTCAATTATTATTCAAACCACCCTAAGAACCAAAAAATAAACATTTTAAATAATACTATCGACAGAGCTCTAAAACTATCTGACGTCAGTTTTAGAAAAGAAAACATTAAAAAGGTTACCAGCGCGTTTTTAAACAACAACTTTCCCTTAAAACTTATCAAGAGACGTATTCAAGAAAGAACAAACCAAATATACAATACACATGACAACCGGACAGACATGAATGACAAAAAATACATAACACTCCCTTTTCACGATCCTAGTTTTAACCAATACAAAAAAGTATTTGAAAACCACAAGTTTTCAATAGCATTTACCACCAGCAACAATAACCAACAAAACTTTTCAAAATTAAAATGAAAAATTGAAAATCTCGATCAATCCAACCTAGTATACTCTATCCCATGTTCCTCCTGCCCTCGCACATATATAGGTACTACATCTCAAAAGCTAAGACACAGGATAACACAACACAAATCAGATGTAAGGCTTAAGCTTCAAAGTACTGCTCTTGCCATCCACGCTAATAAGTATAATCACAACTTCGACTACCTTAATGTCAAAATATTAGACAAAGAAAAAAATTGGGATAAAAGACTTACATCTGAAATGTTACATATACTCGACACACTAGGACAAAATGTTAACAAAAAGACAGACATTGACGATTTGAGCAAAATTTACCACCCCTTATTCAAAAATTTACACTAAACTTAAAATACATATTTCAATATATATCCATTCAATTTAACTTCCCGTAATATTCAAATTCAGACAGCGGTCATTGACCCTATATTTCATATGATACATTTTTTCAACAAGTTTAAACGTACCTTGATTACCAGATTACGATATTGCAATAAGAATTTTTATCACAGTCACCTGACATACATTACACGTACACAGTGAATTTTATTATTTTAAATCTTGACTTCCAATTTTTCAACTTGACAAAAATTTTGGACTTTTACCATCTGACCACAGTGTACCATGATTGCTTCTATCTACTGGTGAGTTTTTAATTCTATTATCAATATATTTACAAAACTACTATCACATCTACGTAAACTTTAATTATATTGTTAAAATCCTGTTATACCATTTCTTATATTAATATAAAATTGCAATTCTATGTATATAATTATTTTAGGCTGAAGATGCGTTAACTAATAAAACCTGAAACGTACCATGATACTTGTTTTTTAATTTTCCTAACTAATACTGACGATTAAAGAAGAACATTTTATATCTATATATATATATATATATAAGGAGAAATAATAGTTCTTATTTACTCGTCAAATTATATTAAAAAATATTATTACAAAATAATAATTTTATGAGACGTTTCGACTGGGACATCCAGTCATCTTCAGTCTATAAATAAAAAATATACAATTTTACAAAATTTATAAATCAGTCTTCAAAAAAATAATACAAATAAAATGTGAAAAACACTTAAAAATCACGTTAAAAAACATTAAAGAATTATAGATGATTAAAACAAAGTATTAAAATAATAAATAATAATAAATAAATGAATAAAAGTTAAAAAAGTTAAAAAATTTAAAAAAATTTAAAAAATTTTAAAAATGGCGCCTAGCACCATTTTGTGAGAGAAATAAAAAAAATTTTTCATATAAATTACCATTAGAAAAGATTACAAACAAGTACAAAGAGTCACAGAAAAATTATATGACATACAAAACTGTGTGACAAAAAGGAAGGAAGTGTTCTTAACTGGACAGACTTACCTAAAGTTAAAAAAAACCAAAACTAATTAAAAACTTCTAAACATATTTTAGCAGCTAGACCACTATGTGTACGTAGAAGTGTGACATGTTGTGTCAGAGCAGGCAAGTCCGTTACTGACATAACACCTAGACAGTCAGACGTCACAATGCTGATAAGCTAAAGACCAAATGTAACAAGAAAAAAGACAAACAGCTGATGTCTAAGAAATTAGTTTAAAATATGATTTATTTAACCCGACCGTGTCTGTTTTCTTGTTAACACATTTGTCTTTAGAGGAATGGATGTGTAGCATCTCTGAGATCATCCTTTTTTGAAAGTGGCTTTCTTTATCAAGAATTTTGACATTCTCATAATTAAAAATGTGGCCTGTCGTATTAGTGTGTACCGCTAAAGCTGTGCAATTGGGTTTCAATCTAACGTCACTTTTGTGCTGGTAAATGCGTTTCTTTAAAATTTGTTGTGTCGTTCCTATGTAGTTTTTATTACACCCATTACACGGTATTTCATAAACGACGTTTGAAGTTTCAAGTTTTGGGATATCGGCTTTAAGTTTGGAAAAATTACGGTTGTTATTGTTATCAGAGCTGAAGGCTAACTTAATATCATGTGTTTTAAAGATGTTTTTATAATGCAGGAATTGAGAATTGTGATATGGGAAGCTGAGGTAGTTGTTAGAATTGGCAATATTATTGGTTGGGTTTGTGTTATAGGCTGCCCATATTCTTTTTTTGATGCAATTATTAATTAGATTTGAAGGGTAATTGTTGATTTTAAATTCTTTTTTGATAATTTGAAAATTTTTAGTCCTGTATTTAGGATGGGACAGTTTGATAGCTCTATCCAACACATTGTTGAGGGTGTTAATTTTTAAAGACATAGGATGGTTAGATAAATAATTTAGGTATCGCCAACTGTGTGTACTTTTTTTGGAACCAATTAGTGATGATAGAATTGTCCTGTGAACGTATCAAAGCCACATCCATAAAAGCAAGCCTACCATTTTCTTCTTCCTCATGTGTAAAATTTAAACGGGGATGGAAGGAATTGAAACTATCTAGCAAGGTGTTAATTAAATGTTTAGGGTATATTAAAATTATATCGTCCACATATGTGTAGTATATAAGGGGAGAAGTTGATAAGTTTTTCAAACATTGGGATTCAAGTTCCTCCATGACAAGATTTGCTACAACACTGGAAATAGGACTGCCCATGGCACAACCATGTGTTTGAGCATACAATTTATCAAATGCTTTGAAATATGTATTATTCAGGCAAAATCTAGTACCTGTCAAGAACTCGGTTTTAGAAAGAGAAGTGAAATCTTGAATTTGGTCCCATTTTTCATCAATAATTTTAAGTGCCAGGTTAATAGGAATATTCGTATATAGTGATTCTACATCGAGCGAAAGCATAATATGATTATCTGGAATTCTGATGTTTCTGATGTTTTTGATAAATTCGAAACTATTTTTCACATTACTGTTGGTATGGCCTACAATATTGGATAAAATTTGAGATAGGAATTTTGACATTTTATATGTGGGAGAGTCTATACTGGAAACTATGGGACGTAGTGGAACATTAACTTTGTGTATTTTAGGCAAAAAAATAAATGCGTGGTGGGTTCGCATTGGTGATCAGAAGAGATTGTTTGGTTTTGTCACTAATGGATTTGTTGTTGAACCAAGTTTTAATAATAGAGTTATTTTCATTTTGTAATTTGGTGGTAGGATTACTTTTTATTAGCTTATACGTGTCAACATCGTCCAACAATGTGTTAGCTTTGGTGAGACATTCTTGTTTGTCTTGAACAACCGTGATGTTACCCTTATCCGCCTTGCTAACAAGAATTTCTGGATGGTCTTTTAAAAAAATGTTGGTTTCCTTGTTAATTTTATGAAAAAAGTTAATATTATTATTATTTTTGATTTTTTTATTATTATTAAGGTTAATTAATGTTTTAGTGTAGTTAGTGACTTTATCAATAAATTCTTGCCCGTCTTCAATCTTATATTGATGGATGGCTGTTTCTGTGCATTTAATTATGTTGTGTACTGTTGATTGTGTAAGTTTGGGTGGTTCAAAATTAAATTTTGGACCCAGGCTTCGACATAATTTCACGTTTGTTGGAAGGGCGGTGTTACTAATGTTTTTTATCCAATTGTCCTGCATTTGTATGGGTGGTTGGTTCTGCTGTTGTATACAAGAAAACTTATCCATGTGTCTGTTTGCTTGGGTCCAAAATTTAATTTTGAACCACCCAAACTTACACAATCAACAGTACACAACATAATTAAATGCACAGAAACAGCCATCCATCAATATAAGATTGAAGACGGGCAAGAATTGATTGATAAAGTCACTAACTACACTAAAACATTAATTAACCTTAATAATAATAAAAAAATCAAAAATAATAATAATATTAACTTTTTTCATAAAATTAACAAGGAAACCAACATTTTTTTAAAAGACCATCCAGAAATTCTTGTTAGCAAGGCGGATAAGGGTAACATCACGGTTGTTCAAGACAAACAAGAATATCTCACCAAAGCTAACACATTGTTGGACGATGTTGACACGTATAAGCTAATAAAAAGTAATCCTACCACCAAATTACAAAATGAAAATAACTCTATTATTAAAACTTGGTTCAACAACAAATCCATTAGTGACAAAACCAAACAATCTCTTCTGATCACCAATGCGAACCCACCACGCATTTATTTTTTGCCTAAAATACACAAAGTTAATGTTCCACTACGTCCCATAGTTTCCAGTATAGACTCTCCCACATATAAAATGTCAAAATTCCTATCTCAAATTTTATCCAATATTGTAGGCCATACCAACAGTAATGTGAAAAATAGTTTCGAATTTGTCAAAAACATCAGAAACATCAGAATTCCAGATAATCATATTATGCTTTCGCTCGATGTAGAATCACTATATACGAATATTCCTATTAACCTGGCACTTAAAATTATTGATGAAAAATGGGACCAAATTCAAGTTTTCACTTCTCTTTCTAAAACCGAGTTCTTGACAGGTACTAGATTTTGCCTGAATAATACATATTTCAAAGCATTTGATAAATTGTATGCTCAAACACATGGTTGTGCCATGGGCAGTCCTATTTCCAGTGTTGTAGCAAATCTTGTCATGGAGGAACTTGAATCCCAATGTTTGAAAAACTTATCAACTTCTCCCCTTAAATACTACAGATATGTGGACGATATAATTTTAATATACCCTAAACATTTAATTAACACCTTGCTAGATAGTTTCAATTCCTTCCATCCCCGTTTAAATTTTACACATGAGGAAGAAGAAAATGGTAGGCTTGCTTTTATGGATGTGGCTTTGATACGTTCACAGGACAATTCTATCATCACTAATTGGTTCCAAAAAAGTACCCACAGTTGGCGATACCTAAATTATTTATCTAACCATCCTATGTCTTTAAAAATTAACACCCTCAACAATGTGTTGGATAGAGCTATCAAACTGTCCCATCCTAAATACAGGACTAAAAATTTTCAAATTATCAAAAAAGAATTTAAAATCAACAATTACCCTTCAAATCTAATTAATAATTGCATCAAAAAAAGAATATGGGCAGCCTATAACACAAACCCAACCAATAATATTGCCAATTCTAACAACTACCTCAGCTTCCCATATCACAATTCTCAATTCCTGCATTATAAAAACATCTTTAAAACACATGATATTAAGTTAGCCTTCAGCTCTGATAACAATAACAACCGTAATTTTTCCAAACTTAAAGCCGATATCCCAAAACTTGAAACTTCAAACGTCGTTTATGAAATACCGTGTAATGGGTGTAATAAAAACTACATAGGAACGACACAACAAATTTTAAAGAAACGCATTTACCAGCACAAAAGTGACGTTAGATTGAAACCCAATTGCACAGCTTTAGCGGTACACACTAATACGACAGGCCACATTTTTAATTATGAGAATGTCAAAATTCTTGATAAAGAAAGCCACTTTCAAAAAAGGATGATCTCAGAGATGCTACACATCCATTCCTCTAAAGACAAATGTGTTAACAAGAAAACAGACACGGTCGGGTTAAATAAATCATATTTTAAACTAATTTCTTAGACATCAGCTGTTTGTCTTTTTTCTTGTTACATTTGGTCTTTAGCTTATCAGCATTGTGACGTCTGACTGTCTAGGTGTTATGTCAGTAACGGGCTTGCCTGCTCTGACACAACATGTCACACTTCTACGTACACATAGTGGTCTAGCTGCTAAAATATGTTTAGAAGTTTTTAATTAGTTTTGGTTTTTTTTTTACTTTAGGTAAGTCTGTCCAGTTAAGAACACTTCCTTCCTTTTTGTCACACAGTTTTGTATGTCATATAATTTTTCTGTGACTCTTTGTACTTGTTTGTAATCTTTTCTAATGGTAATTTATATGAAAAAATTTTTTTATTTCTCTCACAAAATGGTGCTAGGCGCCATTTTTAAAATTTTTTAAATTTTTTTAAATTTTTTAACTTTTTTAACTTTTATTCATTTATTTATTATTATTTATTATTTTAATACTTTGTTTTAATCATCTATAATTCTTTAATGTTTTTTAACGTGATTTTTAAGTGTTTTTCACATTTTATTTATATTATTTTTTTGAAGACTGATTTATAAATTTTGTAAAATTGTATATTTTTTATTTATAGACTGAAGATGACTGGATGTCCCAGTCGAAACGTCTCATAAAATTATTATTTTGTAATAATATTTTTTAATATAATTTGACGAGTAAATAAGAACTATTATTTCTCCTCATATCATTTTTCGTCAAGAACCATATTTCTATATATATATATATATATATTTGGTTTTATTTGAACTCCCATATATGGTTTTATTTGAAACCGTATATGGAGTATATTAGACCAGAGAGATGGCTAATATATTCAGGTTATTGCCCCTTTATGGTGGCGATACTCGCAAAACACTGAGTAGTGCGGGTAACATATATCGACCGTTGGGTTAGAATCATCGATTTCTGGAAATATGTCACGTGATGGATCAACCGAATGGGTGGTGTCAGAACCATTTGAGAATAGGTGAGTGGTCACTCACGGCGTGGACACGAGACGAGTTGGTTTTGTGTGAAGACCGGCATGGGCCGTCAATTGTAAACTAAGTTTACTTAGTTTTGAGGCCACGGGAAGGGTCCCGAGATATTGAGTTGTGTGCGGGTGTCCGCCAGGAACTCTTGAGAGTCTAGTGAGGACTATTGTGAGTCCATTGAGAGTCTTTTGGGAGTCGTATTAGAGTCCAGTACGACTGAAGCCAGCAGCCATTTAAAGAACTGGCGGGGCACTTCACTCTCCTATCATCGTCAAGTCGTCTATGAAGTGCGAAAGCGCTCGAACACGTCAGGCGTAGACAATATGACGTGAAAGGTGACTGACCGCCAAGCAGGAATGAACCAAAATAAGTAATATATTGATATGCGAATGTATGTCAAATATTAAGATGTAAAAACATACTATATATAATAAATGTGTCTCTTCTTTAATCGTCAAATAGGTAGGAAAAAAATAATAAGTTAGTTTAACTCATTGCGACGTTTCGCATATATTAGTTTTATGCATCTTCAGCCTAGAATTACATATTATCTTAGAGAACAATAATTAAATCTAAAATACAAATAATGTAAATGGTCTTAAAAATATCAAATATGGGTTTGTAAAGAGCAAGACCCAGAAGGAACTGCAGACCATGGGCCCCAGCGGTGAGTAAAGTGAAAAAACATATTGTAATAAATAAGAAAAAACTAACCTTTGATATGCAGTTATCATCAGCGGCCGATGTAATGGACAGACATTATAAAATACGGTGGTCGTTGTAATAAAAAAATTAGTATAAAAATAAAATTAAAAAAAATTTATTCAATTTTTATTCAAACCACCCTAAGAACCAAAAAATAAATATCTTAGATAATACTATCGACAGAGCTCTAAAACTATCTGACGTTAGTTTTAGAAAAGAAAACCTTAAAAAGGTTACCAGCGCGTTCTTAAGCAACAACTTTCCCTTAAAACTTATTAAGAGACGTATTCAAGAAAGAACAAACAAAATATACAATACACATGACAACCGGACAGACATGAATGACAAAAAATACATAACACTCCTTTTTCACGATCCTAGTTTTAACCAATATAAAAAAGTATTTGATCGCCACAATTTATCAATAGCATTTACCACTAACAACAATAACCAACAAAACTTTTCAAAATT
This sequence comes from Liopterus haemorrhoidalis, assembly GCA_963971575.1. NCBI lineage: Eukaryota > Metazoa > Arthropoda > Insecta > Coleoptera > Dytiscidae > Liopterus > Liopterus haemorrhoidalis. The sequence goes on along the minus strand of OZ020622.1, from coordinate 29,481,750 downwards.
AAAATCAAAAATTGAAAATCTAGATCAATCCAACCTAGTATACTCTATCCCATGTTTTTCCTGCCCTCGCACATATATAGGTACTACATCTCAAAAGCTAAGACACAGGATAACCCAACACAAATCAGATGTAAGGCTCAAGCCTCAAAGTACTGCTCTTGTCATCCACGCCACTAAGTATAATCACAATTTCGACTACCTTAATGTCAAAATATTAGACAAAGAAAAAAATTGGGATAAAAGACTTACATCTGAAATGTTACATATACTCGACACACTAGGACAAAACGTAAACAAAAAGACAGACATTGACGATTTGAGCAAAATTTACCACCCCTTATTCAAAAATTTACACTAAACTTAAAATACATATTTCAATAAAATATCCATTCAATTTAACTTCCCGTATATATTCAAATTCAGACAGCGGCCATTGACCCCATATCTCCTATCATATATTTTTTCTACAAGTTTAAACGTACCTTGATTACCAGATTAGTATATTGCAATAAGATTTTTTATCACAGTCACCTGACATACATATACACGTACACAGTGAATTTTATTATTTTTAATTCTTGACTTCCAATTTTTTAACTTTTGACCAAAATTTTGGACTTTAACCAACTGACCACTGTTTACTTCTATCTTCTGGTGAGTTTTTAATTCTATTATCAATATATTTACAAAACTACAATTATATCTACCTAAACTTTGATTATCTTGTTAAAATCCAGTTATACCATTTCTCATATTAATATAAAATTGTAATTCTATGTATATAATTACATAATTATTTTAGGCTGAAGATGCGTTGACTAATAAACGCGAAACGTACCATAAATCTTGTTTTTTAATTTTCCTAAACAAAAAACTGACGATTAAAGAACATTTTATAACTGAATATTACTCGTCAATAATTTACATCTATATATATACATATATATATATATATATATATATATATATATATACCCAGCACGGAGAATTTTTGATCTTCTGTTGAGGCACTATCTTAGGAAATTATTTGGGAAAAAGAAGTAAAGCGAAGGATAATGCAATTATTTCATAATTGATCCAATATTTCGTTTATTCTTCATAAACTTTATCAAGGATTTCTATAACAAAATGAACCGGTCATAAAAGCAAACACAAACTGTACAATTCCCTTACCGAAATAGTTAAGCATGTCGCCAAGATGTAATATAAGTAAGTGAAGTTAGACCCATGGTGTCCAGAACAGTAAAAGAGTTGTTAAGAAACACTTGAATACATCAAATATTGAAGAAAACAAGTTAAGATGTTAAGGCAGATATGACGCCATATTAGTTACTGAGTCACATGACTTGATACGCAAGGCATTGTGGTTATGCCAGTAACAAGAAGAAAACTTCCTACTTCTAACCCCGGGAAAATATGAAATGTTTGACATCCCATGGATGTAAACAAGTAAAACTCCTACGAGGAGAAAAGTATAAAGTGTAAAAAAGTCCATTTGGAAAATAATTTAAAGGAAGGTAGTAAAACAAGGATGGAGATAACCCACTAAATGTAAAAAATGGAAGAACCGCACCAAAAATTCACCTGACACTTTTAAATGTTAACAAAAACGAGTAAATGTCATGTAAGCTTTCCGTATCGGTTCTGGCATTCAGCACATTATGGAAGTGGTTAATGTAACACATTTCATAAAAAAATCTTTTTGAATCGTTGGGAAATCTATCCAACACCTTAGGATTATCAAAATCCACAACATGATTAGTAGATGCTACATGCGTAGCTAAGGTACATTTTTGGGGATTAACCCGGCAATCTGATTTATGTTGTGTGATCCGATTTCTAAGTTTTTGGATTGAACTTCCCACATATACCTGTTCACAAGAACAGTTTAACATGTAAATAGTGTTTTTTGTCGATAAGTGGTCAATCTTCTGTTTCAATTTTGTATTGATAACTGAAAGTTTCTTTAAGGGTTTATCGGCTATTATTAGGTTATCTAATCTAAGTACTCTTTTAATACTGTTAGACATATGACCCATGTAGGTTAATGCCCTATATTTAATAGGTTCGATAGAAGATGTACTGGACCCATGTAGTTCAGGATTCCTATTACGGGAACTGGGTTCATCAGTATTTATATTGAATAAAAGTTTGTAGATTAAATGTTTAGGGTAAGAGTTTTCTATGAAAATTTTGGCAAGTTTAAGTAAGTTTTTTTGTATTAGTGATTCGTCCGAAATTTTAATAACCCTATATTTCATGGTTTTTACCAACGCAATTTTGTATTTTAAAGGATGAAAAGAGTGAAAATTAAGATAACGGCCAGAAAAAGTTTTTTTAGTGTACCAATCGAACCTAAGTACGTTTTGAGGATCTCTAAATGCATAGGTGTCTAAAAACGGAACCCCTTTTTTAAGAACATCTTCTTTTTCAACAGTGAACTGTAAAGAAGGGTGGTATTGGTTAAATATGTTTAATGTAACATCTACCTTATCTTCCGGGACTGCTAAAAGTAGATCATCTACATATTTTTTAATGAAAGGGATTTCAAAATCAAGTTTTTCAGTCACCTTTTTAAGTAGAGTATCCATAACGAATTGTGATAAGATTGGACTCAAGGCTGAACCCATAGGTAGCCCTTTGTTTTGCAAGAAAAATTTATTATCGTAAACAAAATAGCAGGAACGATACAGCGTTTCCATGATCTCGATAAATTTTGATTTACTAATTTTAGTAATTTTTTTAATCTTTGGCCATCTAAGTTGGATTTCGTTGGCAATAAGGTCCCATGTAATGCTTGGGAATAAGGACACTACATCCAGGCTAATGAGCCTGTAGTTATCAGGAAGAACAGTGCCTTTTAAGTCCCTAACTAAGTCAAAGGAGTTGTTGACATAATATGGATTGTCTGTATCATATGTTTTTTTAAGAATGTTCGTAATGAAGAAGGTAAGTTTTTTGAAAGGTCCGTCTGAACCGTCAATTATATGCCTTAACGGCAATTGATCTTTATGGATTTTAACGTTTGCGAACACTCTAGGTGGTAACGCGTTATGTTCTTTGAGATCCCTACTCTCCGTATCTGAAATGTATTGTTTTAATTTTAAAGTCGAAATGATTTTGTTGTTAGAATTTTGAAACGAAGTGGTAGGGTCTCTAGGAAGTAAAGAGTACGTACCTTCTTCGTTAAGAATCCCTTCTAATCTGTCCTCGTAGTCCTGTTTATTCATTAAGACAGAAGTTTGGCCCTTATCAGCACGTAACAAAATGACTTGATTATTATTTTTAAGAAAGGTTTTAGACCGAATGTATTGTTGGTGTAACGTGTTATATTTACTATCCACTACGTTGTGGGTGCCCTTAAAATAGTTGGTGAGTAGGTTAGTGACTTGTGCCCTCTTGGTATTTTTACTATTATCATCATGGAGAGCTAATATTTCTTCGACCTCACCTAATACTTTAAAAACATCCACCTCGCTGTGGTCAATAGGTAAGGAGAATCTACTACCCAAACTTAAAAAACCGGAAATTTCTGTAGGAACATCCGTATTGGAAATGTTCATAAACCAACTATCTAAAGTCTTGATTTTATTGTTACAAGAGAAATCATTTTTGACCCTAATGAACTTGTTATGCAATCTATGCTTATTTTTATTCGTGATTTTGTTAAATGCAGCTTGCTGCTTAGCGAAAAACCGGTTATGTAAGTAATAAGGCAAAGATTCCACAACCCGTCCCTTAAGGTCGAAAATTTTTCTTTCCAGTGTTTTAATTTCGGAATGTACATTGTTAATTTCCAACGATAACAAACTGTGCCTCAACCTGTTATTAAACTGATGAAAGTCCTTGTTAGTATTCCCAAAGTTATCGCACATTAGACACTTTATATGCTTCTCGTAAGCTCGAACATGTTGCGGAGAGATCTTCTGTTGTCTACATTTTATAAGGAACGTCCTTCTTGTTATTGATTTGGATAGTTTTTTGTTTTCTTTGATGTATTTCTTCATGCACTTCATCACTGTTATGGTGACGGACTAATTATGGTGAAACAGTGATGAAGTGCATGAAGAAATACATCAAAGAAAACAAAAAACTATCCAAATCAATAACAAGAAGGACGTTCCTTATAAAATGTAGACAACAGAAGATCTCTCCGCAACATGTTCGAGCTTACGAGAAGCATATAAAGTGTCTAATGTGCGATAACTTTGGGAATACTAACAAGGACTTTCATCAGTTTAATAACAGGTTGAGGCACAGTTTGTTATCGTTGGAAATTAACAATGTACATTCCGAAATTAAAACACTGGAAAGAAAAATTTTCGACCTTAAGGGACGGGTTGTGGAATCTTTGCCTTATTACTTACATAACCGGTTTTTCGCTAAGCAGCAAGCTGCATTTAACAAAATCACGAATAAAAATAAGCATAGATTGCATAACAAGTTCATTAGGGTCAAAAATGATTTCTCTTGTAACAATAAAATCAAGACTTTAGATAGTTGGTTTATGAACATTTCCAATACGGATGTTCCTACAGAAATTTCCGGTTTTTTAAGTTTGGGTAGTAGATTCTCCTTACCTATTGACCACAGCGAGGTGGATGTTTTTAAAGTATTAGGTGAGGTCGAAGAAATATTAGCTCTCCATGATGATAATAGTAAAAATACCAAGAGGGCACAAGTCACTAACCTACTCACCAACTATTTTAAGGGCACCCACAACGTAGTGGATAGTAAATATAACACGTTACACCAACAATACATTCGGTCTAAAACCTTTCTTAAAAATAATAATCAAGTCATTTTGTTACGTGCTGATAAGGGCCAAACTTCTGTCTTAATGAATAAACAGGACTACGAGGACAGATTAGAAGGGATTCTTAACGAAGAAGGTACGTACTCTTTACTTCCTAGAGACCCTACCACTTCGTTTCAAAATTCTAACAACAAAATCATTTCGACTTTAAAATTAAAACAATACATTTCAGATACGGAGAGTAGGGATCTCAAAGAACATAACGCGTTACCACCTAGAGTGTTCGCAAACGTTAAAATCCATAAAGATCAATTGCCGTTAAGGCATATAATTGACGGTTCAGACGGACCTTTCAAAAAACTTACCTTCTTCATTACGAACATTCTTAAAAAAACATATGATACAGACAATCCATATTATGTCAACAACTCCTTTGACTTAGTTAGGGACTTAAAAGGCACTGTTCTTCCTGATAACTACAGGCTCATTAGCCTGGATGTAGTGTCCTTATTCCCAAGCATTACATGGGACCTTATTGCCAACGAAATCCAACTTAGATGGCCAAAGATTAAAAAAATTACTAAAATTAGTAAATCAAAATTTATCGAGATCATGGAAACGCTGTATCGTTCCTGCTATTTTGTTTACGATAATAAATTTTTCTTGCAAAACAAAGGGCTACCTATGGGTTCAGCCTTGAGTCCAATCTTATCACAATTCGTTATGGATACTCTACTTAAAAAGGTGACTGAAAAACTTGATTTTGAAATCCCTTTCATTAAAAAATATGTAGATGATCTACTTTTAGCAGTCCCGGAAGATAAGGTAGATGTTACATTAAACATATTTAACCAATACCACCCTTCTTTACAGTTCACTGTTGAAAAAGAAGATGTTCTTAAAAAAGGGGTTCCGTTTTTAGACACCTATGCATTTAGAGATCCTCAAAACGTACTTAGGTTCGATTGGTACACTAAAAAAACTTTTTCTGGCCGTTATCTTAATTTTCACTCTTTTCATCCTTTAAAATACAAAATTGCGTTGGTAAAAACCATGAAATATAGGGTTATTAAAATTTCGGACGAATCACTAATACAAAAAAACTTACTTAAACTTGCCAAAATTTTCATAGAAAACTCTTACCCTAAACATTTAATCTACAAACTTTTATTCAATATAAATACTGATGAACCCAGTTCCCGTAATAGGAATCCTGAACTACATGGGTCCAGTACATCTTCTATCGAACCTATTAAATATAGGGCATTAACCTACATGGGTCATATGTCTAACAGTATTAAAAGAGTACTTAGATTAGATAACCTAATAATAGCCGATAAACCCTTAAAGAAACTTTCAGTTATCAATACAAAATTGAAACAGAAGATTGACCACTTATCGACAAAAAACACTATTTACATGTTAAACTGTTCTTGTGAACAGGTATATGTGGGAAGTTCAATCCAAAAACTTAGAAATCGGATCACACAACATAAATCAGATTGCCGGGTTAATCCCCAAAAATGTACCTTAGCTACGCATGTAGCATCTACTAATCATGTTGTGGATTTTGATAATCCTAAGGTGTTGGATAGATTTCCCAACGATTCAAAAAGATTTTTTTATGAAATGTGTTACATTAACCACTTCCATAATGTGCTGAATGCCAGAACCGATACGGAAAGCTTACATGACATTTACTCGTTTTTGTTAACATTTAAAAGTGTCAGGTGAATTTTTGGTGCGGTTCTTCCATTTTTTACATTTAGTGGGTTATCTCCATCCTTGTTTTACTACCTTCCTTTAAATTATTTTCCAAATGGACTTTTTTACACTTTATACTTTTCTCCTCGTAGGAGTTTTACTTGTTTACATCCATGGGATGTCAAACATTTCATATTTTCCCGGGGTTAGAAGTAGGAAGTTTTCTTCTTGTTACTGGCATAACCACAATGCCTTGCGTATCAAGTCATGTGACTCAGTAACTAATATGGCGTCATATCTGCCTTAACATCTTAACTTGTTTTCTTCAATATTTGATGTATTCAAGTGTTTCTTAACAACTCTTTTACTGTTCTGGACACCATGGGTCTAACTTCACTTACTTATATTACATCTTGGCGACATGCTTAACTATTTCGGTAAGGGAATTGTACAGTTTGTGTTTGCTTTTATGACCGGTTCATTTTGTTATAGAAATCCTTGATAAAGTTTATGAAGAATAAACGAAATATTGGATCAATTATGAAATAATTGCATTATCCTTCGCTTTACTTCTTTTTCCCAAATAATTTCCTAATATATATATATATATATATATATATATATATATATATATTGTAACGGTTTTATTTGGAACCGTATATTGGAATATATTAGATCACAGAGATGGCTAATATATTCAGGTTATCGCCCCTTTATGGTGGCGATACTCGCAAAACACCGCCGTTGTGCGGGTAGCATATATCGACCGTTTGGTTAGAATTATTGAATTGATCACGTGATGGGAGAACATAATAGGTGATAAAGAACAATATTGAGAATAGGTGAGTGGTCACTACGGCGTGAGCAAGTGTTGCAGGCGATTTCTCGTGTTGGGTGCTTCACACCCCACACTATCGCATAGGGATTGAATTAGCATGTTCCGCGTCATCGTTTGAGACCCGTAAATCACCTTTTTTTTCGCGTATTTCGCGAGTTAGCTCGCGGAATGCGCAGAAACGCCTACGCATTCCGCTGCCACTACTACTATCAATCTTCCCACTTTCCCTAACCAACAACTCAAAATCATATAAAACAATCGAGAAGAATTCTAATTCTTCAGTATACTCTGGTTTCTCTGCCGTTTCATCTCTGGCTGTTCTCTGCCGATCTTCACTGGCTATTTCTTTGCCGCTGGCTTTTTCCTGCCGAAAACCAACGAAAAGTTCTACGATTATCTCGCTATTTCCTGCGAGAACCCGACGCAACGAAAATAACTTAGAAAAAGCGCAACGTAAAAATAACTTTTTGACATCGAAGAACTTAGAATCATTTTATCAGTGTAGAGTCAGTGCAACAACTTAGAACCATTTTTCCAATCATCTCCTAACTTCACCGACATTTTCAAACACATTTCGACGCCGTGCGCCGTTCTCCTACCGCCGTCGCGACGCTCTACGATGACCGCCGCTCCGACGCTCAACGCCACGACGCTCGCCGCTCAACCAGTGCCGACGCCCCTCAATTCCTTGACGGCCACACTGGCACCACCCCGTCACAGAGGCCAGGCCGCCCACCGTCGCTACCAACTGCGATGCGCGTATCGCGCTGCCTACGCATCATCGACGTCCAGCCAGCATACTCCACAGTCTCTCTTAAGGTACGGGTGTACCTCCAGCGAACCGCCGACCCAAGAGCACGGCTGTTTCAAACCAAACCGACGCCCGCCGGCCGCGACGCTCAACGAGTCCAAACCAACAGTACCAGCACTTCCACGGCTACTGGTGAGGATTCCGTGGCCAAGCATCGTCACGCACCAGTACCCGCCACGTACAACACCGACGCTTGCCTCTAGCAAGCCGTCCATCTTTTCGCCGCCTTCGACGCCGCCGACAACCGGTCGCCCGACGTGTAGGCTCACGCCGTCATCACCGTTTATTTTGACATTCGCCCCGGTTACCCCGAGAACACCGGTAATTCCGACGCCTGACGCCGCGACGCTCTCTAAGCGCCGCATCGCAACGCTCTTCGTTGAATTATACGGCGCCGAGACGCCCAAGCAGAAGAGGAGAAAGACGCGACCGACGACGCCTATCGCCTCGCCGGCTTCCAACTTTTCCTTCCAACCGCCAAGAGTGGCAGCATCCAGGAGCCGTCCGTTGTCCACGGAATAGCCACCAAGTTTACCCCTAGAGAATCTATGGTGTTCCCTCTTTGTATTACGGGATTGTTGTTATTTATTGTCTCCAGGTGTCGAACTGTACGTAAGTACGTTGCTAGTTTAGTATTTATTTGTTGTATTGGAGCCGCGAGCTCTGTTTTGTACTATTCGTGGAGTAATCCATGCGAAGTGGATACTTGTACCTAAGTGTACTACCCATCTATTCCCAGCCTGGTTGTGTATGTGTGTACATTAACCTTCTCCACCGTAGGCACGAGGGGTCCATGGAACAAGGCAGACGAGTTATATTAGTATCAGAGTTTGAGGTTGTCCGGAGTATTGTTTCGTAACATCCACGTAGAGATATTGAGTAACGTAACCACGGATGTTGGTGACACCAAGATCGACATTGTGAGTAGTTAAGTTTAAGTTCAGTATTATTGTATCATTACGATAGTAATAAGTTCACCAGGGACAGATCAGTTTAGTCTCTGTAGATAGCCACTTCGGAGAGGTTACGTTCCTCCATGATTTGTTGTGCCCGTCTCGGGACAAACTATTACACGAAGTCGGCGGAAAGACAATTTACTGTGTCCTCTTACGAGGTGTATTGTTCACATCAACCCCATCTTATTATTGATGTTACTTTATTTACGATTAACTATAGTTTCAATTAATTAAGCGTCTGTGTCTTATTGTATGCTTAACCCGTACAAGTCCTGTCACACAAAAGTCAAGTCAATCTCCAATTACGAGCGTATGTCGCTGAGGGGCACCTCCCTTTCTCTTCCAGGAGCGGAAGGCGTAGAGGTAGGTGACCGATTTGTATTATTTTGGGTAGTCGTAGACAAGAGCAATAGACCATTGCTAGTGAGCGCAGTGGACACTTCGAGGGCTGGGGACAGGATAGGTAAATATGTCCTGCCCCAGGTATTGATAAATATCCGGGATATTTACTGGCGCTCTATATAAATCTTTACCCCCCCTCCCCCTTCTCAACGACTCTGAGCTAGTGCGCGGATGAGTTTCCTTGAAGTGTACATACAGGGATTGCGTCATAAATGGCTAAGCAACGTGGGGCGTGATTAGTTTTTCAGCTTGATTAGTTTTTCAGGCTATTAGTTTCGAGAAAAGTTAGGACGCACATTTTTTATGGGCGCAGGTTTTTGTTAAGTTTTGAGAAACTTTTGAGATGACTTCAGTACAGGCATAAATCAGAGACGTTTTCATATGAACTACTGTTGAAAAATTTTGGACTTGGGAAAGTTTAGTTTTGGATAGTCAGATCCGAACTTAGGAAGATTTAGTTTTGGATAATCAGACCCGAACTTAGGAAAATTCTATTGAGAATTAGGGCTTTGTCAGGATGGAGCCTGAATATTTTTCCGGAGAAGAACTGGAGTACGAGCTGAGAGCGCGTGGTGTATCCGAAGCCCGCTTGTCGACATTATCAGTGTTAGGGATGCGACGTATGTTGCAAAAGTTTTTGAACGATGAGTCTGTGGAAGAACTTCCGGATAAGTTCATAGTAATTTTGGATGTAACTACGGAAATAGCGACGTGTCGCAGAGAAATTGAGGCTCTTGAGTCTGAACATTTTTCAGAAGGGTCGGGCTCACAGGAGAACCAGAAACACTATAGCGTGTTAACACATTTGATTGGCCGTCTAGGGCGAATTAAAGCAACGGAAGAGGGACAATCTTCAGTGATTAAGTAATTAAGGTTGCGATTACGTAATGTTGAAAGATCCTTGTTAATAACGATAGGGAAAGGCGACGCAGGGAGGGTGTCAATAGTGAATGAGGCTACAAGCTTCGGTAGAACGAAGGTTTATATTTATAAATGGGATCTTAGGTTTTCGGGAGATGATAGTGGACTTTTTGGAACGAGTAAGCGAGTACCAAGAGTCACGCGGAGCTACAACGTTGGATTTATTCCATTCCGCATCAGAATTGCTTACAGGACCAGCTTTGATTTGGTATAGGTCAGTTAGGACGAGAGTGACTAGTTGGGAACACTTAGTTGAGTGTCTAAGGGAGCAGTATCAACCCTTAGATTACGAGTTTGAGTTGTGGCAAGAGAATCGAGGAAGGGCACAGTGTCCTCGGGAACGCATAGGAGATTTCGTGGCTAGCATGCGGAATTTATTGGCTAGGTTACCGTCCCCCGTGGCGGAAGGCGAACAATTACAAGTTGTTCGGCGCAATCTAAAGCCCTTGTATTGGCCGTCGTCTAGAGGAGACACAATACTTAGCGGAAAAACACCAGCCACCCCAGAGGACTAACCCTCTCCTAGAACCAGATCTAGGTGGATTCACCGCCACCCAGGGTCCTAATCATCCTAAAGATAGGACTAGGAAAGCAAGGTTTTGCGTAGTCGAGGAGAATCGAGATTCTCCTATAGTTAATTCCGTTTGCTGGAACTGTGACCAGCGAGGTTATAGATTTAATGATTGTGACGTGACGCCGCGTCGTAAGTTTTGCTATGGTTGCGGAACGAAGGAGGTGCACAAGGCACATTGTCCGCGATGCACTCTTCGTTGCCTTTAATACCAACATGTCCCGGTATCCAAAACAGCTCTACTCTCACATTCTGAGCATTCAGATTGTAGAGTAGTAACCGGATCTTTAGTACAAGAGGACGCACTGGATCTGGATCTTGGATACTGTTCAGAGCGCTCAGCGAGTCCGTCAAGATAACACTTGACCGACTTTGCTCTGACGAAACAAAACACAGGGCCTTGAAAATAGCGTAAAGCTCAGCAGTGTACACACCCGTTATGGAGTGCAGACGGTACTGAAACGGTTGGCGTGGATTCAAAACAACGAACGCACAACCAACCCTGGTTCCGGATTTTGATCCGTCAGTAAAAATGACAGTATCCTTGAACCTAGGGACCAGTGTTCTTTGTAACTCATGTTGGTATTCGATAGGCAACGTAGTATCTTTATCAAACCTAGTTAATGTGAGGTTCACAAGTGGACGCGGTAGCGTCCATGGTGGAACAGCACACAAAACGAAACTTGCCACTTCAGGCATATTAAAATCAATATCGCTCAAAATGTCGAAAGTCCTCAGACCAAAAGGCCTATTGGCTCTTGGTTTTCTGTCATAAATCTCTGTATGCCTATTTTGTAGAATAGGGTCATACGCGGGATGATCTGGCTTGGCACTGAGTGTAGCCATATGCCACAAGGATAGAATTTTACGACGATTGTACAGTGACGGTTCGCCTGCTTTACACTGCAGGCTTAGTATTGGACTGGTGCGAAATGCACCTGTGGCCAATCTAACCCCAGTGTGATGTACAGTGTCAAGAATTCGTATCTCTTGGTGTTTAGCTGACCCATAAGTTAGACATCCATACTAGAGCGCACTAGAGAACGATATAAACGCAACATGACAATGCGGTCTGCACCCCTTGTCTTGTGACTGAGGACGCGCAACAAATTGAGCGACTTTTGGCATTTTTTCTTGACGGACAAAAAATGTGCCGACTATCGAACACGAGACCCAGAAATCTGGCAGTATCGGCAAATGGTAACTGTGCTCCATTTAGTGTGAGTGTAGGGTTGGGATGTACACCCCTTTTCCTACTAAAATGGACACATACAGTTTTGCTGGTCGAGAATTTAAAGCCATTTTCGGTTGCCCATGTATCGAGACGATTGATAGTCAGCTGAAGCTGACGTTCGATTGTACTAGTCTTTTGTCCGGCGACAAAGATACCAATCTCGTCGACAAATATCGAACTCTGTACAGGTAATCGAATACATGAAGCTGCACCGTTAATGGCAATTAAAAATAGCGTAACGCTCAGTATGGAGCCCTGTGGGACCCCATTGTCCAGTGCGAACATTTGTGACAGGGTATTTCCGATCCGCACCCTGAAGCGCCGGTTCGACATGAAGTCTTTTATAAAGAACATCAAGCGTCCCCGGAGACCCCAGGAATGCAGAGTACGGAGAATACCATAAATCCATGCAGTGTCATAGGCTTTCTCAATATCGAAAAACACAGCTACCAGGTGTTTGTTTTCAACGAAAGCATTCCTGATAGCTGTCTCTAGTCTGACCAGATGATCTGCTGTTGAGCGGTGACGGCGAAAGCCGCACTGTGTGTTGGCCAGCCAGTCGTTTGATTCTAAAAACCAAATCAGACGCTTGCTGATCATTCGCTCCATGAGCTTGCAGAGACAACTGGTCAGTGATATTGGTCTATAGCTAGAGGGCAAGTGTTTATCTTTCCCGACTTTGGGGATAGGAATTATATGAGATTCCTTCCACTTATTCGGGCACTTGCCCTCAGTCCATATCCTATTATAGACATTCAAAAGCCTCGACTTAGATGATTCCAGAAGATTTCGGATCATACGATAATGTATCGCATCTGGACCAGGAGAGCTATCCTTACACTTTGACATCGCGCTATCTAGCTCTTCACGAGAGACAAGCAGGTTGTATACCTCGTCATTCCTAGAAAAGAAATTTATAGGTATAGATTCGAGGCCTGTTTTGCGAGTTAAAAACTCGGGTGAATAATGTTCAGAGCTAGAATTGAACGCAAAATTAGATGCCAAAGTGTTAGCAATTTCGACCGCTGAGGTAACTACGTTACCATTTACCGATAGACCAGCAATGGCTGTAGCTGTATTTAGACCGGATATTTTCCGGACCTTCTCCCAAACTTTGGCCACTGGAGTGGCAACTGTAACGGTGGACACGTATTTACGCCATGATTCGCGCTTGCTTTCTTTCACAATCCTCTTAGCACGAGCTTTCGCTCGTTGGAAAGCTATCATGTTTTCCTCTGTTGGACAACGACGGAATGTATTGAAGAGGTGTCTCCTTTAACGTAGCGACAAGTCGCATTCCTCGTTCCACCAGGGAACGGGAACTCTACGGGGCTGAGTGGATGACAGCGGTATGCTGTTTTTAGCCGCGCTTGCGATGGAGTCCGTGAAATGATTCACCTCTTCGTCTACGGTCAAGCTCGGAATATCCTCATGCGAGAATGATTCCGCAAACTTGGTCCAATCTGCTTTCCGAAGAACCCACTGTGGCCAGCGGGATTCGGTAACAGTATTAAACAGAGGCTTTAAGAGGATTGGAAAGTAATCACTACCGCACAGAAAGCTCAAATTCAATTCGTTCAACATATTTTCCAGGTGATGTACCGTGTCGATCGTTCCGCACCGATCCCCAACACACATTGTAGGCGTAAAATCGCCTAGTAGTATGAAGGGTGGTGGGAGTTGATCGATGATGTTCACGACATCTCGGATGTCAGTTCGAACACCAGGGGGAAGGTAGATAGAACAAATCGTCACCTGGAGGGGAAGTGCAACACGAACTGCTACGACCTGCAACTCAGTGTCAATGTCTACAGGATCGTGGTACAATGTGTCTTTAACGAGAATTGCCACGCCGTCACATGCTCTTAACCCCGTAAGGAAATCCGTGCGAAACACGGAGTATCTCCGAGGAGAGAATGTGTCGGTTTCTTTGAAGTTTGTTTCCTGCAGACAAACACACGAAGGCGCAAAATCTGACAATAAAAGTCGCAGTTCTTCGTAGCGCTGGTATACACCGTTACAGTTCCACTGGATTAGTGGACCATTCATTTCTGTTTAGGGGAGTTACCCCGCAACCTAATGATTTTTGGTTTACCCTTAGGTTGCGGGTCTACAGCCATTTTCTCGGCTACACTTTCATTTGGTAGTCCAGGTGTTTTGATGGACACACTGGACTCCTTTTTTGATTGTTTGGCTCTCACTGGTATCCAGTGAGAACCAACGGATCCCTTATCAGTTTCCTTTTCAGGAGTAACTGATGAGGGTTTTGAAGAAGCGACCATTCTCTGGTCGCTTCTCGTTTGTGGAGAAGACTGTGGGGTCTTCTCCTTAGGTGGTTGGGAGAACTGAGGTTGAGTGCGTTCTCCTTTAGGCGAGGGGGATTTATTCAGACCCGATCCCACAGGTTGTGGGGTCTGAATACTGGTCTCTTGGACCGATTCCGCCACCTTTTTGTTCCGGAATTCTTCGCAGCTAATCCTACCGCTTTAACTGTCGGACGAGGCACTGATTCTGTCTGTGTCTGGACGCTTGCTGTCTTCTTTGCTGCCACTTGTGCTAATGATTTCGCAAAAGTGACCGGCGCAGTCTCTTTATACTTCCTCTTGGCGTCAAAATACGGTATCCTATCGTGCGTCTTGATGACCTGGATAGCCTTCTCCTCTAAGTACGTTGGGCAGTGGCGTGAAGTAGGGGCATGCGCCCCTTTGCAATTTACGCAGTGTGCCGCGTTTGGACAGGTTTCAACATCATGTTGCTCCTGTCCGCAGTTGGCACAGATAGAAGATTTGTCACAACGACTAGAGGTGTGACCGTAACGCTGGCACTTATAGCATCGCATCGGGTTGGGGTAGTAGGGGCGAACGTTACACACGTTGTACCCCACCCTTACCGATGTTGGACACTTGGTGCCAGCGAAGGACACCACCACAGAGATCGAAGGCTTGCCGTTCCGGGGGTTGAGCTCCTTGCATTCCACGACACCTTGCGATGCCTTTTCCTGCACAAACTCTTCCTCCGTAACATACGCAAGGTCACGATCCGTTATGACGCCTTTGGAAGTATTCAGTGCCTTATGTGGCTGTACTGAAATACGAAACTCACCAAACTTTTCACATTTCTGAAGCGTGGAAGAAGCCTCAGTTTCGCATTCAATAAGAAATGTACCATCCGACAGTTTTCGCACCGATCTTATACCAGTTGCACACGTTTTTCCCAGCGTTCGAGCAACAAAGAAGGGGGACATCTCTTTAAAAGACTTTCCGTCTTCTTGCACCTTCACAACGAGAAAACGAGGCACTGGCGCACAAAACTCCACAGTTCTGTCAACCTTCTTTGCAGAAGGCCTTGCACATCCCTCATTGGATGACTGAGCATCACGACGAGGTCTCTTGTTTGATTTTTTACGGAGTTTACTCTCACTATTGGCGGAATTTAAAGAAAAATTATCCCTCCGGGTAGTCGCCATACCCGTATACTAAGTTTCATCACCCTGCCATGCCCACCCACCAGGGAGCCCCACACAGGGGACGTTGGCCGCAAACCGGCTCATTGCGCCAGGCATGTCAGGATGATATAGCATCGGGGGAAGTAGTCACGGGCTGCTCGACCCGCTCGAGAACCAGTAGTAGCCAACTCTGGAACCTTGCGAGCTGCATCCGCTCCCACAGACCCCCGAAGACTTGTCTAGTGGCAGGGCATTACCCCGGCATCCACGATATAGTAGTTGAGCCACTCTATTCATGAACCGTGACACCAGCCGATTGACTGAGCTGACCAGACTCAGCCTCCCGTTTTACCGAATCCGAGGCCAAAGAAGGCGTGTTGGGATCGTACTGTCCGCGGGCAGCAGTCTCCCTCAACCGACCAGGACCCTCTTCTCCGGCGTTACGGGTCTCCACACACGGCAGACACGTGGGTAGGAATTTAAGTGGGAGATCAAAGAGACAACAGATAAGCCTATTCCCACAATCGGCTTCTCTGAACTGTCTCCTCTCAAATGATATGTGATTCAGGGTACGTGGGATCATCAGCTCGACAAATGACCAGGTGTTATGGCCATTATGAACTTCCCCTGCGGGGTAGCGTGGATTGTTACGCGGCGAATGGATCGCTGTGTAAATCGATCGGTAGCATTGAGGTTCCGATTAGGTTGGATGGACGGTCTCGGACTATGGATGTCCTAATCGTCCCGAACATTGATTACCACATGGTGTTAGGAGTAGATTTCTGGACGGCCATGAATCTACAGTTAGATATGGTATAAGGATATTATGCTTTTCGAGATCGAGTAGCTTCGGCTGCGAACGAACAGACGATAAACGTGACTACGAACGCCAGTTTATCACCGGATCAACGATATCAGCTTGAACAGTTAGTTAGGTCGAACGCAGATTTAATGCATCAGAAATTAGGGTGCACCACTCGTGTGGAACATGAGATTTTGACAGATGCACGCCCGGTTAAACAAAGATATTACCCTATATCCCCGGTTCTGCAAAAACAAGTTAGTTTAGCGTTGGACAAGATGCTCGTGTTAGGAGTGAAAGAACCCTCTAACAGCCCGTGGTCTAGCCCCATTCTGTTGGTAAAAAACCAGACTCTTCTTAGCGTTTCGTGGTAGATTACCGCAGACTAAACTCTGTCACGGCGAAAGATGCTTATCCGCTGCCGTTTATTAATACTATTTTGGATAAGCTTCGAAACGCGAAGTTTATTAGTTCATTGGACCTGAAGAGTGCCTATTGGCAGATTCCGATGACGGAGAAAAGTAAACCGTTTACCGCTTTTACTGTTCCTGGTAGAGGACTCTTCCAGTTTACGCGGATGGCCTTTGGACTCCATAATGCACCTGCGACATTGCAGAGGCTCATGGATAATATTTTTGGAGAAACTTGTGAACCGTATATGTTCATATACTTGGATGACATCATCGTGATATCACCCGATTTTGAAACACACGTCAGTGTTTTGGAAAAAGTCTTAGAAAAGTTGCGAGACGCCGGATTGTCGATTAATAGAGATAAATGTAATTTCTGTCTTTCTGAATTGAAGTATTAAGGTTATGTGGTGAATAGTTCCGGACTGCAGGTAGACCCCAGTAAAGTAGAAGCAATCGTTAAGATTCCCATTCCCAAAACCGTGAAGGAAGTACGGCGTTTTGTTCGAACGGCGTCGTGTTATCGACGTTTCACTCCTGATTTTTCTTCGCTTTCAGCACCGATTACCGCGCTGCTGAAAAAGAATCACAAGTGGTCATGGACACCTGAGTGTCAAAAGTCGTTCGAGGAGTTGAAGGCTAGGTTAGCATCAGCCCCTATTTTGATTTGTCCCGATTTTACACAACCCTTTGTAATGCATACTGATGCGTCAGAATGTGGATTGGGTGCTGTGCTGATACAGATTATCGACGGCGAAGAGAGAATGGTGGGGTACGCAAGCAAGTCGCTGAACCGATGTCAGCGTAATTACACGACTACTGAGCGTGAGTTGCTTGCCGTGTTATTCGCGATAGAGAAGTTCCGTCCTTACGTGGAAGGAACTCGCTTCACCGTGTTGACCGATCACCCTAGTTTAGTTTAGCTGAGTCATTTGAAGGACCCCGCTGGCAGACTGGTCAGGTGGGCGGTTCAGTTGCAGGCTCACGACTTCGAGGTCGTGCATCGTAAAGGTAGGGACATGGTTGTCCCAGACATGTTGTCGAGGATAGGCCCGGAGCAGGTTTCGCTCCTTGCCGAGTTTCAAAACGTTCAAGACCCCTGGTATGTTGGTCTGAGGAATGCGCTTCAGATGGATCCAGAGGGTTCACCAGGTTGGAAATGGGCGGATAATCGCCTTTACCGTTTGATTCGTGTCCGTGGAGACACAGAATGGCGAATAGTTATTCCGAGAGAATATAGGGAAGATGTTCTGTCAGAGTGTCACGACCGTAAGACGTCCGGACATGTGGGAGTGTATAAAATGCTCCACAGGGCAAAAGCTCTTTACTTTTCGCCCCAGATGTATTTAGACATTGCGTCGTATGTTCGTTGCTGCAAGACATGCCAGGCGCAGAAACCAGTGCAGAAAGCAATTCCTGGTTTACTAGGAGGAAAACCGCAGGTCACCCAACCGTGGCAGATGATTTCCATCGACTATATGGAATTCCCTACCTCGCGTAGAGGCAATGCGTATCTGTTAATGGTGACAGACTACTTTTCAAACTTTGTACAGGTGTTTCCCTTTAAACGAGCTTCCACGGCTAAATTAATTCTTGTCCTCGAGGAGAATATATTTTTACGCTACGGAGTGCCACAGTACATATTCGCGGACAATGGCAAACAGTTTGTAAGCAGAGATTTTAAGGAATTCACCCAACGCTATGAGGTTGAGATTTTATATAACGCGTTGTATCACCCGCAATATAACCCGGCAGTAAGATATAACCGCGTCATGAAAACTATGATTCTTCTTATTTAGGGCAGGACCATTGACTTTGGGACGTGGATTTAGCGCACCTTACTTTAGCGATCAATACCAGCCAGAGTGAGGTTACGAAACTCAGTCCTCACTACGTTAATTTTGGAAAAGAGCATGTCTTATCAGGAAAGTATTTCCAGGTGTTAGGCCAGGATCGGGAAGACCCGGATGGACCGGACCCCCCCGCGGCCATGGAGGCGTAATTTCGTCGTATTTATCGAGATGTCCGCCGGAGACTGGCGGACAGTTTTAGAAATTGTAAGATGCGGTATGACTCACGTCGGCGTGATGTCCATTACCGTGTTGGCGATTGGGTTCTTAGGAAGAACCACGTTTTATCTGTCGGGCAGATTCTCTACCCCGGGTAAGAGGGGGGTGTAACGGTTTTATTTGGAACCGTATATTGGAATATATTAGACCACAGAGATGGCTAATATATTTAGGTTATCGCTCCTTCATGGTGGCGATACTCGCAAAACACCGCCGTTGTGCGGGTAGCATATATCGCCCGTGTGGTTAAGGTACCTGTACACTGTAGAGAATTATCTAGCTAGAGTGGGCAGTATCTATCTAGACTACTCTAGTATTGTGTATACACTGTACAGCGATTTTACTCTATTAGAGCAGCGGTAGAGCAGTTTAGAGCAAATCTAGCTAGAGGAAATCTAGTTGCTACATAAACGCGTGTATACTGTCCTTAGAGATAGAGCTGGATAGAGCAGATTTGATAGAGCAAGTATATATACATGTCGTGCGCGTGTACACCTACAGAGATTATTTAGTCTAGCTTCTGTCTAGCTAGTGTTTGAAAAATCTACAATAAAATTATTTACATACGTAGTTTGTATTCTTGCATGATGCGTTCCCGGCAAGTTGCTGCTGCTCTGGTAATATATTCTTTGATGAAAAAAAGAAGCATAAAAATAAGAGGTTGTGGGTAAGGGAGTGGATATCAAAAAGAGAACAAGAGGGAGTACATGCAAAGTTATTACAATAAGTTCTCAAGACATAGCTTCATATGAAAATTTTATACGAATGTCACAAAGTGATTTTGAGTATTTGTTGGAACGAATTACTCCAAAAATTAAAAAACAAGACACTCATCTTCGAAATGCGATATCACCGTCAGAGCGGCTTATACTTACATTAAGATTTCTATTTTTATATGTTTTCAAACTACAATCCCATAGTTCAGGACGAGCTTCTACCAATTTACTGGCGCTCTATATAAATCTTAACCCCCCCCCCCTCCCCCTACTCTGAGCTAGTGCGCGGATGAGTTTCCTTGAAGTGTACCTTTATAACGAATCCCGACTTCGGCTACATACAGGGATTGCGTCATAATATATATATATATATATATATATATATATATATATATATATATATACATATATTTATATATACATGGAATATTATTAGGGATAAAGAAGAGAGCGAAGGATAGTACAATTTTTTCATAATTGATCCAATATTTCGTTTATTCTTCAAGTATTTCTATAACAAAACGTATATGGTATATGGTAAAAGAGCACAAGTTACTAATTTACTCACCAACTACTTTAAGGGCACTCACGACGTAGTGGATAGTAGATACAATACACTGTACCAACAATTTATTCGATCTAAAACTTTTTTGAAAAATAATAATCAACTTATTTTGTCACAGGCTGACCAGGGCCAAACTTCAGTTTTGATGAACAGACTGGATTACGTAGATAAAATAGAAGGGAATCTTAATGAAGAAGGTGCATACTCTGTAATTGATAGGGACCCTACTACCTCCTTTCAGAACGTTAATAATAAAAATATTTCTTCCTTAAAAATAAAAAATTACATTTCGGATTCAGAGAGTAGGGAACTTAAAGAACATAACGCGTTACCACCTAGAGTTTTCGCCAACGTTAAGATTCATAAACGAGATTTTCCGCTAAGGCATATAATAGATGGTTCTGACGGACCTTTTAAAAAACTTACCTTCTTTATGGCTAACATTCTTAAAAGAGCTTACGATGCAGACAATCGTTCGTTCGATCTAGTTAGGGATTTGAAAGGCACTGTGTTGCCTGATAACACCAGGCTTATTAGTCTAGATGTGGTTTCTTTATTTCCAAGTATAACGTGGGACCTGATCCTTAACGAAATCCAACTTAGGTGGACCGACATTAAAAAGGTCACTAAGATCAGTAAAACCAAGTTCATAGAAATTATGGAAACTCTATATCGTTCTTGATATTTTGTATACGATGATAAATATTTCTTACAAAACAAAGGCCTACCTATGGGTTCTGCCTTGAGTCCGATCTTATCACAGTTCGTGATGGATACTCGGCTCAAAAAGGTTACTGAAAAACTGGAATTTGAAGTCCCCTTTATAAAAAATATGTGGACGATCTACTTTTAACCGTCCTTTTAGACATGGTGGAAACTATGTTTAACATTTTCAATCAGCATCACCCTTCTTTACAGTTCACTGTAGAAAAAGAAGTTGAATTAAAAAAAGGGGTCCCGTTTTTAGATACATTTGCCTTCAGAGATCCTAACAACGTACTTAGGTTCGAATTGTACACTAAAAAAACCTTTTCGGGTCGTTACTTAAACTTGCACTCTTTTCATCCTTTAAAATATAAGATAACTTTGGTTAAAACTATGAAATATAGAGTTACCAAAATCTATGAGTCTCTACCTAAACTAGCCAAAATTTTCATTGAAAATTCTTTCCCAAAACATTTGGTATACAAAATTTTGAACATGAAACATTAATACTTCTGATCATCAATCTCAGAATATAGATACAGTAGGCCCTGACTCTAACAATGTTACTGTAGAACCTACCAAATATAGGGCCCTTTCGTACATGGGACATTTATCTAACAGTATAAAAAAAGTTCTAAAACTAGATACCCTTATAATATTAGACAAGCCTATTAAGAAACTTTCAGTTCTAAATAGCAAATTAAAACATAAGATTGATCCGTTGTCTACTAAAAAAAAAAAACATTTATTTATTAAACTGTTCATGTGAACAGGTGTACGTACGGAGTTCTATTCAAAAACTTAGAAATCGCATTACGCAACATAAATCGGATTTCAGAATTAATCCGCATAAGTGCGCATTAGCCTCTCATGTAGCTTCTACCAAACATGAAGTAGATTTCGCGAATCCTAAGGTGTTGGATAGATTTCCTTACGATTCTAAAAGATTTTTTTATGAGACGTGTTATATTAACCACTTCCATAATGTATTAAATGCTAGAGTGGATACGGAAAGTTTACATGACATCTACTCGTACCTTTTAACGTTTAAAGTTGTCATGTGAATTTTTGGTTCCGTTCTCCCATTTTATGACGTTCTAGTGGAATTTGTCCTTCCTTCTTTAATTTACCTTCCTCACAAATTTAAATAATTTTTTTACATTTTACTTACATTTTCAAGGGTACAAGACACTTGTATACTTCTCTCCTCGTTGGAATTTTACTTTCTTACATTATTTTGATATAAGCTTTTCATATTTTCCCGGGGTTAGAAGTAATGGGGTTACCGGCTTTACCATAATGCCTTGCATTGAGCCATGTGACTCAGCATGTAAAATGGCATAATGTCGTAATTACTTTACGTTTTTTTTTTTTTCAACTTCAGATGTATTTAGTGTTAATTAACATCCTGAATTACTTGTTTTTGGATATCATGGGTCTGCAATTCAATTCAATTCAATTCAATTTATTTATTATAAATACATAAATGTATATGAATACAATTTTTTATCCCTTAAACATATTAAATAAACAGCCCATCATAAGATGGATACACCACCTAGAAACCATCATTTCTGTGTGTGGAGATATTTGAAATTTAATAAGTTGTCAATGTGGGCAATGTGGTATATGATTTGTTATTTAGTTTGAATACAAATTAAATGTGTCATTAAATATTGTTTTAGGTTATTTGAAAAATGTATGCTATAATAATATATATAAGTATATGTAAGTAACATATTTTAAGTTAACAAATCGCTTACTCCTTTAAAATCAAGTTTTGATATCCAAGTTTTAATGAGTTTTTTATAATTATTACCAGTTAATATTCTCTGTGAATTATTTAAATATTTGTGAAAATTATTATATATTTTGTTGCTATATTTTTTATAAAACGTATTTGATTTTTCCTTATTAAATTTTTCTGGGATAGCTAATTGTTGTGTTGTTCCTCGGGTTACATAATTATGCTAACACGGCCGTCCTGCTCCTGGCGTGCCCTCACGTCCTTTCTGTAGACGAATATCTGGTAAATGATGATGTGGTAGATGACAACAGGGGATGATCATGTAAGCCTTAGAATTGTCTGAAAGTCTTCAAAAAGATTAGAAAAGATTTAAGGTCCAATATAATTGACCTTTTAAGGTCCCTGATTGCAAACTATTATAACAACTTGGAGACATGCTTAGCTCTTTACGAATACTGAATATTGAAATAATACGAGAAGGGAGGGCAACAGTATTGTAAATTAAATTTATTTTTATTAGTTTCAGATCCAAATGACGGTTCGACAGAAAATTTGTGTTCAGAAGATGTAATCGAATTAAAAGATGTTCAGATTGAAAAAGTTACAAACCCGGAACCAAATTTTATTAACTCATCTAAAGTAGCCCACGAAGAAAAGAAATTGTGGTCCATGAACACTATAATTTTATTAATAAACTTGGTTAAGCAAAACGATGAAAAATTTCAATCGTCTGTTAAAAAACATATTTGGACAAAAATATCATCAGTGATTACTGCTAAGACTGGCACAGTTATAACGTGGCAATAACGTAACACAAAATGAAATTCACTAAATAAGGCGTACCGCGAGATAAAAAAACATAATGAAACCTCAGGTAAAAATAGGAAGAACTGGGAATATTATGAAATTTTGAATGAAATTTTATACAAAAAACCAGAAATTAACCCCGTCGCAACATGTAGTAGCAATGATGGGTTGAATATTAAACATATCCGAGAAAGTTGGATGTAATATGGAACCCAGCGACTCGTCAAATTCTGAAAATTTGGAAACGACATTTTATAAAAAGCGAAAAGTTGTAGTAAATGCTGCGGAATATCGGCACAAAGAAAACAATGCAACGACAAGATCAATTTATTAAAACGTTTCAAGAAACGGTGCAAGTGTTAAAAAATAAAAACAATTGAATAGTATTTTTTCACTTATCTTTATTTAAAACGCTTCAGTTGCTGAATAGTATGTGAGTTAATTAGTTAATGTTTTAAGTTAACAGTATTAACAGACTACAGAGTGACCATTTAATCCTGAGTGTTGTATAATACACATAACTGTGTTTTGCCGTATTTTACACGATCACCATCGTGTACCGTTATATAAAGACGGTATAAAACTTTAATGTTCGCTTCAAAATTTAAAACTAGTCTTAAGTTAAAACTAGATATAAAACACAAAAGTTGCATTGTGTTGCTATGGATACTTGTGTTTTATAACTAGTTTTACCTTAAAACTTGTTTTAAATTCTTTATGCAACCGGATATGGGTGAAGCTAAAAGGGTATTACGTAACATTCAGGATTAAATAGACACTCTGCGGTATTGATAAGATAATATAAGGGTGCAATAAGAATTTTATCAGAAAAAAAATAAAATTAAATAAAATATATAAAGTTTATACAAGGATTTATATTGAAATGTCCTTTTTAGTATAGTTACATTAAATTACATACATATTTTGTTTTATTTTTTATTAGTTTTTTGAAAATCAACTTTTAAAAAAATTATGAATTATTTTATTTGATAAACCTTTCATTCATATCTAATAACATCATTATATTATACCTTTTATCTAGAGCCACATTATTAACATGAACTTCAACTTTTGCAATTTTATCCTCCTCATCATTTAAATCTACAATATCTTCTGGCATATCATTTTGCATTATACAGATGTTATGCATAACACAGCTATTCAATATTAATAATGCTATTAAATCCAGTCTAACAGTTTCGAGAACGAAAACGTTCTTTCAAATAACCAAATGCATTTTCAGATATATATATATAATTGGTTTTTATAAAACACACGTAGAATTTGATAGAGAGATCAGATGTTTTCTTACGTTGTAAGAGTGAATACTTAGAATAAAATAGTCTGTGAACAAGTTGAGTTTTATTTAAACAATACATATAGATATATATATATATATATATATATATATATATATGTAAATATATAATATAAGGGATCTATTGTTTAAATAAAACTCAACTTGTTCACAGACTATTTTATTCTAAGTATTCACTCTTACAACGTAAGAAAACATCTGATCTCTCTATCAAATTCTACGTGTGTTTTATAAAAACCAATTAGTGTAATGAGCCGTCATCATTATCGTTAATGAGTGGTCATCATTAGGATTGCATCTAGATAACATTTTATGGTGACGTAACAGGGCTTCGTGGAAGGCTAGATGCTAACACGGCCGTCCTGCTCCTGGCGTGCCCTCACGTCCTTTCTGTAGACGAATATCTGGTAAATGATGATGTGGTAGATGACAACAGGGGATGATCATGTAAGCCTTAGAATTGTCTGAAAGTCTTCAAAAAGATTAGAAAAGATTTAAGGTCCAATATAATTGACCTTTTAAGGTCCCTGACCATTTAAGATCCCTGATCATTTAAGATCCACACCACTGACCATTTAAGATCCACACCATAGACCATTTAGGATCCACACCATTGACCATTTAAGATCCACACCAATGACCTTTTAAGATCCACACCATTGACCATTTGAGGTTCACACCACATTCGAGGGTTCAACTGGCAGAGACAATCCCTGACCATTCAATTGCTCTCCACTGGCAGGTTGGTCCCTAATCGTTCAACTGCCCTCAACACGACCAGTGCGTCTTGCGGTACTCGACAAGCTATCAATTCTCAACTCAACTATCCATCAGTTTATTTCATTACAGATTGTCTACAGTACCCAACAAGCTCAGTGACTGTCGCTTCTTCATACTCAGTGCCTTCACAAAGCAAAAACGACCAGTGTGTCTTGCGGTACTCAACAAGTTCAGTGACTGTCGCTGCTACATAATCAAACTAATAAAACTTCTCTTACCATTTTACTCACGTTCTAACCATTACCTTCATACAATTTGTCCATAAACAGAATACCGCTCGTTCCTTCTGACAATTTTTTTGTATTTCTACTTCATTACTGGAACCATTTTATTCATCATCT
This sequence comes from Liopterus haemorrhoidalis, assembly GCA_963971575.1. Taxonomy (NCBI): domain Eukaryota; kingdom Metazoa; phylum Arthropoda; class Insecta; order Coleoptera; family Dytiscidae; genus Liopterus; species Liopterus haemorrhoidalis. The sequence goes on along the minus strand of OZ020622.1, from coordinate 29,455,852 downwards.
AGATTTTCCTGCATGTAAGTTGTCTGTGCCTAAATAAAACACCGCTTGTCCATTTTGATAATTTTCTTCAATACATTTGCTACTTCGTCTTAAATGCACCTCAATCTGTTGTCAATCGCTAAGTATAAATTCTATTAGGAAATAGTTTAACCAGACGTAACTAGCTTGACGAATAATACCTGAAAAATTATAGCCTGCAAAAGTGTTTCATCTGAAAACGTCGGAAAACGTTTTCAAACGTTTCGTTTTCCTTCCACGGTGGAAGTTCAACCAATGTGTTCCACCATAATCACTTATTATTTGCAATAATTGAAACGTATCACTTGCGTTTTTCACTTTCAAACTACTATCTTAGGCAAACAATATTTTCATACCCATTTGTTCCATTTTTCCCATTCACAACCAGAAACGTTTTCGAACGTTCGCCTTCGCAAATTGATTAAATAAGTTTTTCATGAACAAAATTGCATAATTAACTTTTGTAACTGTTCAAGCACACAAACTTAAATTCAATAATATCCGAAACAATGCAGACAGGTAATAATTTATCACATCACTATTTGTCACTTAATCATCAAATTAATAATTTAAACAAAACACTGCAAAAATGCAACAAAGCAAGATCCCAATAAAATAACAAAATATTATTAAGACGTGCATGATTCCCATTCACAAGCAGAAACATTGACTCGATCCCACTTCTGATGTAAACAAATAAGGGATCTATTGTTTAAATAAAACTCAACTTGTTCACAGACTATTTTATTCTAAGTATTCACTCTTACAACGTAAGAAAACATCTGATCTCTCTATCAAATTCTACGTGTGTTTTATAAAAACCAATTAGTGTAATGAGCTGTCATCATTATCGTTAATGAGTCGTCATCATTAGGATTGCATCTAGATAACATTTTATGGTGACGTAACAGGGCTTCGTGGAAGGCTAGATGCTAACATATATATATATGTATATAATCTATATATCTATATATATAAATAAAAATCTCTGTTGATCGTCCAAATTATAAAATATATATTATGAATTAATAAAATGGAGACGTTTCGGCCACGAAAATGTGGTCATCATCAGTCTACAATAAAATGGAATACATAAGCATATTAAAAAATATAAAAAACAAATAATGTAAAAATTAAAATGATGAGAATAAATAAATAAAACAGAAATAATGTCAAAAATATAAAAAATCAGGAAAACGTATAAAATAAGTGAATAAATAAATAAATAAGTAAATAAATAAATAAATAAACCACGGCGTAGCAAATACAAGTGTACTCAAATGTAAAATACACTAAAAAAGAAATCAAGACAGCTTACCTGAGGAGGTGTGTGAATAGTTTACATCAGTTAGAAACAGAATGAGTCCGTGAATTACGGTAGAGAAAAATATAAAGAATTTGAAATTTTTATTAAAAAGATTGAACATGCGCATATGCAACGATTTAGTTTTTAAAATAATCAGTTAATGACGTATAAGATGCGCTGAGTTTCTGTGTGTCACTGCGTTTGTTTACGTTTTTTTGGAACGTACTTTAGATGTGTAACATTTCCGAGACAAGCCTTTTTCCGTTGTGTTTTTCAATATCCAAAATCTGTACTTGATTATAGTCAAACTTATGGTTGTTTTCGTTGGTGTGTATAGCTAAACCAGTGCTAAGAGGTTTCAATCTGGTGTCGCTTTTATGCTGCGTGAGCCTACATTTAAGCGCCTGACTGGTAGTGCCAACATAAATTTTGCTACAATCAGTACATGGAATCGAATAAACGACATTGGCTTTCGACGTTTTTTCGACCCTTGACTTAAGTTGGCTGTAATTTTGCCTGTTATTGTTGCAAGTGGTATAAGCAACATTAACATTATACTTGTCAAATATTTTCTTATAGCCAATTGACGACTTATTTACGTATGGAATGGAAATATAATGTAGCCTTTCGTTTTTCTTAGGTCATTGAGGGCCATTGTAAATAAAATTAACGCGATTCTTAATGCATTTATTGATCAAACTAACAAGGAAGTCATTGCGGACAAAGGCGTCTTTTACTTTGCGTAAATTTTCCGGTCTGAACTCAGGATTGGCTAACTTGATAGCATGATCAATAACATTATTCATCACATTAATTTTTTGGCTCATCGGGTGATTAGAATGGAAGTTTATGTATCTGAACCTGTGAGTTTCTTTTTGATACCAGTTAGTGATGATGTTCGGTCCATTCTGCTCACGGATGATCTTGACGTTCCAAGAATGATATTTCATTATTGTTTTCCAATTCATACGTAAACTTAAGCTTGGGAAGAAAACTGTTAAACGTACTTAACAATTCATCGATCATATTCCCAGGAAATGTTAGCATGAGATCGTCCACATACCGGAAGTAGAAGCCGGGACTAACACTAAGTTTGGCTAGACATTTGGATTCAAGGTCTTCCATGACTAGGTTCGCTATAGTGCTAGAAATCGGGCTTCCCATTGCACATCCATGTGTTTGTTTATATGTGTCATTTTCAAACTTAAAGTACGTATTCCTTAGACAGAACTCTAACCCTGCTAAGAATTCTACTTTACCTAAATCCTGACAGTGCTCAGAGATTACATCCCACTTATCACTAACCAAGTTGCGTGCCAAATCAATCGGGATATCGGTATATAAAGAGGTAACGTCTAAGGACCAGATGATGTGTCCTGGAGGAACTTTGGTTTCTCTTATATTTTTGACGAACTCAAAAGAGTTGCTAACGTTACTCTCTTTTTTGCCAATAATATTGGATACAATCTGGGAACACCACCTGCATAATTTGTTAGTGGGTGAATCAATACTGGACACTATTGGACGGTACGGTATTCCAACCTTATGGATTTTAGGCAAGAAATAGATTATCGGTGGTAACGCATTGTTGATGGTGAGTTTGGTTTTAGTGGTGCGGTCTATCATTCCTTTCGATATATGTATGTATATATATATATATATATATATCCTCTCCAACCCTCTTGCTCTTCCAGGTTGGTTGACCAAGCAAATCCGGGAGAGGAACAAGGCTCGCAAAAGATGGCAGAAGACCAGATCAAGGGAGGACCGTAGCCGATACAATAAATTAAGATGCAGCGTTAGGAACGAAATTAAAAACATCAAAGACGAAAGGTGGAAACATACACTTGAAGAGACGAAAACGAAAACAACATGTGGAAAATAGCTAAGTTTTTGAGAAAAGAAGAGACCTTCAGCAAAGTTCTACATGGCGAAAATGGGTTGGTATACAGCTCAGCAGACAAGTCTGAACAACTTGCCAACAGTCTAGAGCTGCAATGTAGTAATAACTACGATAATGTGGACTTGGACCACATTCACAGAATTAATAGAGTAGTGAGACTAAGACTCAGAACCACCCATGATCACGAGAACATAGACTTTGCCACTCCGGAAGAAGTCTACCAAATTACATCTAAAGCTAATCCCAAAAAAGCTGCAGGGCCTGATGGCATCAAGAATAATGCGATTCGTCTTCTTCCCAGAAGAGCAATAGTGGCATTAACCAACATCGCAAATGCAACCATGCGATTGGGGTGTTTTCCGACCATTTGGAAAGAAGCCATTATAATTATGATCCCCAAACCTGGTAAGGACCGTAAGTTTCCCCAAAATTACCGTCCCATCAGTCTGCTAAATCATTTGGGAAAGGTGATTGAACGCCTAATCTTGTCAAGGCTTCATTCCATAGCAGATACAAACAAGATCATTCCGGACACTCAACATGGTTTCCGAAAAACTTATTCCACAAATCATCAGCTCCTTAGAGTGGTAGAGTACATTTCGGGTGGATTCAACTCTAAGCGAGCCACAGGAGCCATTTTTCTAGATGTAGCAAAGGCTTTTGATAAGGTATGGCACAATGGCCTTTGCTACAAACTACTAGAAGCCAAGTTCCCGTTACACATGGTGAAACTAGTGGCATCATATCTAAAAGGGAGATCTTTTAAGGTAAGAGTAAATGGCCACCTTTCCACATCAAAGGTAATAGAGGCTGGTGTTCCTCAAGGCTCCATACTCTCTCCGCTACTCTACAATGTCTTCGTCAGCGATATGCCCCGCACGGGGGACACATTCGATGCGGAATATGCGGACGACACCGTTGCACTCTACCGATCTGTCAAGCCGGAGATTATATACTCATGTCTCCAAACAAAATTAGACGCACTGGAACAATGGTTCGCAGAATGGAGGATTCAGGTAAACCCTGAAAAGAGTTCGGCAGTACTGTTTACCAAACGGCGCATCAACCCAACAGAAAATCTTGAGCTAAATGGGAAAACCATCCCATGGGAAAAATCTGCGAAATACCTGGGAGTCACTCTGGACCGGAGACTAAATTCGACGAACACATCCGTAAAAAACGCTGTCAAGCCAGACAAACCATCGGCAGACTATGGCCTCTCATAAGGGACAGGAACAACTTAAGTTTGAGGAACAAGTTGAGACTATACAAAACCATCATCAGACTTCAACTTCTTTACGCCTCATATATATGGGGATACGCGAGGCCCACCCTTATTGCCCAAATTCAGAGAGTCCAGAATCGGGCATTAAGGATCCTAACAGATGCTCCTGTGTACATGAGAAACACACAACTCCACAGAGATCTCCAAATCCCGGAAATAGAACACATCATCAAAGAAAGTCCACCAAGTTCTTTGAACAACTAAAAAACAGCGGTCTCCCTCAATTCATCGACATGTTCAATGAATATGATGAAACAACCAATGAGAAATATAAAAGGCCGAGACACGCCATATTTCACTAACATAGTCACAACGCCAATAAAGGTGAGATAATACAAAAAACAAACCGTGAATTCCTAGAGAAAAGACTGGTAAGTCATGCACATACGTGCGACACTTACTGAAAACAATAAGATCCCAGTAGTAAGCGTGATTAGTATCCAACGAGTATCCAAGCAGTCCTCATCAAGCCTTCAGCGAGATCGGTCTACCGACAACCAGCAACGATAGAACATCTACCTACAATCTACTAGCAGCAGTTGTGTGAGTAAACGAAGAATATTTGTGTACAATACAAAAGAATTTCTACACTCATCGTGTATCATCAATATATATATAAAGAATTTTGCACTCATTAATATATGCAAGTAACGCTGACGCCTGCAGCGGAACTTGTAATTATTATTGTCATCGCTCTCGTCTACACAGCGCGCTGACCGTTTTTGGGGTATCTGTGTCCCGTTCGCTGACGGTTTAGCGGACCTCACCGATACGTAGCGTGGATACTTTTCACGAGACGTCTGCGTTCATCGTCTTCACGTCACGTCCACGCCTGTCATCATCTTCACGTCACGTCCACGTCCGTAATCGCCACGTCACGTCACGTCCACGTCCGTCATCGTCAAGCCACGTCTACGTCCGTAGCCGTCTTGCCTGCCGCCGTTCCGTTCGTACCCCGGCTACGAACGCACGGCCGCCGCAGCACACCGTCGATACCTATCGTCGCACGTTCTGTAGCGCTGCTACAGACCGCTACGACCCGGATACCATCGTCGAGAAGGCCTAGCGTGTACACAGCAGTTCAGCCGTCCACGCTGGCACCAAAGAAGAGAAGCACTGAATCGCGCCGTACAGGCGGACTCTACGAAGCACCTAAGGCTTATCAGGGTATCGAGAAGGCCGTGAGGAAGGCGCTCTATAAAGCAGGCGACCCCAGGATTCGCTGTTCCCGCCGCCTACACCGTCACCGCTCAAAGCTACAGCACGTCCGCTCGTACCGCTGTCACCTTTGACGGTCACCACTCCGAACTTATCGGTCTCCACTCCGAACTCATCAGTCACCACTCCAAAGTCAGACCGTTCACCAGTCGCTCCAGCTACTCCTGATGTTACCGCGAGGGATAGGAGATTAAGACGCCACCTCTTCAAACTGTTTGGCTCCGCTTCGCCGCTCTAAACACTGTGTCGAGCGACACAGTCACGCGACGAACGCCTATCAACGAATAGACCCATCTTTTTCCTTTTTCTTCCTTTCTTATTTTTGTTGTTCATTATTGTCTTTTATTCAATGTTACTATTTCTTATCATTACTGTTACTTCATACATTTCGTTATTGTCAATAAATCTGTTATATCCAAACTGTCCGTTTATTATTTTCAAACCCTGGGGAATCAAGTTGTATCTTTCAGGGTGTCTAGAGACGACGTGCATAGTTCTACCTCGCCGCAACGCTAGTCGTGGCCGGTAGCAGTGATCACTCCCCTAGGGCTCAATCCCCTTGGCAGAGTCAATCCCGCAACACCATTTAGTCAACGGTTGTTATGGACATGAAACCTCTATGTTGTATGATAAAATAAACTCATGGTATATTAATATTCCAGCTGCCGGTCACCGTGGCGTAGTGGTTAGTGTAGCGATGCACTGATTTCTAAGCCATGGGGGTTCGGGTTCGAATCCCGGTTATGGCATGGATATTGGTGTTGTCCAAAAAATTGTGTTGATCAAAAATAAAAAAGCATCTACTGGATAATAGCCTTAGGAGCTAAGTCCAAAAATCAATAAAAAATATATTCCAGCTTGTCCAGGTAACCTAGGGGGGAATAGGGTCCGTGCTCATCTATTTGCCTAAAGACCTATATATGTATAAAATCATCACTGCTCTAAAATAGTAGGTATATAAAATTAACATGAAGATATGTTACCGTAGATGGGGGTAACTAAAGCCTACGGGGAAACTAAAGCCATTATAGCAGGTAATTTTTGGATGGTGATAGTGGCAACACTGTTTGGAATTAACAGCTGATGTTGTGTTCTTCTAAAAGGAGTTTAGACGTGCTTTACAAATACTTGTCTGGATTATTAAAACAATATCAAAGTAAGTGTACAGTAAAACTATATATTTAGCCTAAAAAATCGATAAAAAAGTTACCTTGCATAACTTCTGCTCTGAACAAGTCGTTTTTAATCTTAAATTCTCATAACTCTCAACAAACATAACCTTAATTTATGTTTCATCACACCTTTAAAGGTTGTAACCTATAACTTGATTCTTTCTTTTGTTGTGATTTTTTTTTTCAGTGTTACACAACATGGGGTAACTAAAGCCACACCATAAAGGTGGCTTTTGTTACCCCCATACTTTTTGTGTGGTACTATAATAAGTCAAAATTCCGTAAGTAATAAATTTTTCTCTTTTTTCGGACTAAAAATGCCTCGAAACCCAATGAAGAGGGTTGATACCCGGAAGTATAAGGATTACACAGATGAAACGCTGAAAATAGCTGTAAAAGAAGTGAAGACAGGGTCATCTTTAAGAAAGGTTGGTGCCCTGAAAGGCAAGGTTAACAAATGTGGTAGGCCTCCAGTTCTTAATTCTGAAGAAGAAAGAAGATTAGTTGACTGTATAACCATGGCCGGAGAGTGGGGATTCCCTCTTACGCACTAGACATAAGACAAATAGTCAAAGGTTACCTGGATCGTTGCGGCCGAAATGAAATCAGGTTAAAAACAATATGCCTGATGACTTTTTTGACAGTTTTCTCAAAAGAAACAGTAAAGATCTTTCCAAACGGTTGGGCCAAAACATGAAAAGAAGTCGAGCGGCTATCAGTAAGGACATCGTGAATAACTACTTTAATAAACTCGAAGAGACATTAAAGGATGTTGATCCATCAATGAAAGTTAACTACGATGAAACCAACATGACTGACGACCCAGGGAGAAAACAAGTGATCGTGAGAAGGGGATCACGGCATCCGGAGGGTTTAGTAGATTTTACTAAGTCTAGCACGTCAGTAATGTTTTCTGGAAGTGCAAGTGGAACGCTACTGCCCCCTTATATAACGTACAAGGCAGCACATCTGTATGACTCTTGGATAGAGAATGGTCCAGCAGGCACTGTATATAATAGATCTAAAAGCGGGTGGTTCACCCTGGAAATTTTTGAAAATTGGTTTCAGAGATTAGCTTTGACCTACTTTAAAAAATTTCACAGTGATGCCAAGAAGGTTTTGATAGGAAACAATTTGTAGAGTCACATCTCTGCCCATATTATTGAAGAATGCAACAAAAATAACATCAAGTTTGTACTGCTACCTCCTAACAGTACGCACATCACACAGCCCTTAGATGTGGCATTCTTAAGGCCATTAAAAATAAAATGGCGCGAGACTTTGACAGCGTGGAAAGAGGCCAATCGTGGCTCTATTCTAAAAGACAAGTTTCCAAGACTTCTGAAAAAGTGCCTTGATGCTTTGGGTGAGGAAAACACAAGCAAAAACTTAAAAAGTGGATTTAAGGCAGCTGGTATTGTACCTTTAAACCGAAATGAAATTCTGAAAAGGCTTCCTGATGGTGATGCCACTGCCAAAAGTAACTCCAATTTCCCACAAACAGTATCTCAAGAGCTTAATTCAAGCAACAACTGGACTGATTCTATCAAAGCCTTTTTTGAAGAAAGTAGGAAGAGAGAGACCGAACCTCTTAAACAGCGGCAGAAGAGGAAACTGAATGTCCCAACAGGAAAGGGGATTGAAGGGATTGAAGACACAATTCTGATCAATGATGATGATCCTCAACCGAATACGTCCAAAACACCTGATGCCAAAACAAAGGAAAACCACAGCAAACCAAAGACTTTGAAATATAATAAGAAACTTGCAAATGCCGACTCATTTGACGTTTCTGATGACCAGTATTCTTTAAGAGACTCTAATTCAGATATGGATCCAGAAACATTTAGTGACGTGGAATCGGAGATAGATCTACAACTAGAAGAAGCGACTTACGAAGAACCCCCCAAACAAGGAGTCTCTAAAGAAGAACTTAAACCTGATGTTTACGTCATTGTTGAGCTCATCTTCAATAAGAACACAAAAAAGAAACCACCAAACAGTTCTATGGAGTCGTTCTTAGAACTTGTTTTCAGAAGAACGAACGTACAGTAAAGTTTTTCAGAAGAGGCTCTAAATCAAAAGGGAATGACTATATATTTCCAATTGTTGATGACGAAATGGACATTCAGTTAACAGATGTCATTTCAATTGTGCAACCATCCAAAGTAAACAGAGGACGTTATACTTTTCCTTATGAACTAAAGCACTGATTTTTACAGACCTATTTTAAATAATATTTTGGTTTCTTTTTAATATTTTTTTCTTAAATAATAAAGTTTTTTTCTTGTCAATAGTGGTTCTTTATTGTTACATATGCCTGATTTATAGTTTAGTTACCCTAGCACTCTCTAACTAAAGCCAAACATTGATTTTTAATGGATAGCTTTTGTTACCCCTTTTTCAGGGGTAACTAAAGCCACCATGTTTTTATTTTTTTATTTAAAAAATAAATATATTTTTGCCAATTTATGAATATATATCTTTTATATATGACCACAGACCCAAGTTTTGCAATATTTATTTAACCCTCTGCACTATTCATTATTTTTGGAAAATGAGCTCAAAGTTGGCCAAATAGAAATCTATAACCATAAGACTTATAATTAAACAAAAAACAAAAAATGGTTATTAATTATTTATTTAAAGAGTTTTTCACTTATAATAAAAAAAAAAAAACAAAAATTTATTAATTATTTATTTCAATGTTTTTTTCGCTTATAAAAACAAAATACAGTTAATTATTTAAAAGTTTTTACACTTATAGTTGAACAAAAATCAAAATATAATTATAAATTAATTATTACATTGTTACAAAACACAAAATATATTACTGATTATTGATACGTTTTACTACGCTATATAGCGCAGGCTGCTTTCCAGATTACTACGCTTTAGTACGCTATATAGCGCAGAAGGTTAACCTATAAATTAAAGGGTCTGACTTGGGCAGAAGTTTGAATTTCGAAAGTGGCTTTAGTTACCTCCATCTACGGTATATGTTTTAATCGTTCTAATGTCTTCCCCTAACGTTTTTTTTTTTTTTTTTGTCATTTACTTACCGCAACATCATCAGCGTTTAATTTGCATGTGGTTAAATCACAATCGAAAATAAAATTATCTGATTGCATTTTACTGTACACAATATTTGTAATTTAATTCAAATCGTATCGAAAATATAACCACTTTCACAAATTGAGTATTAAAACATGGATCCTAATTTTATGATCTATGAATAATTCAAATATTACCTATGAAATTTTATATTTTTACCTATAGAAAAATTAATCATTTACCTATAGATAATTAAAAACTGATCTATAGTAAATTAATAGTTGACCTTATCAATTGATCTATAATAAACTACCTATAGACAGTAGTGACATCTATTGACTAGTAGCGTTATGATAAAACATAACCTAACTAATCCGTGAATATAACCACAGTATATACAGTAGTTTCACTCGACCGTTTTTCTGTTCCAGATTTTTCATGCGCATGCGTGAATCCTGGGTAGGACGCGATGTTTTCCGAAGCTATTCCGAAGCAAATAATATTTTTAAAATTCATTTTGGAGTCATAAAATGCAAAATTCTTAATTTTGACATTTGAAAATTAAATTTCATTTTGTAACTAATTCCTTGTTTAGTGCAAATTTTCATCATTTTCAATTATTTCATTTATAACCTAATTTAATTTTTCGTCAGTTTTCATATAAAGCTTCGTCCGTATCCATACGCGTAATAGTCTGTATCGTTCTTTAGAATCCTGGGTAGGACGCGGTAGCTCGAGGTCACGAAAATATGGTACACAAACATCAAAGGTTCCGACAAGACTGGGCTTACTGTATTATACTGTGATATAACCTTAAAATCAGTTGTAAACTAACAGGTTCAAAAATTATTTGAATGATTCATATATCTATTATTATTTTATATTAAATATAAACGTGAAAACAAACCAGGTAAGTTTAATAGAATACATTATTTATCATATACGGTATTTTAATAATAAGTAGATACAATAATATAAAAATTATTTAATTTTAGGGCTAAATATGTCAAACTTTCTCCCAGATTATCAGTCGGAGTCAGATACGGATGAAAAACACTGTGAAAATGAAAACACTGTTGCAGAAAATTCGCGACAAAAGACAATTTGGAAGAAGGAAGCAGTATTTCAAGAACAGAACAAAATTAATTAATCCATTTCAAAAGAAAATTGTTGGTCAAAATTGACAAATTTTAGAGATGCAAATGGCTGTAAATGGCTGCAGTTCGATACCGTTGCAACAAAGTTAAACTAAGAGGGGAGCAATGCGCTGCAGCTCTTAGGATTGTATTTAATTCTCAAAATGGACAAATATATTTATACCGGTCGCAGGCTGAACATAACCACGAAAATATCGGAATTTCAAATTCTACATATTTTTCTGAAGTTTGATTGGGAACATTCTGTCAAGCCAGCAAAAATATTAAACCACCTTGTATCAACAAAATTAACACCACCTACAAAAACCCAAGTTAACAACTACCTACCACGATTAAGAAAAAAAAAATTTGGGCCATCTTCTATACATTTAGGGGAATTGCACCAAATATTGATTGATAAAAGCTAAATACCTGATAATAACACTGATGCATTTGTTGTGGATTATAATGTTAACTATGATGAAAATGTATTTAAATTTGTCAATTCTTCAAAACAATTACTTCAGTTAGCTATAAATTGTACACATTTGCATGCTGACGCAACATATAAAATTTTGTGGCAGGGTTTTCCTGTTTCCTGGCTTTTCATTGTTTCGGAATGGCTATTTGCAGAGGTGAAACCACTCGAGACTTCGAATTTACGTTTAATGCCTTAAAAACAGTCATAGCAAAAATTTTTCATGAAAATTACTGTCCAAATATTTTGGTATCAGATGCTGCAATCAGCATTAAAAATGCATTTAACAACGTTTTTTCTGCAAATACAGATATCATCATTAAAATGTGTTGGTTTCACATGAGGAAAAATGTGGTGATTAAGGTATCAAAATTAGTCAGCGATAAAAAAAGACGGCGTGAAATTTTAGATGATATCAACTATTTACAGAAAGCAAGAAACGAAGCTGTGTTTAAAAAAATGTTAGGGTTATTTATTAAAAAATGGGAGATTAGTGAAAAAGATTTTATTAAATATTTCCATAGCGAGTGGAGTAATAATAACCCAAAATGGTATGAAGGCATTTGTGCTAATGTACCAAGTACCAATAAAGGCTTGGAATCTTTTAATAGAAAAATTAAAGCTGACTGTACACTGAGAGAAAGAATTCCAATTTCTCGTTTCATGACGCTTGCTTTTTCATATGTTAGTAGATGGTCAAATGAATATGTAAAAATACAAGAAGTTGATAATATGATAATATATTTGTTTCCTGCTAACAAAATAATTAAGTTAGCCGACACAGTAAAGGAATCCGAAATGACAACTTTTAATGATTATAAAAAAAGGTTAAGTAGGCTATATGGTAACTTTACCTTCTAATGATTACTTGAAAGGAGTTTGTGAAAGTACACAATTTTTGAAACAATATATGTGCAAGCATATACTAGCTCTTGCTATTAGAAAAAAACTAGTTGTACCACCACCAGCGGCAAGGATAGTTCCAATAGGAAAAAAAAGAACATGTGGACGTCCAGCAAAAGCCAAACAGGCACTTATCATACAATAATACTAAGTACATAATATATACCTATCACCGTGAAAAGCCGTAATAAGCGAGTGTCGACATTCACAGATGAATGTCGACGTTTGCCAGATTTTAATCTTTCACGGTAACATACCCATTTTCAATTATTTGTTCTCTTTTTTTTTTAGTTTATCTTTTATTTGATGATTTCATCTTAAATACCAAAGACAATGTATGCTTTTTACTTTTTTTTTTATAATTTCCTTAAAAATATATTTTTATAAGCTTTATTTACAATATTTGTTTTATTTACAGTTAAAAATTTCGTCGATAGAGTGCAAGAGTACTTATAGGTCAAGTAGTAATTTCATAGATCAATAATTATATCAGTAGGTATATGATTATTTCCGTAGATCTATTAAATATTTACATAGGTTGATAATTATTTTCATAGGTCGATAAATATTTCTAAAGCTCAATAATTAATTCCATAGGTCAAAAATTAAAACCCCCGCAGGGGAAGTTCAAAATGGCCATAACACCTGGCCATTTGTCGAGCTTTCGGGCCTGATGATCCCGCGTACCCTCAATCACACAAGGGAAGGACACAAGGGAATGGTCGCATCACCTGACCATATAGAGCTTTTGGGCCTGATGATCCCACGTACCCTGAATCACATATAATTTGGGAGGAGACAGTTCAGAGAAGCCGATTGTAGGAATAGGCTTATCTGTTGTCTCTTTGATCTCCCACTTAAATTCCTACCCACGTGTTTGCCGTGCGTGGAGACCCGTAACGCCGGAGAAGAGGGTCCTGGTCGGTTGAGGGAGACTGCTGCCCGCGGACAGTACGATCCCAACACGCCTTCTTTGGCCTCGGATTCGGTAAAACGGGAGGCTGAGTCTGGTCAGCTCAGTCAATCGGCTGGTGTCACGGTTCATGAATAGAGTGGCTCCACTACTGGATCGTGGATGCCGGGGTAATGCCGTGCCACTAGACAAGTATTCGGGGGTCTGTGGGAGCGGCTGCAGCTCGCCCGGTTCCAGAGTTGGCTACTACTGGTTCTCGAGCGGGTCGAGCAGCCCGTGACTACTTCTCCCGATGCTATATCATCCTGACATGTCTGGCGCAATGAGCCGGTTTGCGGCCAACGTCCCCTGTGTGGGGCTCCCTGGTGGGTGGGCATGGCAGGGTGATGAAACTTAGTATACGGGTATGGCGACTACCCGGAGGGATAAAAATTTCTTAAATTCCGCCACTTGTGAGAGTAAACTCCGTAAAAAATCAAACAAGAGACCTCGTCGTGATGCCCAGTCATCCGACGAGGGATGTGTTAGGCCAGCTGCCAAGAAGGCAGAAGGTAAAGAAAGGCAAGTTGAGTATTGTGCGCCAGTACCACGATTTCTCGTCGTGAAGGTACAAGAAGAGGGTAAGTCTTTTAAGGAGATGTCCCCCTTCTTTGTAGCCCGAACGTTGAGAAATACGTGCTCTACTGGTATAAGGTCGGTGCGTAAGTTGTCGGACGGTACACTGCTAGTAGAAGCAGAACCAGAAGCGTCATCAGCACTTCAGAAATGTGTTAAGTTTGGTGAGTTTGGCATTTCAGTTCAGCCGCACAAGGCACTGAATAGTTCTAAAGGCGTCGTGACGGATCGTGACCTTGCATATGTTACGGAGGAAGAATTCGTGCAGGAAATGGCATCGCAAGGTGTCATTGAATGCAGGAAGCTCAACCCCCGAAACGGCAAGCCTTCGATCTCCATGGTGGTGTCCTTCGCTGGTACCAGGTGTCCAACATCGGTAAGGGTGGGGTATAACGTTTGTAACGTTCGCCCCTACTACCCTAATCCGATGCGATGCTATAAATGCCAGCGTTACGGTCACACCTCAGTTCGTTGTGGCAAACAGTCCATCTGTGCCAACTGCGGACAGGACCAACATGAAGTTGAACCCTGTCCAAACGCGGCACACTGCGTGAACTGTAAAGGTGCTCATGCATCTACATCACGCCACTGCCCAACGTACTTGGAGGAGAAGGCAATACAGGTTATTAGAACGCAGGACAGGATACCGTATTTCGACGCCAAGAGGAAATACAAAGAGAGTGCGCCGGTTACTTTCGCGAAATCTTTCGCGCAAGTAGCTGCAAAGCGAACTGCAAATGTCCAAACTCAGACAGAGTTAGTGCCTCGTCCGACAACTGCAGCAGCAGTAACAGTCGCCACAAACACTGCGAAGGAAAAGGTGGTATTGGTCCCAGAGACCAAAATTCAGACCCCACAACCTGGGGGATCGGGTCTGAATAAATCCCCCTCCCCTAAAGGAGAACGCACTCAACCCCAGTTCTCCCAACCACCTAAGGAGAAGACCCCACAGTCTTCTCCACAAACGAGAAGCGACCAGAGAATGGTCGCTTCTACTAAACCCTCATCAGTTACTCCTGAAAAGGAAACTGATAAGGGATCCGTTGGTTCTCACTGGATACCAGTGAGAGCCAAACAATCAAAAAAGGAGTCCAGTGTGTCCATCAAAACACCTGGACTACCAAATGAAAGTATAGCCGAGAAAATGGCTGTAGACCCGCAACCTAAGGGTAAACCAAAAATCATTAGGTTGCGGGGTAACTCCCCTAAACAGAAATGAATGGTCCACTAATCCAGTGGAACTGTAACGGTGTATATCAGCGCTACGAAGAACTGCGACTTTTATTGTCAGATTTTGCGCCTTCGTGTGTTTGTCTGCAGGAAACAAACTTCAACGAAACCGACACATTCTCTCCTCGGGGATACTCCGTGTTTCGCACGGATTTCCTTACGGGGCTAAGAGCATGTGACGGCGTGGCAATTCTCGTTAGAGACACATTGTACCACGATCCTGTAGACATTGACACTGAGTTGCAGGTCGTAGCAGTTCGTGTTGCACTTCCCCTCCAGGTGACGATTTGTTCTATCTACCTTCCCCCTGGTGTTCGAACTGACATCCGAGATGTCGTGAACATCATCGATCAACTCCCACCACCCTTTATACTACTAGGCGATTTTAACGCCTACAATGTATGTTGGGGATCGGTGCGGAACGATCGACGGGGACGTCACCTGGAGAATATGTTGAACGATTTGAGTTTGAGCTTTTTGAACGACGGCAGACCCACGCACTTCTGTGCAGCAACGGGTACATTCAGTGCCATAGATCTTAGCGTCGTTTCAGGAGCCATCGCTCCGTTGTTCAAATGGGACGTGCATCACGACCTGTGCGGTAGTGATCACTTTCCAATCCTCTTAAGGCCTCTGTTCAATACTGTTACCGAATCCCGCTGGCCACAGTGGGTTCTTCGGAAAGCAGATTGGACCAAGTTTGCGGAATCATTCTCGCATGAGGATATTCCGAGCTTGACCGTAGACGAAGAGGTGAATCTTTTCACGGACTCCATCACAAGCGCGGCTAAAAACAGCATACCGCTGTCATCCACTCAGCCCCGTAGAGTTCCCGTTCCCTGGTGGAACGAGGAATGCGACTTGGCGCTACGTGAAAGGAGACACCTCTTCAATATATTCCGTCGTTGTCCAACAGAGGCAAACATGATAGCCTTCCAACGAGCAAAAGCTCGTGCTAAGAGGATTGTGAAAGAAAGCAAGCGCGAATCATGGCGCAAATACGTATGCACCGTTACAGTTGCCACTCCAGTGGCCAAAGTTTGGGAGAAGGTCCGGAAAATCTCCGGTCTAAATACAGCTACAGCCATTGCTGGTCTATCGGTAAATGGTAACGTAGTTACCTCAGCGGTCGAAATTGCTAACACTTTGGCATCTAATTTTGCGTTCAATTCTAGCTCTGAACATTATCCACCCGAGTTTCTAACTCGTAAAGCAGGCCTCGAATCTATACCTCTAAATTTCTTTTCTAGGAATGACGAGGTATACAACCTGCTTTTCTCTCGTGAAGAGCTAGATAGCGCGATGTCAAAGTGTAAGGATAGCTCTCCTGGTCCAGATGCGATACATTATCGTATGATCCGAAATCTTCCAGAATCATCTAAGTCTAGGCTTTTGAATGTCTATAATAGGATATGGACTGAGGGCAAGTGCCCGACCAAGTGGAAGGAATCTCATATAATTCCTATCCCCAAAGTCGGGAAAGATAAACACTTGCCCTCTAGCTATAGACCAATATCACTGACCAGTTGTCTCTGCAAGCTCATGGAGCGAATGATCAGCAAGCGTCTGATTTGGTTTTTAGAATCAAATGACTTGCTGGCCAACACACAGTGCGGCTTTCGCCGTCACCGCTCAACAGCAGATCATCTGGTCAGACTAGAGACAGCTATCAGGAATGCTTTCGTTGAAAACAAACACCTGGTAGCTGTGTTTTTCGATATTGAGAAAGCCTATGACACTGCATGGATTTATGGTATTCTCCGTACTCTGCATTCCTGGGGTCTCCGGGGACGCTTGATGTTCTTTATAAAAGACTTCATGTCGAACCGGCGCTTCAGGGTGCGGATCGGAAATACCTTGTCACAAATGTTCGCACTGGACAATGGGGTCCCACAGGGCTCCATACTGAGCGTTACGCTATTTTTAATTGCCATTAACGGTGCAGCTTCATGTATTCGATTACCTGTACAGAGTTCGATATTTGTCGACGACATTGGTATCTTTGTCGCCGGACAAAAGACTAGTACAATCGAACGTCAGCTTCAGCTGACTATCAATCGTCTCGATACATGGGCAACCGAAAATGGCTTTAAATTCTCGACCAGCAAAACTGTATGTGTCCATTTTAGTAGGAAAAGGGGTGTACATCCCAATCCTACACTCACACTAAATGGAGCACAGTTACCATTTGCCGATACTGCCAGATTTCTGGGTCTCGTGTTCGATAGTCGTCTAACTTGGCGGGCACATTTTTTGTCCGTCAAGAAAAAATGCCAAAAGTCGCTCAATTTGTTGCGGGTCCTCAGTCACAAGACATGGGGTGCAGACCGCACTGTCATGTTGCGTTTATATCGTTCTCTAGTGCGCTCTAAGCTGGACTATGGATGTCTAGCTTATGGGTCAGCTAAACACCAAGAGATAAGAATTCTTGACACTGTACATCACACTGGGGTTAGATTGGCCACAGGTGCATTTCGCACCAGTCCAATACTAAGCCTGCTGTGTGAAGCAGGCGAACCGTCACTGTACAATCGTCGTAAAATTCTATCCTTGCGGTATATGGCTGCACTCAGTGCCAAGCCAGTTCATCCCGCGTATGACCCTATTCTACAAAATAGGCATACAGAAATATATGACAGAAAACCAAGAGCCAATAGGCCTTTTGGTCTGAGGACTTTCGACATTTTGGGCGATATTGATTTTAATATGCCTGAAATGGCAAGTTTCGTTTTGTGTGCTGTTCCACCATGGACGCTACCGCGTCCACTTGTGAACCTCACATTAACTAGGTTTGATAAAGATACTACGTTGCCTATCGAATACCAGCATGAGTTACAAAGAACACTGGTCCCTAGGTTCGAGGATACTGTCATTTTTACTGACGGATCAAAATCCGGAACCAGGGTTGGGTGTGCGTTCGTTGTTTTGAATCCACGCCAACAGTTTCAGTACCGTCTGCACTCCATAACGAGTGTATACACTGCTGAGCTGTACGCTATTTTCAAGGCCCTGTGTTTTGTTTCGTCAGAGCAAAGTCGGTCAAGTGTTATCTTGACGGACTCGCTGAGCGCTCTGAACAGTATCCAAGATCCAGATCCAGTGCATCCTCTTGTACTAAAGATCCGGTTGCTACTCCACAACCTGAATGCTCAGAATGTGAGGGTAGAGCTGTTTTGGATACCGGGACATGTTGGTATTAAAGGCAACGAAGCGGCAGATGCAGCTGCAAAAGCCGCCTCTCACAGACCTATGATTGATGTGAGTTTCGTTTTTCCAGATGACGCAAAGAGTCATCTGACACATCTGGTTTTAGACATGTGGCAACATGAGTGGAGCCGCACACAGAACGTTAAGTTACGACAGATTAAGGGAGACGTTAAACCATGGGGTTCTTCCTGCAGGATTAACCGCAGGGAGGAAACCGCCATCACACGCCTTCGTATAGGTCACTGTTGGTGGACCCATGGACACCTCCTTCGAGGTGAAGAGTCCCCTGTCTGTGAGACGTGTAACACAGATTTGTCTGTGTTACACATTTTAACCGAATGTGTACAGTTCGAGGATGTCAGGGAGAGGTTAGGCCTGTGCTATGACCTGTCAGTTGCCTTAGGTGACGACAGAGTACTCATGGACAGGCTGATACTCTTCCTGAGAGAATCGAACTTACTGTTTTATGTGTGAAGTCTTGCACCTTATTTTAATGTGTTTCTAGTTATTGACTGTGATATTCGATGGTAATTGGCCCCTTTACAGCCTCTTACCATCACCCTGAGTCTGTTCAAATTTTCGAACAGACTTTTTATATTATTTATTTGTGTTTGTCAGTGCAAGATTTCTTTTATTGAGTATGCGTATTTTTAATGATTTTATTTATTTATTTATTTATTTATTTATTTATTGTCTAAATTTTTATTTTTAATATATAGTCTAGTCATTTAGATGGGCTGCGTTAGGCGCAAATAGCCTTTGTTGCTGTGCGCCAAAAATTTCAACTAACTAACTAACTAACTCAAAAATTAAAACCATAGATCAATTATTTAATACATAGGTAAACTATTATTTTCATAGTTACTATTCTGTAGATCATATATTTTTTTCATAGGTCAAATATTTTTATTCTTAAAACATTAATAGAATTTATTATTATTTATATACCTACACGTAATATATATCCAATTGGGCAAATAGGTATGTTATATTGGTGTTCGGCGGGAAAACGATAATAGATAAAAACATTTTGCGAAGAGATCCGAATACTTAATCGGGAAGTTTCGGTCTTTGCCACCTTCCCCCCCTCTTTAACCTCTTTTTATTCCTATACTCACATAATGTGACTATCAACTCTTGCAGAACAAGTAGCGAGAATCGGTTCTTCTTGATCCGAAGCTGCACTCGTGTATATTCGGTACATTCGACACTTCGTTAGCGGCAGTTATACGCTGCTAAAAATAACTCGTAACACAAGCAGATTTATGTAAACACTGGTGGTTTGCAAGGTCTTCTAATCTAGCGCTAATCGCTCAAATCGAATCACCAATAGATGCGATGTGGATATTGGGCTTAGTATGTGTGTGTCTCGATAGCGAGAGCGCATAAAAATCTCACCGACGGCGCCGTGTTGCCGACCCCTGCGGTAGAAGATGGAAAATCTGCTTTTAACCACTTGGGTTTTCCAAATCCAGCGTATTCTTGACATAAACCTTCCGATATTTGATCAGAAGCCCTTACTTCTTCAGTTTCATAAAGAGTACGAACAAATGTTTCTAGATGTTTCCTTCGGAATGTAATTTGGATCCTCTATAATATCATCATTAAGTTCTTCGGTATCTGTCAATTCATCCAAATCTAGTGGGAGAATACACAAGTCAATGTTGTCAACCTGTTCATACTCTTCATTTTCAATCTCTTCCAAGTCTTGTTCCAACTTTTGGAAGGTTTTGGAACCATAAAAAGTTTTAGGATCCATAATGAATAAATATTTTCTTCTGACATGAAAAGAAAAAAAAAAATAACAGTTTATATATGTATATTTCTGCCTAATGTCCTCATTTGAGAACGGTAAGCTATAAAGGCAGCTAAAAACTACCAAATGAAAAATAAATGAATAATTGTGTATACTTACATTAATCTTAATCTATAGACGCTGTTTTTGAAAAAAAAAAATTAAATCTATATTTTTTTATTTATTAAACACAATTTTTTTTAACGTACTACACCACTTCAAAATACCGTGTAATACCAAGCACTGTCAAGTCACAACTAGTCATTTTTAAATCACTCTAATTCCATTGACTCATTGCAGTCTTTATATTTACAAGTTAAAACTAGAAAAATATCATAAACAGTTTGCACATATCGTTGAATGTTTATTTTTATAAGCGTCCTCAAATGGGTACGGCCGGCGTTAATGGGTAAATGTCATCGAGGCTTTATGTGTTCATTACGAGCAGTTCCTAGTACTAGTGCTGGCCCTAGTACTAGTGCTGTTCCTAGTACTAGTGCTAGTCCTAGTACTAGTACTGGTCCTGCTACTAGTACTTGTAGGACTCGTACAAGGTATTCGTCAACACCAACAGAAGGTACTAATTCCAAAAAAATAAGATTCGCCACGTCAGTGGAATCGAAGTATTTCGAACAGGCCTCTGATGCCATTCAGAGTCTATCTAATATTGGAGGCAAAATAATAGACTTGCATACAGATGATATTTATGGACTACTCATAGGATCACTACAAATAGAATCAAGAATAAAAAATTTAGAAGGAATAGTCAGAATAAACGCAATCAGAGATATAAAAGCTATATTTCACCAAATTAACAGGGACGAATCCTTAAAAATTAACAATTAATTTTTTTTTTCTTTTTTAAATTTTATTGTATAATAGTAAATTAGTTTCATATATATAAAAGTTTTATTTCGAATAGCGCGACAGCAAACATACGCTAACTAAAGGCAACGATATGGCTGATGTCGTCTCCCACAGACCTATGATTGACGTGAGTTTTATTTTTCCAGATGACGCAAAGTCATCTGAAACATCTTGTTTTAGCCATGTGGCAACATGAGTGGAGCAACATACAGAACGTTAAGTTGAGACAGATTAAGGCAGATGTTAAACCATGGGGTTCTTCCTGCAGGATTATCTATTACCTATCTGTGAGACGTGTAACACAGATTTGTCTGTGTTACACTTTTTAACTGAATGTATGCAGTTCGAGGATATCAGGGAGAGGCTAGACCTATGCTATGACCTGTTAGTTGCTTTAGGTGACGACAGAGTACTCATGGACAGGTTGATACTTTTCCTGAGAGAATCGAACTTACTGTTTTATTTGTGAAGTATTGCACCTTATTTTAATTTGTTCTATTTAGAGACTGATATTCGATGGTAGTTGGCCCCTTTACAGCCTCTTACCACCACTCTGACTTTTTTTTATCTTATTTATTTGTGTTTGTCGGTGCAAGATTTTTTTTATTGAGTAAGCGTATTTTTATTGATTTTATTTATTTATTTATTGTTTAATTTATTGATTTAAATATGTAGTGTAGTCATTTATATGGGCTGCGTTAGGTGCAAATAGCCTTTGTTGCTGTGCGCCAAAAACTAACTAACTAACAAAACATACGCTACCCCACAATTCTTATTCTTTACAGTTCTCTACTTTATCCATCTTTTAGCACATAGAAGAAGAAATGTGTGCTAAAGTGTGTGTTTCTGTACTAGTATATTATGTTAGTTACAACCACCTGTTACTATAAAATGGCGTGCTGTTTGTTTTATACACCAAAAATATAATAACTGGTTAATTATCAATATTTGTGATATGATGTGAGCTGTTAATATTTACAAACACCTTAATATCTCCTGATGTTTTTGTGCAAATACCGTTATTATACTAATGTTTACGAGAGTCATGTGAAACTTAGTTTTTTTCTGTAACTTTTTTCATTAACTTGTACTTAAAAATGTTACTTGATAATTTAAAGATATATATTATACTACAGGAATCCTGAATGAAGGCAAGAAAGTTTACTGCCGAAATATAGGAAATTTTAAAGAAATAAATGTTGTGTTTAATTTAACAACCCAAATCAAACAAGAGCTAACATCCCGTATACTTACATTTGTATTTCAACAAGTAGCTCGTTATACTTCCTCACAACCATAATTTACAGAAATGGGATTCGTTCAACACATCCTGATCTACTACGGACAAGATGTTGTCTACGATTTGAAGAAATGGCTTAAAATACATAGAAAACTAGCGGCGATGTACAACAGGAAGATATTCCTACTTCAATGCAGGAAATTTAAAGTTTTTCCAAACCACATCTCAAACAACATTAAATAACTTCTACCTCTCATGGAAACCGAAGATGGGAAAATAAGGTCGATCATCTACAACTTGAATAACAGGTTGAAATGCAAAATATTAAACATTTAAATAAAAATAATGATCCAAACGATAAGCAATTTAGAATCAAACCTGGCGGACATTAAAGATAAAATGTATAATGCACTACCGAAGGGTATAATAGTAGATTTCGAAATAACCATAAAAAATAAATTGATTAATATCAAATAAAAGAAAATAAACAAATTAAACAAAATCAAAGAAAATTATTTAATTGACACAGATTTAACAATCAATAAAAAATGGGTTTATAACATATCGGGAAAATCAACACTAAAAGAGGTCCTAAATTGCATAACGCTTGGACCAAAGTTTACTATTAGGATTTGCAGCTAAGCACCTTACCATCTGGTAAGCGTTTCATGAACTTGTACACCAGGGGTGTTTTAATGCATAGGGGAAAGGAGAAACAGGAGTAAGCGGCGCCTGCAGGCTTGAAGGGGTCAAACTAAGAATGCTTAAATTCACTCTGCGCCTGCTCCTGACGATAATAAACCGTTGGACGAACTTCTATCCCTATGAGACGACAGACTCCACACAAATTTTTTCCTAATACCTATGCATAATATTACTATCTCTATGATACGCAGTAAAAATTGTAAATAAAAATATAATTTTAAAATAATTGACAACATAGATTGACAATAAGTGTAAAATCAATATAATGCATGAAACAAAAGAAAAAATCAACATTAATATCTGGCATTAATTTTATGATTATCAACACATCACAGTACAACACAACAACAGCGACTTTTGTTTTTCAAGTGTCACATTGACGTTCTCTTTGACATTTTGAAAAATTATTTTGCTTTTTTAAGTTGGCAAATATGCAAATATTATAATAGCAATATACATGTGCAACAATATTTAAGATGTCGATGGCGACATGTGTAAAATGTAAAGCAGATGTGAAGAGAACTGATAAGTTGGTGATTTGTTCTGGGATATGTGAACGCACATTTCATTCTAAGTGCGCGAGTCTTCCAGATAATGAATGGAAGTTCATAACGACGAATGCGTGCATTGGCTGGTTCTGCGGAGATTGCATCGAGCGTAAGGCCGAGAACATACAGAAAGCCGGTAAAACAGCGCTGACAGTCGGTACTGAAAACAAGCGTCCTGGGTTACTGGTTGCGCACACACTAAACGCTGATATTGCAAGTGAGACTGACAGATGACGTAACCTATAAATTGAAGTTTTTATTTATTTTTTTCTATTTATCGTATATTTTTTAATTATATTGGCCTAGCATAGAGTGAACGCTAGGTTTGAAAGTGTATATCTACTCTTTCGTATATTGGCTCAATTATATGTTGAAATAAGTGAAAACGTCGAGTTCTGATTCATCGTTGGATGAGTGGTTTCTAATAGAATCACTATATTTAAAAATGGAACCAAAAAGAAAAGGTATACATGCAATAAACCAAGAGAGACGTAAATATGGGGAATACCACCACCTTTTTCCTATATTAAAAGAAGATGGTGAAATTTTTTTTTTTAAATATACTCGTATGAGCAAAAGTACATTCGACTATATTTTGAATAAAATAGGTAATAAATTGGAGAAGCAGTGGACCAATTGGACTAAGCAACCTATATTACCCGAGGAAAGACTTTTAATAACATTAAGGTAAGTTTTAAAGATATTAACAAAAAAAAAAAATTTCATGTTTTTATTGTAATGGAAAAAAAAACAAAATCATAGATAATGTCAACATTAACTAATTATAAACTAACTTATAACTTACATAATATACTAACTTATAACTTACATAATATACTAACAATCAACTATTTCCTCAGTTGGTTGGTGAATTTGCATGTAAACAAATTCATCAACCAACTGCTGCACCTTAATTCTAAATAACATTTTTTTCCTATCGGGTATTTTTTCTACATACGGAAGAAGACTTTTAAAAAATAAATCATTGTCATCTAGCTCGCTCTTCCTTCTTGTCCTCGCTTCCAACAATTAAATTTTTCTTTTCTCAATGCAAATTAAAGAGGCATTCAAATCTTTTTTTTACCTCAACTTTTTGGGCATAGAAGGTCCTGGTAAATCATCGACAGGCCCCTGCGGTCCTGAAGTGCCAACACTAGACCTAGATGAACTAGGTGTAGATGTGGACAAATCAGGTATTGAAGGTCCTGCCGCTGAAAAACCAGAAGTAGGGCTGCTACAATAGCTAACAGCCCTCGATTTTGTTGTCATTAACGTATCCGGTCTTGAAGGGTCCGGTATGTTTATTGGACTTGATGTCCTTAAGGTGTCGAATATGCAAATTCTCGAATCAGAAGTGCCTTGTGTTTCACATATGTCGTCCAGAAACACTTCTGTCGGCACAATAGTTTCGTCCCATATATCGTGTCCCTGGTTGTCTCTATCCTGACTGCAACTAGCCTTAATACATTGTTGAGCTTGGCTGAGGCTGCCAGAGCTCCGTCTTGGCTTCACTATGTTCTTCAAGAACATGAGTGAATGAAAATACGGGCATTTACTGGAATCTTCCACTTCTTCCGAATCATTGTTTCTACAAAAAAATAGATAAACAAATAAATAAATAAATGAAATTAAATGGTAAGAAATAATTTTTATCATCTATTTTCTCATTTCAGATTCTTAGCCACGGGATCATCATTTAAAAGTCTGGCTTATTCGTTTCGTGTTGGTGCCAGCACGGTTGGACAGATTGTCAAGGAAACCGTTTGTGTATTATGGGATGAGCTACAACCCATTCATATGCCCACACCTACCGAAGAAAATTTTAAAAATATTGCAGAAGATTTCTTTAACGTCTGGAATTTTCCACCCGTTTTGGGAGCAATCGATGGAAAGCACATACGGGTCTTATGCTCAAAGAATTCAGGATCCATGTTTTTTAGTTATAAAAAATATTTTTCAATTGTTTTACAAGGCGTGGCAGATGCAAATTATAAATTCGTAGCAATAGACGTGGGAGGTTACGGAAAGCAGAGTGACGGTAGGACTTTCCAAGCTTCAGATTTATATAAATTATTAAAAGAAAATAATCTGAATGTTCCGGAACCAACAAATCTGCCCGGAACAGATATTAAAGCTCCATATGTGTTTTTGGGTGACGAGGCATACCCACTATTAAATTGCCTAATGAAACCATATGGTGCAAAAATGGGCTCTCATTAGAGCAAGATCGCTTCAACAAACGTTTATCAAGAGCTAGAAAAACAATAGAGTGCGCATTATGAATCATCACAGCGAAATGGAGGATTTTAAATAAAGGTTTAGAAACGGATGTCCGGTTAAGTGACAGTATAGTAAAATGCATTTGTATTTTACATAATACAATTATTGACAGAGAAGGTAGTGAACGTCACTTAACGGACATCTCCATAGAGTAAAATCTAACAAATTTTAATACAATAAATGTAGGAAGACCAGAAAATACTTCTAAAAATATTAGGGATTTATTTTGTAAACATATTTCAAAGACTCCTATAAATTATATTTAATATGTTATGTGTAGAATAAGTATATATGTAATATATAATGTGTATAAATTAAAAACATAAAATAGTTACCCGTTGTATTTTTCTCCTCGATAACATACCTGTCTCATTAAAAAATATTATATTATTGATTATAAAGACTAAATTGATAAAGATCAGTATTGATTATAGCCAACAAATCATATTTTTTTGTTCTTAAGAATATTAATACATGGTTCTAAAGTGAAAAGATCTCAAAACAAAAAAAAAAAAAAAACGTGGATAACCTCAAAAATTTAAATATTATGTAGTATTTTCTTAAGTTATACATAGATATGTTATAACGTTTTTTATTGAAAAACATTTTAATTAGAAATTGTTATCAATTTTACTTTTAAAACATAATTGGAGAAAATACAAGAGTTACTAAAATATGTTTGACAGTGACATTAAAACTTGGATATGAATATTTTATAAATACCTTCTGTTTGAATTTCCCTGCTTATCTCCTTCCAACACCTATCAACCGTATTTCTATTAGAATGTGTAGGGCTTGTTTTATCCCAAATTGCCCTTTTTACAAAAATATTAGCAATTAAAATTTCTATGTCCATCTTGCTTCGGCGCTGACAACAAACTGCTTAAACGTTTCGGTAAGCGGGTAGCCTGCACCGACCGGCGCCGACCTGTACAGTGCGGTTATATTTAAAAACATGGACAAATACTGCGGCAGATCAGCGCTTATTGCCAGTAAAGCCGGTACCGGCTTTCTGTAGGTTCTCGGCCTAAGGGACGGTCCATGAAAAACCTGTTGGAAGCAATTCACGACAAGATATGTCAACAGGAAAAAGCTCTTAAAGTTGTGGATAGAAAAGTCCAGAGGACCGTGGAGAATTTGGACAGGAAAACTGAAGCGACGGAAAAACTCATCGCAAAAATATCCGAAGATGTTCAAGCAAACAACGAGATGCGAAGTGAAGCTGTGCCATATGCTGACAAACTAAAATCAAAAGTTAAATCAGATCCTGTTCTAGTAATCAAACCGAAAAAATCCGACCAGATAAGTGATATTACCAAAGAAGCCATTAGGAAAAACATTGACCCTCTATCAGCCTCAGTTCTAGGTGTAAGAAATATCAGCAAGGGTGGGATAGCAATTGAATGTAAGAACCAACAAGCAATAGACAACTTGAGAGAATCTGTTACCGAAAAGTTAGGCACAGACTATGTAGCAACCGTGCCAAAGAAGAAAGCTCCAAGGGTTAAAATATTCGGCCGATCTGAGAAACTAGAACCTGAATACATAGAATACAAAATATTAGCTCAAAATGATTGTTTGAACAATAAAGCTACGGTAAAGGTTGTTCATATCGCTAAAGACAACCGAAACGATCATAAATTTATGGCTTACTTGGAAGTCGATGGTGAATCTTACTTCAGGCTGACCGAAGAAGGAAGAGTGAATATCGGCTGGGATAGATGCAGAGTATATGGCGCAATAAATATTGAAAGATGTTTTAAATGTAACGAGTATGGACACAAAGCCCAGGTTTGTAGAAGCGATACATCATGCCCGAAGTGTATTGGCAATCAATAAATGTCCAACTGCCGTTGTGAAGATGCAGAAATAAAGTGCAGTAACTGCGTATATGTAGTTAACAAATTAAAGATGAGACTTGATGTCAACCACCCCGTCTGGAGCTCCGAGTGTTCAGTTTATAAAAAGAAGTTGGAAACAGAAATGAAAAAAAAAAAAAGATTTTTAATTGGACTGAATTTGGAAACCCGGACACGTCACTCATTGGACCCATTAATATGTGAAGATAAGTCTCATCCGGCCCTACATTTCAAAATTAAGTATAGTATTTCACAAGAAAAACTAACACGTAACAATTACAAATACAACTTCAAAATTGCTGACTGAAAAATTATATAGGGCACTTATTACAACTGATTGGAATGCGGAACTAACAAACCGCAATACCGTAAATGCTGATGCAGGAGACAACATTTATTGCATAATTTATACAATACTTGATGATTGCGTGACACAAACCAGGTCGCTGTCAACATCAAAATAAAAATAAGACACCTACATTAGCTAAAAGAATGTGAGTCCAACATCTCCACAAATCCAAACCAGTTTTGGTCGTACTATCAACACACTAAAACCAAGATCCTCTATAGGGAAAGACCTTATTCCTAATATATAATCAAGCCTGTGCACATGCCCTAGTGAAACCATTGCATTATTTATTCAATATATGTATATTACTATATAATAACATGTAATTATTATCATTGAGTCTGTTAATTTGTTCATTATTCTGTCCAGACATTGCGACCAGTTTCAGCTTGGTTATGCTGGACAGAATGATAAAAAATAGTATACATAAATAAAATTGTCAATAAGTATAAAAATTAGGTCTAAGAAATTATAATAGGTTTTAGAAATATGTTTTCTTATTTACATTTGTAACATAGGTCAATGTAAAAAATGTAAATAAATTTATTATTATTATTATTACTATCGGACCTATCACTCTTGATTAAAATTATAAATAACATATTAGGTTGCCCAGACTTATTACAAAAAATTGGTCTAAACGTCCCCGGTAAAAACTTACGAAATACCACTTTCTTTTATATACCCTACTCTAGAACTAATTATATGTTAAACTCTCCGTTAAATAGAATAGTTAACTCTGGAAAGGCCTTCACCTGCGAAGTGTTGACTTCTTTATAGATTCATTGCATAAAATAAAAAATCAATTTATAAAAACACATATAAACTCTTACATAAATGCATAATGACCTGCAAATTTTATACCTGCAAATTGTTTATTTGTTAAAATCTGTAAAATTTATATATTGATTATTATTTTTTAAGAAACTGTTAAAAAACAAATTTTTATGTAAAATTGTGGTTGTAACTTGTGGGCTTGACCTGTTTTACAATCCCTCCAATGTAAATAAACAAATAAAGAAATAAATCTATGAGAAATAGTAAGTATTAAATCGTTAGGTTATCCATGTAAACAAATAATAGTAAATTATAATAATAAGCATTTTTTTATATTTCCATCTAATTTAAACCAAAGGCAATTATGGTTTAGTGCTCTAAGTCGTCATTCTGGCAAAAATATGGTTTCAGATAGTAAATATATTTTCATGTGTGAAGATCATTTTGCGGAAAAACTCTTTACCAAATTTTTTAAAACAAGATTTTTGAACAAATCGGAAGCAGTACCAACAATTTTTATTCCCGAAGCAAATAAAATAAAAATACTACAAAATATAATTGTAAGGCCGGCATTTTCTTCAACTATTTCTTCTCAAAGTACGCCTGATGCGACTACAAGTTACTCAACTGAAACTGATTCGGTTTGCTCAAATATGGATATTATTAGTCCAGCATTATTCACCAACATCAAAAAACGTCAACAAGAATCAGATAAGAAAATATTATCAAAAATTAATATTACTACGAAAGATTTAACACCACGCAAAAAAAAAATATATATGAAAATAATAGGAAACTAAATAGAAATATTTGTAAATTAACCCCTTTCCTGTGGTGTCCGTAATATTACGTTTTACCAAAATTTTCACACAATGTGGTGCCCGTAATATTACATTATCAACAGCCGTAGACATCAACTCACTGTTATGGCTGTAATAATACGTTCAGCATAATATATAATTGTCACATAATATATAAGCGTTGTCTCTCCCCGCTTGTGACGTCACGTCGCTGACGTCGCGCGTTGGTCATGCGCAGTGGCATAACCGACCAGGCGATTAGCGCTGACAGCTACCTCGTGCTATTGTGAGGTTAGAATATCGTTTATTGGATTTTATAGTTGCGAAGATTTCTGGATTTAGTGAGTTTTATAATAAAGCAGGTAATGTTATAACTTATTATATAACCCGCAGGGGAAGTTCATAATGGCCATAACACCTGGCCATTTGTCGAGCTTTCGGGCCTGATGATCCCGCGTACCCTCAATCACGCAAGGGAAGTTCATAATGGTCGCATCACCTGACCGTATAGAGCTTTTGGGCCTGATGATCCCACGTACCCTGAATCACATGTCATTTGGGAGGAGACAGTTCAGAGAAGCCGATTGTAGGAATAGGCTTTTCTGTTGTCTCTTTTATCTCCCACTTAAATTCCTACCCACGTGTTTGCCGTGCGTGGAGACCCGTAACGCCGGAGAAGAGGATCCTGGTCGGTTGAGGGAGACTGCTGCCCGCGGACAGTACGATCCCAACACGCCTTCTTTGGCCTCGGATTCGGTAAAACGGGAGGCTGAGTCTGGTCAGCTCAGTCAATCGGCTGGTGTCACGGTTCATGAATAGAGTGGCTCCACTACTGGATCGTGGATGCCGGGGTAATGCCGTGCCACTAGACAAGTATTCGGGGGTCTGTGGGAGCGGATGCAGCTCGCCCGGTTCCAGAGTTGGCGACTACTGGTTCTCGAGCGGGTCGAGCAGCCCGTGACTACTTCCTCCGATGCTATATCATCCTGACATGTCTGGCGCAATGAGCCGGTTTGCGGCCAACGTCCCCGGTGTGGGGCTCCCTGGTGGGTGGGCATGGCAGGTTGATGAAACATTTTATACGGGTATGGCGACTACCCGGAAGGATAAAAACTTTTTAAATTCCGCCACGGTTGAGAGTAAACTCCGTAAAAAATCAAACAAGAGACCTCGTCCAGATGTCCAATCATCAGACGAGGGATGTGTAAGACCTTCTCCTAAGAAGGTAGATAGGTTGGTTGAGTATTGTGCGCCAGTACCACGATTTCTCGTCGTGAAGGTGCAAGAAGAGGGTATATCTTTTAAGGAGATGTCCCCCTTCTTTGTTGCCCGAACGTTGAGGAATACGTGCCCAACTGGTGTTAAGTCAGTACGCAAATTGTCGGACGGTACGTTGTTAGTCGAAGCAGAGACTGAGTCTTCGTCGACGCTGCAGAAATGCGAGGTATTTGGTAAATACCGTATTTCTGTTCTGCCACACAAGGCTCTTAATACAACTCGAGGCGTCATAACAGATCGCGATCTTGCTTACGTCACGGAGGAAGAGTTCGTGCAGGAAATGGCATCGCAAGGTGTCATTGAATGCAGAAAACTCAAACCCCGAAATGGAAAGCCCTCGATCTCAATGGTGGTGTCCTTCGCCGGCACTAGGTGTCCAGCATCGGTAAGGGTGGGGTATAACGTTTGCAACGTTCGCCCCTACTATCCCAACCCGATGCGATGCTACAAGTGTCAGCGCTATGGGCACACCTCAAGTCGTTGTGGTAAGCACACCATTTGTGCCAACTGCGGACAGGATCAACATGAAGTTGAAACCTGTCCAAACGCGGCACACTGCGTGAATTGCAAAGGTGCGCATGCATCCACCTCACGCCACTGCCCAACGTACTTGGAGGAAAAGGCCATTCAGACGATCAAGACGCAGGACAAGATACCATATTATGACGCCAAGAGGAAATATAAAGAAAGTGCGCCTGTTACTTTCGCGAAATCCTTCGCGCAGGTAGCAGCAAAAAGAACAGCAAGCGTCCAGACTCAGACGGAGACAGTGCCCCGTCCGACTTTAGCGAAAAGTATACTTGCGTCCAAACAATCCGGCAATGAAAAGGTGTTGGAATCGGTCCCTGTGACCAAAATTCAGACCCCACAACCCGGGGGGTCGGGTCTGAATAAACCCCCCCAATCAAAAGGAGAACGCACACCATCTCAGTTCTCCCCACCACCTAAGGAGAAGTCTCCACAAACTTCTCCAAAAACAATTCCAACTCCAAACCCTCATCAGCCACTCCAGTATCGGAGACTGATAAGGGAACTGTTGGCTCTCAATGGATACCAGTGAGAGCCAAACCATCCAAAAGAGAGTCCAGTGTGCCCACGAAAGCACCTGGACCAACAAGTGAAACCGTCGCCGAGAAAATGGCTGTTGACCCGCAACCTAAGGGTAAACCAAAGATCATTAGGTTGCGGGGTAACTCCCCTAAACAAAAATGAATGGTCCACTAATCCAGTGGAACTGTAACGGTGTATACCAGCGCTACGAAGAACTGCGACTTTTATTGTCAGATTTTGCGCCTTCGTGTGTTTGTCTGCAGGAAACAAACTTCAACGAAACCGACACATTCTCTCCTCGGGGATACTCCGTGTTTCGCACGGATTTCCTTACGGGGTTAAGAGCATGTGACGGCGTGGCAATTCTCGTTAGAGACACATTGTACCACGATCCTGTAGACATTGACACTGAGTTGCAGGTCGTAGCAGTTCGTGTTGCGCTTCCCCTCCAGGTGACGATTTGTTCTATCTACCTTCCCCCTGGTGTTCGAACTGACATCCGAGATGTCGTGAACATCATCGATCAACTCTCACCACCTTTCATACTACTAGGCGATTTTAACGCCTACAATGTATGTTGGGGATCGGTGCGGAACGATCGACGGGGACGTCACCTGGAGACTATGTTGAACGATTTGAGTTTGAGCTTTTTGAACGACGGCAGACCCACGCACTTCTGTGCAGCAACGGGTACATTCAGTGCCATTGATCTTAGCGTCGTTTCAGGAGCCATCGCTCCGTTGTTCAAATGGGACGTGCATCACGACCTGTGCGGTAGTGATCACTTTCCAATCTTCTTAAGGCCTCTGTTCAATACTGTTACCGAATCCCGCTGGCCACAGTGGGTTCTTCGGAAAGCAGATTGGACCAAGTTCGCAGAATCATTCTCTCACGAGGATACTCCGAACTCATTTCACGGATTCCATCACGAGCGCGGCTGAAAGCAGCATACCGCTGTCATCCACTCAGCCCCGTCGAGTTCCCGTTCCCTGGTGGAACGAGGAATGCGACTTGGCGCTACGTGAAAGGAGACACCTCTTCAATACATTCCGTCGTTGTCCAATAGAGACAAACATGATAGCCTTCCAACGAGCGAAAGCTCGTGCTAAGAGGATTGTGAAAGAAAGAAAGCGCGAATCATGGCGCAAATACGTATGCACCGTTACAGTTGCCACTCCAGTGGCCAAAGTTTGGGAGAAGGTCCGGAAAATATCCGGTCTAAATACAGCTACAGCCATTGCTGGTCTATCGGTAAATGGTAACGTAGTTACCTCAGCGGTCGAAATTGCTAACACTTTGGCATCTAATTTTGCGTTCAATTCTAGCTCTGAACATTATTCACCCGAGTTTCTAACTCGTAAAGCAGGCCTCGAATCTATACCTCTAAATTTCTTTTCTAGGAATGACGAGGTATACAACCTGCTTTTCTCTTGTGAAGAGCTAGATAGCGCGATGTCAAAGTGTAAGGATAGCTCTCCTGGTCCAGATGCGATACATTATCGTATGATCCGAAATCTTCCGGAATCATCTAAGTCTAGGCTTTTGAATATCTATAACAGGATATGGACTGAGGGCAAGTGCCCGACCAAGTGGAAGGAATCTCATATAATTCCTATCCCCAAAGTCGGGAAAGATAAACACTTGCCCTCTAGCTATAGACCAATATCACTGACCAGTTGTCTCTGCAAGCTCATGGAGCGAATGATCAGCAAGCGTCTGATTTGGTTTTTAGAATCAAACGACTTGCTGGCCAACACACAGTGCGGCTTTCGCCGTCACCGCTCAACAGCAGATCATCTGGTCAGACTAGAGACAGCTATCAGGAATGCTTTCGTTGAAAACAAACACCTGATAGCTGTGTTTTTCGATATTGAGAAAGCCTATGACACTGCATGGATTTATGGTATTCTCCGTACTCTGCATTCCTGGGGTCTCCGGGGACGCTTGATGTTCTTTATAAAAGACTTCATGTCGAACCGGCGCTTCAGGGTGCGGATCGGAAATACCTTGTCACAAATGTTCGCACTGGACAATGGGGTCCCACAGGGCTCCATACTGAGCGTTACGCTATTTTTAATTGCCATTAACGGTGCAGCTTCATGTATTCGATTACCTGTACAGAGTTCGATATTTGTCGACGACATTGGTATCTTTGTCGCCGGACAAAAGACTAGTACAATCGAACGTCAGCTTCAGCTGACTATCAATCGTCTCGATACATGGGCAACCGAAAATGGCTTTAAATTCTCGACCAGCAAAACTGTATGTGTCCATTTTAGTAGGAAAAGGGGTGAACATCCCAATCCTACACTCACACTAAATGGAGCACAGTTACCATTTGCCGATACTGCCAGATTTCTGGGTCTCGTGTTCGATAGCCGTCTATCTTGGCGGGCACATTTTTTGTCCGTCAAGAAAAAATGCCAAAAGTCGCTCAATTTGTTGCGGGTCCTCAGTCACAAGACATGGGGTGCAGACCGCACTGTCATGTTGCGTTTATATCGTTCTCTAGTGCGCTCTAAGCTGGACTATGGATGTCTAGCTTATGGGTCAGCTAAACACCAAGAGATAAGAATTCTTGACACTGTACATCACACTGGGGTTAGATTGGCCACAGGTGCATTTCGCACCAGTCCAATACTAAGCCTGCTGTGTGAAGCAGGCGAACCGTCACTGTACAATCGTCGTAAAATTCTATCCTTGCGGTATATGGCTGCACTCAGTGCCAAGCCAGATCATCCCGCGTATGACCCTATTCTACAAAATAGGCATACAGAAATATATGACAGAAAACCAAGAGCCAATAGGCCTTTTGGTCTGAGGACTTTTGACATTTTGGGCGATATTGATTTTAATATGCCTGAAATGGCAAGTTTCGTTTTGTGTGCTGTTCCACCATGGACGCTACCGCGTCCACTTGTGAACCTCACATTAACTAGGTTTGATAAAGATACTACGTTGCCTATCGAATACCAACATGAGTTACAAAGAACACTGGTCCCTAGGTTCGAGGATACTGTCATTTTTACTGACGGATCAAAATCCGGAACCAGGGTTGGGTGTGCGTTCGTTGTTTTGAATCCACGCCAAGAGTTTCAGTACCGTCTGCACTCCATAACGAGTGTGTACACTGCTGAGCTGTACGCTATTTTCAAGGCCCTGTGTTTTGTTTCGTCAGAGCAAAGTCGGTCAAGTGTTATCTTGACGGACTCGCTGAGCGCTCTGAACAGTATCCAAGATCCAGATCCAGTGCATCCTCTTGTACTAAAGATCCGGTTGCTACTCCACAACCTGAATGCTCAGAATGTGAGGGTAGAGCTGTTTTGGATACCGGGACATGTTGGTATTAAAGGCAACGAAGCGGCAGATGCAGCTGCAAAAGCCGCCTCTCACAGACCTATGATTGATGTGAGTTTCGTTTTTCCAGATGACGCAAAGAGTCATCTGACACATCTGGTTTTAGACATGTGGCAACATGAGTGGAGCCGCACACAGAACGTTAAGTTACGACAGATTAAGGGAGACGTTAAACCATGGGGTTCTTCCTGCAGGATTAACCGCAGGGAGGAAACCGCCATCACACGCCTTCGTATAGGTCACTGTTGGTGGACCCATGGACACCTCCTTCGAGGTGAAGAGTCCCCTGTCTGTGAGACGTGTAACACAGATTTGTCTGTGTTACACATTTTAACCGAATGTGTACAGTTCGAGGATGTCAGGGAGAGGTTAGGCCTGTGCTATGACCTGTCAGTTGCCTTAGGTGACGACAGAGTACTCATGGACAGGCTGATACTCTTCCTGAGAGAATCGAACTTACTGTTTTATGTGTGAAGTCTTGCACCTTATTTTAATGTGTTTCTATTTATTGACTGTGATATTCGATGGTAATTGGCCCCTTTACAGCCTCTTACCATCACCCTGAGTCTGTTCAAATTTTCGAACAGACTTTTTATATTATTTATTTGTGTTTGTCAGTGCAAGATTTCTTTTATTGAGTATGCGTATTTTTAATGGTTTTATTTATTTATTTATTTATTTATTGTCTAAATTTTTATTTTTAATATATAGTCTAGTCATTTAGATGGGCTGCGTTAGGCGCAAATAGCCTTTGTTGCTGTGCGCCAAAAATTTCAACTAACTAACTAACTAACTTATTATATATATACAGGGTGAGGCAAAAACAGCGCAGTGACGACATAATTTTTTCTGTGCCGCTTCATACAAATTT
Organism: Liopterus haemorrhoidalis; assembly: GCA_963971575.1. NCBI lineage: Eukaryota > Metazoa > Arthropoda > Insecta > Coleoptera > Dytiscidae > Liopterus > Liopterus haemorrhoidalis. The sequence continues at coordinate 29,419,638 of OZ020622.1, read as the reverse complement.
GTTCTTATTAGATAATGTACTTAATCTTGAAATACCTCGCCGTATCATGAGTAAGAACGCGCATGCGCGCAAGCATGTGCGTTGTCTGTAGTTCGGTACTAAATCAAAACGAAGCGGACTTTCACAAAAAACTGCTATGACGTCAATGCGCTCTTTTTGGCTCAGCCTGTATATATACTACTTATTATATAGTTATGGTATAACTTATTATATAGTTATGGTAGTATGCATGTTTCTGGTTCCTGAGAACGTATTACAATATTGTGAATAATCAACAGGTGTATTTTTGAAAACTCTTTTTTATCAAAATGGGTATATAATAACAAAGTAATACTTTATGTTGTGTTTTTCAGAGTTCAAAAATAACCCATAAATAGTAAATTATGGCAGACATACAGAAAAATCCAAAAAAGCGTAAATTGACGACAGCCGAATTGACAGCTGCTATTCAACAAATAGATTCCAGTTCAGAAGATGGAAGTGACATTTCGGATTTTGACGTTCTGATGACAGTTCCAGCGAGTATGAGGATGCTGGATCGGATAAAAACAATGGAGGTGATGATGAGGATGATGACGATGAACTGTTCCAGTGGACTAATGTGCCGCCGCAGATACAACAGCAACTGCCGTTCACAGACACTCCCGGCCTAAACATTCAGATACTGTCACCAGATGACCCTCTCGAATATTTCGAACAATTTATTACTGATGATATCGTACAAACGATTGTAACAGAAACTAACCGCCGTTATGCTCAGCTATTTGCAAAGCCAGGTCTGAAACGAAATTCGAGATAAAGAAAGTGGACAAATACAAATCCTCGTGAGATAAAAGTTTTTCTTGCCATAATTTTGTACCAGGGTTTAGTACAAAAACCGGAATTGTCAATGTATTGGAGTACTAATCCTTTGTTGGCCACACCTTATGTGCGACGTATAATGTCCATAGATCGTTTCCTGCTTCTTATGAGATGTTTTGATTTTGTCGATAATAATGCCCTTCCAGTAGCTGATTCTCATGCAGAGAAGTCTTTCAATAAGATCAAACCTCTCTTTGAAGCCATTGTTTCCAGATTTTCTATAGTGTATACACCTGAACAGAATATAGCAATTGATGAGTCACTGATGCTCTGGAAAGGAAGATTAGCAATGAAACAATATATACCACTGAAACGAGCTCGATTTGGTTTGAAATCATACCTGCTCTGTGAATCAGGTAGTGGTTATATCTGGAAAGAATTCACTCATATTGGATCTGCAATGCAATTGCAACCAGCTAAAGATAATTTGAAGACTTCGAGAATCGTCTTGACATTACTGCACGATCTTCTTGGGAAAGGTTATACAGTGTTCATGGATAACTTCTACACATCGCCAACATTGTTTAGAGAACTCATTGAAAACCAAACTTGTTGCAGGAGATATCTCGCGTTTCTGTCGATATCTCGTGTGGGGTGCCTCCCACCCCACACTATCACCTATCGTTGGAATCGTCATGATTCGCGCCATCGATTGAGACCCGCGGATCTACTTTATTCCGCGTAATTCACGGTCTTTACCGCGAATTGCGCACTTTGAACTGCGCATTCCGCTACCCTACCATATTTTCAACAACCAATCACATAACTTTCCCTCTCTTTACCAAATCCTCAAAATCGTATAAAAGAAGAGTGATTCTCAATCATTCCTCAGTTTCTAACAAGCTCACCTCATCAATAGGCTATTTGCCTCTGGCTCTACGCTGAAATCAACAATAGGCTATCTGCCTCTGGCTATACGCCGAAAAACTGTTCAGTGTGTCTCGACTCTGGGACTTATATTTATTTGTGTATGTTTTTGTAAATGTGTTTGTCGTTTTTTCGCAAAATATAAAAATAACTTATTTTTCAACTTAGAATCATTTTTGTTATTTTTATTTTACAACTTAGAATCATTTTTGAACTACGACTTAGAATCATTTTTACAACGCAAAACTTTAACTTCATTTTCAACCTACCTCGAATCCTACAACATTTCAAAACCCGCCGTCGCGACGCTTCGTAGAAGACCACCGCTCCGACGCTCAACCAACACGACACTCGCCGTCCCGGAGGATTTTCACCGCCGAGGACGCCTCCTACGCTTTGTCGGACGGTTTATCGCCTAACGCCGTCAACGCCATACCAACTAACATTTTCATCGGCCCCTGTACGAGCTGCACAAACAACAACGTCCAGCGTCGCAACATCTACACGACGGAAGATCAAACAGCTCTTCGTAGAACTGTTCGGCGCCGAGACGCCCAAACGGAAGAAGACGCGAAGACACGCGGCGACGCCTATCGCCTCGCCGGCTTCCAACTTCTCCTTTTCCCCTCTCAAACCTCATCTTCAGTCTTTACCTCAGACGTCTCGCAAACGTCTGAGTTTCTGACTTTTCTTCAATTATTCAAATCGCTATTGTTATATTCTATTGTTTTCATATTTCATTGTCTGTTTTCTTTATATTTTTGTCATTCGTTATTCATGTCTTTCACTATTGTTTATATTTGTATTTCATTTCTCTATATTTTAATTTGCTCAATAAATCTCATCTAACTTTATCATGCATTCTTTCTGTGTCAACACCTTCGTCATCATTACTTTTCAGAGCGCTTAAGTTTGACCGGTGCTTCACACCGAGCTGCATAGTGGACGGAACCCGCGACTGAGCTAGTCTAGGGTAAAGTGCGCACGAGTGAGGACATCACCGAGACGGTTTTGCACTACGACTGTCTCGTCCTCCTGCGGGTGTACCTGCGGAACTTTTCCGAGGGTTCCCCCCCGTGACAAACTGATGCAGTTGGGACTGTTCGTCTGAACAGAAAACATCTATTAGCGGATTTAAAGAAGTAAATTCCTCGTGATGAAATAATTTCACGGTTCTCCGGAAAATTGTTGTCCTTGAAGTGGCACGACAAGAAAGATGTTACAATAATACTTATCACACCGCTGCAGTTCAAGATATTGTTAGTAATCGTGGGACTAGAAAAAAGCCGGTGGTTATCTGTGATTACAATGCCAACATGGGTGCAGTTGATGTCTCGGACCAGATGCTGATATCATTTCCAGCTGAAAGAAAACGACATAAAGTTTCGTATAAAAAGTTATTCCGTCATCTGATCAACAAAGTCACCTTTGAACTCTTATATGCTGTATAAGAAAGACCGAAATAACAAACTCACTCATGTTCAGTTTCGTGTTCACTTATTGAGCGTCTAATTGAGGCATACCATGTGCCAGAGTGATACCGCAGATATCTCGCGATCGGTGCGTCTAACCGCGTTATATCTTACATCATTAGATTCAGCGAGTCATTTTCCATCGATCGCGACCCGTAGAACAGCTCTAAACTCTAATTTTTTATTACTCTATTATTTTAATTAATAAGGATCAAAATCCCATAACTGGGCGTGGATTACGCCACTATTGGTTAAGCTCCTTCCCCCTCCACTAAACGAAGGGTTTATAAGCGGCTAGCGTGCTACAATAGTCACGGTCGCATTCCGAGTTTGTTCGTCGACCAGTGAACATGTTCGTGCTCCGCTCACACAAGTGTACAACAGTTATTAACAGTGAATTAATAATAATGTGTGCAAATGTGATTTACTTCCGCTAGAGACGCAATATAGTGCCTAGTGAACCTTCCCCGTGTAGTGCGTGGTCAACTCCACCATCTTTACCCCTGTTCGAACTTTACGGAATAATTACATAAGTAATTATAGACAAAAGTGAAGCGTTATTAACATTCCTTTGTTCTCAAGTGCGAACAAGGTCAAGTGACGTCACAGTGCACGTGCTAAACATCTAGAGACGCAATAGTGCCTAGTGTTAGTGCCAAACATTATAGTAAGCTACCCTTTAAACCTTAAAGGGTTACTCACTAGCCAAAACCAAGTGCAGCCCGCGTGCCGAGTGCGGCCCTCGTGCTCAGTGCGTCCCTGTGCCGACTTGCGGCCCTCTTCCAAGTGCGGACTACATGTGAAGTGCGGCCCCAGAGCTCAACGCTGCTCTCGTTCTCTGTACGACCCCGAGCCGTCTTCAGCCTGCATCATGAGTCTGAAAGACCACGATTTCGACGAACTTCTACAATTACCCGAGGTAAGAGAAGCCCTTTCCGGTATTGATCTCTCCACCCCGAACGATGAACTACTCCAATGCATGCTTAATTTAAAAGAAGCGCAATCAAGATTGAGAGTCGGGCGCCAGCAAAGCCCCCCTCAGCCCTCTGCAGATGACAATAGCTGCGCGTCTAGCTCCAGCGTTGTCACCGACACACACACAATTGACGCTGAATGTTATTCCGACGCCTCCAACTCCGACCTGGACGAAGATAGCTCCGACATAGCGGAGTTTCAACAGCCCAAGAGGCCTCGTAAGGCCAAAATAATATCACAGGACATATCACCTAAGCTTGAAACGACCAATAGGTTCGATGCCCTAGAGATAGACCCTGACATACCTCAACAAACAACGTCCCAAGAGCCAAACCCACAACCTACCACCTCCACGAACGCCACCGATTCAAATCGCAAGCCAACGATGAAAAGCAAACGTAAGGCAACTAGAGACATCAATCAGCTGCCATCCACCGACCCCTCCAAGCAACCGGCAACCCCAAAAATGCCCACTATCACAGTACACGACAAAACCAAGTGGACGAGCATCTCCAGCTCCATCTTAGCCGCCAACATCCGTTTTACCAGGGCGGAAAACCGATTTGATGGCATCCATGTTACACCGGAAAGACCTGATGACCACCGTGCCTTGGCCATCTGGTTGAAAAACAACAAGGTAGACCACCATGTATATGCTCTGCCTCACGATAAGCCGATCCGAGCGGTCATCCGAGGACTCCCCTCCGGAATAACCGCCTCGGAAATCCACACCGAGCTCACCCACAGAGGTTTCCAAGTTATAGAAGTCACAAAAATAAAGACGGGTCCCTCTTTTGAGAGACGCGAAACTGCGTTGGCCTATGTCCAACTGCCAAAAAACGAAAAAAGTAAAACAATCTTCGACATGAATCAGATATTTTACCTTCGAGTGTCCGTCGAAGGTAAAAAACGACCTAGAAACATAGTACGGCAATGTTTTAATTGCCAGCTATTCGGCCACACCAGCTCCTCCTGCCACGCAACCATGATATGCGTCAGATGTGCCGGAGACCACAATGTCAAAACTTGTAAGGTTGCGCCGACCGACCAAACTCAGTTTGCCTGCGCAAACTGCAAACGTGCAGGCAAACCCAGCTCTGGGCACGGGGCTAGCTACCCAAGATGCCCATACAACCCACGCAATAGTATGCCCAGGCCACATACTACAATCCAACAATCAACAGAGACTTATCCACCCATCAACCGCAACCAGCCCAGAACTCCGAGGCCCACCTCACCCACTATGGGTACCTCTGCCATCAGCTACAGCGCTGTAGCTGCAGGCAAAGGAACGCCCACCAGACTGACAACTAGTCACCCAGGTCCATCACAACACACTACCGGCCAATCTGGCACAAACCCACCAAGAGGGGGAACCAGACCAACCATACAAACTACGACCAGAACTCAAACAACATATCGAGCCACTGAAGATACCCCAGCAGAGGCCAACCAACTACAAGGAACTGGTGACACTCTCACGGAGATGCTCATCAAACTCGCCACCACCCTCTGGGAAAAATTTAAAGCATTCCTCCTAGAATTTATGGGAGCCTCCTCCATGATGGAAGCTCTCTCCAGATTCATCACCAGGCCATCAGGCCAACCATGAAACTACAAAACACCCATCCCAGCCATCCAGATCTTTGCCACAGATAAATTTCACCACCCCACAGTTCACATCACAATTGCCACTTACATAATCCACAGCCATTAAGTTTTCCCCACACCTCCTCACACAGAAGACGGAAGGGCCACCAGACATTTAAACCCACATTACCCAACTAGCTGTACACTTACAGTACCTCACCGTACCAATCCTCAACCCAGACGTCACCCAAGACAAGGTCAACCCACCCAAACACCAACAGGCCCCAAAGGCCATCAAATACACACCACATAGTGAAGATGGGAAGGGCAGAATTGCCCGGGACATCATACCCATGATACCAGATTCGAGAATAGTCACGGTCGCTTCTCGGCAACCGAACAGTAAACTTCGCTGCTAGGCAAAGTCTAAGTACAACCACAGTTATTTACCGACGATTTAGTCGCTTCTCGGCGACCACAGCTTCGCTTCCAGGCGGCGCTAGAAAACTCCGACGGCTCTCGCTTCAAGGTAGGCGCTTGTTTCACCGACGGCTTCGCTACTAGGCGGCGCTTGTAGCTTCGATGGCTCTCGCTAAGTGGCGGGCGCTCGTTGCCGCCCCCACACTCGCTGCCAGGCAGGTGTTCCCGCCTCCTTCTACTATTAATTTCTTAATAACTAACGGACTACGGCAACATCCTGGCTGGTCGCAGAGGGAAAGCTTCGAGGGAGAGGTATAACGCCCGTCAAGCGCACCTTCGCCGCCGCCGCCTAATCCCAGTAGATGTTTCGAAGCTCTATGCCGCCATCCCACGGACCCTACAGAGGCACCTGCTACGTCAGGGAGACCCGAGAGCCCGGTGTTTCACTATATTAACGCCGCCGCCATCACCCAGGCGCTTGCTACCCACAACAGGCGCCCCCGCTCATCGGAATGGCACCCAGAGGGCCACAACACATGAGCCAACAATCTTTAGGGCATCAGCTGCTCCTCCAGCACTGCCGCCCCCGGTCCAGACAACTGCCGCCCCCAGCATCAGTTGCCGCCCCCGGGCGGAAAATATAAGTAAAGACGGCCTTGAGTGCGTGGCTGCCCTCACGGTCTTGCCGCCGCCTCCGAGGTCGCCTACAGACGCTCCGGCAGCTCCAGGCTTCATCCCGGCCCCAACGGGACATCATACCGGATCTACCCCAGCCGTAGCTGTCCGAATTGTGCTGCGCCCCCAGCTCCGGCACCTGCCGCCCCCGGACGGAAATCACGAATCGGGGCTCAAACTAAACGGCACGCTGGCCCAAGCAGGAAGGGAATTCTGATCTCGCCGCCGCCGCCTCCCGTTAAGCCTTCCGCCGCCCTCGCGGCCATAAGGAAGGCCAAACCAAAGATCCGTGCTGTGCAAGGCCCCCTCTCCGGTCTGTGCACAGTACCGACCGAGAAAAGAGTGCCGCCGCCGCCTCCGACATAGCGAGGCTTGTGAGGGCTCGCTACAACGAGCTTTTCGGCCCGGAGACGCCGCCATCTACCCCTCTAAAGCAGAGACCTGTTAGTCTCCCGCCAGCAGCCGATAACTCGCCAGAGAGGCGAGTACTCGAACTTTTTGGGCCAATAACGCCGTCACCGCGGCCAGCCCGACAACGGTCACCAGTTGCGCGGACGCCGACGCCGACAACTTCCTTTTCACTCTCCCCGATCCTCACCCCCTCTTTCCCTGTCACCCCCGACATCCACCCGGTCAGAAGTCCGATTACAGAAACGCGGAATTGCCTAACAAAGAAGCGTCTGGACTTCTGAACCATCTTTTATCTCCATTAACTATGTTTATTCAGATTATTTATCTTTACCATATTCAATTATTTAATACTCTGTATAAATGTTTAATTAATTTTATCTTCGAAATAAAAGATTAAATGTTCATTGGTTGTATCTTTTCAAACACCTTGGGGTATTACAACTTATTTTCAGGCAATTAGTGGTCGTGACTCTTCAAGTCACAGAGGAAATTCAACAGACCCGCTCTTGAGCTAGCCAGGTACTGTGTTCAGGGATAGTGGCCTGAGGCCCTCGTCCGAGGGGCATTACCTCCTGCAACAAGAGCAACAATTTCGTGTTGGGCGCCAGCCATCGTTCGAAGGTAATCCTTGGCGAATGACCGCCAGACACTTTCCAACCTATGAACCTGCAACAGCGAAGAAAGTAAATGCTCAAAGAATTTGTGCAGTTTGTTCTAAAAAGAAAATTCGTAAAGAATCACGTTATCAGTGTGCTGACTGTGATGTTGGTTTGTGTGTAACACTTTGCTTCCAAATCTACCACACCGCTCGACAATTCTGACTTTTCTTCCATTGCTAGCTTGAAGAACTTATGTTAAAAACCATTTTTGGTCATAATATGTCACTTAGATTGTTTTAGTTAGATATAATAAATAAAATAAAACAAAATGTTTTTTCATTTTTTTCGCAAATAAACTCCACAATGAGCGAAAATTAAGAAAATATTTATTCCACAGGAAAGGGGTTAAAAAAATCTTTATTCAACTCAAAAAATCTAGTAATATCATATCATGATCTGACTCTGACCCAAAAGTTTGAAGAATTTGAAAAAAAAAAGATTCTGCTGGTATTCAGATATTAGAAGCCCAATTTCGAAACATTCAATTAAAACGGCCAATATGGAATGCAAATAACAATGCTCTATACCGGGCTGCTTTTAAACAAGGCCCAATATTTTATAAATTATTCTCTGTTTTTACTGTTACCTTCTAAATCAACTCTTTTAAGAAGTTTAAATGAAAAACCTTTTAATACAGGAAAAATCTATAAATGTTTGAAATTTAAAAAAAGAGTTAACAGGATGATATCTCCAGATAGACTGTGTTTTCTAATTTTTGACGAAATGGAAATTTCATCATCGTTGACTTATCATAAATCTAGGTAAAGTCGTAGGGTATGTTGATTTGGGTTCCTTAGGTAGACAAAATCAAATAGCAAACCGTGCCTTGGTATTCATGGTACAAGGAATTAGAAGAAAATGGAAACAGCCCATAGCTTATTACTTTACTAAAGATTGCGTGAAAACATTTAATTTTTTTTTTTTTTTTTTATTTAAAAGATTTAAAATATTTAATTAAAGAATTAATTTATCAATGAGAAAAATGTGGTTTAATAATTACTAACACGACGAGGCATCGACAAATTCGGCATGCATAAGAAACTTGGTAAATGAAACCGAGGGACAAGACACTTCCGACTTTTATTTCCAAGTAAATGCCAAAACCATTCAACCTTTTTTGATGTTCCACATATATTAAAAAATACAAGGACAGTCCTAATTTATAATAATATAACTTTTGAAAATAATAAAATTTCCAAATTTGAAGTTATTGAAAAATGTTAGAAAATTGATTCAGCTCAAAGGTTCCAGATATTGTATATTTTTTCGGCTGACGCAGTATTCACAGCAGAATTTGTCTCTGATGTCGACACATTTTTTGATTCATGAAATTCTAGAACATTGTATCCTGAAATAGGGAAAACAATTAAATGTGCTTTGCAAAAAAATTCAGGTCATATTAATTACTGGTACAAAGCGTTGACAAAAATGTTGAGTCTTGGCAATTTGTATATAAAAAAAAAACACCTTTTAAGAAAAGCACATACATGCCTTTTAAAACTGGATGGCTAATCACATTAAAAATTATTATGGCTATATGGAAAGAGTGCCAGAAATATTATTTAAAATATTTAAGAACAAGGGCATTAAACCAAGATGCAGTAGAAAACTTATTTGGCACAATAAGACAACAAGGAGCTTGAAATGTCAATCCAAGTGCTGCGCATTTCATTGCCAGCTTGAAAACTTCAATTTTAAATAACATGGTTACGGAAAATAAGGGCTTTAATTATGAAGACGACGGACGTTCTGTATTATTAAATTTACAAGAATTTTTAGATTTTCAAGTAACCTCCTCTACTATACCTATCGACGAAGAATTTGTAGGGATTAATGTAAATATATTAAAAACTTCAGACTTTTCCAACAATAATTTTGATTTGCTCGCAATTTCTTAAGAATGTGGATATTTCTACAAAAAAATTAAACCTGTTTCCGAAAATTGCGAATTATGTAAGGCACTTTTACTTACGGATAATACTTACGAATTGCAGCATATATTTACTTTATTTAAGGAATATGACAACGAACAAAGGTAAAATTATGTAACCATGGATTTTATAATTTATGTTGCTAATTAACATGATCACATTATTTATTTATTTTTTTTTAAATTTGGTATTTTAATCATTTAGATATCAGTCTGTTTACTTTTTTACATAAAAAAATGAGTTCCCAAAAATAACATGCGAATTACACAAAGAAGAAATACATAAACAAATTGTAAACCTTGCGATTGATCTTAAAACAGAGAAATACTATCAAGAACATACTAAATCAAAATAAACTGCCTATTAAACATATGGGTTAGTTAGTTAGTTAAAATTTTTGGCGCAAAGCAACGAAGACTATTTGCGCCTACCGCAGCCCATTTAAATGACTACACTACATATTAAAAACAATAAATTAAACAATCAATAAAAAGATAAAATCAATAAAATAACGAATACTCAATAGAAGAAATCTTGCACAGACGAATACAAATAAATAGGATAAAAAGTCTGTTCGAAAATTTGAACAGACTCAGGGTGATGGTAAGAGGCAAAGGGGCCAATTACCATCGAATATCACAGTCAATAACTAGAAACACATTAAAATAAGGTGCAAGACTTCACACATAAAACAATAAGTTCGATTCTCTCAGGAAGAGTATCAGCCTGTCCATGAGTACCCTGTCGTCACCTAAAGCAACTGACAGGTCATAGCACAAACCTAACCTCTCCCTGACATCCTCGAACTGTATACACTCAGTTAAAAAGTGTAACACACACAAATCTGTGTTACACGTCTCACAGATAGGGGACTCTTCTCCTCGAAGGAGGTGTCCATGGGTCCACCAACAGTGACCTATACGGAGGCGTGTGATGGCGGTTTCCTCCCTGCGGTTAATCCTGCAGGAAGAACCCCATGGTTTAACGTCTCCCTTAATCTGTCGTAACTTAACGTTCTGTGTGCGGCTCCACTCATGTTGCCACATGTCTAAAACCAGATGTTTCAGATGACTCTTTGCGTCATCTGGAAAAACGAAACTCACACCAATCATAGGTCTGTGAGAGGCGGCTTTTGCAGCTGCATCTGCCGCTTCGTTGCCTTAAATACCAATATGTCCCGGTATCCAACACAGCTCTACCCTCACATTCTGAGCATTCAGATTGTAGAGTAGCAACCGGATCTTTAGTACAAGAGGATGCACTGGATCTGGATCTTGGATACTGTTGAGAGCGCTCAACGAGTCCGTCAAGATAACACTTGACCGACTTTGCTCTGACGAAACAAAACACAGGGCCTTGAAAATAGCGTACAGCTCAGCAGTGTACACACTCGTTATGGAGTGCAGACGGTACTGAAACTATTGGCGTGGATTCAAAACAACGAACGCACACCCAACCCTGGTTCCGGATTTTGATCCGTCAGTAAAAATGACAGTATCCTCGAACCTAGGGACCAATGTTCTTTATAACTCATGTTGGTATTCGATAGGCAACGTAGAATCTTTATCAAACCAAGTTAATGTGAGGTTCACAAGTGGACGCGGTAGCGTCCATGGTGGAACAACACACAAAACGAAACTTGCCATTTCAGGCATATTAGTTAGTTAGTTAGTTGAAATTTTTGGCGCACAGCAACAAAGGCTATTTGCGCCTAACGCAGCCCATCTACATGACTAGACTATATATTAAAAACAATAATTTAGACAATAAATAAATAAATAAATAAATAAAATCATTAAAAATACGCATACTCAATAAAAGAAATCTTGCACTGACAAACACAAATAAATAATATAAAAAGTCTGTTCGAAAATATGAACAGACTCAGGGTGATGGTAAGAGGCTGTAAAGGGGCCAATTACACTCGAATATCACAGTCAATAACTAGAAACACATTAAAATAAGGTGCAAGACTTCACACATAAAACAATAAGTTCGTTTCTCTCAGGAAGAGTATCAGCCTGTCCATGAGTACCCTGTCGTCACCTAAAGCAACTGACAGGTCATAGCACAGGCCTAACCTCTCCCTGACATTCTCGAACTGTACACCCTCAGTTAAAAAGTGTAACACAGACAAATCTGTGTTACACGTCTCACAGATAGGGGACTCTTCCCCTCGAAGGAGGTGCCCATGGGTCCACCAACAGTGACCTATACGGAGGCGTGTGATGGCGGTTTCCTCCCTGCGGTTAATCCTGCAGGAAGAACCCCATGGTTTAACGTCTCACTTAATCTGTCGTAACTTAACGTTCTGTGTGCGGCTCCACTCATTTTGCCACATGTCTAAAACCAGATGTTTCAGATGACTCTTTGCGTCATCTGGAAAAACGAAACTCACATCAATCATAGGTCTGTGAGAGGCGGCTTTTGCAGCTGCATCTGCCGCTTCGTTGCCTTTAATACCAACATGTCCCGGTATCCAAAACAGCTCTACCCTCACATTCTGAGCATTCAGATTGTAGAGTAGCAACCGGATCTTTAGTACAAGAGGATGCACTGGATCTGGATCTTGGATACTGTTCAGAGCGCTCAGCGAGTCCGTCAAGATAACACTTGACCGACTTTGCTCTGACGAAACAAAACACAGGGCCTTGAAAATAGCGTACAGCTCAGCAGTGTACACACTTGTTATGGAGTGCAGACGGTACTGAAACTGTTGGCGTGGATTCAAAATAACGAACGCACACCCAACCCTGGTTCCGGATTTTGATCAGTCAGTAAAAATGACAGTATCCTCGAACCTAGGGACCAGTGTTCTTTATAACTCATGTTGGTATTCGATAGGCAACGTAGTATCTTTATCAAACCTAGTTAATGTGAGGTTCACAAGTGGACGTGGTAGCGTCCATGGTGGAACAGCACACAAAACGAAACTTGCCATTTCAGGCATATTAAAATCAATATCGCCCAAAATGTCGAAAGTCCTCAGACCAAAAGGCCTATTGGCTCTTGGTTTTCTGTCATAAATCTCTGTATGCCTATTTTGTAGAATAGGGTCATACGCGGGATGATCTGGCTTGGCACTAACTGCAGCCATATATCGCAGAGATAGAATTTTACGACGGTTGTACAGTGACGGTTCGCCTACTTCACACAGCAGGCTTAGTATTGGGCTGGTGCGAAATGCACCAGTGGCCAATCTAACCCCAGTGTGATGTACAGTGTCAAGAATTCGTATCTCTTGGTGTTTAGCTGACCCATAAACTAGACATCCATAGTCCAGCCTAGAGCGCACCAAAGAACGACACAAACGCAACATGACAGCGCGGTCCGCACCCCACGTCCTGTGGCCGAGGACCCGCAACAAACTGACCGACCCCCGGCATCCCCTCTTGACGGACAAAAAATGCGCCCGCCAAGCTAGACGACTGCCAAAAACGAGACCCAGAAATCCGGCAGCATCGGCAAATGGCAACTGTGGTCCACCTAGCGCGAGTGCAGGGTTGGGACGGACACCCCCCTTCCCACAAAAATGGACACACACAGCTCCGCTGGTCGAGAAACCGAAGCCATCCTCGGCCGCCCATGCATCGAGACGACTGATGGCCAGCCGGAGCCGACGCTCGACTGCACCAGTCCTCCGTCCGGCGACAAAGACACCAATGTCGTCGGCAAACATCGAACTCTGCACAGGCAATCGAATACATGAAGCTGCACCGCCAATGGCGATCAAAAACAGCGCAACGCTCAGTATGGAGCCCTGTGGGACCCCACTGTCCAGTGCGAACACCTGCGACAGGGCACCTCCGATCCGCACCCCGAAGCGCCGGTTCGACATGAAGTCCCTTACAAAGAACATCAAGCGTCCCCGGAGACCCCAGGAATGCAGAGCACGGAGAATCCCAAAAATCCATGCAGTGCCACAGGCCCTCTCAACATCGAAAAACACAGCCACCAGGTGCTTGCCCTCAACGAAAGCACCCCCGATAGCCATCTCCAGTCTGACCAGACGATCCGCTGCCGAGCGGCGACGGCGAAAGTCGCACCGTGCGCTGGCAAGCAAGTCGCCTGATTCCAAAAACCAAATCAGACGCCCGCCGAACACTCGCTCCATGAGCTTGCAGAGACAACTGGTCAGTGATACTGGTCTACAGCCAGAGGGCAAGTGTTTATCTTTCCCGAATTCGGGGACAGGAACCACATGAGACTCCTTCCACCCGGTCGGGCACCCGCCCTCAGTCCACATCCCATCACAGACACTCAAAAGCCCAGACCTAGATGATTCCGGAAGATCTCGGATCATACGACAATGCATCGCATCTGGACCAGGAGAGCCATCCCTACACCCCGACATCGCGCCATCCAGCTCTTCACGAGAGAAAAGCAGGCTGTACACCTCGTCATGCCCAGAAAAGAAATCTAGAGGTATAGATTCGAGGCCCGCCCCACGAGCCAGAAACTCGGGTGGATAATGCTCAGAGCCAGAACCGAACGCAAAACCAGATGCCAAAGTGTTAGCAATTTCGACCGCTGCGGTAACCACGCCACCATCCACCGATAGACCAGCAATGGCTGCAGCTGCATCTAGACCGGAGAACCTCCGGACCCTCTCCCAAACCCCGGCCACTGGAGCGGCAACCGCAACGGCACACACGCATCCGCGCCACGACCCGCGCCCGCCCTCCTCCACAATCCTCCCATCACGAGCCCTCGATCGTTGGAAGGCCATCATGCTCGCCTCCGTTGGACAACGACGGAATGTATTGAAGAGGTGTCTCCCCTCACGTAGCGCCAAGTCGCATTCCTCGTTCCACCAGGGAACGGGAACTCTACGGGGCTGAGTGGATGACAGCGGTATACTGCTTTCAGCCGCGCTTGTGATGGAGTCCGTGAAAAGATTCACCTCATCGTCTACGGTCAAGCTCGGAACATCCTAACGCGAGAACGACTCCGCAAACTCGGTCCAATCCGCCCTCCGAAGAACCCACTGTGGCCAGCGGGACCCGGCAACAGCACCGAATAAAGGCCCTAAGAGGTCTGGAAAGTGATCACCACCGCACAGGTCGTGACGCACGTCCCACCCGAACAACGGAGCGATGGCTCCCGAAACGACGCCAAGATCCACGGCACCGAATGCATCCGTTGCTGCACAGAAGTGCGTGGGTCCGCCGTCGCTCAAAAAGCTCAAACTCAAATCGCTCAACACATTCTCCAGGTGACGTCCCCGTCGATCGCTCCGCACCGATCCCCAACACACATTGTAGGCGCCAAAATCGCCCAGTAGTATAAAGGGTGGTGGGAGCCGATCGATGATGCTCACGACATCCCGGATGTCAGCTCGAACACCAGGGGGACGGTAGATAGAACAAATCGTCACCCGGAGGGGAAGCGCAACACGAACCGCTACGACCCGCAACTCAGTGTCAATGTCCACAGGACCGCGGCACAATGTGTCTCCAACGAGAACCGCCATGCCGCCACACGCTCCCAACCCCGCAAGGAAACCCGCGCGAAACACGGAGTATCCCCGAGGAGAGAATGCGTCGGCCTCGCTGAAGTTGGCCTCCCGCAGACAAACACACGAAGGCGCAAAATCTGACAATAAAAGTCGCAGTTCCTTGCAGCGCCGATACACACCGCCACAGCTCCACCGGACTAGCGGACCATTCACCTCCGTTTAGAGGAGCCACCCAACAACCCAACGATTTTTGGTTCACCCCTAGGTTGCGGGTCCACAACCATCCTCCCGGCCACACCCTCATTTGGCTGTCCAGGTGCCCCGATGGACACACTGGACTCCTTCCTTGATTCTTCGGCCCTCACTCGCATCCAGCGAGAACCAACGGATACCCTATCAGCCTCCCCCTCAGGAGCAACTGATGAGGGCCCAGTAGAAGCGACCATTCTCCGGTCGCTTCTCGCCTGTGGAGAAGACTGTGGGGTCCCATCCCCAGGTGGTTGGGAGGACTGGGGCTGAGCGCGCCCTCCCCCAGGGGAGGGGGATCCATCCAGACCCGATCCCCTAGGTTGTGGGGTCCGAACCCTGGTCTCTGGGACCAACACCACCCTCTCCCTCGCAGACCCCCGTGGCGACCGCCACCGCCGCTGCAGCCGTCGGACGAGGCACCAACCCCGCCCGAGCCCGGACACCCGCAGCTCGCCCCGCAGCCACCCGCGCGAAAAACTTCGCGAAAGCAACCGGCGCACCCTCCCCGCACTTCCTCCCGGCGTCGAAATACGGTATCCTGTCCTGCGTTCCAACAACCTGCATTGCCCTCTCCTCCAAGCACGCTGGGCAGTGGCGCGACGCAGATGCATGAGCACCCTCACAGCTCACGCAGTGCGCCGCGCCCGGACAGGGTTCAACCCCATGCCGGTGCCGTCCGCAGCCGGCACAGATGGACCGCCCGCCACAACGAACCGAGGTGTGACCGCAACGCTGGCACCTACAGCATCGCATCGGATTAGGGTAGTAGGGGCGAACGTCACAAACTCTACACCCCACCCCCACCGATGTCTGACACCCGGCACCAGCGAAGGACACCACCATGGAGATCGAAGGCCCGCCGTCTCGGGGGCTGAGCTTCCCGCACACAATGACACCCCGCGTCGCCACCTCCTGCACGAACTCCCCCTCCGCAACACACGCAAGGCCACGATCCGTCACGACGCCCTCAGAACCATTCAGCGCCCCGCGCGGCTGAACTGAAATGCCAAACTCACCAAACTTAACACATTTCTGAAGTGCTGATGACGCTTCTGGTTCTGCTTCTACTAGCAGTGCACCGTCCGACAACTTACGCACCGACTTTATACCAGTAGAGCACGTATTTCTCAACGTTCGGGCTACAAAGAAGGGGGACATCTCCTTAAAAGACTTACCCTCTTCTTGTACCTTCACGACGAGAAATCGTGGTACTGGCGCACAATACTTGCCTTTCTTTACCTTCTGCCTTCTTGGCAGCTGGCCTAACACATCCCTCGTCCGATGACTGGGCATCACGACGAGGTCTCTTGTTTGATTTTTTACGGAGTTTACACTCACAAGTGGCGGAATTTAAGAAATTTGTATCCCTCCGGGTAGTCGCCATACCCGTATACTAAGTTTCATCACCCTGCCATGCCCACCCACCAGGGAGCCCCACACAGGGGACGTTGGCCGCAAACCGGCTCATTGCGCCAGACATGTCAGGATGATATAGCATCGGGGGAAGTAGTCACGGACTGCTCGACCCGCTCGAGAACCAATAGTAGCCAACTCTGGAACCTTGCGAGCTGCAGCCGCTCCCACAGACCCCAGAATACTTGTCTAGTGGCACGGCATTACCCCGGCATCCACGATCTAGTAGTGGAGCCATTCTATTCATGAACCGTGACACCAGCCGATTGACTGAGCTGACCAGACTCAGCCTCCCGTTTTACCGAATCCGAGGCCAAAGAAGGCGTGTTGGGATCGTACTGTCCGCGGGCAGCAGTCTCCCTCAACCGACCAGGACCCTCTTCTCCGGCGTTACGGGTCTCCACGCACGGCAAACACGTGGGTAGGAATTTAAGTGGGAGATCAAAGAGACAACAGATAAGCCTATTCCTACAATCGGCTTCTCTGAACTGTCTCCTCTCAAATGATATGTGATTCAGGGTACGTGGGATCATCAGGCCCAAAAGCTCTATATGGTCAGGTGATGCGACCATTATGAACTTCCCTTGCGTGATTGAGGGTACGCGGGATCATCAGGCCGGAAAGCTCGACAAATGGCCAGTATTCATGTATTGCGAAAGTTTTGGTGTCCTTTGTTACCGAAGCTGTATTCAAAACCTGACAATAAAAGTCGCAGTTCTTCGTAGCGCTAATATATACCGTTACAGATCCACTGGATTAGTGGACCATTAATTTCTGTTTAGGGGAGTAACCCCGCAACCTAATGATTTTTGGTTTACCCTTAGGTTGCGGGTCTACAGCCATTTTCTCGGCTACACTTTCAATTGGTAGTCCAGGTGTTTTGATGGACACACTGGACTCCTTTTTTGATTGTTTGGCTCTCACTGGTATCCAGTGAGAACCAACGGATCCCTTATCAGTTTCCTTTTCAGGAGTAACTGATGAGGGTTTAGTAGAAGCGACCATTCTCTGGTCGCTTCTCGTTTGTGGAGAAAACTGTGGGGTCTTCTCCTTAGGTGGTTGGGAGAACTGGGGTTGAGTGCGTTCTCCTTTAGGGGAGGGGGATTTATTCAGACCCGATCCCCCAGGTTGTGGGGTCTGAATTTTGGTCTCTGGGACCGATACCACCGTTTCCTTCGCAGTATTTGTGGCGACTGTTAGTGCTGCTGCAGTTGTCGGACGAGGCACTAACTCTGTCTGAGTTTGGACACTTGCAGTTCGCTTTGCAGCTACTTGCGCGAAAGGTTTCGCGAAAGTAACCGGCGGGCTCTCTTTGTATTTTCTCTTGGCGTCGAAATACGGTATCCTGTCCTGCGTTCTAATGACCTGTATTGCCTTCTCCTCCAAGTACGTTGGGCAGTGGCGTGAAGTAGAGGCATGCGCCCCTTGGCAGTTCACGCAGTGTGCCGCGTTTGGATAAGTTTCAACTTCATGTTGATCCTGTCCGCAGTTGGCACAGATGGTGTGCTTACCACAACGACTTGAGGTGTGCCCATAACGCTGACACTTGTAGCATCGCATCTGGTTGGGATAGTAGGGGCGAACGCTTCAAACGTTATACCCCACCCTTGCCGATGTTGGACACTTGGTACCAGCGAAGGACACCACCATGGAGATCGAAGACTTGCCGTTACGAGGGTTGAGCTTCCTGCATTCAATGACACCTTGCTATGCCATTTCCTGCACGAACTCTTTCTCCGTAACATACGCCAGGTCACTATCCGTTACGACGCCTTTCGAACAATTCAGTGCCTTATGCGGCTGTACTGAAATGCCAAACTCAGAAAACTTCACTAATTTTTTAGCGTTGACGACGCTTCAGTCTCTGCTTCTATTAGCAGTGTACCGTCCGACAACTTACGCACCGAGTTTATACCAGTAGAGCACGTATTTCTCAACGTTCGGGCAACGAAGAAAGGGGACATCTCCTTAAAAGACTTACCCTTTTCTTGTACCTTCACGACGAGAAATCGTGGTACTGGCGCACAATACTCAACTTGCCTTTAACCTTCTGCCTTCTTGGCAGCTGGCCTAACACATCCCTCGTCGGATGACTGAGCATCACGACGAGGTCTCTTGTTTGATTTTTTAAGGAGTTTACTCTCACTATTGGCGGAATTTAAGAAATTTTTATCCCTCCGGGTAGACGCCATACCCGTAAACTAAGTTTCATCACCCTGCCATGCCCACCCACCAGGGAGCCCCACACCGGGGACGTTGGCCGCAAACAGGCTCATTGCGCCAGACATGTCAAGATGATATAGCATCGGAGGAAGTAGTCACGGGCTGCTCGACCCGCTCGAGAACCAGTAGTCGCCAACTCTGGAACCTTGCGAGCTGCAGCCGCTCCCACAAACCCCCGAATACTTGTCTAGTGGCATGGCATTACCCCGGCATCCACGATCCAATAGTGGAGCTACTCTATTCATGAACCGTGACACCAGCCGATTGACTGAGCTGACCAGACTAAGCCTCTCGTTTTACTGAATCCGAGGCCAAAGAAGGCGTGTTGGGATCGTACTGTCCGCGGGCAGCAGTCTCCCTCAACCGACCAGAGACAACAGATAAGCCTATTCCTACAATCGGCTTCTCTGAACCGTCTCCTCCCAAATGATATGTGATTCAGGGTACGTGGGATTATCAGGCCCAAAAGCTCTATATGGTCAGGTGATGCGACCATTATGAACTTCCCTTGCGTGATTGAGGGTACGCGGGATCATCAGGCCCGAAAGCTCGACAAATGGCCAGTATTCATATATTGCGAAAGTTTTGGTGTCCTTTGTTACCGAAGCTGTATTCACCACTTATCAGCAGACTATCGTCCTTCAGCAACACGGCTTTTTTAAAGGACACTCCACCGTCACCAATTTACTTTGTTATAAAGATTATATTTCAACATGCTTAGAAGGAGAATCTGAAGTTCATGTATTCACCGATTTTCGCAATTTTCAAAGACCATCGAATTTTGTTAGCAAAATTAAAAGCTTACGGCATGAGCGCTAATCTTCTGCAGGGGCTCGAGTCTTATCTCTCTGGTCGGAAACAATTTGTTAAGATTTTCAACTTTAACTCTGAAGCAATATCTGTTCCTTCCGGTGTACCTGTCTTGTTCTCACTTTTCGTGAACGATATTGGCTTCAGATTGTCATATTCCTCATATCTGCTTTTTTCCGAAGACATGAAGTTGTTTTTGAAAGTCAACAACGCTGTCAACACAGTTGAGCTGCAATCAGATCTGGACGTAATTGAAATCTGGTGTAATGAAAATTGTTTAAGCCTTAACACTGCAAAATGTAAGACGATAATCTTCTCTCGCAAAAGAATTAAAACATCTGTTTCTTACCATCTTAATGGCATTACACTTGAAAGGGTATCAGAAATACGTGATCTAGGTGTTAAATTCACAGACTGTTTGTCATTTGAGCAGCAAATAAATATCATCACTCTCAAGTCGCTAAGGATGCTTGGCTTTATCATACGTCAAACCCAAGGTTTTACTAATATCCATGCTATCAAGTTGTTATACTTTTCACTTGTGAGAAATCATGTTGAATACGCCAGCACTATACGGTCCCCTCAGCAAGTTACTTTTTTTGAAAGGCTAGAGCGCTCAAGGTAAATTTGGTAAATACGCTCTTTTCAAACTGGGCATTCTGTATGGTGGCATGAATCGGGAAGAGAGATATGCTACGCTAAATATCATGCCACTAATATACCGACGAAATATATAGGATCTCTGTTTGTTGTACAAAATACTTAATGGAGTAACTTATGCACCTGACATCCTTTCAAGCTTCCACCTTAGAGCTCCTACTAGAACAACGAGGAACCTCAACTTATTGCAAGAACAGCAACATTCAGCCAACTACGGATGCAATACTTCTACTAATAGGTTATCTAAATTGTTAAATTCCATCAATTGCAGTAATGTAGATATACAAGGTGTCTCAAAAGAAATTTTATATTTATTTAGCTTACTGCGTGAACGCAACGTATCCGAGGGGCGCGGGGGTTATGTCAATCGGTAGCCTGGCTCTTGGGAATTTAGTCGCTATGGAGCGTTTCTCGGAAGCAGACCGCGCGTTAGTCGTGCGAGAGTTTTACAAAAACGGTGATTCGGCGACTGTAGCGCGTAGAAAATTCTGCAGTATTCGAGGTTTTCGCCACTTAAATGATGCGCCAAGCATTCCTCTCATTCGACAGTGGGTTAAAAAGTTTGAAGAGACTGGTACAACGCTGGATAAATCAAAATCCGGGCGACCTAGGTCATCAAGAACGGTAGAAAACGTGGAGAATGTTAATCAGTCTGTTCGTGACGACCCGAACCTTTCAATTCGGAAGCGCGCAAGTGCTTTAAATGTGCATAGATCATCATTACATCGCATTATGCACAAAGACCTTAAGCTGCACCCCTACAAAATTCAATTGGTGCAAGAATTAAAGCCCCAAGATGCCAGTCAGAGGCTTAATTTCGTAAATCAGGTGATTGAGCGATTTTCAACGTTTACCAACATTTTGTTTTCGGATGAAGCTCATTTTCATCTTAATGGTCACGTAAATAAGCAGAACTTCCGCTACTGGAGTGCAACGAATCCGAAACGCAAACATCAGAAACCCCTACATTCGCCTAAAGTGACCGTATGGGCTGCGATGTCGGCGCGAGGAATTATCGACCCTTACTTTTTTGAAGACGAAAGGGGGCGTGCAGTTACAGTGAGTTCAGAGCGTTATGTGGAGATGTTAGACACCTTCTTGGTACCTGAACTGCAAAACTTTCCTGGCTATAACCAAAGAACATGGTTCCAACAGGACGGAACAACTTCACACACGTCCAATATGTCTCTGCCACGTGTTCGTGAAATTTCCTCAGGCAAATTGATCTCCCGGAGAGGTGACATAAATTGGCCTCCACGCAGTCCAGATTTAACCCCTATGGACTTTTTCCTATGGAGTTATCTTAAATCTAAAGTTTACGCCAATAAACCGACTTCACTGGCGCATTTGAAAGAAAATATCCGTTCCGAAATGGCAGCCATCCCTGAGTCCACCTGCCGAGACGTCATAAGTAATTTTACTGTTCGATTAAATGAGTGCCGAGAACGCGAGGGTCTACATTTAGGCGATATTATTTTTCAGAAATAAATCCCCAAAATGTGTATTTTAATAATTAATAAACATTTTTTCTATATACGGCTTACTTTTTTTTTAATCGATCCACTAAATATAAAATTTCTTTTGAGACACCTTGTTTCCTTGGATTCATCGTTTAATGTTTTTAAAATCAGAGTAACTCAATTAGTTAATGTATCGTAAAATTTAATTCTGTACTGTTTTGTTTAAGTATGTATTTTATATTTGTATAATATTGAGCTATTTAGGCTTATTGCTTGTAGTGCTTGAAAATTAATAAATAAAATATTATTTATTTTTATTAGCTTCGTGAGGAACTAGATTTTGAAATCTACTAAATTCGGGCCTTTTTTTCTAATATAGAACAACAATCTGCCTCACAGTTAAAGCCTCCTTTATGTTAAGAAGTTGCTAAATTGTTTATATCAGATTTTTTAAAAGATGAAACAAATTCATCTGCATTTAGATTATTATTTTGTGCCCCAAGTTGTCGTAGCGGTCAAATTGGTTTTTAATCTAATTCTGTTTTAGAGCTGTACTTTTTAAATAACTCATTTCATTTTTCTCATACACTTGTTATATAATAATTACTTTTTTTAATAGTGTTTTTTTTTTAATTATTTGCCACGAATCTATTTATTTAACATTTAATACCAAAATTTTACATGCTCAGAACCTTTCAGAATCTCAGCATCTGCCGCTTCGTTGCCTTTAATACCAACATGTCCCGGTATCCAAAACAGCCCTACCCTCACATTCTGAGCATTCAGATTGTGAAGTAGCAACCGGATCTTTAGTGCAAGAGGATGCACTGGATCTGAATCTTGGATACTAAACAGAGAGCTCAGCGAGTCCGTCAAGATAACACATGACCGACTTTGCTCCGACGAAACAAAACACAGTGGCATGAAAATAGCGTACAGCTCAGCAGTGTACACACTCGTTACAAAGTGCAGACGGTACTGAAACTGTTGACGTGGGTTCAGGACAACGAACGCACACCCAACCCTGGTTCCGGATTTTGATCCGTCAGTAAAAAAGACTGTATCCTCGAACCTAGGGACCAGTGTTCTTTGTAACTCATGTTGGTATTCGATAGGCAAGGACGATAGGTATCTTTATCAAACCTAGTTAATGTGAGATTCACAAGCGGACGCGGCAGCGTGCATGGTGGAACAGCACACAAAACGAAACTTGCCATTTCGGGCATATTAAAATTAATATCACCCAAAATGTCGAAAGTCATCAGACCAAAAGGCCTATTGGCTCTTGGTTTTCTGTCATAAGTCTCTGTATGCCTATTTTGTAGGATAGGGTCATACGCGGGATTATCTGGCTTGGCACTGACTGCAGCCATATACCGCAGGGATAGAATTTACAACGATTGTACAGTGACGGTTCGCCTGCTTCACACAGCAGGCTTGGTATTGGGCTGGTGCAAAATGCACCTGTCGCCAATCTAACCCCAGTGTGATGTACAGTGTCAATAATTCGTATCTCTTGGTGTTTAGCTGACCCATAAGCTAGACATCCATAGTCCAGCTTAGAGCGCACTAAAGAACGATATAAACGCAACATGACAGTGCGGTCTGCACCCCATGTCTTGTGACTGAGGACCCGCAACAAATTGAGCGACTTTTGGCATTTTTTCTTGACGGACAAAAAATGTGCCCGCCAAGTTAGACGACTGTCAAAAACTAGACCCAGAAATCTGGCAGTATCGGTAAATGGTAACTGTGCTCCATTTAGTGTGAGTGTAGGATTGGGATGTACACCCCTTTTACTACTAAATGGACACATACAGTTTTGCTGGTCGAGAATTTAAAGCCATTTTCGGTTGCCCATGTATCGAGACGATTGATAGTCAGCTGAAGCTGACGTTCGATTGTACTAGTCTTTTGTCCGGCGACAAAGATGCCAATGTCGTCGACAAATATAGAACTCTGTACAGGCAATCGAATACATG
The DNA here is from genome assembly GCA_963971575.1 of Liopterus haemorrhoidalis. NCBI lineage: Eukaryota > Metazoa > Arthropoda > Insecta > Coleoptera > Dytiscidae > Liopterus > Liopterus haemorrhoidalis. Next base: position 29,395,522 of record OZ020622.1, on the reverse strand, counting down.
AAGCTGTACCGTTAATGGCAATCAAGAATAACGTAATGCTCTGTATGGAGCCCTGTGGGACCTCATTGTCCAGTGAGAACATTTGTTACAGGGTATTTCCGATCCGCACCCTGAAGCGCCGGTTCGACATGAAGTCTTTTATAAAGAGCATCAAGCGTCCCCGGAGACTCCAGGAATGCAGCGTACGGAGAATACCATATTATTTATTTTTATTTTTATTAGCTTCGTGAGGAACTAGATTTTGAAATCAACTAAATTCGTGCCTTTGATAGGATTTTGTAGGTATGACCAAAAAACCCTTATATCGTCATTTTGTCGTCTGTCTGTCTGTTTGGTAAACATTGTAGCCAAACGGCTAGAGCTAGAGAGTTGAAATTTGGCATGCTTATACAACTCTTTGACCCGCACATAGAAAAAATACTAAAACATCTAAAAAACATATCCCCCTAAAAATATAAACAAATATGTGCTCATCGAAAAAAAAAAAAAAAAATTTTTTAAATTCTGAATAGGGTATCAAATGAAAGCCCTTGGTATGTGGATTAATGATCAAATTTTTATTTTTGCAAAATAAATTATTTTGAAGCGAGTTTTGCCAAAATTGTGCAAAAAATTTTGTCCCACACCCGGTATAGCCCAGATGGTTTAAAATAAAAATTTGAAAAAATTCTAAGTAATGTACATTGGTGTGAACCGGAATAGTACAACAGGAATTTTTGATCAGATTATGTTTTTGGAAAAACATTTTTTTTTTTTTGCTAATAATGTTAAAAACTTATAGTTATATAACACAGTAAACTGTAACGTGTGTCTTGGATCAATGGTTACGGTACTAGCGTTCTGTCCAAGAAAATGAGTTCGAATCCCACGAGAAGAGACAATATTATTTTTAATTTTTTTTTTTTTTGCATTTTTATTATTTGGTTTAAATTATTTTTTCAAAATTCTAGTTATATTTTGGCAAATGTTGCATTTAATTTTTAAAAGCGTAAATTTAATAACCAGTGGAAATTGTTGAAATTATAATTTAATTCTGTTTGAATGTACACGAAATCAAAGGGAGGAGCTATGACTAGAAACAACCAATGAAGCCATAGGCGCAATTTTCAAAATCTTAATGAACCTTGCTATATAAAAAAAATACTGCACATATTAAGAAACCTAAATAATGGTATTAGGCACTCGAATTAAAATTAACATAAAAATATTTTAACATAAAATTTGTTTTTAAAGCTCTTAGATTAAGAGATGATAAATTATTTTTAAAATAATGTTCATTTTACAGTGAATTCTACAAAGCAAAATATGTCCTACACACTCAGCATTTATTTATTTATTTATTTTATTTATTTATTTATATGATTTGGCAACACAACAGGATTGAATCCCAATAATAGCGTGACACCAATTAGTATACAATACGGATATATACAGGTAATTATTTACATTTAAATATTATAAAACATACATTCATAGTGCATCAATACACGAAAAATAGTACATAAATTCATATTACATAGTACATGAAAATTTAGACAAATCATGGATATAGTATATACAGGTTTTTAAATAATATTCAAGATTAATATATGTATAACAGTAAACAATTTTTAAATTATGCGTCAATCATAATTTTCAATAGTGCACGTTTAAAACTATAAATATTATGAGTAAAAATGTCAGGGAAATGTTCCAAATCTAAAAAGTTGTTATAGCTGTGACAAATACGGTTAAGGGGAGAGTTGAAACCTTAGTTTGTTTAGTTTGAATAGCTAAACAATCTTTTATTGAAGTTATTTTATGAAAAATTTTTAGATCGTCTGCATACATTATATAATCAACATGCTTGAAACAAGTCGCTATGTCATTAATAAAAATGTTAAATAATAGGGCGCCTAAATGTGACCCTTGGATTACACCGGAAGTTATCTTGACATATTCTGATTGAAAGCCGTTAACTACTACCGCTTGTTCCCGGTCGGCCAGATATGATACAAACCACTGTAATAGTCTACCATGTACACCAACCAAAGACAGTTTTTTGATAAGTAGATTATGATCAATAACGTCGAAGGCTTTACTAAAATCGGTGTATATCGCATCGACTTGAACTCTATCATCCATTGATTTTAGTATGTAGTCCAAATACAGAGTCAAATTCGTATCTACGGAACGACCGGGAAAGAACCCATGTTGTTTTACATTAATAATATTTTTGACGGTATAAAATAAAACATTGTAAATGAGACGTTCAAAAATTTTTTCAAAAATACAAAGTTTCGATACGGGCCTGTAATTTTCAACGAGATTTTTATTACCACATTTAAAGACTGGTACGACGAGAGCTTTCTTCCAAAATTTTGGAAAATGTGATTCTTTTACTGACTTATTAAATATTAGCTGAAGAGGTAAACTTAATGAGATTGAACAATTTTTAATGAATAGTGGAGGAATATTGTCAGGTCTGGCACCTTTATCAGTTTGAAGTTGTGAAATGATATCGGATATTTGGTTTGTTTCAAATGTAACATTGTCAAGAACAAAATTGGATGTACTAACACAGCTGTCAGTGTCAATAGGCGTGACAGAAGGGTTCGTGTACACCGATGCAAAGTAGTTTGAAAAAAAATTACAAATTTCAGTTCCATCACTAGAACTTACATACCCTCATGCTCAATACTATTAGAAACAGTTTGTTTTTTGAGATTCGAAACGAACGACCAAAATTTTTTAGGCTTATCAGGCAATTCACTTTCAATATTATCTATATAATTTTCAAAACAAACACCAATCAAAACCTTCACCTTTTTTCGCAGCTCCGAAAAATCGTTATACCTAAAACAAAGTAGTTTTAAATCTTTTATAACGATTATGCGCCTTATATTTTAATACGATTAGTTTTATAAGTTCACTGCTATACCAACAGGGATATGTTTTGTTACTAATTTTTTTTTGCTTCACATATTTGTCTATAACGAGATGTATGTTATTATAAAGTAAGTCTACAGATTTTTCTGTATTTCTATTTGAAAATTGTTGTTCCCAATCGATATTCAATAAGTAGTTATTAATTTCATTATAATCAGCTGTTTTGAACAAATACATATTTCTTTGTTTCACTTGTAAATATTTCTGTACTGCAAAAGATATTTGGATATGCAGTGGCGGGTGATGATTTTCAATTTTACTTAAAGTATTTGTGCATCTATCAACAGTAACATACTGAATTACTTAACACTAAATCAAGATTTCTATTATTATGATTCATTATCCCATTGAATTGATAGAAATTGCAATAAGACAAGCAATCTACAAAATCGTTTTAAGCTAAGCTGTAAGTGTTGCTTGCACATAAACCAATTTTATTTTTTAATGCACACCATTTTAGATAAGGCAAATTAAAATCACCACATATTAGAAACGTGTCATCAGGAGCGATGTCACGTATTTCATATAATTTATTAAGAAAAAAGTTAAAAGCGATTAGATTGTCTGGAGGCAAGTATACGCAACAAATATGTAGTTTTGCAAAATTATTAGTGTTTGACTTATGATCTATTGATATCCAAATATCTTCCGCATTACTGGACCATTCAGGTCTTTCCACATATGCCCCGCAGGGGAAGTTCATAATGGCCATAACACCTGGCCATTTGTAGAGCTTTCGGGCCTGATGATCCCGCGTACCCTCAATCACGCAAGGGAAGTTCATAATGGTCGCATCACCTGACCATATAGAGCTTTTGGGCCTGATGATCCCACGTACCCTGAATCACATATCATATCATTTGGGAGGAGACAGTTCAGAGAAGCCGATTGTAGGAATAGGCTTATCTGTTGTCTCTTTGATCTCCCACTTAAATTCCTACCCACGTGTTTGCCGTGCGTGGAGACCCGTAACGCCGGAGAAGAGGGTCCTGGTCGGTTGAGGGAGACTGCTGCCCGCGGACAGTACGATCCCAACACGCCTTCTTTGGCCTCGGATTCGGTAAAACGGGAGGCTGAGTCTGGTCAGCTCAGTCAATCGGCTGGTGTCACGGTTCATGAATAGAGTGGCTCCACTACTGGATCGTGGATGCCGGGGTAATGCCGTGCCACTAGACAAGTATTCGGGGGTCTGTGGGAGCGGATGCAGCTCGCACGGTTCCAGAGTTGGCGACTACTGGTTCTCGAGCGGGTCGAGCAGCCCGTGACTACTTCCTCCGATGCTATATCATCCTGACATGTCTGGCGCAATGAGCCGGTTTGCGGCCAACGTCCCCGGTGTGGGGCTCCCTGGTGGGTGGGCATGGCAGGGTGATGAAACCTATTATACGGGTATGGCGACTACCCGGAGGGATACAAATTTCTTAAATTCCGCCAAAGTTGAGAGTAAACTCCGTAAAAAATCAAACAAGAGACCTCGTCGTGATGCTCAGTCATCCGACGAGGGATGTGTTAGGCCAGCTGCCAAAAAGGCAGAAGGTAAAAAGAGTGTTGAGTATTGTGCACCAGTACCACGATTTCTCGTCGTGAAGGTTCAAGAAGAGGGTAAGTCTTTTAAGGAGATGTCCCCCTTCTTTGTTGCCCGAACGTTGAGAAATACGTGCTCTACTGGCATAAAGTCGGTTCGTAAGTTGTCGGACGGTACACTGCTAATAGAAGCAGATACTGAAGCGTCGTCAACACTACAGAAATGTGTTAAGTTTGCTGAGTTTGGCATTTCAGTACAGCCGCATAAGGCACTGAACTGCTCAAAAGGCGTCGTAACGGATCGTGACCTGGCGTACGTTACGGAGGAAGAGTTCGTGCAGGAAATGGCATCGCAAGGTGTCATTGAATGCAAGAAGCTCAACCCCCGGAACGGCAAGCCTTCGATCTCCATGGTGGTGTCCTTCGCTGGTACCAGGTGTCCAACATCGGTTAGGGTGGGGTATAACGTTTGTAACGTTCGCCCCTACTACCCAAACCCGATGCGATGCTACAAGTGTCAGCGTTATGGGCACACCTCAAGTCGTTGTGGTAAGCAGACCATCTGTGCCAACTGCGGACAGGATCAACATGAAGTTGAACCCTGTCCAAACGCGGCACACTGCGTGAACTGCAAAGGGGCGCATGCCTCTACTTCACGCCACTGCCCAACGTACTTGGAGGAGAAGGCAATACAGGTCATTAGAACGCAGGACAGGATACCGTATTTCGACGCCAAGAAGAAATACAAAGAAAGCGCGCCGGTTACTTTTGCGAGATCTTTCGCGCAAGTAGCTGCCAAGCGAACTGCAAGTGTGCAAACTCAGACAGAGATAGTGCCTCGTTCGACAACTGCAACACCTGTGACAGTTGCAACAAATACTAGTAGAGAAAAGGTGGTATTGGTCCCAGAGACCAAAATTCAGACCCCACAACCTGGGGGATCGGGTCTGAATAAATCCCCCTCCCCTAAAGGAGAACGCACTCAACCTCAGTTCTCCCAACCACCTAAGGAGAAGACCCCACAGTCTTCTCCACAAACGAGAAGCGATCAGAGAATGGTCGCTTCTACAAAGCCCTCATCAGTCACTCCTGAAAAGGAGACTGATAAGGGATCCGTTGGTTCTCACTGGATACCTGTGAGAACCAAACAATCAAAAAAGGAGTCCAGTGTGTCCATCAAAACACCTGGACTACCAAATGAAGGTGTAGCCGAGAAAATGGCTGTAGACCCGCAACCTGAGGGTAAACCAAAGATCATTAGGTTGCGGGGTAACTCCCCTAAGCAGAAATGAATGGTCCACTAATCCAGTGGAACTGTAACGGTGTATATCAGCGCTACGAAGAACTGCGACTTTTATTGTCAGATTTTGCGCCTTCGTGTGTTTGTCTGCAGGAAACAAACTTCAACGAAACCGACACATTCTCTCCTCGGGGATACTCCGTGTTTCGCACGGATTTCCTTACGGGGTTAAGAGCATGTGACGGCGTGGCAATTCTCGTTAGAGACACATTGTACCACGATCCTGTAGACATTGACACTGAGTTGCAGGTCGTAGCAGTTCGTGTTGCACTTCCCCTCCAGGTGACGATTTGTTCTATCTACCTTCCGCCTGGTGTTCGAACTGACATCCGAGATGTCGTGAACATCATCGATCAGCTCCCACCACCCTTCATACTACTAGGCGATTTTAACGCCTACAATGTGTGTTGGGGATCGGTGCGGAGCGATCGACGGGGACGTCACCTGGAAAATATGTTGAACGAATTGAATTTGAGCTTTCTGAACGACGGCAGACCCACGCACTTTTGTGCAGCAACGGGTACATTTAGTGCCATAGATCTTAGCGTCGTTTCAGGAGCCATCGCTCCGTTGTTCAAATGGGACGTGCATCACGACCTGTGCGGAAGTGATCACTTTCCAATCCTCTTAAGGCCTCTGTTCAATACTGTTACCGAATCCCGCTGGCCACAGTGGGTTCTTCGGAAAGCAGATTGGACCAAGTTCGCAGAATCATTCTCTCACGAGGATATTCCGAACTTGAGCGTAGACGAGGAGGTGAATCATTTCACGGATTCCATCACGAGCGCGGCTGAAAGCAGCATACCGCTGTCATCCACTCAGCCCCGTCGAGTTCCCGTTCCTTGGTGGAACGAGGAATGCGACTTGGCCCTACGTGAAAGGAGACACCTCTTCAATACATTCCGTCGTTGTCCAACAGAGGAAAACATGATAGCCTTCCAACGAGCGAAAGCTCATGCTAAGAGGATTGTGAAAGAAAGCAAGCGCGAATCATGGCGCAAATACGTATGCACCGTTACAGTTGCCACTCCAGTGGCCAAAGTTTGGGAGAAGGTCCGGAAAATATCCGGTCTAAATACAGCTACAGCCATTGCTAGTCTATCGGTAAATGGTAACGTAGTTACCTCAGCGGTCGAAATTGCTAACACTTTGGCATCTAATTTTGCGTTCAATTCTAGCTCTGAACATTATTCACCCGAGTTTCTAACTCGTAAAGCAGGCCTCGAATCTATACCTCTAAATTTCTTTTCTAGGAATGACGAGGTATACAACCTGCTTTTCTCTCGTGAAGAGCTAGATAGCGCGATGTCAAAGTGTAAGGATAGCTCTCCTGGTCCAGATGCGATACATTATCGTATGATCCGAAATCTTCCGGAATCATCTAAGTCTAGGCTTTTGAATCTCTATAACAGGATATGGACTGAGAGCAAGTGCCCGACCAAGTGGAAGGAATCTCATATAATTCCTATCCCCAAAGTCGGGAAAGATAAACACTTGCCCTCTAGCTATAGACCAATATCACTGACCAGTTGTCTCTGCAAGCTCATGGAGCGAATGATCAGCAAGCGTCTGATTTGGTTTTTAGAATCAAACGACTTGCTGGCCAACACACAGTGCGGCTTTCGCCGTCACCGCTCAACAGCAGATCATCTGGTCAGACTAGAGACAGCTATCAGGAATGCTTTCGTTGAAAACAAACACCTGGTAGCTGTGTTTTTCGATATTGATAAAGCCTATGACACTGCATGGATTTATGGGATTCTCCGTACTCTGCATTCCTGGGGTCTCCGGGGACGCTTGATGTTCTTTATAAAAGACTTCATGTCGAACCGGCGCTTCAGGGTGCGGATCGGAAATACCTTGTCACAAATGTTCGCACTGGACAATGGGGTCCCACAGGGCTCCATACTGAGCGTTACGCTATTTTTAATTGCCATTAACGGTGCAGCTTCATGTATTCGATTACCTGTACAGAGTTCGATATTTGTCGACGACATTGGTATCTTTGTCGCCGGACAAAAGACTAGTACAATCGAACGTCAGCTTCAGCTGACTATCAATCGTCTCGATACATGGGCAACCGAAAATGGCTTTAAATTCTCGACCAGCAAAACTGTATGTGTCCATTTTAGTAGGAAAAGGGGTGTTCATCCCAATCCTACACTCACACTAAATGGAGCACAGTTACCATTTGCCAATACTGCCAGATTTCTGGGTCTCGTGTTCGATAGCCGTCTATCTTGGCGGGCACATTTTTTGTCCGTCAAGAAAAAATGCCAAAAGTCGCTCAATTTGTTGCGGGTCCTCAGTCACAAGACATGGGGTGCAGACCGCACTGTCATGTTGCGTTTATATCGTTCTCTAGTACGCTCTAAGCTGGACTATGGATGTCTAGCTTATGGGTCAGCTAAACACCAAGAGATACGAATTCTTGACACTGTACATCACACTGGGGTTAGATTGGCCACAGGTGCATTTCGCACCAGTCCAATACTAAGCCTGCTGTGTGAAGCAGGCGAACCGTCACTGTACAATCGTCGTAAAATTCTATCCTTGCGGTATATGGCTGCACTCAGTGCCAAGCCAGATCATCCCGCGTATGACCCTATTCTACAAAATAGGCATACAGAAATATATGACAGAAAACCAAGAGCCAATAGGCCTTTTGGTCTGAGGACTTTCGACATTTTGGGCGATATTGATTTTAATATGCCTGAAATGGCAAGTTTCGTTTTGTGTGCTGTTCCACCATGGACGCTACCGCGTCCACTTGTGAACCTCACATTAACTAGGTTTGATAAAGATACTACGTTGCCTATCGAATACCAACATGAGTTACAAAGAACACTGGTCCCTAGGTTCGAGGATACTGTCATTTTTACTGACGGATCAAAATCCGGAACCAGGGTTGGGTGTGCGTTCGTTGTTTTGAATCCACGCCAATAGTTTCAGTACCGTCTGCACTCCATAACGAGTGTGTACACTGCTGAGCTGTACGCTATTTTCAAGGCCCTGTGTTTTGTTTCGTCAGAGCAAAGTCGGTCAAGTGTTATCTTGACGGACTCGCTGAGCGCTCTGAACAGTATCCAAGATCCAGATCCAGTGCATCCTCTTGTACTAAAGATCCGGTTGCTACTCCACAACCTGAATGCTCAGAATGTGAGGGTAGAGCTGTTTTGGATACCGGGACATGTTGGTATTAAAGGCAACGAAGCGGCAGATGCAGCTGCAAAAGCCGCCTCTCACAGACCTATGATTGATGTGAGTTTCGTTTTTCCAGATGACGCAAAGAGTCATCTGACACATCTGGTTTTAGACATGTGGCAACATGAGTGGAGCCGCACACAGAACGTTAAGTTACGACAGATTAAGGGAGACGTTAAACCATGGGGTTCTTCCTGCAGGATTAACCGCAGGGAGGAAACCGCCATCACACGCCTTCGTATAGGTCACTGTTGGTGGACCCATGGACACCTCCTTCGAGGTGAAGAGTCCCCTGTCTGTGAGACGTGTAACACAGATTTGTCTGTGTTACACATTTTAACCGAATGTGTACAGTTCGAGGATGTCAGGGAGAGGTTAGGCCTGTGCTATGACCTGTCAGTTGCCTTAGGTGACGACAGAGTACTCATGGACAGGCTGATACTCTTCCTGAGAGAATCGAACTTACTGTTTTATGTGTGAAATCTTGCACCTTATTTTAATGTGTTTCTATTTATTGACTGTGATATTCGATGGTAATTGGCCCCTTTACAGCCTCTTACCATCACCCTGAGTCTGTTCAAATTTTCGAACAGACCTTTTATATTATTTATTTGTGTTTGTCAGTGCAAGATTTCTTTTATTGAGTATTCGTATTTTTAATGATTTTATTTATTTATTTATTTATTGTCTAAATTTTTGTTTTTAATATATAGTCTAGTCATTTAGATGGGCTGCGTTAGGCGCAAATAGCCTTTGTTGCTGTGCGCCAAAAATTTCAACTAACTAACTAACTAACTAACTCTTTCCACATATGCAATATTATTACGAATACCAATTAATGCACCACCACCATCAGATTTTGCAGAACTATTCACAGACCTATCACGACGCACTATATAATAGTCATCACAAAGCACTTCGTTATTATAAATTGAGGAGTTGAGATTAGACTCTGTTAAACAGATTATCTCGTGATCGCATTGTTCGCTATTTAATTTTATTTCACTTAATTTAGTCCGGAGACCATTCACATTTTGGTAATAAACAGATAATTTATGCATTAGTGAGATATATTAAAGTACAAAAAAGTTTTAGCATATGTTTATGAAAGATTTTGAATATCGCTAGCACTTTGTATTACGCGAATTCTGGATGCATCGTCCTGTTTAGCCATGATTTTGCAGTTCTTGGTCCACACGTATTTGTAACCTTTGGCGCGTAGATCAATCCTGGCTTGTTTAAAAAGCATGCTATTGGGTTGACTAAGATGTTCATTAATGTATATTGGTTTTTGTTGATTGGCACCGTCCTTGTTCATATTTGTGTGTAAGGCATTCTTGTTCCGTCTGTAACACGCTAGGAAATCGTCTTTTTTACGTCTCGAGATAAACTTGACAACGATATTTCTGCTGTTATTGTTGCCGGAATCCATATTATGTTGGGCAGAAAGCCTGTGGGCCGCATCAATATCTTTGTTGTTAATGTCAGCGCCTATATTTTCGCCAATATTTGTGATAATATCGAATACATTTTCGTTGCGATTTTCGGGATAGTTGGATATTATTAAGTTACTTTGCTTTGAATACTGTTCAATATCATTTATCTTTTTATTCAGATCATTTACTTTATTTTTTAGTTCATCGTTTTCGCGTTTGTAAATTTCTATTAATTTTAATTTCTCATTTACTAGTTTTAAGCTGGTTTCAAAATCCGTAATTTTGTTGCTGCAAAAATCTACGGAGGTAATTAGCGACGTAAATTTTTCGTTCATTTCACTGATAATTTCTGTTTTAAACTTTTTCATAATTGCCTCTATTTCATTACTTCCGTAATAATCTTTGGAACTTGCGCCTTGTTCAACGTCATCGATGGAAATAGCCGAAATTATGTCATTGGAACGACAATCTGAACAAAACCAAACAACGGACCCCGAAAAAACTGCCTTCAAATGCTCATCCGCAATGTTCACACAGTTTGAATGAAACATTTTTGAACATTTTCCACATTTTATGCCCGTGTTTCTTCCGTTAATATTTCTATTACATTTCTTGCATGAGACGCCCATGGTTGACAAGGTTTGGCAGCGGGAACTCCCAGCCGATAAGCAACGGACTTGTAGAAGTTGGTAACGGACACGAAAACTTCGAATATACCGTAACGATAATAGATATTATTGCAAAAACAATTGTTTATGCTACACTGAGAATTTTTAAATTTTATGCCGGAGAGTATAAAACTTTACGCACAATTTGGTATAACTTTTGCACTTTTATTATAAAAATACTAATAATAATCTTAATTTATGGCAGGAGCACTAAAAAAACGTGTATATTCCACAAAATTAAAATTATTGTACATTCCCCCTTCAGTTAATATTTTTAGATTATATATCTATCTAAGAGGAATTTATGGCGCATAGTTTGTACTAACAGAGGTTCCGTTACTTCCTTCGGGATTTAGTCGAATTTACCTTGGGCGATCGCTCATAGCTCACAAATATGAATTTTATAAAACTAAAAATGCATTAAATACAAATGTTTATTCCTTTATGTTCTGTTATTCACATGTTTTATGTTAATTTAATAATGTGACTTCCTTAACTTTCTAAATATTTATGCAATGGAAAAAATAGAAAAAATACATTGTTTTGTTATATTTAGGGCATTAATAATAAATAAATATTTATTGGCTGGTAACTGGAATTCCGTATTCAGTAATTGTAACAGATGTTGCTAGTTGGCAACACTGCACAACATATCATGGCTGAGGCCGAACGTGTACAAATCAATTGTAATTCATATATGTAATTTATGTTAATAAAGAACGTATACAAACAACATAAAGTTGTCACATGGTGTCAGGTGTTAAAAGTGTTAAAACAAGTAATAAAATAGCGTAAATGAAAATTTAAAATTTAATAAAAAAGTAGCACGTGGTGCTTAACCTAAAAAAAAACAATAAGGTACATAAAAATGGCAAGTGCAAACTTTAAGCCGCCGAAGTCGATAGTTTTTGACAACAACGTCCGTAATAACTTCAAGAAATTTAAACAAGCATTTAATATCTATATGACAGCAGCTGGTCTTAATGAAAAACCAGATAAAACTAAAATGGCGATATTTTTAAATGTGGCTGGTGAAGAAGCTATAGATATTTTCAATACGTTAACATTTGAAAATGAACAAGATAAAAATAAATACGATTGTGTTGTGGCAGCGTTTACTAACTACTGTGAACCTCACAAGAATGAGACGTATGACAGATATAAGTTCTTCACAAAAAACCAGAATGAAGGCGAAGAGTTTGATCATTTCTTAACGGAGTTGAAAATTCTAGCAAAGACATGTAATTTTGGTGAACAAGAGGAGTCGCTAATCAGGGATCGAGTCATATTGGGTATCAAGGATGCTGCGTTAAAAGAAAGACTGTTACGAATAGCAGATTTGAAGTTGAAAACAGCAGTGGACCAGTGCAGAGCTGCAGAGATCAGTAAGATGCAACTTAAGGGTCTACAAGAACACGTATCAGTAGATGCTATAAAAGGTTGTCATAATAAAAATAGGAGTAAAAATACAGGTAACTCTGTAGAGGATATAGGTAAATATAAGTGTTTAAAATGCGGTACGACTCACAGTCGAGGTAGTTGTCCAGCATATGGAAAAAAATTTAATAAATGTAAAAAACGAAACCATTATGCTATAGGGTGTAGATCTAACAATGATACTATAAATAAAAGGGTTATTGGTAAGAAAATTAATGAAATGAATAAAGTAGATAATAGTGATAGTGACGATGAGATTTTTGAACTTAAAAGGGATTCTTTAAGTAATAGGGAAATAAAAAATGAATGGTTTGAGTCAGTAAAGATAAATAAAACTAAAATTGGATTTAAAATTGATACGGGTGCACAGTGTAATGTATTACCTTTAAGACTGTTGAAATTGTGTGCTCCAAATGCTGAATTAATTAAGTCAAACAAATCAATAATGACATACGGTAATAATAATAATAAAATAAAAATATTAGGAACTATTACATTAAATTGTAGAATAAAAGAGGAATATTATAAAGTAAAATTTTCTGTGGTAGATGTAGATAGCACATCTTAGGCCTTAAAACTTGCATGGAAATGAACATAATTAAACGTGTTGACTTGATTTCTAAAAATAACGATACTAAAGAATTTATAAATACAAATAAAGAAATATTCAATGGAGTAGGCAAAACTAAATTTCAGTACAAAATAGTACTAAGTAAAAATGCGGTGCCAGTAGCTAATAGTAATAGGAAAGTACCAGAAACAATTAAAATAAAACTAAAGAAGACTTTAGAGTCCTTAACTAAAAGAAATATTATAGAAAAGGTTGATGAACCTTCGGAATGGATTAGTAACATTGTAATAGTTGAAAAAAGTAATGGTAAATTGCGAATTTGTTTAGACCCAAACAAGTTAAATAAATATATCTGTACAGAACAGTATCCAATACCAACTATTGAGGAAATTGCTTTAAAATTAAAAGATAAAAAAGTTTTTAGTGTTTTAGACATGAAGGAAGGGTTTTATCACATAAGTATAGATGAAGAAAGTAGTAAACTCTGTACTTTTATAAAGCCTTTTGGAAAATATAAATTTAAGAGACTACCTTTTGGTCTTAAAACAAGTCCGGAAGTGTTTCAAAAAACTAATGAAAAAATGTTTTCAGATTTAGGAATCGGTATTTACTTTGATGACTGTATTATTGCAGGAAAGGATGAAAAAGAACATGACGAAATAATGGAGAAGTTCTTAAAAAGAGCAAGGGAGTTTGGTGTTAAGTTTAATCCAGAAAAGGTACAATACAAAGTAAGCGAAGTTAAATATTTAGGCCAAATTATAAATAAAGATGGTATTAAAGCTGACCCGGAACAAGTTAGGGCTATTTTGGAGTTAGAAAAACCTAAAAATAAAAAAGAATTACTTACAATACTAGGTATGATAAATTATCTTACGAAGTTCATACCAAAATTGTCGGAAATTGTAGCTTCACTCCGAAAATTAATAAAAAATAATGTAGAGTTTGTGTGGACTCTAGACCATGAAAAAACTTTTACCAGTATAAAAAATTTAATAGCAAAATTACCAAGTCTCAGTATTTTTGATGCAAAATTACCTATTGTAATACAGACAGATGCCAGTCAATCGAGCATAGGTGGCTGTCTGTTACAAAATAACAAACCAATTAGTTTCTGCTCGAGAAGCCTCTCGGAATGTCAAGAGAGATACGCGCAAATTGAGAAGGAAATGCTAGCAATTGTTTTTTGTTTTGAAAAATTTCATCAATTTGTGTACGGGAGAAAAATAAAAGTCAACAGTGACCATAAACCACTGGTTGTCATAAAAGAAAAATATATAAATAAAGTAACGTCGCGGTTACAACGCATGAAATTAAAACTATTAAAATACGATTTTAATATTGAATACAAGCCGGGAAAAGAACTTTATATCGCGGATTTGTTATCGAGATCATATTTAAAAGATAAAGTAAACAATGATATAGAAATGACCGAAATAGTACATACATTAGATGTAAACATACCCATCTCGAAAAACCATTTAAAAGAAATAAAAATAAAAACACGGAACGATGAGGTCATGCAAATGATAGTAAAATACTGTGAGGAAGGCTGGGAAGTAGATAAGAAACTCTTAGACATTAGAGTTACACCATTTTGGAAACTTAGAAACGAATTATATTATAAAAATGAGTTGTTAATGTTTGAGAACAAAATTGTTATACCTAGTAGCTTAAGGGTAGAAATATTAAATAAACTACACAAAGCCCATTTTGGTATGGAAAAAACAAAAGCTAGAGCGAGGAAAATTTTATATTGGCCAGGGATAACTGCCGATATAGAGAAGTTTATATCGAAATGTAAAATTTGCGAAAGATATAGTAAGGCTACATTAAAGAACCGTTAATATCACATGAAATACCAAACCTTCCGTTTCAGAAAGTTGCTGCCGATATTTTGTATTATAATGAAAATGACTATTTAGTTGTAGTTGATTATTATAGTAAATGGATTGAATTACACCAAATGTATAATAAAACTGCTGAATGTGTAATAGATATTCTAAAACGCATAT
Source organism: Liopterus haemorrhoidalis (assembly GCA_963971575.1). NCBI lineage: Eukaryota > Metazoa > Arthropoda > Insecta > Coleoptera > Dytiscidae > Liopterus > Liopterus haemorrhoidalis. Next base: position 29,380,439 of record OZ020622.1, on the reverse strand, counting down.
TTGCTGTTCAGGGTATTCCAATGGTTTTTATGTCAGATAATATGCCTTTTAATTCCTTTCTATTCAAAGAATTTGCAAAACAATGGGGATTTGAAACAGTCACGTCAAGTCCAAAATATCCCAAGTCTAATGGTTTAGCTGAGAAGGCTGTGGGAATTTGTAAATTAATGTTAAAAAAGTCCAATGAAAGCAATACTGATATTTTGGAATATTTGTTGGAATATAGAGCAACTCCTATAACAGGATTAAATTTTTCGCCATCAGAATTACTAAACAGTAGACTGATAAGAACAAATATACCCATATCACAACAATTACTTAAACCTAAGGTTACTAAAAATGTTAAATCTCTGTTAGAAAATAAACAGAATAAAAGACAAAACCACTACAATATAAACGCTAAATACAGAGATGAATTTAAGCCAAAAGATAGTATTGTAATTAGGCAGGATAAATTTTGGGTTCCTGGGGAAATTATACAAAAGTGCAATACACCAAGATCATATATTGTTAGAGATGAGTTCAATAACAATTTTAGAAGGAACTCTAGTTTTCTCAAAAAATCACAAAATGAATTTACAGTGGTTCCGTAGAATTACCACAGGAAAATGACATAAATGTAGAAATGGGACAGGAAAGCAATGCTGTAAATAATAATGATACAGAGAATCATTATAAAACGAGGGTAGGTAGGCTAGTTGTAAAACCAATTAGATTTAAGGACTATGTAATAAAAAATTAAAATGTTATGTAAAACAGTATTGCATGAAAATAGTTAATGTATTTAAAATAAATGTATAATTGCAATAAAGGAAAAAAGGGAGATGTAACAGATGTTGCTAGTTGGCAACACTGCACAACATATCATGGCTGAGGCCGAACGTGTACAAATCAATTGTAATTCATATATGTAATTTATGTTAATAAAGAACGTATACAAACAACATAAAGTTGTCACAGTAATAAATTAGTTTAGTGTGCTAACTTGGCGCATTACATAGTAGCGCTGCAGGAGCCATGTTGCCAAGTCTTAATAATCTTTTTGTTATTTTTATTAACAATTAACACGAAAATTTTTAAATATGTATTTTTTTTTTAGAATTAATTTATAGATATATAATAAATATTATATGTACATAAATAGTTATAAATTTTTTCGTTTTTAATACAATAAATAACTAAAAATCGAAAACCGTTTAATTGACAACGCTGTATAGGAATAAAACGCTCACGTGATACAAGCACACAAAAATTTGTTAACATATGCATTCTACTGTTGGCTGTAATCACATCACAACTTTGTTTCGTGCAAATAGTTTTGTTACCGCAGATATCTCGCGATCGGGTGGTCGTAGCGCGATTTATCATACATCATTGGATTCAGCGAGTCATTTTCCATCGATCGCGACCCGTAACACTGCTAAAAACTCCTATTTAAAATCTTTTTAATTAATAAGGTCTAAATTCCTATATCTGGGCGTGGCTTACGCCACTATTGGTTAAGCTCCTTCCCCCACCCCAAACTAAATGTATAAAAGAAGCGAGCGTTCAACGCAGAGCTACGGTCGCTTCTCGGCAGCCGTAGTAAAAACATCCAAATAACTACTAACCAACGATCAACTCGTCGCTTCGCCGGCATCGCTTCTTGGCGGCGCTTAGGACTACGACGGCATCGCTTCCAGGCGGCGCTCCAGTCTCCGACGGCATCGCTACAAGGCGGCGCTCCAGTCTACGACGGCATCGCTACAAGGCGGCGCTCCAGTCTACGACGGCATCGCTACAAGGCGGCGCTCCAGTCTACGACGGCATCGCTACAAGGCGGCGCTCCAGTCTCCGACGGCATCGCTTCTCGGCGGCGCTAGCTATCGCTCCCTCACACTCGCTGCCAGGCAGGTGTTCCCGCCACCATTATATTAATCCAATATCAACGGGACAACGGCAACATCCTGGCTGGCCGCAGAGGACTGGCATCCAGGGACAAATATAATGCGAGACAGGCGTTCCTTCGTCGTCGCCGGCTTATCCCTGTAGATGTCGCAAAACCTTATTCCACCGTTTCACGGAGCTTCCAGCGCTACTTGCTGCGTCATGGCGATCCTCGGGCTCGGTGTTTCACGCCGCCACCATCACCGAGGCGTCTATCATCGATAGCTACCGCCCCCGCTCATCAGAACAGCACCCAGAGGGTTCCAAATCCCAAAGAAGTGTGCTCCAAGGCGCCACCTGCTCGTCCGGCACTACCGCCCCCGGTCCAGTCAACTGCCGCCCCCGGCAACAGTTGCCGCCCCCGGGCGGAAAAACCAAGGGAAGACAACCATAAGTCTGTAGCTGCTCTCCCGGGCTTGCCGCCGCTTCCGCCGCCGCCCACAACCGTTCCGGCAGCGCCAGGGACCCGTCCGGCACCAGAACAACATCGGGCTGCATCATCCCCAGCCGTAGCTGTTCAAAACCGGTTGCCGCCCCCAGCTCAGGTACCTGCCGCCCCCGGACCAAAAAGTCATATCCGGGCTCAAACTAACCGCCTCGCTGGCCCGATTAAGAGGACGGTGCTAAAAACCATACAGCCGCCTCCAGCAAGGTCTTCCGCCGCTCCCGCGGTCAGAAAGAGCACCAAACGAAAGATTCGGCCCGTGCAAGGCCCACTCATCGGCCTCTGCGCCAATACATCACAACAAACGCCGCCGCCGCTCACTAGGAGCCGCCCAACCACCCCCGACGTCGCCAGTCTTGTGAGGGCTCGTTATAACGAGCTTTTCGGCCCGGAGACGCCGCCATCTACCCCACAGCCCGAGGAAAGACCTGCTAATCTAGCATCCGCGGTCGATACCTCGCCAGAGCGACTAGTACTCGAGCTGTTCGGACCCATAACGCCGTCTCCACCGCCAGCCCGACAACGCCCACAGACTCCGACGCCGACATCTCCTTTCTCTCTATCCCCGATCCGCACCCCCTCTTTTCCTGTCACCCCCGACATCCATCCGGTCAGAAGTCCGATTCCCAAGACGCGGAATTGCCTCTCAAAGAAGCGTCTGGACTTCTGAACCACTCACATATATATTACTTGTGATTACTGCCATGTTCATACAAATACTATATTTATATAACCTACCATATTTTAATAATTTATTCACTGTTTTGTTTGATTTTATTTTTATAATAAACAATTAATGTTCACTGTTGTCTCTTTCTTCACTACCTTGGGGAAAACACGTTCTTTTTTCAGGCGATTAGTGGTCGTGACTCCTCAAGTCACAGAGGACATTCTACGGCCCAGCTCGTGAGCTAGCCTGGGCATTGTGTTCAGGGATAGTGGCCTGAGGTCCCCGACCGAGGGACATTACCTCCTGCAACAGTTTTATCTTATTCTTTAATTGATCTTTTTGGCATTACTTTTGGTATTATTTGGTATAATTGATTCTGCTTCTGGATTACGTTTTGGTATTATTTTGTTTGTGTGGTATAATTAGGGTGACCAGATGTACTCTTTTTTATAGTATTATACTCTTTTTTGAGTAATATATTCTATACTCTTACTTTTTATAAAAAAAAAACCTGAATATACTCTTTTTTGTTTGTCACTTGTTTTTATCACTTCTATTTTGGTAGTGAGGACCTTTTTTTTGCTTATTACTTCTATTTTGGGAGTGAGTTGAAGACTTTTTTGTTTGCTCATCACTTGTATTTGTGCGGCCCCTTTTTTTGCTCATTAATTCTATTTTGGGAGTGAGTACCTTTTTTTTTGCTCGTCACTAGTATTTTTGAGTGAGGACCTCTGTTTTTTGCTCATCACTTGTATTTTTGGAGTGTGACCTTTGTTTTTTTTTTTGGATACTCTTTTTCTGTAAAAAAAATCTGGTCAGCCTAGGTATAATTGACTCGGCATTTATGTTAAATCAGACAATGGCGTCCGAACGTGTACTGTTCACCATTAGCTCTGGTGACTATTTGGATGACGAGGTGGTGCAGGCGTTCCACTCTGTGTTAGCCCGTTATTCCTCGTATACTCCCAGAAGTGTGTTGTTGATGGAAGACCAACTAAGGTACATAGAGCTGGTGAAAATTGACGATCACCACCTCCAGATCATTTACAAAGCGGTTCCTGGTAATGCCTCTGACTCCGTTGGTCACTGGGTCACTATTTATTATGACGGCACCAGTTGTCACGTCTATGATAGCCTGGGTATAGGATGTCTAGCCGAGGATCAACAGGCATACGTTGATGCTTTGTTTCCTCATCACCCTCCTGTCATTCACCACACCGTGCAAAAACAGCAAAATTGTTCTGACTGTGGGGTATTCGCTGCTGCCTTTGCTATGTCTCTTGTTCATGGACAGACTCCTGACGATGTAGAGTACGAGACAAGTAAAATGAGGAGTCATTTAGCCGCACTCATCGCAGGATTCAATTTTGCACTCTTTCCATTTTCGTCATGTAATCCTCCTGTTGACCCCAAGTTAAGGAGTGTTTAGGAATATCTCAAGAAAGAGCTAGTGAGAGCCATTTAACTGAGTGTGTGGCGAGTTTGGGAAGTTCCTTTCATTTAGAAAAGACCAAATTTGTCCCTGGATTGCACCATTCCTCCATTCCTTCTTCACCTAGGAATAGAGGCTGGAACAATTCTATGTCTGGTGCCCTGAAGAGGAAAATGGAAAAGGAGAGAAAGGCTAAATAAAGAACTGCGGGCCCCAAGTTGATTAGTGACCTTAGCTCAATTGAAAGATTCAGCAACACATTCTCAGGAACTGAGGAAAGTCAACTGACTGTTGAGAAGGATGTGAATAACAAATTTTTGCAAAATTATGTTAACCATGCCCTTGGATCAAATAATCCTTCCATTCCGTCTACGCCAGTTTTAAATAAAAGAGGCCATCCCTTAAAAAATCGTAAAGTGCGAACTAAGGAGAGTCAGGAAGCCGCAAGGGAGAGGATGAGGAGTTTGAGGAGCTCATCCATGTGGAGGGAAGAGGAAAAAAAGAGGGATAAGATGTCTAAGCAGGCTGATAGGGCGTCAGATAGAAAAAGAACTAGGGAGCGGGTTATTGATGCTGTGAGCCGTAGAGCCACCAGAAAAGACCCCATGTATAGGGAGGCCGAGCGTATAAAAGACCTGCAGGCACGATCACAATCCCGTCCGGATCCCCTGTACAGGGCGGTCGAACGAGAAAGGGACTTACAGGCGCGGATACAATCTCGCCCAGACCCCCTGCTCAGGGAAGCCGAGCGACTAAGGGATCAGCAGGCGCGATCGCAATCCCGCCAAGACCCTTCGTACAGGGAGGCCGAGAGAGAAAGAGACCTGCAGGCGCGGTCACAATCACGCCAAGACCCTTTGTTTAGGGATGCCGAAAAGCAAAGGGACCAGCTGGCGCGGTCACAGTCTCGCCAAGACCCTTCGTACAGGGAGGCCGAGAGAGAGAAAGACCTGCAGGCGCGGTCACAATCCCGTCAAGACCCTTTGTTTAGAGAGGCCGAAAGACAAAGGGACCAGCAAGCGCGGTCACAGTCCCGCCTAGACCATACGTATTGTGAAAGGGAGGCCCTTCTGAGAAGAACAGAGAGGTCGCACACTAAGTGGGAAAAAGTAACGGCTCTTTCCTGGGAGGCCGTGGGAGAGGGGTACACCCAGCCCTGTCACTGCTGTGGTCGCCTCTGGCGCAAGAGGAGTGTAAGACTTCTTCATCGTCAAAAGCTTATTGAAAAGAGGGCAGCCTCCGACCCTGATAAGTTTAATGACGAATTTATCAAGGCCGTCTTTCACCTGTTTTCTGAGACGATCGAAGGAGTGTTCTGTTCCTCTTGTTTATTAAGTATTAATAGAGGATTGGTACCCAAACTGGCCAGGTACAATGGTCTCATGTGTCCTTCTGTGCCCTCTGTTCTACAAGATCTGACCTCCCTTGAAGAAAGACTCGTGAGCCCTAGACATGAGTTTTTAAAGATCGTCAGGAAGGGAGACGGTTTGGGGTACCAACATGGTCTTTCCGGAAATGTTGTAAATGTGCCAGTTTTAGTTGACACCATGGTTTCAGCCTTGCCCAGATGTTCAACTGATGACCAAGTCATCACGGTTGAACTAAAACGGCGTATGTGTTATAAACATGGACGTAAAGAGCGGGTGAGACCCAACAAAGTGCGGGCAGCTGCTCGCTATCTGGTGGGGTGCCAGATGTTCCGAGAGATGGGTATTACCCTAAGAGAAAATTTGGTTGAGGAGCAGGAGGAGGACATGGACGAGGGTGAACAAGAGTCCGCAATAGTAATGTCTGAAAGCCAGGCTCGGCCAGCTTCCCCACCCTGCACCTGCGACCGAGAATTGGAAGAGGAAGTCAACCTGGGAGGGCACCTGAGCCTCATCATGGCCCCTGGCGAGGGTCAAAGACCTGTCTCCTTAATTCACGACATCCACTCGGAAGAGCTTGCCTTCATCAAAGTTCACTGTGGACAGAAGAGGACTTTTAGGGTGTCCCTTAGTCACTCTGAAATAATTAAATCTGAAATAATGAGGAGTGATAGACGGGCAGTCCAGAGACCGGATTATCTATTTACAGGCCTCAAAAAGCTGCACCAAGCGAAAGTGGGCCGTGCCATCCAGGTGTGCCTTCGCAAAAAGAGTACTAGGGGTGCGGCACCTTTATTGGCAGCCAACATGTTGCTGCCCACTGAGAAGACGAGAAGAGAAGAGTACTGGCCATGATAAGACAGTTTGGAGTACCTACTCTTTTCATCACCCTATCCGCTGCGGAGACCAGATGGCCTCAGCTCCTCAGTATCCTCAAGAAAGTGGTGGACGGAGTTTATATACACCTGGAGGAGGCTACACAACTCTCTTACGTAGAATAGGCCCGTCTGATCAAACAGGACCCATTTATCTGCGCCACTTATTTTGAGACAAAACTGCGGGAGGTGTTGAAGACCTGGTCCTCCTCCAGTGGACCTTTCGGTACTCACAAAATCGACCACTTTTACTACAGGATTGAGTTCCAACACCGAGGATCACCACATGCCCACATTATGCTGTGGCTGTCGGAGGCTCCAATATTTCAGCCAGGAGTACCTTCATCTATATTTAAAGTGGCCGAATTTGTGGACAAAGTAATAACTTGTAGTAAGAATGGAACAGATGAAAGGTTACTTCAAGTCCAGACACATAAATCCTGTTTCTGAAACGAGGCCCTCAGGAGGTTTGGATTAACCCTTACTGCAAGAAAATCCTCGAGCTTCATCAGGCCAATATGGACGCCCAGTTCATTTTCGACCCTTTTGCCTGCTCTTTGTATAAAATAAATTATATAAATAAGGCTGATCGAGGTATGTCACGATTGCTGAGAAAGGCTGTAGAGGAAGCAAAAGAAGGAAACAAGGGAATACGAGAGTCATTGAGGTCAGTAGCCAACGTATTTCTAAACGGATCTGAAATATCAGCACAGGAGGCCATCTATAGTCTGATGCGTTTAGCAACAAGCCGGGCCAGTGACGGCTCAGTGTTTATCAACATCAGTCCTCCAAGTGAACGAGTGCTTGTGCTTAAAAGCGTCCAGGAGCTCTCCAAGTTAGACCCTTCTTCATCCGACATCTTCAGGTCAAACATTCTTGACCATTATACGAGTAGACCTGACGAGGAGCCATTCCAAAATATGTCTCTTGCCCACTTTGCAGCAAACTATACTTATATAAAGCGTAGGCCTAGAAGAAAGGAAAACACGCGACAAGAGCAGCCTGTGCCTGAAGAGCATGATCTGAATGATCAGGAATGTGAGCAGGCAGACTGTTCTCTGTGTTCAAATTCTAGTCAATCACTTATAATGCACTACAAACTGCAAAATGGGCAAGGATAGGTTCGACTGAGGAAAATGCCTAGGGTAATTAGATTTCGGAGGTACAACATAGTCCAGGATTCTGAAAACTACTATAGGGAGAGGGACATGTTGTACCTTCCATGGAGAGATGAGGAACGGGAATTATTAGATGTCAATTGCAAAACAGTGTTCGAGGCCAACATTGATCAAATCAGGGAAGAGAGTCGATTATTTAATCTCCTAGGAGGTGACGACGAATTTGACCGATTGTTAGAGGCTATGGATGAGGCTGAAAGAGAAGAGGTAAATGGTGAGCAAGAAGAAATAGGATTACCAAGAGCGGCTCCTCTGGATTAGTACGAGTATGTGCAACAGGTCGGGGACGTTCTCGATGATCTCATTCCTGGAGCCGGTGGAAGCGTCCTCGCTGCAGAGGGAGAAGGCTGCCCATCTATTGTAACTGCTCCTCCCAAACTCTCAGAGATGGACTTTCTCTGTCTTACAAGGAAGCTAAATTTGGAGCAAAGAAGTATCTTGATTCACGTTCTAAACCAATTTCGGCACCCCGTCTCAACCTTTGGCACCGTTTCTTCAACCCCTCCATTTTACCTTGTTATCAGTGGTGGCGCCGGAGTAGGCAAGAGTGTCCTCATCAAAGCAATATATCAGGCACTCAACCGAATGTTTGATAGTTTTCCTGGGTCGAATCCAGATGATTTGAGGGTGCTGCTCTCGGCCCGCACTGGCAAGGCTGCATTCGGGATTGGAGGACAGACACTTCACAGTGCCCTTAGTCTGCCCATCTCCCAAGCTGGGTGCAAAATGCCGGAGCTGTCAGCAGGTGTGGCCAACACCTTTGCTTGCAGGCTAGCCCACCTACGGTTAATCATTATAGATGAGGTCTCAATGGTGGGCTCGAGGACTTTCTTCCTCATCAACGAACGGTTGCAGCAAATTTTCAAGAGCAGTCAGCCGTTTGGGGGAATATCAGTTATTGCTGTCGGTGACCTTCGTCAACTGCCCCCCGTAGGCGATAACTGGATATTTCAAGTGAACTCTTCAACCCCATTATCGCACTTGGCTGGACCCTTGCTTTGGGAGATGTTCAACTTCTACGAGTTGACCAGAGTAATGAGGCAGAGAGATGACCTAGTCTTTGCAATTGCCCTCAATAATATGGCCTCGGGACAAATGACAGCAAATGATATAGATCTGATGAGATCTAGAACATTTTCTTGTATACCAACGGAGGCTGCATCTGCGATCCACTTATATAGCAGCAACAGAGAGGTAGATAGGCACAACGAGCAGGCTTTAGGCCTGATGTCAGCTCAGGGAGGGGCAACCGTATCTGCCTTAGATACGGTGACTGGGGACTGTAGCCAGTCAGCCAAGGATAAGGCACTTAAGACTGTTTCCAGTCTGCCCACAGTCTACGGGTTGCCCAAATCACTCACTCTGAGACTTGGCGCCCGATACATGATGACCGTCAATGTAGACACTCAGGACGGTCTAGTGAATGGAGCCACTGGTCGTCTAAGACGGAATGACTTCGGTGTCAACCCTGACACGGGGGATAGAAGACCGTTGAGAGTGTGGGTAGAATTTGACGAGGAAGCGAGTGGAAGGAGTAAAAGGCAACAGATGGGTCAGGTTGTTTTTCGCCTAGGTCTGGCACCTAGGTGGACTCCTATCGAAACTGTTAGGTATGTGGTGAAAAGATGGAAGTCTTCCAACTTACAAGTTCACCGGACCCAGTTTCCTCTTGTGCCTGCAGAGGCTATTACGATCCACAAGAGCCAAGGAGCTACCCTAACCAGCGGCCCAGAGACCCATGACTTATGTGGCATGCTCCAGGACAAAGACAGCCGATAGCCTGTTTATAGTGTCTGAGGGAGGGTTCAAGCCAACTGTCGCTCCACCAAGTAACAATCCTGTGGTGGAGGAGATGGTGAGACTTAGAAGCAAAAAACTACTGCTAGTCTATCAATTCCTGGGTCCATCAGGTCCACCCCTAGCTGGGCAACTACAAGCCGTAATGCATAACGTCCAGTCATTGGGAAAGCATGAAGCGGACCTCGTAGCTGACCCCATTATCCTCACTTCCGATCTGCTCTTCTTGGTGGAGACCTGGAGTTCACCCTCCACCACCAATCTCCAATTGCTAGGTCAGTACTTTGACATTGTGGGTCAGAGTCAGGTACCGGTTCATTTCTCGTGTAGGGCTGGTGGGATGATTGTTTTGAGCAGTAAGACATGTCGTTGGGGTCCAGTGTCCCGAGTCTGGTCGGAATTTTTATGCATGGAGCCTAGGGCGAGGGACACGGGTCACTGCGAGACAGTATGTTTCACTCTGTCTGGAGCGTATCTTGCATTAGGGCAATACTACAGATCCCCTCGCTGCAACAGAAACTCATCCTTAGCTCTACTATCTAGGGTAGTGGACTACTTGCTCCAGACCGGCCTGCCTTCCGTTCTGACTGGTGATTTCAACGAATCAGGCCCCATTTCAGACCTGGCGCCAATTGGTCCAATCCACCAATATCTCGCTTCAAGAGGATTCTTGCCTCTGATACCCCAGACAGAGACTACCACCAGAGGACACACTAGTATCGATAACATATTTGTCAACAAATGTGAGAGCTTAACTATTGTAGGAGGGGTATTTGACTCCTTTTTCAGTTACCACCGACCACTTTGGCTCCGTTGTCAGATCAAATGTGATAACTCGATAATTTTTGACGAGACACGATTTAGATTTGGATACAATTACATTAACCAGGTTATCGGCTACCGAATTTTAGGAGTTCTAGAGTAATATATGGTAGGACAAATCAATCTACAACTTTCTCGTGCTGCTTATTGACGTAAACTGACTATAGCCGTAAGGATCTTAAACCAACACTTGTGATTGTCTGGTGACAGATATTCAACTTTTGGCATCCCAAATAATCATCATTCACTTACCAAATACCTGCAAAACCCTGAAATGTGTGAAAATTCACACTTCACATCAATTTTTTATAATATAGAACAACAATCTGCTTCACAGTTAAAGCTTCCTTTATGGTTAGAAGTTTCTTAATTGTTTATATCAGATTTTTTAAAAGTTGAAACAAATTGATCTGCATTTGGATTATTATTTTGTGCCCCAAGTTGTCGTATGAGGTCAAATTGGTTTTTAATCGAATTCTGTTTTAGAGCTGTACTTTTTAAATAACTCATTTCATTTTTCTCATACACTCGTTATATAATAAATACATTCGGCATACTACTCCCTTTTTTAAATAGTGTTTTTTTTTTATTAATTATTTTCCACGAATCTATTTATTTAACATTTCGTACCAAAATTTTACATGCTCAGAACCTTTCAGAATATTACTTTTATATTGGTTTCCTGCTTCATAAGATTTTGTTCTTGCATTTAGTGCGTCAAAAGTCATTTACTTATTTATTTTACATCAGCCTATTTCTGGAACGAGGCTAATCGCCGAGGCCAGGGGGCGAGCTCCTACACTTGGATGAGGGGTGAATGATTGTGAAATGAGAGTAATGTAAACATATTATTCTCGCCCGAATAATATCACCAACGGAGAATCGAACTACCGACCGCACAATCCAGACTGTTTTCACCAGTCCAAACTGCACGGCTTAATGCGCTCGGCCACTCCGTTGGCTAGTGCGTCAAAAGATATTTCGATATCATTAATAAATTCAGCTATTGACATTTTGTGGGTATCTTTTTCTAATTTAATAAAATAGTATTTACTCCGTGCAACATTCACAGTTTGGGTAGAATCATTGTTCCAACATCTTTTAACGTATTCAGATTAAGTTGCTTTATTTTCTTCAAAACTGATATTATTAAACACAGCATTTCTCGATTTTTTGAAGATGGGAACATCTTATTGAGAACTAACGCTAACTGAAGAGCCGCGCAGTAATAGAAATTTGTACTACTGATTTGGGTACTCTTTGTCCGTTTTTATTCAGTGTTTACCACATGTTTACAGAGTATACTTGTCGCCAGTCAGTCTGCGTACGTGACTGGGACAATAGTTTTTCATGTGACGTCATAGATCTAGCACGTGCAGCTTAAAGTTTTTACAACTGGTTTTCCCTCGCTTCGGAATTTGGACCTATCAGAGCGCAGGATCCGAGATAAACCGTCACCGAACTGGACCAATGAGAGAGCCGCATCGGTCGAGCGACCAGCACCGAACATCGAATAAAAACCGGCCGTTTCACTGAAACAGGGACAGTCTTCAACTACACCTCAACAAGAGAACATCTATTATCATCAAGAGAACTTCAGCATTTTACTAGCAGCCGAGTGAATAAGAAGAATATTGTGAAGATACTAAAAAGAATTTATACACGCTGTGTACTATTATCATTGTATAATTTCTGTGCTCACACTAACTTTTACAAGTAACGCTGACACCCTTTAGCGGGCCTTGTAACTGTTTGTGTCATCGTATACGCATACACAGCGCGCTGAACGTCTTCGGCGTGTCTGTTTCCCGTTCGCTGACGGTTTAGCGGACCTCGTCAAATACGTACCGTCGCATCACGTCCACGTCCGTTATCGTCACGTCGCTTCACGTCCACGCTTGTCACCGTCAAGCCGCGTCTACGTCCGTAGCCGTCTTGTCTGTCGCCGTCACGTTTGTACCCCGGCTACAAACGCACGGCCGCCGTCGCACGCTGAAGCTAACGTCAGCGCCGATTCACGTCGTCGCCCGTTCTGTAGCACTGCTACAGACCGCTACGACCCGGACATCATCACCGCAGAAGCCCAGCACATACACAGCAGTTCAGCCGTCCTACACTGTCACCGCTCAAGGCAACAGCTCGCCCGCTCGTGCCGCTGTCACCCTTGACGGTCACCCATCCAACTTCAGCGGTCACCACTCCGGTCTTGTCGGTCACCACTCCAAACTCTGTGGTCACCACTCCGAAGTCAGGCCGCTCTTCAATCGCTCTGATTACTCCAGGAATCTCAAAGAAGAACAGAAAATTACGTCGGCGTCTCTTCAAGTCGTTCGTCTCTTCTTCACCGCCGTAAACACAGTGTCGAGCGACACTGTCTCGCGACGATCGCCGACCAACGCATAGACCCGTCTTTTTCCTTCTCTCTTCCTTTCCTCTTTATTGTTATTATTATTCACTGTTTCATTATCTTCGTTTAACTGTTATTTCTATTTTCTATATTTTCTTTGTCAATAAAAACTGTTATATCCAAACTGTCCGACTATTATTTTTCAAACCCTGGGGAGTCAAGTTTTATCTTTCAGGGTGTCTAGAGACGACGTGCATAGTTCTACCTCGCCGCAACGCTAGCCGTGGCCGGTAGTAGTGGTTACTCCCCTAGGGCTCAACCCCCCTGGCTGAGTCAATCCCGCAACATACTCTTGAAAATATCGTTTAAAACATCAAAAACTCGAACAAATTGCAGTGTATTTGGGTGTTCATCTAGAAGAGAAAAAGATTTAAATCTTAGTTACCACAATTTTCCAAAACAAGGCCAATTTTCAGTTAAATTGCTGTCAAGGGCTGGTTTTGAACTTACTATGGATAGACGTAGTGATTGGGAATATATTTTGCGATGTGGGAAACCTGTTGGTAATACCTTAAAAGTGTGTTCACTTAATTTCAAAAATGAAGATTTTATATTATCAGGTTTGTATTATCATATTAATAATCATTAGTTTTATAGTGTAGAAATTATGTTTGTGTTTTACTTTAAAGTATTTGCATTGTTTTAATTATTTGTTTTGTATTTTTATATAGACTTGCCAAGAAAGAAAAAAACAAGAAAGAAAAATTCTGTCCCTTCACAAAAGTTACCAAAAACAACTGTACGAAAAACAGAAGCAGGATCTTCATCACGTGGTCAACGTTTGTCAAAAAGGCTGTCAACACGAAGTAATGAATGTGCCAGTTCAACAAATGTCAGAAAATTACAGAGTTAATGAGGAAGACGTTGCAGCTACAGAAACATTACTTTCGCTTACGAACATGGACTGTGCCGGTGCATCTGAAAATACTGCAAAAGATGTTGCGGTGCAGGTTGATAGCGGAGATATGATTACTCATTTTTATACCAAGCTCAATAGTAATTCCAAATTAAATACAGCCACAGGATTACCTAGTTTGGAAATATTTGAAACCAGTAAGTATTAAGGCGGTTGAGCCTGGGAACCAAATCGGGACCGTGGGAATTTTCTTATCAGTGCGGTATCCTTTGATGTTGCCGACACCTAGCCAGGTGTTAATTACAGGTGTGCAATCAAGCAAGGGTGTACTCGGAAAAAAGTTAAAATGCAGGGGCTTACTAAAATTTAAAATAAAATTTTAAATTCTGACTCAAATATTCAAGATGGGGTAATAGGGCCTTAAAAAATAAAATTCAAGATGACGTAATAGGGGACTTAAGATACAGGGGCGTACTAATTCTGACTCGAAAATTCAAGATGGTTAATAAGGCCTTGAGAAATAAAAATTCAAGTTACAGGTGTGCAATCAGGTGACCAGAACAGGTGCGGGGGTAAAAACAGGTCATAGTATGTGAGCTGTTTTTTAAACAGGTTAAAAACTACCTGTTTAAAATACAGCTCTCATACTATGACCTGTTTTTACCCCCTCCACTGCACCTGATCTGGGTATGAAATAATTTTGATATTCCTAAAAGAAAGCCCTAGGGGGTGTGAGGAAATACGATTTTATAGGTTAGAATGAGAACCAACAGCAACGCTTAGCCGTAAAATGTCTGTTAGAGAGCAACACAATTGCGGGTTTTGCAAGTCCGTCTAACCATCGTGTCTAAGACAAATTACTACCCTACGTGTAGGATGCAAGCATCAAACTGTCAAAGTTCTCTCTCTGTTTTACCACGTTGAGTATTACAATACTGATGAATAATACTTTAAAATATATAATAATAATAATAATAATCATTTATTAATTTAGCTTATATCGTTATAAAGATCAATACAATCATATAAAATACGTCTCATTAGTATAAATGATCTGTTGACCGTTCTGTCTGTGTGTCATTAACTTTGACATATACTCTATCCGTTTCAAATAAAATACTACTTCTTCGACTGACATGAGCTCTTTTGTGTGGTGTGGCGAAAGAGGAAGAGTTGCCTAAAAGAAAATTTAGATTAAAAACAGAATAAAAAACCATTATTAAATAATCATCTTCTTCTACACATTCACCTCTCTTGAAATTTGGTCGTATGTACTCTTAGAGATGCCTGTTGCAGTAATCACTAGCCCCAGGATATTTGTTACAGGAATTTTGAAGTTTTTCAGATTAGCTTCCTCCTTCATGAACTGCATAACATTATTAACCCTTTACTACATGAATTTTTTATTTTTGGCTGAAATAATTCATGAGCATTAGGAATTGGTTCTTATTGATAGAAAAGTTAATTAAAAATATATTTAATATATTAATTAATATTTTTATGAAAAACAGTTATTAAATAATCACCTTCTTCTACACATTTTACCTCTCTTGACATTCGTCACTAACCCCCAGGAAATTTGTTACAGGAATTTTGAAGTTTTTCAGATTAGCTTTCTCCTTCATGACTGCATAACATTATTAACCCTTTACTTTAACAATTTTTATTTTTGGCTGAAATAATTCATGAGCATTAGGAATTGGTTCTTACTGATGCGTTAAAATTTGCAGCAGTAACAACACGTCTAGCTACACTGAGGTTCAACTAAATATTAATATCAAAAACATGGTGTTTTATTAGAAAACATTGAAAAGAGATAAAAGACTTCCGGTTAGCAACAGTACATTTTGAGGAAAATAGTCAATACAAAAATGATGCAAATTAGCGGTTTTATGCATCACAGTTAAACACCTGCGTAATATTCGGAGAATTTCTTTATCTCGATTGAACACGCCATTCGGTTAAGATAAAAATTTAGGATAAGTGCAATTAGGTTGTATTTAACATTGATTTTATAGGGGAAATAAGCGAAAATGAACATTCTTAAAAAATTTCTTTCTCTCTCTCTCTCTCTCTTTGTCTATTTCCGGACTATAAATACTAATATTTGGTGATGATTAGTCATTATTTAATTGTTAAAGAACAGACACGTCGACTATTAAAAATGGAAAATTTTACAATTGTAAAAGATTATAAAAAAGTGATTAAGCGATTTAATGTACAATATGCGATACGAAGCGCGATCGAAAACATAATTTTACACGCTACATCAAATGTGGAGCCAAATGATAAAGTTAGATTTCCATTTTGTAGCAAAGACTTTAAAAAGGGACAGGGTTAGAAAAACTTTCTAGATGCTTCTACAGTTACTGTGGACGATGTTTGGAATGTGATATCGGGCATATTTCAGTCAAATTCTACAGGACTAAACACAGACACGTTTTGCCTTGGTAATAATAATAATATTATACTTTATTAAATAAATATATTAATGCTTTAATTTATTTAGGTGTAACAACAGTACGATTACCTACCGGTACGGGAAATAACAGGCAAAACAAGTACAACACTTTTAATGTGGAATGCGCGATGCGTCGATTTATTACATAATTAGTATACAAAATAAAGACAATTTATGCTTACCTCGCGCGCTAGTTGTTGCTTTTGCGAACGCGGAAAAGATGTTAATTTTATTAAAGTGTGGAAGGACATAGCAAAGCTGCAAACAATAAGAGTTTAAAACTTGATGGAAGGCGCAGCTGAAACCATTTCCGCAGAAGGTGCAGAGGTACCTGAACTACAGCTGTTTCAGCGTTATTTTACCAGTAAATACAAAATATGTGTTTATCAATAAGGACGCAAAGGAAGAGACGTTGAAGGAGAGAGCGACAACGACGACAACCAAACAATTTTTACGTTAAATCTCTTGTATCACAACGGGCACTACAATGTAATCACTTCACTAACAGCCGCATTTTGCTGACATGCCTGACACATGCCGCCGCATCTATGATCGTTTTTAGTGTTGTACGGAGCATGGCAGCGTTCGCAATAATAACTGCAGCTAAATGCGGCTGTTAGTGGTCAACGCACGAGGTCAACATTAGGTTCATGCTGACCACGTGCGTTATCTCACAACTATGTTAAAAAATGTATTATTATTCACATTAAATCATCTATAAGCTTGACCAATGGAAATAACTATCAGTTTTGATTATGTATAATTAAAACATTGACGTACAACTACCTTTGTATGACACTTAAATATTTCGCCCTGAATGAAGGCTTAAAATAAAGCCGAAATATCGGATATTTGGAATAAATGTTATCTTAAACTTTATTTAACATCAGTCCATAGAGTACATATCCCAATATACTTATATATTTTAAATTTCAACATAACACACTCCTGTACAAAACACACTGTTCTATTATCGCCCAGTTTCTGCTGATCGGCTGATATTGGTTCTGCTAGTACCAAGGCTGCTGCCTTTGCACTACCGTATTCTGATAAAATTATGATATTCTCCGACACGGCCATCCTGACCTATCGCACGACCCTGTGCGATCTTTATCTGAAAAAACATACTCTACAATAAGTGTCATTAGTTACATTTTATTAAAAACATTTCCAGTGGTGCCCACTTCGGCCATTTCTGACTCATACAATAACTCATTAGTGTAGAAATGAGTTGAAATCTTCCACTGAAGACTCATCTTAACACTGATACTCAATCAATTAGTATCGCACATCCAAATTACTTTTTATATTCTACTTCAAGCGATTTACCAACCTGCATCAGGAATACATCTAGTATGCAACTCTGTTCCTGGCCTTACTGGCACACATCAGGAGCTCATGGGCACGCCTCGCCGTCTATTGGTCGGAGGACACACCCCCTAATCCTGAAAACTACTATTCACTAGGTTAACTACATTTTCGGAGGACACACCTCTTCATCCACAGAACCACTGTTCAACTGGGATAACCACTGTTTCGGAGGACACACCTCCTCATCCAGAGAACCACTGTTCACCTGGAATAACCACATTTTCGGAGGACACACCTCCTCATCCAGAGAACCACTGTTCACCTGGAATAACCACATTTTCGGAGGACACACTTCCTCAACCAGAGAACCACTGTTCACCTGAGATAACCACATTTTCGGAGGACACACCTCCTCATCCAGAGAACCACTGTTCACCTGGAATAACCACATTTTCGGAGGACACACCTCCTCATCCAGAGAACCACTGTTCACCTGGAATAACCACATTTTCGGAGGACACACCTCCTCATCCAGAGAACCACTGTTCACCTGGAATAACCACATTTTCGGAGGACACACCTCCTCAACCAGAGAACCACTGTTCACCTGAGATAACCACATTTTCGGAGGACACACCTCCTCACCCAGAGAACCACTGTTCACCTGAGATAACCACATTTTCGGAGGACACACCTCCTCACCCAG
Organism: Liopterus haemorrhoidalis; assembly: GCA_963971575.1. Lineage (NCBI taxonomy): Eukaryota > Metazoa > Arthropoda > Insecta > Coleoptera > Dytiscidae > Liopterus > Liopterus haemorrhoidalis. The sequence goes on along the minus strand of OZ020622.1, from coordinate 29,362,186 downwards.
AGAACCACTGTTCACCTGAGATAACCACATTTTCGGAGGACACACCTCCTCACCCAGAGAACCACTGTTCACCTGGAATAACCACATTTTCGGAGGACACACCTCCTCACCCAGAGAACCACTGTTCACCTGGGATAACCACAAACACACAAAAATACTTACAAAATTACATCTGGTTCACGTATAAGCCCTCATCATCTTCAGGAGACGCGTTTTCCTTACCATGGGACTCATCCGCTTGTACGTACTCCTCTGAGCCACAGGGCATCAGTCCTGTTTTCGTCAAGGATTTTTATAACTCTCATAGGCCCTCTGTATTTTTGATCTAGCTTGGTCTAATTTCGCTTGCACATATTTCGTAACCCAAATTTTCAATTTGAGTTTCTAGAAACGGTCATTTTCTAAAATTTAGTGAAAAAAACATATTAAACAAGTGCTTGTAGTACATTATTAATTTTGCAAGACAATCGGAAATAATTTTAGTGTAAATCATTACGTCATCCATACACACTATCGCATGTGTGTTTACTAAGCTACCTAAGGCCTTTATTATCGCTCGTTTATAAACAGTCACAACCGTCTTTAAACCAAAATAGTATCAACAAACATTCATATTGACCTTCGGGTGTAATGAAATCTGTTTTCTTAATAGAGTCTTTGTGAACGGGAATTTGATAATACCCGCTTGCCATGTCTAAATTTGTAAAATAGGTTGCACATTAAAAATGCGCAATTAATCCTGACATTATTGGTAATGCATATTTATCAGAAATTGTATTGGAATTTAATTCACAATAATCAACACACATTCGACTAGTTTCATCTTTCGTTTTAACTAAAATCATAGCATTTGAAAGCGGTGAAATTCTAGGTCTAATAATTTTAGCCTCTAATAAATCTTGAATTTTGTTGCAAACTATTTCTTTTTCACATTCTCTTATTCGGTATGGACATCTTTGTACGGTATTAACACGTGTCACAGAATTATCTTTAATAAAGGAATCTTTAAAATTATGTAACAGTGTAAGTAACTGATTGCATTCGTCACCAACTAATTCAAATACTATCTCAATTTCCAATCAAGCAAATTTTTGGATTTAGTTATTAAAATGCATATGTCTACAGTTTTCCAGGAAGATTTTACTATTAGTCAAGTGAATATAGTAACCAGAACTTAAAATTTCCCTACCAATCATAATATCCTTGTGTAAATAAATATCAGCCAAAACATGAAATTTAATTTCAAGCAAATATCCATCTATTATTACTTAAGATAAAATCTGTGTTGTACTAACACAGTATCTTTTCCAATACTAACTAAAGAGACTTTATTATGGAATCTTTGATCGCTAAATTTTAAAGAAACTTACTTTTTCAAGACAGAACACTCTGCTCCAGAGTTGGAAACAAAAAGGAAAGATCTCACCATGTTCAAGTTGATCGCTAGGTGACTTAACCGTGCAGGTTTCTACTCTTTTCACAGCGACCAGGCTTGTTACAATTCCGGCAACGAACCCCCCAATGACACTTCTCGGAACTGGAAGGCCTCTCGGAACTGGAAGGCCTCTCGGAACTGGAAGGCCTCTCGGAACTGGAAGGCCTCTCGGAACTGGAAGGCCTCTCGGAGCTGTTCGGCCCCCCGGCGAGTCAGCAATCACGTTGACGATGCCCAATTTTACCACAGTTGAAACACTCAATTGAAGATGAAGAATTGAATTTCAGTCGCTCGGAATGGCGTTTTTCTTCAGAATCGAATTCGGTTAAATGAGCCATTGCTAAGGATACACTAATTTCTTCTGGATCTGATTTCTGCTAGCGTGTCATGAAAGCTATTAAAAATTGACTGGCATACACAGAATAAGACTCATGGTCTTTAGGTTTTCCATGCAATAATTTTATAAGAAAAGCAGATCCGGTACCATTTTGGTCGTATCTTGATTAAAATAAATCTTAAAATTGTTCCCAAGTCATACCTTCAAATGTTATCTGAGATAGCCACGCAGATGCAGAACATCGCCAAACTTTGCTTAACACGATCATTAAAGCACTACCATTTATTGGATTCTCACGCACTCAAAGATCAGTAGTATTGCACCAGGCCTTGGTATTTTGGCCCACTTTTTCTGATTCACATACAAGTAAATTTATTGGCTTACTAGTAGAAGTTTGCCTTATCTTTTGCACAAGTTCCATCTGAATTTCTCTCCATTGTTCATGGCTTTGGATGCAAATCCCACTTCTGATTTCGTCTCAAATGTGGTAAAATAACAATTATTACTCACACAAATAATCAAACATTATTAAAACACATTTATGACATAAAACAAAGTTCATAATTAAAACAGATATTATAACAGACACGTAGCAATCCCAATGATCCAGACCGATCGCTCAGCTATAACACACTCCTGTACAAAACACACTGTTCTATTATCGCCCAGTTTCTGCTGATCGGCTGATATTGGTTCTGCTAGTACCAAGGCTGCTGCCTTTGCACTTACGTATTCTGATAAAATTATGATATTCTCCGACATATATATATACAAATTCTGACACGTTAAGCGCACGATATAATTGTATGTAGGATTTTATTATAAATTCTTGTTAATATGAGATGCTAAATGAATAATATCAAACATTGTACATTTAATATCATTTATTTTCACAATAATATAATATTTAATTACAAATTGTACAGAAAAAGGTAAATAAAATGCCCCGTTTATTAACCGCCACTGGCTTTTCAATTTTCATTTTAATCTCGTTGAATTCATACCAAATGGTATCTTTTTGCTGAGGCCATCTCCAACCAAAAATTCCGCATCTTTCCATCACACTAACTTTAAATTTTTCTTTTTTAATTGACTCTACTATTCCTGGTTAAAGGTCACCCATATATTCAATTACGACATAATCACTTATTGCTATATTTTTTGGCGTAATTGTTATGCTCTCATTTTTTTTTTACTTTCATTTCAATTTTCTTGATTTTATTTTCTTATCGCTTCTTTTTTCTTTCTTGTTTTTCTTCCTCTTTTTTTAGTTTCTCATTTTCCTTTTTTATATGGTAATTTCTCCAAGCTTCTGATGTTGCCACAGAAGGAATCTTCTCGCGTTTTATTTGCTTAGAAGTAACGACAGTTTCCGGCCAAAATAAACACGCTTTAAATGGAGATGGAACTAAATTATCAATTGGTGTTTTCTTTTTTGTTATTTCCACAGAGCTGGTATTTTCATCATTCTCTCTTACTATGGTGTTATTATTTAGATGATCTTCATCATTCTCCATTATATTAAGCATTAAGTTATCTTCCATTACATTATTGTTTAGTATATTTTGCTCTAATTAAAGGTTTTCTCTAATTTTATAACCGATTAATGTATTTTTTTCCAAGTTACTGTTACCTTCGTTTACATCCTCCTCTATTAAATTATGCAATAAGCTATTGCCTTCTTTGTCCTTAGTGTTCTCTATCGTATTCTGCCATAAGTTTTCCATACCTGTATCGTTTTTCATCATATCAGATTTTGAATTAAAATTTTCTTTATTTTCATCAAAGGTTGCTATATTTTGGTCTAAGTTATATTATTCACTTTATCTTGATCATTTTGCCTCAAATAACTTTCATTAAACTCGGTTGTATTTAGCTCTAAGTTATTTTCATTTTCTGCAAATTGAATAATAATATTATCATCTTGCAGACCAAGCACTGGATTCCAGTCAATATCAGTTTCATCAATTTGTGGTTGAGTAGGTCGAACTTAATTGAATTTTACTTTACGCCATAGATAAAATAGTGAATGATCTTCAAGTGGTCCTCGCCAAGTGTCCGAACTTTCTCTAAAGGTAGTTAGTTTTGTGTTTCCAATGTCTATCTCTAAACACCTCAGATAATTGTTGACATCTATTTCTTCTGATTTGTCTTCCATACTAAGGTCTCCCTCCAATCTTTCTGTGGATTTATTAATTATTTTGCTGTAATCTACAGCATCGGCATTAAAGGGACATAATCCACATACTCTAAAACCGTTATTTAAAATTAGTGGATTAATGGTTTCATTCAACACTTTACATAATAAAGGAGCGAAATTGTCCCGTTTAATTTTCGATCCGCCCGGGGTTCTCCAATCAGTAACAGCTTTTAACCATGCATTTTTAAGTGGTTTGAATACTGCTACGTCCATTGGTTGGAGTAAATGTGTAGCATTTGGGTATAAAGCTATTAGCTCTATTTTTTTCTCCAAACAAAAATCACTCAAAGGTTTTGTCAGATGAGAACTATGCCCATCAATGAAAAATAATATTGGAAATTCCACATCATTACTAACAAGCCAGGAATAAAATACGTTACTTACATATTCAAAAAACGATTCACCAGTCATCCACCCTGATTCAGTTTTGCCAATTGCAAAATTTTGTGGCGTAAATTTTGCAATAGCAGCATTCATATTTAAATATAATCATCGACGGCGCCAAAATTCCATCGGCATTTGCTGTAACCAGTGTTGTTAGGCATTCTTTTTCATCATTTGAAGAAAAAGTGTACACAGATTTTGAGCCTTTTTTTACAAGAACATGTGTTCCCTTAGGTGCCAGAAAAAAGGCAGTTTCGTCAGCATTAAATACACGTGTGGGGTTTTGTGTGATATGAAACAATTTTTTCTCTACTAAATAATGCTGTATTTCTTCAAACCAAACTCTAAGCTTTTCTTCTGTAACTGATGCCCTACTTGAGGTTAGAGTTTGAGAGACTCTTCAGCTTAATTCAGGATGACGGCGCAGAAATAATTCATACCAGTTCCGCCCTGGTCTGTTATTTTTAAATGGATTGTCTCGATTCAGTGTTTTTAAAATCATTTGTACACTATCTATTAATTGTATTTTAGTAATAGGAAAGCCTGTTTTTCCTTAATGAAAGGCCCATTTTACTAAAGCGTCCTCTTCTACTTTTGACAAAACTGTAGGTGCACCGCTTCTCTTCCCTATTTCATACTTGCCAGTTTTTTTGTAGAGTAATGTCACTCTAAGAATATTATATTTTCTTGCCACTGCTGCCAAAGGCAATCCAATGGACACCTCATGGAGAGCTTTTTCCATGTCTTTATCACTATAATTTTTATATTTTTTACTCATTTTAAGTAAGTAGCACTCTAAAAAAAAGGTCAGAATTAAGGACACGTCAAATTTTCACTTGTACCTAAATCTGACAGATGTGTCAGAATTTGGCTATGACTAAGAATTCATGAACATAATTCTGACACACCATATTTTAATCAAGATATACATTTGGCGCAATAAAAACAAGTTAATTACATGCTAGAAACATATTACTTACCAATAAAACAAATAAATAAACACAAATTTTGTAAATTATGCCGTTATTTCTTAAGACAGAACCCCACTCTTCTTAAACCTTGCAACCCAGTAATTGCAGGTACGTCAAAACATCAGTGTTCGAGACCAGAATGTTACGACATGTGCCTGTGGTGGGTAAAGTAGATATAATTTCTCGATTTTATATTGAAGCGTATAGATGGAACCACATGAGCAAAATTATTATATACATACACAGGTCTACAAGTATGAAATGCGGATTTTGTTTTTAAATAAAACACATTAAACTCAAAAGAACAGTAAAAGTTTATTTATTCAAAGTATGCTCCATTAGAAGTTATACATTTTTCCCATGTTTCAGGCAATTTGTAAATACTTCGCCAGTAGAACTCTTCCCCTTTCCCCGCAAACCATTCATCTAGCCATTCTTTCACATTTTCATATGAACAAAAGTGCTGCTCGGCAAGTGCGTGACCCATCGATGCGACCCATCGTGGTAATCTGAAGGGGCCAAGTCTGGTGAGTAAGCGGCATGGGGTAGCACTTCCCACTGGAGTGCCTCCAATGTGTTACAAACTGTTTTTGCCTTATGTGATGGAGAGTTATCGTGAAGAGAGATTACCTTGTGCTGTCTTCTTTCGTATTCTGGTCGTTTTATGAGCAGCGAATGGTTCAATTCGATCAATTGTTGTTGGTAGCGTTGGGTATTAACTGTTTCACCAGGTTTTAACAATTCATAATAGACCACACCCTTTTGGTCCCACCAAGTACAGAGCATTGTCTTTTTGCTAAAGCGATTCGGGCTTGCAGTTGATGTGGATGGTGAGCCTGGGTTCACCCATGATTTTTTGCGTTTGGGCTTTTCAAACTAAATCCATTTTAAATCGCCAGTAATGATACGATGCAAAAAAGACTTTCATTTGTATCGTGTAAGCAAAATTTCGCAAGTGTTTTTGCGTTTTTCCATCTGCCTCTCATTCAATGCATGTGGAACCCATCAGTCGACTTTCTGGATCTTACCCATCTCTCGTAGGTGATTGGAAACAGCTTGTTGAATAACGCCTAACTGCTCTGCTAGTTGTTTTTGTGATTGACTATCGTCTTCCTGTAGCAATGTTTTCAATTTTGTATCTTCATATTTTTTTGGAGGTTTTCCATGTTCTTTGTCTGTAAGATCAAAGTCACCACTTTTGAAACGCCAAAACCATCGTTCAGACGTATCTTGCGATGGAGCATATTCACTATAAGCTTCTCGAAGCAGTCGGTATGATTCAGCAGCAGTTTTTTCAAATGAAAACAAAACAGTAGTACTGTCCGCGAATGCTCTTTATTTGGCACAAAATTTGACATTTTTAACGCAGTAAAACAAAACTATATGATCACTTTTCAAATTATAACCTATACGCATTTGACACTTAATGATAACTTAACAAAACGCCAAATGTGTAGAAACTTTGAACTATACACACTGTTTGCGCGGCAAGTTTGAAAAAAATCCGCATTTCATACTTGTAGACCTGGTAAATCCAGCTCACTTATCTTAAAAATTATTTGTTTCTTTAATAGCGTCAGAATTTGGGACAGTGTCAAAATTTGGTACATTTACCTTAGATGTTTTAATGTGAATAATAATTAATTTTTTAACATAGTTGTGAGATAACGCACGTGGTCAACATGAACCTAATGCTGAAACTACCACCTTTGTATGACACTTAAGTAAGAAGTTACGAGTGACTTGTTGAAATTTAAAATATAGAATATATTGGGATATGCACTCTTGGACTGATGTTAAATAAAGTTTAAAGACAACAACAACTCACACATGTACATTAATGTCAAGAATTTTGTATATTATAAGCCCTGAATGAAGGCTTAACAGAACTGGGTAGTGTTACCAACAGTTTTCCCGAGCTGTAAGATTTTGGAGGTTATGTTTTTTTTTACATTTAAAGTGCTAACTTGAAAGTGATGTTAGGAGACATTTGAGTTTTGTTCAGAAAGTAAATTTAGTGAATAGGTTATTTCGAATGCATTGAGTTTAGTAGATTGTAATAGAAAATTTGGTTTTGTTTACGATTTGTATATGGGTATTTGTATATAGTGTCATAATTGTGAGGTTATGTAATTTCACGTTTCCAAACAACCTGTATTTGTGCATTAGTTTGTTGTATGCCAACCTGTTCTGCACTTTTGTAATTGTAAATATATTATAAACGCATTTAGTTTATGAGGATGAGTCACCTGGAGGTAAAGAAAGGTACCTTTTTCAATTTAGTTCTAAACATTATTTGTCATATTACTTTACTACCCTAAATTGCTTTCATTGTCGTAGATTTCCAAATTTAGTTATAATTACATTTTTATTACCTTACAGTTAACCAACAATAAACCCTTAAGATCCTCCCAATGACTCAATTTTCTCGTAGGTAAAATTTGTTCATTTAAATAGCGCTGTTAAATTAGGTCTTAAGTTCAGTTTTCGTATAGTAGTAGTATACAACAAGTTTATACGGTGATTATAAAGAAAAAGTTGGTGTATTAAATTTAGAAGTAGTACAAACTTGTAAAAATGACAGGAAGGAAATTTTGAAACTATCCATGATTATGGAGTTTTTTAAAGACTTCGAAAATCAATTTCGTAAAGGAGAAAATAGTGTTGAAAGTGGTAATGTTTAAAAGTTTGAATTTGACAATGAATTGTTAATAATAAAAGGTGAAATATATGCCAGTATGCGACACAAGACCTACAAAATAAACGTAAGTAAATAGTATAGCATTGCTGATAAATCAAATTTATATTATGTTATAGTTACTTAGTTAGGTTATGTTAATGTTTTAGATAGCCTTTTCTGAAACAGAAATTACAGAAGGAAGTTGTACCTGTCCCAGAGGTACTGTGGTTTGTCATCACATGACGGCCCTTTTAATATATGCTCACAACAATATTTCAAGTACCGATGTTGCTTGTTCGTGGGTCGAAAAAGGTACGAGAGCTCATGTACAAGATGTTATACCATGCTCAGTACTTTATCCCAAGAAGGTAAAATTTTTTATAAAAGTACTTATTAAACACATTTAAAATTGTATAATAGTATTTTTTTTTTGTATAGAATCCACAATACTGTGCAATAGCCGATGACGACATCGATATTGATGCTGTCAGGGAAGAACTACAAAGTTTACACTTACCAATTGGCTTATCGTGGCTTCTTCAACCAGAACCAAATGAAATGGAACGAGAATATTTGGTTCTTGATATTGAGGACATAATTTTGCCTAACAATTTTATGCAGACCGCTAACAAAAAACAATACTTAGAAGATACATTAAAAATTTCTATGGATATGGCTACAAAAATAGAACAAAAAACAAGAGGACAAAAGGAAAATTAATTGTGGCTCATGTATCGGAAACATCGACTGACTGCCTCAAAATTCCACATTGTGTTAAATGCCTGCAGAAGAAATTCGTTTCCTCCTTCATTATTTAAAACATTAACAGGTAAGCCGTCACAAATTATTAGATATACTATAATCATTAATCATTAAAAATAATTCACCCTAAATATTTCTTGAATGTGAAAAAATATTAGAAAATTCCCCTTATTTTTAAAACTAATTTCCTCTTTTTAAAGCTGCCTTTTTATACTGACAGACTTATAATGTAAATATAACTCTATTTAAATTAACACTCCGTGTATTTTATTTTTAATATATGTAAATTACTTTCTTATAATATTTTTTTTTATTAATAGTCATTTTATTATGATGTTATAGAAGGCTATGGATCGCTTGATGGAGTGAAAAGCATTCAATGGGGTTTGCAAAATGAAAATTTAGCCAAGGATGTCTTTGTAAGAAGTTCAGTATTTTCACCAAATGAAATAACGGATTCAGGACTCTGGCTGGATGAATGTGGATACTCTGGCGCTAGTCCAGATGGTTTAGTGGGAAGTAATGGCATTATGGAAATAAAATGCCCCTACAAATATAGACAAGGAAGTCTAGTAGAGCATCTACGAAAAGACAAATCCTACATTTGCTATTTTCAGCAAAATGAAGGAACAGATACCTTTGATGTAATAATTAACGAAAATCATCCATATTGGGACCAAATACAAGGGCAACTTCACATGACAAACAAACAAGTGTGCCACTTAATTATTTGGACTCCAAATGAAGTTGTCATTACGCAAGTAAATAGGAAAGAAGAATGGAAAAATAATATTTCAATATTAAATTTTTTTTATCTAACACAATATATTCAATATTTATGTGGAAAAGTTGACGTAGCTTTATAAATTAAAGTTTTTGTTATACATAAAAATAAAATTGCTTTTATTTATTTACCCGTCGGTGTACCCGTTATTGACATGCTAATTACTTTACATGTCTATGATTATATTAAACCCAGATAAAAAATGAACTCTGTATTGGTCCTTACTTAACCTTCCCAAGAGCTTCGCCCATTATTTATTTTTAAAATTTTTCTTCCTACAATTTTTGTTGAATGCAATTTCTACATTAATCCAACAGTTGCAAAAATAAAGCAAAAAATTAAATAAAACCCAAAAGAATCCCTTCTCTTTATTTATTTTTTAAATTTTATTTCCAACAAATTTTATTAAATGCAATTTTTTCTTTATTCTAACTATTTTGATTAAAATGCGAAAATAACCTACTTAAAACCTGCTGCCCTTGACTTTATAAAAATAATATGTAGCATAGCTTCATCCCCTATCTTCCTAGAACTGAATTTTTGCAATTGCATGTTTAGAAGTTTTCTCATTGCATTATTGGTATGGATAAACAGATAACCATTAAATTGAACTAAACATTCGCCACTATTTGTCTTATCCAATATAAAAAGGATCTGGTAAAAATTCGAAATGTACAAACAGAAAGACAATTATATATATATAATAAAACGCAGGTTCTCTTTTATTCGTCAGTTTATTAAAATAGTTCTTGTCAATTTATAAAATATGAAACGTTTCGTGCATGGGTAGTATGCACATCTTCAGTCAGTCAATCAGATAAAATAAAATTACAACGTAGTCAACTCGAAGTTAAAAACTGTGTGAGTAACACAGTTTTTTGGTTGGCCTATTTTTCTTTTCTCCATTGACAAAATGGCAACTGCACACCAGGGCATAGACGCTAGGTTCTTTATCTGCTCTCCTGTTAAAAATACATAATAAATTAGACAGAACTCACAGTAACATTGTAAATGACCTATTAGATATTACTACACTAAACACACTGTCATAACTTAGCAAGCTAATCCATTTTTTCCTTTCTTTGAGTTCCTTGGGGAACCGAAAGAATTTGCACCCGTCTCGTTCACTATAATGTTTGCAATCAGGTGCATAACACATTACCATTTTGCTGAAAACAAACAAAACTTGCTTTAATATAATTTAAGGTACAACATAACCTTCAAACTACCATGCGTATTTAGACTCAGTATAAATACCATGTATAAAATAAGCAATTTTTAGTGAATACTTACTTCTAATATTTGTAATAATGCTAATAATTGCAAAAACACACTTTTTATACGTATATATAAAAATATATTAATAAAACTACTATCCACATAAGCTAAATCATATGGCGAATAAGTTTGTTTGGAAACTAAAGCGATGATTCACCTAGGTTGATGTCACCGGTCACGTGATCACTAATTGGGTCTATTTTGATATTTTGATTGTAATTATTGTAAGTTAAGCTGTATATTTGAAGTTTAATGCCCTTTTTTAAGTGAGTGTTTAAGCGTAAGTAAAGTGTTTTTAGGTTTAACGATTGTAGTATTTTGATGTCTGGAGATTTGTCAAAATTGATGTACGACTGGGAATCAGGCGCTTCTAGTTTGCAGCAACCATCGGTAGTTTTGTTTATGAGACACAGAGAATTATCGAGACAAGGAGGGATATAGTATTACTGGAATTAACAGCGTTTTGAGTAAGATTTACTTTTATACAGTAGGTTAGACTGATGCTCATCTTAAGGGTGTTGTTACGGAATGGACAGGCGGACTCGAATCACTACTTAAAGAACATTACGAACTAACTTATAACGAATACCCACCAACAAATATATTAAAGGATATATGATCTTTAGTTATGAACGGCAGTTGTGTTGAAATAAAACAATTCCCATCGCAATAAGGACCTGTACTTTGTAAACAAATTTTGTTTCGGGTACCTAACCTCCAAAATGAGAGCTCATTTTAAGACTCCGGTTTGTTAATTCTCGTGAATATTTTTATCTGGAAGACCTAGAAACATAACAGTTAGCGTGTGGAATATCGTGGAATGGAATACTTACCTTACTTTAAAAAAATGATAATAATTAAATAATAAATAAATCCTGTAAGGATATTTGGTTAACACCACCTAGCGGAAAACAGTATAAACCGCTACTACTTTCAAAGTGATGCGCGGGCCACATATACTCAAGGGGGGAGAAAAAAATGGAAATGTGATAAAAACCCTGACGAAGAGAGTGTCGGCCTTCTTAAGTTCCGAACATTGTGATAGAAGGTATAATTTGATCAGAAAGAAAAATCCAGCACCCACGTGCAGTATTATATCCATGAACAATATGAAGGAATTCACGGATTCGCTTAGGCGGAAGACTGCTGGGATATATTGTTTTCAAATAAAACACGGAGATTTCCGGATACGATTTTTGTTTTTCTGATCAATTATCGGAACTTAAAGCCATCTAAGCCACCGAACACTAGGTAATGTACCAAATTTTGCTATTTCCACACGCGAAACTGTTTGTATGGTATTCGGTCTCATTAATTCGGTTTCTTAACTGTTATTCGTACAGTGGTGTTATTGTACGGGCAGGGAGTCGGGAGAACCTACCTGTTAGGAACCTTACATCGTCTAGAGCAGTGTTTCTCAACAGGTGGTCCGCGGACCACTGGTGGCCCGCAGAAAAATTTTAGTGGTCCGCGAAAGTTTTTGTATGTGTATTTTGCAGTTTTTTTGTTATTTTTTATGCACATTTTTTATGCAAATAATGTATATTTTGTTTATTTTTTGTAAACTTTCTGTGATTTTCTACAAATAAAATAAATGTATTTAGTAGACCATTAAATATATATGTTTTCTTGCAAAAAACGAACCAATAATTATTATTAGTGGTCCGCGTGACAAAATGATATATTTTACTGGTCTGCGGTGCGTTTTTGGTTGAGAAACACTGCTCTAGAGAGAGTAATTCCAAAGGTAATCGAGTAAAGGAATCCGAGCAATAACAGATCGCGGTGCGCTCAGAAATCCTGACGCGGAAACAGGAATAACTGCATGAACGTCTCTTCGGAGAGCCGTACAGCCTACTCATTGTGACCTAGTGGACACAGGGCGGATTGTAAATTTTCCGCAACTCAGATAAGTACTTTGTGACTTAATTTTTTTATTATTTGTAACGAGAATACCTCTGCGGTCGGGGCGTATAGGGCTGCTGGTTTTTGTTTGGGCCGAAATACGTCCGTCGCACAGTTAGTCTCGAGAACACCATTATAATTGTGGCCATTTTTATAAATGTGTGTGAACTTGTACAAAAAAAAATTGAGTTGTGTGAACACGTGGTGTCAGTGGTGTCACCCCTCTTTGTTTTGTGAGGTGTGATATTTTCTACATCTTAAAGGGCGCCAAGCTACAATAAGTCGTATGTACTGAATCGTGTTGGGGGCGTGTAATTAGCCAGATTAGTTTTGTTCAGGGGTTTGTATAAATTCAGTCTGTCTGTAAAGTTAACATTCTTTCTCTTGATAGATAGAGGTTGTGAAACGGCACCCGAAGCACACGGGGTAACCCCCTTATTTTGAGTACTTACTGGTCCAGTATTCGTGCTGATACCGCTTCGCTTTATCAAGGGATCGGAATTGCATTTGTATCGGGAGGGAGGATTAACTTAAAATCACTCGGGCGAAACCTCCGCCAAAAAGCATCCTTTTTATTTAACTTTGGCCAGCCATTACTTTTGTTTGTTTAAAATTTTTTTTTACTTAAATTTTCAGTAGATTCGAGTCGGTAAGGGTGGCACGTCCATTTTCTTTTGTCTCGTAAGAGTTTTTTTGTTGGCGTGGCACGGGTTTTAAAAGGGGATTATAAAGGTGGGGAATATGTAAAGCGAGAACACCGACGCTGTTGGGTCAACGCCGTCGCGACGGCAGCGTCGCTGGTCTAGCTAGGATTTAACTAGATTAAGAAGAAAATATATATATTTTTTTTGTAATAAGTTCAACCGGGTGTTGCAGCGCTTGCTGCCGGTTCTAAAATTCTTCCATATTTTTCTGAGCAGTATTACCTCAAGAAATATTGCTACCACTTCATCGTAGACAGTCATATGTGGTATATTTCCGTGCAGAGTTTACAAAGCTCTAGGGCTAAGGTTGTTTGTAGCGAAAATAATCCGATTACACGTTAATTGGTACATATACCGCGAATACAGATAGAATTTTTGTTAAGTTTAAATTGTATTTGAAAAGAATAATAAATGTCATTGGTAATAGTTAATAATTGTTCTGAGCACCGTTTACTATCAATTTTTAACTACTTAACTCTTAAATATTCATTTGTGTTACTATTCCTCATATTGAGAATATTTAACTATCTATTATTTTGATCATCACTATGTTGTTATGGAGTACATGTTTTGTTAATAGTAAATATTTTTTTTTTTGTAATAAATTTTGTTATTAAGTACATTGGTGTTTCTGTTACGAGAACTCTATTCCTTTCCCTTGGGGGTTTATTTTCTTCCAGAATTTAGGGAAATAGAAGCGAGGTGACTGGCGCCGTATAAAAATTTAGGCTGCGCATAGATATTGGTAATAACATGACCACCCTGCGTAGTCACATCTACCTCTAGGCTGGACTGGCGGCTTTCTACCTTGCCCTGGACAGCTGATAGTCGCAGGAGTCACTTCATAGTGGCTACGGAATTCATATCTCTCCCCATTTAGGTTTTTAGCGACCGACCAGAGACCTGAGCGGACGCTGGCATACGCCAACTATATAACGCTGGAGTCTGGCCGTAATATACGTTATAATGTTCGTAAGAGGTTATATCGTCAAGTTTTGATTTTTAGAATATAGTAGTATCACGGTTTGTTTGTCCGTACGATAAGAGATTGGTTAATTGAGATGGATCCAAAATATTTAGATCGGGATGAAGTAGAGTACGAACTGAAAATTAGGGGGTGGAAAACTTAAACGCTTACACAGTACCCGTGTTAAGAAGGGAGTTAAGTCGACTATTGCAGGAAGGGAGCTTTGGTGCTCAGACACAGGGAGGGTTGGTCCCGTTAAATCCTACGATTGAAATAGAGGCCTGCTTATCGAAGATAGAGTCATTTCATAATCATACAGAAGTTGCTGCAATACGGTCAAAAACGATTTAATGAGGTGTTTAGCTCGGGTACAGACGGAAGATAATAATCTTTTGTGATCAATTGAGAATTTACAGGGTCAGGGTTATGAGCTCGATCAGTCAGTAGAAGTAGAGGACACGATGGAGCCTCTAGCCTCCTCTACGCCTGATCGCGCGACAACCAGTAGTCGTGCAAGGCCAAAACCCGTACTGGTTAGTCAGTGGCGGCTCTCCTTTAACGGATATACGTCTGAGATAAGCGTAGGCGAATTTATAGAACTAGTAGACGAGTTGGACCGCGCCCAGCATGTGTCCTCGGAAGAGGTTTTCGAGGCGGCGGTCGAATTATTTGAGGGAAACGCTTTGATTTGGTATCGAACTATTAAAAACCAGTTTAATAGTTGGACTTTGGATGGGGAAAGAGTGGGGGATTATTTCGCAGTAATGATTAATTTATTTACTCCTCCACGTCGGCCAACGTGCGAAGCAGAGAGGCTACATATTATGATACTCAACGTCGCGCCTTACTTCTTGAATTATTTAGGGTTAGCTGATATGAATACAGTCGAGAAATTAAAATTGGCGTGTAGGCGTGTATAGGAATGAGAACTAGCCAACGCCGGTGCGAGTTGCGTTGTGATGGTACCTGTAGGAAGTTAGGAGGATATAGTACGCGCGTGGCAGCCTTCCAGCCCGAAACTGGCGAGTAGGAGGTGGAGGCAAAACCACGCATTCTGGTTAATTCGGATGAGGGAATCGACGGTGTGATGTTTATTTGTTTAGGCAAATAATTAAATAAAACGTTTTTTATCTAATATATATTTATTATATCTTAATTACGTTTATTACAATTGTGTGTCATATGATGACTTGAGACCGACTGTCGCATTGTCTTTTCAAGCAATGTTCTCGCTTGTCGTACATGCCAGTCATAACCAAACATAAATCTTACAATCATATTATACAACAGACGGTATCGCGGAGAACGAGCGTGTCTGTTTGAACTGTTTAGCCAGGGTATTTTTGTGCAAACTGTAAGGAACCGCGGCTTGCTAGATTCACGTGTGTGGAGATAGGAAACATATCCGACGAGAGTGTCCAAAAAACGAGGGCGCCATCACCAGTAAACCGCGTGATCGGACAGCCCGCAGCTGAAGTTATTCGCGCAGAGCGTCGCGCTTGCGTGAAGGCGGTTCGCGAATTCTTTAGTAGAACGAATATGGACGAGCTGCTTGCGAAGTATAGGGGCGACCATTTTTAGAAGTAGTTATTTATCGGGAAAAATTTTGTGGGCTATTAGATTCGGGAACGACGCGTTCCGTAATTGGAGAACTTGGTTGGGATAGAATTAAGAAATTGGGTGTTCGTTATAGGGTAGATCGTGTTAGTTGTGCCGTCGCGGATGGCACAAAATGCGAGTGTTGGGGGGTTTGTAATTTGCCGGTTACAGTGGAAGGGCGGACAGTTGTCTTATAGTTTCTTGTTGTGCCAAAGATTAAACATAGTTAAATTCTCGGCATAGATTTCTGGAAAAAGATTCCGATTAGGCCGGAATTTGGGAAAATGGAAATTTTTAATTTTGAATCAAGTCGCGGAATTGGCGAATGAACAATTACAACTGAAATCGCGCAGATAATTAACGGTTGAACAGGAGACCGAATTAGAGAGACTGATCAAAAAGTTTTCGAGCGGAAACAAGGAATTTGCGACCACGAACTTAGTTGAGTGTGTCTTGCGTGCTAACTCACTACCGATTAAACAGAGATATTATCCGGTGTCCCTGGCAACCCAAGAAAATCTTAGCACTGAGTTAGATCGTATGTTAGAGATGGGAGTAGTTGAGCCGTCAACTAGCGCATGGTCCAGTCCGATACTGTTAGTGCGAAAGAAGGACAGAAAGTACCGTTTTGTAGTGGATTATCGAAAAGTAAATGCTGTGAGTTAAAAAGATTTTTATCCGTTACAGTACATAAGTTCTATCTTAGACAGGTTACGCGACGCGCGATATATCTCATCGATCGATCTTAAATCGGCGTACTGGCAAGTAGCCATGGAGGGGAAGAGTAAGCCTATCAAAGCATTTACGATTCCGGGAAGGGGCCTATATCAGTTTAAACGTATGCCTTTTGGGTTGCAGATGGTACCCGCGGCATGGCAACGGTTCATGGATAGAGACTTGGAGAAGAATTAGCGTCGTACGTATTCGTGTATTTGTATGATATTTTGGTGATCGCCCGTACTTTCGAGGAGCACTTGAGTACCTTGAGTAAAGTTTTTGATAAAATAAACGAAGCGGGTTTGACGATAAACCGCGAGAAGTGTCAGTTTTGTACGCCGGAATTAAAGTATTTGGGTTATGTTGTTTACAGTACCGGTCTGCACGTAGACCCTGACAAAGTTAAAGCGATCGTAGACGTTTTACCTCCAAAAAACGTGACCGAGGTACGGGGATTTAACAGGATGGCGTCGTGGTACCGCAGTTTTATTCCAAATTTCGCGACTCTTGCTGCCCCGCCGACAGCGTTATTGAAGAGAAGCGCGAAATGGGTGTGGTCGGAGGAATGTCAAGTAGCTTTTGAAGGGATTAAAGGGAGCCTAGTATCAGCGCCGCTGTTAAGCTGCCCTGATTTTTCGGTACCATTCATCGGTCAGACTGATGTGTCATCTTTTGGTCTGGGGGCCGTGTTGTCGCAAAAAGATGCTGATGGCGAGGAGCATGTGATCTACTATTCGAGTAGGACACTTACAAAGCCGGAGCGTAACTATTCTACGACAGAGAAAGAGTGCCTGGGAGTCATATGGGCCGTGGAAAAATTTAGGTGCTATCTGGAGGGTTTCAAGTTTACGATGATCACGGATCACAACTCTTTGTTATGGTTGAACAATTTAAAATCCACCGCAAAGGAAATGAGGTCGTGGTACCAGACCTTTTATCGCGAGCGGTAGAGGCGGATATCCGGTTGATAGAGGTAAGAGATGATGTTACGGATGCGTGGTATCGACGGTGGGTGACAAGGGTGCGCGAGAAAGCGGGTATGTACCCGAAATTCCGGTTAGAAAGAGTCATCCGAAACATCTGGTTTTAGACATGTGGCAACATGAGTGGAGTCGCACACAGAACGTTAAGTTACGACAGATTAAGGGAGACGTTAAACCATGGGGTTCTTCTTGCAGGATTAACCGCAGGGAGGAAACCGCCATCACACGCCTCCGTATAGGTCACTGTTGGTGGACCCATGGACACCTCCTTCGAGGTGAAGAGTCCCCTATCTGTGAGAGGTGTAACACAGATTTGTCTGTGTTACACTTTTTAACTGAGTGTATACAGTTCGAGGATGTCAGGGAGAGGTTAGGCCTGTGCTATGACCTGTCAGTTGCTTTAGGTGATGACACGGTCCTCATGGACAGACTGATACTCTTCCTGAGAGAATCGAACCTATTGTTTTATGCGTGAATTCTTGCACGTTATTTAAATATGTTTCTAGTTATTGACTGTGACATTAGTTGGTAATTGGCCCCTGTACAGCCTCTTACCACCACCCTGAGTCTGTTCAAATTTTCGAACAGCCTTTTTATATTATTTATTTGTGTTTGTCGGTGCAAGATTTCTTTTATTGAGTACGCGTATTTTCAACGATTTTATTTATTTATTTATTGTCTAATTTCTAGTTTTTAATACAAAGTCTAGTCCAGAGGTGGGGAACCCGCGGCCTCCGCGAGTTTCTTGTGCGGCCTTGTGCCACCTAGTACAAAATGGTAACACGCATGACCGAGGCTCTGGCCTCTCTGTCTCGCATCTCTCAGCGCTTCCCTGCATGTTGCGTAGTTGGCGCCAATTTTGCGATCTGCAGCAAACTGTAGTTAACTGTGCGTGCTTATAACAGTTACACGTTTTTATTGTATTTCTAGAAAGTATACGCTTTGTTAAAGATATTATTTGATATTCGTTTTTTATCCATCATGTCAAATAGTAAGAGAAGAAAATTAAGTGATGAAAACAGAACATTTAATGTAGAATGGGAGTTAGATTTTTTCTTTACTACTGTGAAGGATAAAATGATATGTTTGTTGTGCAATACAGTTTTAAATACTTTGAAAAAAGCGAATGCAAATAAACACTATTTGACTCATAAAGAACATAAATATTTCGCTTTAGAAGGTGAATCTCAAAAAGCTGCACTTCAAAAGCATCATCAACAGGCATCTTTTAGTGCCTTTGTAAATCAAAATACCACTGCAGTTGCTGTTACGTACAAAATAGCACATATACTTGGAAAAAGAGGCAAACCATTTAGTGACATTGAAATAATTAAAGAATGTATTGTTGAAGCAGTGAGTATGTTAGATCCAGGAAAAGTTGACAAATACAAACAATTACCTCTTTCAAGAAGAACTGTAACAGATCTACAGCACGAATTAGCGCAAAATGTAACAGAGCAACTTCGTACAATTATACAAAATGAAGATGTTTATTTTTCAATTGCTTTAGATGAAAGCACTGATAAAACAGATTCGGCACAATTTTTATATTTTATTCGTGCTATAACTAAAGATTTTCATTGTTACGAAGAACTACTTGCGTTGGGAACACTAACTGGAAGAACTCGCGGAGCCGATATTTTCGAAAACTTCAAAGAAGTATGTAATAAATTACAATTAAATGTCAGTAATTTAGTCAGTGTCTGCACCGATGGCGCACCTTCCATGAGAGGCAAAAAAGAAGGATTCGTTGCTTTGTTAAAAAAGGAAAACTTAAACTTGAA
This sequence comes from Liopterus haemorrhoidalis, assembly GCA_963971575.1. Taxonomy (NCBI): domain Eukaryota; kingdom Metazoa; phylum Arthropoda; class Insecta; order Coleoptera; family Dytiscidae; genus Liopterus; species Liopterus haemorrhoidalis. The sequence continues at coordinate 29,342,696 of OZ020622.1, read as the reverse complement.
AAAATTGTTATCATTTCACTGCATTTTGCATCAGCAAAATCTTTGCGCAAAATCTACCATTTTGCAAGACACTCTGGATAGAACAATTGCGATTGTCAACTATATTCGCGTAAATCCAATGCGTCATCGTGAATTTCGGCAGATGCTAACTTTAGATGAGGAAACGTACAGTGTTGACCTACCGTTTTACTGCAAGGTTCGCTGGCTATCAACAGGTCAGGTTTTGATAAAAGTTTTGTCTTTACGACGACAAATTTTAAACTTTTATCAAGAACAAGGAAAACTATGTGATCTATCAGATGAAGTATTTCTCAGAAACATTGCATTTTTGTCTGATATTATGACAAAACAAAACAATTTAAATATTTGCCTGCAAGGTGAAACGAAGCATAATTATGAAATGTGACAAAAGGTCCAAGCGTTTAGAAAAAAATTATCAATTTTCAAAACATTGCTTTCTCGATCGGAGATATCTGCACAACACTTCCCGGAGCTAGCAAAAATGTTGAATGAGCAGAACTGTGAAAATAAAATATTCGATGAATATGTAGGTGTCTTGGATTCTTTAATAGAAGAGTATACTAATAGATTTTCTGATGTTGACGAGCACACTCCTGCTATGAAACTGGCATTTGAACCACATTTAGTAGATTTATCCGAGGCTCCTGCAGAACTACAAATGGAGTTAATTGACTTGGGGGAAGATAGTATTATCAAATCCCTTTTTAACGCTAAAAAGGATCCCATAGAAATCTGGAAAAATGCTGTTGAATATTAATGCCTACCAGAACATGCACGCCGTTTACCTTGCTGCTTCGGAAGTACTTACTGTTGCGAGACAACATTTTCTCTCATGACAAAAATTAAAACAAATTTAAGAACGCAAATTATAGATGCACATTTAGAGGATCAATTAAAGCTGCGTGTTACGAAGCTTGATCCAAATATACAATTACTTTCAAGCAAAAAACAAAGCCAAATAAGTCACTAACTTAGTGAATAAAAAAATATTTTATATTGTAACTTTTTATAATATTTTTATATTATTGTAAGTATATTATATTTAAAATTTTGTAGTATTATATTTTATTTTTTCTATATAATGCAATAAATTGATAAACCTATAGAAAAACTATAATAATTTCACAAAAGTCACTTTCTTAGGTCAATCAGCTTATGCGGCCTCTCTTATTGCTGCCTAATTTAAATGTGGCCGCCAATGGTAAAAAGGTTCCCCACCTCTGGTCTAGTCATTTAGATGGGCTGCGTTAGGCGCAAATAGCCTTGTTACTGTGCGCTAAACATTTTAACTAACTAACTGTGTACACGTGCACAGCAAATTCAGCTAAAACGATTTTATTGAAACTTCATATTTAAGCTTTTGACATCAATGGCACGAGTTGATCAACTTTTGGTAAAAATCGGTTGACTAAAAATGGGAGTTTACTCGTGTCGATTTTAATATTTTTGTGAATATTTCACAACAGAGTAATAGTTTGAAATAATTTATATAACAAAAGTTACTATAAAAGCAATAACTAACAATTTTTATTTGAGTCATTTACGATAAAACGAAACATTTTTGAAACAATTTTCGAAATTTTTTCTAAGTATCTATTTTTTCATACTTATATGCATACCCTGGGCACTCTTATGGAGAAAAATTACATTCGCTTTTAGTATGTAGCCAAGCCGCATATTGGCGCTGTTGTTGTTAGACAAAGAAAGATATATATGACTCATAAATACCTTTCTTTGTTTAAGATTGTTTGTGTTAGTAAATGTCAGTTAGCGTTAATTTACATTTAGCAAGAAAGTTTATTTTGCTGTTGCCTTTGTTTAACATTTTATTGTTATGGAACCCTTATATTAAATAAAAATTGTGCGGGTGGCGAGACCTACAAAACATGCTGGTTTGTGTTTCAAGTTATTTGTTTGTTGTACTTTATTATTATGTATTTGTAACCTTAATTGTCAGAGTTCTGTTAACTGCATCAGGCATGTCAATTTTAGTTTTTGGGGAGTGTGAGCACTCGGAGAAATTGTTACTTTATGTTATAAAATATTTTATTAGGATATTTGAATAGGTTGTTGTCTATGCTTATATGTAACGTTTCCATGGTCATGATAAATAATATCTCTGTTAGAAAATATTGGGCCAAGTTATTTCTGTTCTGCTGCTAGAATGTATTGCATACAAGTACTTTTAATGGCGGTCGGTACTGTGGTGGCCAAAGCTGATTTTTACATTTTATAATTCAATTTATTTTTCTCTTGCTTTTTTCTATCATTTGTATTTAACCCATTTTTGATCGTGTAAGTTAGTATTCATTTACAAGCTATATGATGTTTTGGGTTTCGTAGGTATGATCAAGAAACGAACGTTTTCCATTATCAAAATAACAATATAGTGGCGGGCAGCTAACCTCTTGATGAACAGATTAATGAGCAAAATTTAATTTTATGAAAAAACAAATATGTTACCCATTTTTCACCAAAAAATTGTGCCTATTTTTTGTATCTCACACTTTTTCTCTGTTTTCCAGAGAGTTTCTGAAAATAATCTCAGTAATTTACAATGATGGGAACCGAAATAATTTATTATGAAAAGGGAAATTTTTTGTTAGATTATTTTTTCCGAAAATGTCGTTTTTTTTGTCAAAAACAAAAAATGTTTTCTAATTTTAAAATATAAAATATTATGTAGTATCAAAAGAAAGATCTTAAGACGTAGATCTAGAACCGAAAAATAGTTTGACAGTTCTTTATTTATATGGTTTTTGGCAAAAACTGAATTTTCGATAATTTTTAGGATTTCGTAGGTAAGACCAAGAACTGTTATACCGTCATTTTGTCCTCTGTCTGTACGGTAAAAATTGTGGCCAAACGGCTAGAATTAGAGAGTTGACATTTGGCATGCTTACAACTATTTAACTTGCATCTAGGAAAAATACTGAAACTTATAAAAAACATATCGCCGCAAAAATTAAAACAAATAGTGCTCATCAGAAAAAAAAAAAAATTGAGTGGGATATCAAATGAAAGCCCTAATACGTGGATTAACGATCAAAATTTTATTTTTGCAAATTAAATTATTTTAAATTGTGATAAAAAAAAAATGTTGTACCACATATCCAAGAAGGTTCAATCTAAAAATATGTAAAAACTCTAAGTAATGAACAACGAATGTGTGAACTGGAATAGTACAACAGGAATTTTTGATTTCGGAAAATAACGAATTTTTTGTGTTTTTGTTAATAATTATTATCTTTTTTAATTTACGGGAAAGTGATGGTTAATAATGTTATGGCCTTTTTGTATTTTTAGTCATAGCCGAGTGTACGTCTTTCTTTGAAATTAAAAAACAAATATTGTCAAATTCGAACTGGTGTACTAACCATTTTATTGATGGCGCTGATAATAAATAAGAACTATATTTTTAAGCGGCGGGAACTTTTAATTTTTGAATGTAAATTGGAAAACAAATTATGACTTTATTTTTGCTCAGAGACGTAAAATACAAGGTTTGCTAACATAACAGGGAGGAGTTAAAGTGCGTAGGCTAATATCATAATTATCATTCACTCACTATATTAATACATACGAAACCCGAAACGTGAACCCGAATTCACACTTAACATCAATTTTTCATAGTTCATATATTTCGCACAAGGTGTTATTAAGTCTTTTTCGGAATTTCTACTATATGCGTGTCAAGGGAATTAACATGCATGCAAAATATACGCTAGTCAAAATGGGTTAATGAAGTTATGCTAAATACTATAGTTTTTTATTAAAATTTTAGGTATTAAAATGCCCACAAACACTCAAAATAAGAACTTGGGTCAACATCACAAAAAAAACGAATCTGCTCAAAACAACTTTTTAAGAAATCACCATGATGATTTACATAATTCAGATTCGACATCTTATATATCAGAAACCGATACTGATTATGATTCGGACAATAATCTATTTAATAATGACAAAAATATATATGATGTAATATCTAAAACAGAAGACTTAAATAAGATACCGAAAGAATTAATTAAGAAAACAGAAGATTTAAACAAGACACCGGAAGAATTAATTAAGAAAACAGAAGATTTACAGAAGACATCAGAAGAATTAATTAAAAAAACAGAAGATTTACAGAAAACAGCGGAATAATTAATTAAGAAAATATAAGATTTAAACAAGACACCGGAGGAATTAATTAAGAAAACAGAAGATTTACAGAAGACATCAGAAGAATTAATTAAGAAAACAGAAGATTTACAAAAAAGACCGGAAGAATTAATTAAGAAAACAAAAGATTTAAACAAGACATCAGAATAATTAATTAAGAAAATAGAAGATTTAAAGAAGACACTGGAAGAAATAATTAAGAAAACAGAAGATTTAAAGAAGACACCGGAAAAAATAATTAAGTAAACAGAAGATTTAAAGAAGACACCGGAAGAATTAATTAAGAAAACAGAAGATTTAAAGAAGACACCGCAAGATTTAATGAAAAAAATAGAAGATCTAGATAAGAAAATAAAAGACTTCGATACGGAAGAAAAATACACGAATTTGAAAACAAATATATTTCAGTCAAATACAACATTCAGTGAGTCCGAGTCAGAATCCGAGTTTATTGACTCTGATAATGATCCGGTTTATTCCGTATAACAGTGATGGAAAGGAGAGTAGTTATAGTGATGACGATGAAAACATCTTCGTTACTAGCAAAAGTAGAACTTATTAGAAATGACCAAAATGAAGACCACAATAATAATGACATACCAAGACCAGAAATAAATAAAATCAAAAATAAACGTATACGAATGAGAGATTACTGTTTTTACTGTGAAACTTCAGTACTAAATTTTGCACGTCACATTGCAAGAAACCATATGATGGAAGTAGAAGTACAAAGAGTATTATCCAAACCAGCGGGAAGCAGAGAACGTAAAGATATGTTAGGTTTGATTAGAAAGAAAGGTAATTTTCTAAATCAAGAAGCCCAAAAACCTGTAAGGAAGCTAGATTTGCCTCAATCTGAACTTTTACCTTGTATGTATTGCCTTGGTTTTTATTCGAAAAGGCAATTTCGAAAACATAAAAAAATATGTACAGCAAACCTAAATAGTGGGATGTTAAGCACTTATCTGATTGCCAGAACGTATTGATACAGCATCTAAAAATTGACCCACAATTAAAAGAAAAAGTATTTCCTAGAATGCGGACAGACAATATATCGCTGGCAGCTAAAAAAGATGATTAATTTGTGCTTACGGAGCAAGGTACATTAAAATACATCGAGAAAGTCATTTCATAAATGTAACTAACCGCAAAATGCGAGATTTGAGTAGACTGTCGATACAAATAAAAAAAATGGTACCAGCAATTAGAAACTTGTTCCATTGTTTGAACCCAAAATATTTTGACGTAATAGTATCCGCAACAAAATTATTTGCAAAATATAATGAAGAACGTGACTATTTCATCTCACCAACTTACGCATTAAATATTAGCACGGCATTAAAACAATGCTGTGACATTTCTATAACGTATGCATTGAAAAGAAAAGAAGTTTTCGGTACAATGCAAGCATCAGACGCGGAGGCAAATTTACGTACAATGATTCAGTTATTAGAAAGCAATTGGAAGTACGAAATATCCAGTCAGGCTGCAAGTGATTTAAATACCAAGAAATGGAATAAGGTAACTATGTTACCCCTAGCATCTGATTTGAAACTGTTACATGAATATTTAGTAACTACAGGGAATTCTTATGCAATGTAATTAGGCAAAAACTGTAATAATAAAAATGCTTATATAAAACTGATGGAGACCGTCTACTGTAAAACAATACTACTTAACAGAAAACGGCCTGGTGAACTCGAAAGAATGCCATTATATATCTATGAACTTATAGAAACAAATAAACTAAATTATGAGGAATTTGAAAACGTTGTATCTCCAGCAGAACAAATACTGTTAAAACGTTTTAAAAGAGTTGTTATACGTGGTAAACGTGAACGAGGTGTACCTGTTCTATTTAGTTTGGATGTACAACAGCATATTAAACTATTGCTGGAATAGCGTTCAAATTTTGTCCCTGAAGATAATACATTCTTTTTTGCAAAAGCTAGTTACAATACGTCAATATGTGGCTATATATATTTTAAAAAGGTATGTCTAAGCAAGTGGCGTTAAAAATGGTGCAGCTATCACAGGAACTAAATTGCAAATTTTTAATTTAGATTCCAATGAATTAGAACAACTAGCAACTTTTTTTTTTTTTTTTTTTTTTTATTTAAACAATTTAAGACACATCCACTACAATGGTGATTAGTGTCCCTGTACATTATAGTTACATTAAATAATACATATTAATTTATCTAATAGGTATATACATATATTTTGATATTTTATTCGTTTTATATTTGAGGGGCGAGATCAGTTTCTTCTGTGAACTGTATTATCCGTTCCATTATTTCCATGTTGTTGGAGAGGGCTTCCTTCACTGTTGGTGGTATTTTATTTTTCTGTCGTCCTCTTGAGTAATTTGGGCATGCGATCAGGAGATGTTCAACGGTTAGTTGGGTGTTACATACGTTGCATTTGGGGGGATCGGATTTATCCAGTATGTATTTATGGGTTGCTAGAGTATGGCCAATGCGCAATCTGGTAATCGTTATCTGTTGTTTCCTTTTATTGAATGTGTGCCATTTTTTTGTGTCCTCTTTTATTTCTCGTAATTTGTTGTTATTTATTTCTTTCCATGCTTTGTCCCATTCTTCTAGCACCGTTCGACCTATTTCATTCTTAACGTCACTGTGAGGTACTTTAATGTTTGTTAGGTGTAAATTTGTAGCTGTTTTTGCTGCTTTATCAGCTTTTTCATTTCCTTGTATCTCACAGTGGGATGGTACCCACAGGATGGTCAAGTCTTTTCCTGTGCTGAGGATTTCGTGGATGTTATCTTGAATTTTCTGGATCATGTTGTTTTTGGTATACATTTGTTTAATGGATTCAACGGCACTTAATGAGTCTGTTATGATTATAAATTTACTATTTGTGTTATTCAAGATATTCCTGGTGGCTTGTAGTATGCTGTAGGTTTCCGCAGTGAAGACACTTGTTGCTGATGGGAGATGGTATTGGTATTCTTCTTCTCCCACTATTACTGCTGCTCCAGTGTTGGTTCCTATTTTTGATCCGTCCGTATAAATTGGAATGTATTCTTGAAAATTTTCCATAATTTCCAGAAACTTCTGTTTATATTCTGTCGGATTGGTATCTTCTTTCACTCGTTGGCTTAGTTCAATATTGTACTTTGGAGTTTTCAGTGACCATGGAGGAATACTGTTGCGACTTAATTTCTGTACATTGGCAAGTGTTACATTTATTAATTGTAGATGTTTGTGGAAGTTATGCTGTAGCGATGAGGGGTTTTGGAATATATTATTGTAGGTGGGGATTTTAGGGTTAGTGGAGAGGTTCGTGACATAGGACATAGCCATTTTAGTTCGTCGGTATTGCAGTGGGATTTGACCTGATTCACAGATAATGCTTTTTGTCGGACTTGTTCTAAACGCGCCTGTAGCTAGTCTAATTGCTTGGTTCTGTATGGGTTCCGGAGTCTTCAGGTTGCTTTTTTTGGCGCTTCCATATGCAATGCTACCGTAGTCAAGTTTAGACTGAATGAGGGCTTGGTATATTTGTAGCAGGGTTTCGCGTTGTGCGCCCCATGTCTGATGATTTAATGCTTTTAAGATGTTGATACGCTTCATACACTCCGATTTTAATTTTTTGATGTGGTTCTTCCATGTGAGTTTCCTATCAAATGTCATTCCCAGAAATTGTATTTCGTTAACATACCTTATCCGAGTATTATTAATCTTCAGTGCAGGGTTGTATATGTTCTGTTTTTGGGAGAAGTTTATAGCTTTTGTTTTTATAGCTGAGAACTGGAATCCCGTTTCTCTACTCCATGTTTCCAATTTTTTTATTGTATTTTGTAAATGTTTTTTTATATTATTGAGGTTTTTGTCTTTGCAGAATATAACTAAATCATCCGCGAATAGACAAGCTTTTGTTGGAAACCGTATATGATCTGCGATATGGTTTATTGCCAATAGGAATAGGGATACACTCAGTATTTCTTCTTGTGGTATACCGTTTTGTTGGTTTTTCTCTTCAGATAAGCACCCATTACATGATACTTTAAATTTCCTGTCTGTGAGAAAGTTATGGGTATAACGCATGATGTTCCCTTCTAGTTTTGCTTATTTCATGGATTTAAGGATGTTTAGCTTCCAGGTCATGTCGTATGCTTTCTGAAGATCGAAAAAGACAGATATCATATTCTGTTTGTTTTTAAACGATTTTTTTATTTCTAATTGTAGGTTAATAATATGGTCTATTGTTGAGCGGCCTTCCCTAAACCCACACTGTATATTATTTAAAATATTATTTTTTTCCATATACCACATCAGTCTCTTGTTTATCATCTTTTGCATGATTTTACTGAGGATGTTAGACATTGAGATGGGTCTATAGCTGTTCGGCTGGGTTTTATCCTTGTTGGGCTTTAATACTGGGATCGTAATTACTGTTTTCCATTGTTCTGGGTATTTATTCTGGGTCCACATGATGTTGTATAATTTTAATAAAAATATTATGCTAGCTGATGGTAGGTTTTTTATTATTTCTGCAGTTATACCATCTGGTCCGGGGCTTTTGTTATTTTTCATCTCTTTTATTGCCTGTTTAAGTTCTTGTAGTGAGAATGGTTTGTTTATTTCTAGGTTATTATTATCTTCTATTTCAAAATTTACTTTTTCTGCTTCTGTTTTGATTGATTTAAAATCTGTACTGTAATTATCATCACTGGAGTTGAATTCAAAATTATCGGCGAATGTTTCAGCTATTTCTTGGGGTGACTAGCAACTTTTATGGGCCATACAAAAGGGATACATGATAAAGTTTATAGGTTGCCTAATGATGTTTTTCAAACGGCGAAAATTTCAAAATTATTGTTGCTCATAGAAAAAGGTCAGGTTGTTAAATACAAAGGTAAATCTCTTGATCAAATAAATATAGACTTAAACGAAGAACTTGAGGAAACATAATCTGAAGCCGAAGAACTAAATACTATACCAATACTAACAGAAGAAAATGAAGAGTGTAATTCTAATTGACAAAATAATAATTCCAGAGATAGTGAGGCTGTAAGTGAACCAAGTACTTCAACAAAACAGAATGTTAAAAGAACACTTATTCCATGGACGAATGAACAGAAAACTTTAGCAAAAGAATATTTTAAGGTACATATTTCTAAAAAAACGTGCTGCCAAAAAATCCGAATACATGAATTTGATTGAAAAATATCCAGATATATATCATAATAAAAATTGGCTAAAAATTAAAGTTTTTATTCAAAATTTATATACGAAAAAGTAATCATGTTAAATTTTCTGTTACTGATTTTTTTGCGGGATTTGTAATAAGTGATAATTAAGGTTTATTATTTACTCTTTATATTTAAAATTTCGCCTGTTGTAGGTTCAGGATATAAAATACATAACTTCGTCAAATTAAAAAAATATATATATTATATTTTTTTACAAATTTAAAAAAATTGGAATTTAAATTGGAATTTTAATTTAAAAAATTGTAATTGTAATTGGAATAAATTGAAAAAATAGTAATTGTAATTTTAAAATTGCAATGTCAATTGTATTGTAATAATTATAATGAGAATAAATTGAAATAAATTGAAAAAATTGTAATTGTAATTGGAATAAATTGAAAAAAAAGTAATTGTAATTTTAAAATTGCAATGTCAATTATATTGTAATAATTGTAATTGGAATAAATTGAAAAATAGTAATTGTAATTTTAAAATTGCAATGTCAATTGTATTGTAATAATTGTAATGGGAATAAATTGAAATAAATTTTAATTTAAATTTGAATTGTAATTTAAAAAATTGTAATTGTAATTGGAATAAATTGAAAAAAATAGTAATTGTAATTTTAAAATTTCAATGTCAATTGTATTGTAATAATTGTAATGAGAATAAATTGAAATAAATTGTAATTTCATTGTAATTGTAATTTAAAAAATTGTAATTATAATTGGAATACATTGAAAAAGTTGTAACTGTAAATGGAATAAATTGCAAAAATAGTAATTGTAATTTTAAAATTGCAATATCAATTGTAATAATTGTAATGGGAATAAATTGAAATAAATTGTTATTTAAATTGGATTTGTAATTTAAAAAATTGTAATTGTAATTGGAATAAATTGAAAAAATAGTAATTGTAATTTTAAAATTGCAATGTCAATTGTATTGTAATAATTGTAATGGGAATAAATTGAAATAAATTGTAGTTTAAATTGGATTTGTAATTTAAAAAATTGTAATTGTAATTGGAATAAATTGAAAAAATAGTAATTGTAATTTTAAAATTGTAATGTCAATTGTACTGTAATAATTGTAATGGGAATAAATTGAAATAAATTATAATTTAAATTGGAATTGTAATTAAAAAAAATTTAATTGTAATTGGAATAAATTGAAAAAATAGTAATTGTAATAATTGTAATGGGAATAAATTGAAATAAAGTGTAATTTAAATTAGAATTGTAATTTAAAAAAAATGTAATTGTAATTGGAATAAATTGAAAAAATAGTAATTGTAATTTTAAAATTGTAATGTCATTTGTATTGTAATAATAATAATAATAATAATAAATTTATTAATTAAATCTTACATGGTTAGTACAATATTATTAAGTAAGAGAAAATTTACAGAAAATATAAAAAATATCAATGGTACATACTTCCATCACATAAAATAAACTGAATTTGGCACAACAACAAAAAGAAAATTACCGCAAACGTTTTGAGTATGACTTCGTTCATGAAGATGATGTGGGACGAAGCTTTAGAAACGTTAGCAGACAGGTGACTAGTGAACCACGAGGACGTGGAACCACGCGACCAAGAGGTGGCCCTTCTCGCAAGAGAAACCAAACTACCAGATCGGACGCCTATCGAAAGACCGCGAGCCAAATTACTGAGGATAATTTATCCTTAGAACTCAAGAATAAATTGTTCCCCGGCGTAAAAGACGGGCAAAGTGCTTCCGACCGTCTGGAGGCATACAACACCGAGCGCGCAATTACGCTCACTGTAACAACTAAGGCAATTGGGTTTTCTTCATTCTTTGTTTTTCAATCTATCTATGAATTTAATAATATACCCATTAGAGGCAACGTCTTTCAGTTATATCGAGTCAGCTTAATCATGGCTGAATGTAAGACGATTGTAGCCAACCGTGACGTACGTCAAATTCAGGATGTCGGAGACGACTATCAACGGTCAATCATAAATAATAATTTTGTAATAATAATTGTAATGGGCATAAATTGAAATAAATTGTAATTTAATCATTTTTTTTAATACCTTAACTTACAATATGCAAAAAACTGTTTTTTTTTTAATAACAAATTTTGCTTTCATTCTAATTATTTGATCATAAAAAATTCAATAATATAAGTAGTAGGAAGGACCAGGAATGGAGTGCTATAGGGATAAGTAGGCACAGGCTTATTATTTCAAACATTGTTAGAGGAACAGCGCTACCAATTTCACAATAAATATTTAGTAGTTTGGCGCTAATTGGAAAAAAAATCTTATTTGAAATTTTAGTTGCCTCATACATTTTTCTAATTCTAGAATTTTAACGAATAGTACATTCAAATTGTCTATTTCTTAGCTTCTATTACCTGTTTTGCGAAATAAATTAAAATAGAGTAACTCGGATTTTTTTTTTTTTTTTAGATTTTGATTTTAAATTTGTTTAAAATAGATTTTTTCTACATCTTAATATCAATGTGCCTTTTCAGAAAATAAATGTTTATTATGACTTTATAAAGTACATTATTTCGTACCTATGTGTCTACCTACTCCGCTGGTACAGACTTGTAGAATGATATTAAATTAATGTAATTTAGTATTTGCACCTCGAAGAATAGCAATCAGAAAATTTTATGAAGCAAAAATAAAATTAAAATATTCCATAAGGATGATATAAATGATTAAATATTAAAAAGATTCGAACGCCGCCCTTTTAGAGACGTGAGTATCGGTGGAGTGTCATAGATTAGATTTGCGTATCTTTTTAATTTAACCGTCATTTCTAGTTTAAAATTTGACGTGTTTACTGTTTGCAACGCTTATTTACAAATTTTTGTTTCATATATAATTATTAAATAACTAATATTAATAGCATGCACTGTTACGTACTGTTTTCGCTGACTCGTATTCACTTAAAACCTAACTCTTACGGTTACCTTACCTTCGCATACTTAAAGCTAGTTTAAACTCAAAAAGGATACAGTATTGAATATATTAGAACCAACTGACTAGGAAGTCCTGACAATCTACTTATAGGTAGCAGTTCTCGCTACGGGAACATTTATTAACCTTTGAATTCTCTATTTATGTCAACAATTTTTAGGTTATGTCCTAGTTGACACATGGAAATAACCACATTTTATACAGTTTTTATCCGGAAATTACAGACCGGAAATTACAGACGATTAGCATGTATTACGTATAATAAGAAACTTACTTACTACTTGTAAAAGAATATGTTGTTTACATTCGTATTTTTGCAAGTGCCGATAAGACAGAAAGGTTGTATTGTTGGTCACGTGAACAGCCTGTATCACGTGCAACTCATATTAGTGCCGGAGAAGGGAAGTGGTAGGAAGGGGGCATATATAATGGGCTGTGATATGCCATTTGGTCTCTTCAAATGTTGTAATTCAAGTATAGACGTTCTACTAGGGGACAGAGCCTCAGTAAAACGTGCAAAATTTTATTCCACAAGTTTTGTGAAAGTATTTGTAGAATATAATACTATGGTTACTTGTGGATTCGCTATGCGGAACGGGCACGTGATACATCATGTTTTGGAAGTCCAAAACGCGACTTAGGTCGGAATAATAGGGGTTTTCTTCCCCTGGATGGCGGTTGAATTACAATATTTAGCCACTAAAACACCAAGGTATGTTTCTTTTATACAGTATTACCCGCTAGTCAGTTTGCACAGATCCAGAGTTCTAATTTAAGGTATTTTCTTTGTATTTTGTAAGGGTAGTGGCGGCATGTACTACCCTTATGTACTACCGGTAGTACGCGGCATGTACTACCGCGGCATGAAACATGCGCGTGAAATTTGTAGTGGGGATTATAACTTTGGTACATTGCATTATTTCCTACACACGCTATTACAGTCAAGAGCATAAGTCCAAAATTCAAAATATATTAAATATTTAAAATCATGGAGACAAAAAGCAAACTAGGTGGACGTGCTATTATTAGTCAAAGTCGAGAAATAATTAGCAATGTTCTTGATTTTTTGAATAAGGAAAAGGCTGCGGGAGGATTTATTATACCACCCCAGTCAGTTAAAGACCGAGCAGTGGCAATTACGGGGGTTTCTGAAAGATCAATTTGTAGAATAGGAGCTGAAAAACGTAAAATTGAGAAAGGTAATAAAGGTATACTAAAAAAGGTATACTTAGTCTAAAAACTATATTAATTTCATTCACATTTTGCATTTAGGCGAGAGTTCCAAATTTTCTTCGCCAAGGAAGAAAATTAATAAGCCTGCTTCAAAGACCATAATTGATGACTTTGATAAGGGTGTCCTGACAAGGATTATATTAAATATGCATGTGTCGGAAAAAAGGGTACCAATTCTAAAACACATTTTAGTGAAATTTAAGGAAGCCACAGGATATAGTGGAAGTCGAGAAAGCCTACGGATGATAATTAAATCTATAGGATTTAAATGGAGGAAGTCCAGCAATAATCGTAGGATTTGAATGGAAAGATCTGATATCCAAAAATGGCGTTTTGATTTCCTTCGCTCTATTCTGCGATATCGCCAAGAAGGGCGCCCGATTATTTATCTGGATGAGACATATATCCATTCATCCCACACCACTCTCAAAAGATGGACTGATTTTTCTATGGAGGGACTAAAACAACCTGTTGCCAAGGGCAACAGATTAATTATAGTTCATGCCGGAGGGGAAAATGGCTTTGTACCTGGCGCTCTCCTTACATTTAAATCGGGTTTAAAGTCAGGTGATTACCATGATGAAATGAATTTCGAAAATTTCAAAAAATGGTTTGAAGATCAATTAGTACCTAATCTACCTGCGCTGTCTGTACTGGTGATAGATAATGCGCCTTACCACAGCGTTCAGATAGACAATATGCCAACCATGTCTTCTAAAAAAGAAGATATGAAGAAGTGGCTGGAAATAAAAAATATTGTATTCCCTAGTGATGCTACTAGATCAGAACTATATGATATAATAAAAATTTATAAACCCAGATACAAGCGCTATACGATTGATGAAATGGCAGCTTTAAAAAATCATACGATTTTGCGACTACCTCCATACCACCCGGATTTCAATCCTATAGAATTAGTGTGGGCTTCTATGAAACAGTTTGTGTCGTCTCGTAATGCAACGGTTAAATTGGAAGACGTTAAATAAATATGCAAGGAATTCTTCTCCTCTTTCTCGCAGGAAGAGTGGCAAACTCGATGCGCTAATGCAAAAAAAATGTGAGAAAGATTTCTTACAACGAGAGCACGATATCGATATAGTTATTGAAAACATTATCATAAATGTGAATGACTGTAGTGATTCAGATTCATCAGATTCTGATTTATCAGGGTTTGAATCATTATAACTACTTTTTCACTGATTTGTATATTGTATTGTATATTTCTACGTATAAGTATATTGTAAATATTTTTGTATGTAATAAAATTTTTATATTTAATATATTATATAATAATCTTATTGTAACAGTATAAAAACGCTGTTAATTTTATATTTTGTAAAATCTATTTTGTTAACTTAAGAAGATTGTTATCTTAACATGATGGTCAGCCTTTCATTGTTACGGTCACAAGTACAACCTTGAGTTAACTACCCTTAGACCATTAGAACTATTCAGTAAATTGTACAAAAGAGCATACATAAATTTATTATTATTATTATTATTATTTATTTATTTATCAAAAAATATATATATATATACAATTTTGTTATTTACATGACAAAAATATAAAGTACATTTACAATAACGTTTATACAATTCAAACACGTTTTAAAATATCGTTATTGAATATGAAAATTAAGTAGGTTAGAACAGAAAAAAGTAAATTATGAGTAGATAAATAAATAAAGAAGACGCATATTCTAATTCTTCCAGATAAACTGGAGGATAAGTATATGCTACCACTATAGACTGTAGGAGACCAGTCTGTGTGTGGTGTTCAAATACAATTTTATTTGTGAATTTATAAATTATTATTTATGCTATTTATTTACGCTTATTACAATAAAGTTAAGAAACAAATTGTTCAATTAATTATTTACATATTATATAACGATTTTAAATCCTCACCAGTTTTTACAAAATTCTTTTGACAATTTCTTATAATTATATTTTATTATATTACCATTATTGTTTACATTTTGATTACAGTATTGTTGGAATTTATTAAATATTTTTGGTACAAAGTAAGAAAAGCATCGTTGTCCAATTTTCTTAATAGATTTGTTATGTTTAGCTTGTTGTTTATTGCGAGTGTTATAACTGTGAGACAGCCTTGTTATAATATTTTTGTTTTTATGTGTATATTGCAATATTGACAAGGTATATAATTGATACAAATTCATGGCTTTTGATTCTTTGAAAAGTTTATCGCTTGGATATGACATAGGTTTTTTATTTAAAATTTTAAGAATAATTTTTTGACATATAACTATTTTCTTAAGATATTTATCGGCTGCAGCACCCCAGCCAATTATCCCATAAGACAATATCGACTGTACTAATCCATAATAAAAATTATACAGAATTCTGACTGGCATGATCTCCCTTAATTTTTTAAAAATATAGTAAGTTTTCCGTAAATTAGTTACTAATGTGTTCATATGTTCATCCCATCTAAAGTGCTCGTCTATAATTAAACCCAGATATTTGATTTTATCTGATTTTCTGATACCTATCTCGCACTGACAGTCTAATAATACCTTACAATCTTCATTATGGAGTACTATAGTATCGAAGGAGGGTTGATTGTTATTATATATTGAGAAATTAATAAAACAGGATTTAGAATAATTTAAAGTTAACAAATTTGTATCTAGCCAGTTTTTTATTATTCTCATATCCCGCTCCATTGCAATTTTTACATCTTTCCATGATTGCGCCTCATTGTATAATACTGTATCATCAGCATAAGCAATTATTTTACCGGTTACATTTGGCAGTTCCAACAGATCATTAATATAAATCAAAAATAGTGTTGGCCCCATGACTGTTCCTTGTGGCACGCCACTGGTTACCAACTTTTTTTCACTGCTAGATCCACCTACCTTTACAACCTGTTCTCTGTTACTAAGGTAACTTGTAAAAAGCTGGAGCGGTAAACCGCGAATGCCATATATTTCTAATTTAGATAGTAACAGTCGGTGGTCAACAGTGTCAAAAGCCTTCGCTAGGTCAAGGAAGACCGCAGAACTAGGCATAGAGTTATCTAAACTTTTGTATACATTATCAGAAAGATGGGAAATAGCATCATCCGTACCTTTGTTTTCTAAGAAACCATATTGATTATTTTTTAAAATATTAGATTTATTTAAGAAAGATAACAATCTTTTATTTATGATTTTTTCGAAGACTTTGGAAAAATTTGTAATTAGTCATATAGGTCTGTAATTATTAACTTCATCTAATGGACCTTTTTTGTGAATAGGTTTGACAATTGCAATCTTGAAAATATTGGGGCAATATCCTGCTGACAGACATTTATTTATGATATCCGACATAAATAAGGGAAAAGAATGACTTTAATGTAAAGTAATTCTTTTCTAGCATCGGCGTCTAAAGCTAAACTATTAGAAGCAGATGTACAGGTATTCTATTGTCTGAGGGCTGCTTATATAAGCCTACAAAATTAGCACTAGATTTATTCTGTTAGAGTTATTCGTGTACAGACATTCCGTCATTTACAGTCATTCTGTTATTTACCGTCAGTTAGTAATGTAGAGGCATTCTGTTATTTATCGTTAGTTAGTAATGTAGAGGCATTCTGTTATTTACCGTCATTCTGTTAGAGTCATTCATGTACAAGCATTCGGTTATGTACTACTAAATGTAGTTCTTACAAAGTATAATAATCAAAATGAAGAGAAACATAGAATTTAAAATAGATAAAATGTTAAGTGAAGATTGTAAGAATTGTACATGTAAGTAGATTAATTTTAGGTAAGATTTATTTCATGATATAATATGTAGTTTTCTTTTGTTAGTTTTTAAGTTGTTTTTATTAATAAATATATTAAAGCCATGAAATTGTTTAATATTGAGATTGCCAATAATACCTCTAGAGATTTTGATTAGAAGTTTTTCCTAATTTTTGCTACTAATAAATTAGGTGGTGGCAGCTGAACATTAAGTAAAGATCTTGCATAGTTTATTTATTTACTTATTATTTTCCCCTCGTAATTACCACTTTTACAACTGGTACAGCAGTTGGGATTGTTGTTCTTAATTATTAATATAAATTATCTTTAACTCGTAGTTTTGCACCTTTTATAATTGGTGACAATCAGTAGGATTGTTCTTTATAGATCTAAATAATTATCTCTTTAAACCACGTAATGGTTTGCTCTTTCACAACTGGTGTCACCGATGGGATTGTTTTTAATCAGTTATTTAAATTATCTTGAAAGCGTAATTTACCACTGTTACATTTGGTGGCACCGGGTGGGATAGTTGTTTTTACTCTATCAATCCCCCCGTAATGAAAAATCGCCTGTTACATTTTGGTGGAAGCGGGTGGGATAGTTGTTTTTACTCTATCTATCCCCCCGTAATGAATTTGCTGTCCTGTTACATTATTTATTTTATTTTACACTTTATTTATACCTAATACTACTATGTATTTTATAACACTATGTTAAAAAATGTACATTGTTATGTAAGTATATTTAGCAGGAGAACATCTATATTAAATTATTACATAGAATGTAAGCCTTTATTATTTACAATCTACTTGAAATTGCTGGATTTTGGAAAAAGACGCGGGACGGGGGTGCCTGGCCAATACACAAGTCGACAAAGTGAACGTCAAATGCAGTAATCACTTAAATCAAACAGCTGCGTTTCTATAGTTTTGTTGTTCGACTGTGATGGGAGGAACTTGTGTTTATAGACATACCTAACTGATAAATAAAATGTACACGTGTAAGAATGTGAACTTGTTTCTCTGACTGTACTCTATATCTGCCACTGTCTTTCACAGTGCCCTCTCTGTGCGCACAATAAACCACGCCCGGCCATGAAATATTTGTCAGACAGTATAGGGCCGGAATTGAGCGATCGTTCTCGACGGAATATTCTGCGTTCGAGAAGAGATATTGTCCTCCACATGTAAGGGTTGAAGAGCCGTTTTTGGAGCGAATCATGAGAAGTTCTACGAAAATTATTGTATCGTTTGGGACCTGTTTCTACAGGGTGTTGCGAGATTTACTGTGTTTCAGCTAAGTATATTTTGGAAATGTTTTGAAATTTTGTAACGGAAGCAATCCTGCCCTATTAACGTTTTAGAATTCACGTTTGGGGATGTTTTTTTGTGGTTCTTAACGTTAATAGCGTAGGGATGCGTCTGGTACACCCTTATAATTTATGGCCATGATTATTAAGTGTGTGTTGTTATTTGAATTGTGTATATTAGCTGAAATACATTGAGGTTTCTCAAGTTTTGTTTTATCTTGAGATGTTTTTGAGATTATTGAGATTTAGACACGTCGTGTCGTTTGATTTGAGTAACGCTTGTTGCGTGAATGGTTGGGCGTTGGCGCCTCCGTGATTTTGAGGTACAATAATTTTTGTTCACGAGTCACTCATAGTAAATTCTTGCCGCATAATGTAAAATCATTCTGTCTGTAAAGTACTTTCCCTTGATAATGCGAGGTTGTGAATTAGCACTTCAACACACAGGCTAGCCCCTCACTTGGAATACTCAGTGGTCGAGTATTTATGTTACTTGCTTTTCACTTTATCAAGGGGTCGGGCTTGTATTAATAATTGAGAGGGAAATTAACGTTAAACTCACTCGGGCCAAACCTCGGCCACAACGCATTGTTTTTTTTTTTTTTGTAATTCTGGCCAGTCTTCACTTTTTTTTGTTTGTATTTAAATTTTTCTAGTTTTTATTATTCCGTAGAATCAAGTGGGTGGGATGGTACGGCAACTTTTTTTTGCAGTCTCGTTGGAGATTTTTTTTTTGGTTCGCGTACCACGGGTTTTAAAGGGCTATAAGGGTGATATATTGAGTCAGTCCATTGACATCGTTGGATTCGTTAATCACCGCGACTTCGATGCCAATAGACTGACTGGGATTTAACTGGCGTTAAGGCGAGAGAAATTTGTTAGTAAATAATTTCAATCGGGTTTTGTTAGCCGCTGGCCTCCGATTTCTAAACTACTTCCAGGCTTTTCCAAACAGTATTACCACAAGGAATACTGTTACCACTTCAACGTAGATAGCCACTGTCGTATAATTTCCGTGCAGAAGTTCACGTAGCCCTAGGGCAGTTGTAACAAAAGTAATCCAATCACACGTTACTGGGTAGTTATACCACATTACAGAGTTAAATTAATTTTTTTGTTGTAAGTTTAAATTGTAATTAATTACCGGTTAAATATACCAGCGTTCTTTTCTTTTGTCCGTTCGTGAGTACTTAACTTTCAGTAATTTTGATTTAGATTAAATATTTTTTTGGTTTTATATTAAATATTTTTGTGTATTAAATTTTTTCCTACTCCGAACTCAAAAGGGAATATTTAACTAGTAATTTATCTTATAGTTATTAGATTGTTCTGGTAAAAGTTTAAAATATTTTTGAGTAATTGAATAATTTGAGTCTTAAGTAAGTTTGAGTTTTGCTTGGATACAGACTGTTGTGATAAGTCTGATTCATTGTTAAGTATTTTGATTTTTGGTTGTTAGAAGTACTTCTGATTTTTCTTGTTAAGTTTTTTTTTTTGTGAATAATAATTTTTTTTCTTGTTAATAAATTTTGTTATTGAGTACATTGGTGTTTCTGTTACGAGAACTCTATTCCTTTCCCCTGGGGTTTTATTTTTCTTCCAGAATTTAGAGCAATAGAAGCGAGGTGACTGGCGCCGTATAGAAATTTAGGTCGCGCATAGTTATTGGTAATTACAGGACCACCCTGCATAGTCACATCTACCTCTAGACTGGGCTGGCGGCCTTCTACCTTGCCCTGGACAGCTGATAGCTGCTGGAGTCACTTCACAGTGGTTACGGAATTCATATTTTTCCCCATTTAGGTTTTTAGTGACCGATCAGAGAGCTGAGCGGACGCTGGCGCATGCCAACTATATAACGCTGGAGTCTGGCCGTAATATACGTTATAGCACTCGATAGTGACAGATGAAAAAACGAACGTCGAATACTAATAAGCAGAACATCCACTGTAGGACTAGTGACGTCGGAATGGCGGAATTTATAATGTACAAATTTTTATAATTATTTTCTTTGCCAAAACCATAATAATATTTGGACCGTTTATTTTGAAAGTGGTGTAAGTCCATTATTGAAAAAATGAGATATTACGTAATTCATGCTTAATTTAATGTAATTTTTTTTATGTATAACTAGTCCGTGTTGAATTTCTTAAAAAATTCCCATGTTTTGTACAACTTAAAATCGGTCGGTAAATGAAATTGCATTATCATCGATTATGAAAGTGGTGTAAGTCCAATTGACAGAGGTAGGTGGCTTCGCAGATGGTTGCCGATCAGTAGTCTGTTATTTTACAATTGTTTTATATTACGTGTCATATTACGTGTTAAGAGTGGCTAATTTAGGTTACTTATTCTATTTTTTTCTTAAAATGGATAACTTCATATTATTAACATCAGATAGTGATACAGGTAAGAACAAATGGTAAATCAATATTATTTTATAACAATTGAGAACACTTGTTTTATTTATTTATAAATAAATTCACACAGACATAAAGCCCATGAATATAAACAGAAGAATAATCTTAGATTCAGAGGATGAAAATAATTCCCCTATGAACAGCAAATTAACGAATTGTAAAAAGAGAAGAAGAGTAATAGAGGTAGAATCTTCATAGACAAGGGCATCCTACGCGTAGGTGGCCGTCTCCAAAATGCGACAATTCCATATGAATGGAAACACCAGATCATTCTGCCCTCTAAGCATAGATTCACAGATCTTCTTGTGATACAGTATCATGAGCGGTTCATGCATGCGACTCCCCGCACTCTTCAGGCCATACTGTCTCAGGAGTATTGGATCCTTTCCACCCGAAGAGTTATTCGGCGGATTACGCATCAATGTATCACGTGTTTTAGACACAACCCCACAAATGAAAATCCACAGATAGGAAATTTACCAGTTGAACGCGTCGTTCCTCAGAAACCCTTTGCAATTGTCGGTGTTGACTACGGAGGTCCTTTCTATGTAACCCCCCGCAAAGGAAGAGGATATACGACTATGAAAACGTATTTGTGTTTATTTATATGTTTCTCCACTCGAGCTGTACACCTGGAGTTAGTTCTCGATTTGTCTACTGAAGCGTTTTTGCGTACCTTTCAGCGATTTATTGCACGTCGCGGACGCTGTTGTCACCTATACAGCGATTCAGGCACCAACTTTATCGGTGCGAAACGATATTTTACAAACTTGCAGCGATTTACCACGTCAGACGAGTATAATGAACATATAGCTAACAAACTTGCAACTGAAGGTATTGTGTGGAAAATGATACCGCCCTCTGCGCCTCATTTCGGAGGCCTGTGGAAAGCAGCCATCAAATCTGTCAAATTTCATGTAGCTCGTACTGTTGGGAGTCAAGTGGGTCATTCCATGTGAATTCACCAAAGGTCTCCCACTCGACCCTTTCTAAATCTAATGAAATTTTGTAATAAAGTAGCCCTAGACCACAAATGAATTTGTGCAAAATATTAGAGCTCAATCTGCTTTGGTTCTTAAATAATAGGTCCATGTTCAATGGGCTCTCATCTCGTTAATGCGTACATATCGTAAAAAGAGCCAACTTTGACCCTTTATAAAATCACGTCTAGTACCCAGAGAGGTGTGAAATTTGGCATACCTGGACAACTTTTGGTGCGGAATACAGTAGTGTAATCAAAAAAGTAGTTTGGGTAGCCATTCAGCTACCAATCCATGCTAAAATCACTGCCAAATTGTGTCGCGAGAAATTTGGACCCCAATTTGGAGACCAGTTACTCATTACCAAAAGGTCTAAACGCCATGATTTTTTGCAACGGTGTATAACAAGCACAATACTATGCAGTGCTGCAATAGCAACTCTGTTGTATTTATATGTCCAGAGATGGTCCACTTGAAAGTTGGCCAAAAACAGTTTTTTTGCAAAACTAGCGAACTTTCAAGGCAAAATATCGCAATATGCGTCATTCCCAATTTGGTTTTGAATGACACCATTGGATAGAGCAGATTTTTCTGTACAATAGTAACTTTTATTTAGATTGGGATCTGAATTCCTAGTTCAGCCACAGGACTCTGAAAATGACACTTTTATATGCGAGGTGTACTTATATTGTAGGCTATGGCAGGCTGTCAAATTCAGAGCATGGCAATTTGCAGAAGGCAAATTTATCCATTATTAGTGTAATCCTTGCTTTGGTCCATGGTGGCTGAGCCACTACCAATGGGAGTGAGTATAGGTTGTCAAGTGACATTCAGAAGAACCACGCCATGGCTAGCAATAGCACATGGCAATAAACTAGTGCTGTCAGAAATCGATCTTGACGGAACCGGAACCGGTTAAAAAAAAACGGTTTCGGGTTTACCCGGTTTCGGCACCGGGTAATCGGAACCGGGTAATCGGAACCGGGTAATCGGAACTGGGTATCCGGGTAACGCGACAATTACAAACCCGGTTTTACCCGAAAACCGAAACCGGGTACCCGATAAACCGGTTTCGTTTCCCAGCACTAAAATTATCTCGCCTATGACTATGGCTAAGAATTTAGGAAGTTCGCACTATTTTCTGTCTGACTTTATTTTATGGTTTCGATTCCCAGCATTAATTTTAATATATTTATGTTTACATTTTACTTAAATCAACATCGGGAATTTGTATTCATTCGAATTCCTGGGGTATTTTCCCGAACCCAGAACCGAGTATCCAATCTAGGAACTCGGAATCGCGTATCGGGAACCGGGTATTCGAAACCGGGTATTTGATGCCGGGTATCCGGAACCGGGAATTTGGAACCAGGTATTTGGAACCGGGTAATCGGAACCCGGTAATCGGAACCGGGTATCCGGAACCAGGTATGCGGAACAGAGTATTTCGAACCAGGTAATCGGCACCGGGTAATCGGAATCGGTTATCCGGGTAACGCGAAAATTACGAACCCGGTTTTACCCGAAAACCGGAACCGGGTACCCGAAAAACCGATTTCGGTTCCCAGCACTACAATAAATTAATGGAATCCTGGATCCATGACGTATCCGTAATCGAATTCAAATCAAATTATTTAACTAACTGAATACAGTAATTTCAAGTGAGACCTGTAATACATTAATATTAATATTGCTTTTTATTTATTTGTGTATTTATTGCAAGTAAATACACAAATAAGTAAACAGCAACGTTTGACCTGCTGACACGATACTACAAAGATGTAAAGATAAATATAGAACAGGAACCTAAAATAGCACTGATTTTTAAATAATAATTCTGAATCCCATCCAAAAATGTTCTACCCAATGAAGCTTAAAATTTTTCCAATCAGTTTGGATATCAATTTGCTGGCAATCATGATCAGTGCACAAAGAAGATATGGAGAATCATAATTTGATTGTTTCGATATCGCACCAAGGTATGTCATTTTCAGAGTACTCTGGCTGAACTAGGGATTCAGATCCCAACCTAAATAAAACTTACTCTTGTACAGAAAAATCTGCTCTATCCAATGGTGTCATTCAAAACCAAATTGAGAATGACGCATATTGAGATATTTTGCCTTGAAAGTTGGCTAGTTTTGCACAAAAAATTTTTTCGGACAACTTTCTAGTAGTCCACCTCTGGACATATGGATACAACAGAGTTGCTATTGCATCACTGCATAATATTGTGCTTGTTATACATCGTTGCAAAAGATCATGGCGTTTAGACCTTTTGCTGACGAGTAACTGGTCTCCAAATTGGGGTCCAAATTTCTCGCGACACAATTTGGCAGTGATTTTAGCATGGATTGGTAGCTGAATGGCTACCCAAACTACTTTTTTGATTACACTACGTTATTCTACACCAAAAGTTGTCCTGGTATGTCAAATTTCACACTCCTACAGGCAATAGAAGTAATTTAACAAAGGATCAAAGTTGGTATGTTTTGCGGTATTTACGCATGAACGGGACGAGAGCCCATTGAATATGGACCTGTTATTTAAGAACCAAAGCAGATTGAGCTCTAATATTTTGCACAATTTCATTTGGGGTCTAGTGCTATCTTACTACAAAATTTCATGGCATTTGGAGAGGGTCGAGTGGGAGCCATAGGTGTCTTTTTGGTGATTTGAGATGGAATGACCCAAGTGTTAACATACGAAGAATTTTCTACTGTTTTTTGTCAAATTGAATCTATCTTAAATTGTAGGCTCCTTGGCCCTCTTTCGAATGATCCTAATGATATTCAGCCTCTAACGCCGAATCACCTTCTCATTGGAGAAGCTGGCGTTGCTCTTCCAGAACTGGACCTTTCTGAACAACCAACCAATCTCTTGTCATGCTATCAGCTGGTGCAGAAAATCGTCCAGGATTTTTAGAAAAGTTGGCACAACGAATACCTGCTATCTATACAGTGCAGGAAACGATGGTTGAAGCCTTCTACCCCTCTACAAGAAGGCACCGTCGTTCTTATAAAGGATGACTGTTTACCGCCTTACCAGTGGCGGCTTGGACGCGTTGTACGTGTCATCCCTGGCAAAGATAACATCGTCAGGGTAGCGGAAGTGAAGACTGCCACAAGCGTTCTCCTGAGACCTGTGGTCAAACTTTACCCACTTCCGATTTTGAATTAATTTTTTTTTTGTGTGTTTAGGTTTGTGAAAACCGGGGTTTTCACGGCTGCCGGGATGTTGCGCCCCCGCGCAATATTTTGAATGGTTCTCTCTAGCAGTAGGAGGGGGCAGTCCGTGGAATGCGACGTACGGATGAATGTCTATGTACCGAGATGTCGACATATACACCGCATGGTTGTAACGTGCTTTTTGAAGAATGTTATGTATATTTTTCACGCAGCTGAGTGGTCATTGCGATTTATATTTGTATAAAGGCTGTGAGTGAGAAAGAATTCCACGTGTGTGGACTTAACTGATAAGTATTATTTTACTCTTAAGTTGTTACAAAATACATTTAAGTTTAGGTTATGTTATGTATAATCACATGTGCGCTTTACAACCGCACATGTATAATTTTGGATTACAATTAATTATATGGGTTACGATCATAGATGTTGGTAGTTATTGAATCAGTTTTGTTTCCTATCCGAACTACATTTCACCAGCATATATTCCCTATAGTGTTCCAGGCTAACAGTCCCACTCTGTATAAAGACCCGCTATTAGAGCCGATATCGGGTGAAACTACCGCTTCCCTGCCATCCCAGATGTCAGAGTTTTATGAACCCATACAATTACATTGTTTAAGGTTTTTTGACACCTATAAAGTCAGATGGTCCTTCGTGCTAATGAAACCCTTTTTTATTTTACGAGCTCTGCCTCTGTGCGCTGCAGTTTAGAAACTGCGGGCCCTACACTTGGTAAAGAAAAAGGTTCAATTTTGTGTTTTAATTGGATATGAACATCTTTGCGATATGCTTAAATATTTTGGTAAGATGTTTTTTTGTTTGATTTTGCAATATGGGCTTACATGTGATATTGGTTCTAGACATCCTTGAACAAAGTTTATGAAGAATAAACGAAATATTGGATTGATTATCAAATAGTTCCATAATTCCTTCGCATTCTTCTTTATCCCAAATAATTCTCCTTGTTTGTGTCTCAACAGATGATCAACAATTCTCCGTACTGGTTTTATTTACAGTTAAACATGGGATTCTTCTAAGTGATACGTGCCAACTACGGGTTAACAATTGTGAAAAATATGAAGAAATATATAAAAGTGAACAAGAAATTAGCCATCGCATGAACCAGAAGAACCTTCCTGATCAAGTGCCGACAATATAAAATATCACTAAGACATATATGTGACTAAGAGAAACATTTAGACTCATTAATGTGCGACAATTTCGGATATATTAACAAGGACTTTCATCTATTCAATACAAGGTTGAGACACAAATTGATTTCTTTAGAACTGAATAACGTGCATTCTGAACTCAAAGCTTTAGAAAAAAACCTTCTTGATTTCCGGGACCTTGTGGTGGAATCTTTGCCTTATTACGTTCACAACAGATTTTTTGACAAACAAAGATTTGCCTTCGATAAGATCAGTGATTTGTAGCTTAGATTGCATAACAAGTTCCTTAAAATCAATAATGATTTTAAACTTAATAACAGGGTTAAAACTTCTGACAATTGGTTCTTAAATATCTCAGACACTGAGGTACCTACTGAAGTTTCAAATTTTTTGAGTTTGGGGAGCAAGTTTTCATTACCTGTAAACCACAACGAGGTGGGTGTCTTTAAAGTACTGGCAGAGGTTGAACAGATCTAAAGTCTTCATGGGGAGAGGGATAAAAACTCAAAAAGAGCCCAAGTCACCAACCTCCTAACCAACTACTTTAGGGGCACTCACGACGGTATGGATCATAAGTATAATACTTTGAGCCAACAATATTTTTTTGCTAAAATTTTTTTAAAAAATAATAGATAAGTTACTCTGTTACGTGCCGATAAGGGCCAAATTTCGCTCAAAAAGCAGGACTATAACGATAGTTAGTTAGTTAGTTAGTTGAAATTTTTGGCGCACAGCAACAAAGGCTATTTGCGCCTAACGCAGCCCATCTAAATGACTAGACTATATATTAAAAATAAAAATTTAGACAATAAATAAATAAATAAATAAATAAAATCATTAAAAATACGCATACTCAATAAAAGAAGTCTTGCACTGACAAACACAAATAAATAATATAAAAAGTCTGTTCGAAAATTTGAACAGACTCAGGGTGATGGTAAGAGGCTGTAAAGGGGCCAATTACCATCGAATATCACAGTCAATAAATAGAAACACATTAAAATAAGGTGCAAGACTTCACACATAAAACAGTAAGTTCGATTCTCTCAGGAAGAGTATCAGCCTGTCCATGAGTACTCTGTCGTCACCTAAGGCAACTGACAGGTCATAGCACAGGCCTAACCTCTCCCTGACATCCTCGAACTGTACACATTCGGTTAAAATGTGTAACACAGACAAATCTGTGTTACACGTCTCACAGACAGGGGACTCTTCACCTCGAAGGAGGTGTCCATGGGTCCACCAACAGTGACCTATACGAAGGCGTGTGATGGCGGTTTCCTCCCTGCGGTTAATCCTGCAGGAAGAACCCCATGGTTTAACGTCTCCCTTAATCTGTCGTAACTTAACGTTCTGTGTGCGGCTCCACTCATGTTGCCACATGTCTAAAACCAGATGTGTCAGATGACTCTTTGCGTCATCTGGAAAAACGAAACTCACATCAATCATAGGTCTGTGAGAGGCGGCTTTTGCAGCTGCATCTGCCGCTTCGTTGCCTTTAATACCAACATGTCCCGGTATCCAAAACAGCTCTACCCTCACATTCTGAGCATTCAGGTTGTGGAGTAGCAACCGGATCTTTAGTACAAGAGGATGCACTGGATCTGGATCTTGGATACTGTTCAGAGCGCTCAGCGAGTCCGTCAAGATAACACTTGACCGACTTTGCTCTGACGAAACAAAACACAGGGCCTTGAAAATAGCGTACAGCTCAGCAGTGTACACACTCGTTATGGAGTGCAGACGGTACTGAAACTGTTGGCGTGTATTCAAAACAACGAACGCACACCCAACCCTGGTTCCGGATTTTGATCCGTCAGTAAAAATGACAGTATCCTCGAACCTAGGGACCAGTGTTCTTTGTAACTCATGTTGGTATTCGATAGGCAACGTAGTATCTTTATCAAACCTAGTTAATGTGAGGTTCACAAGTGGACGCGGTAGCGTCCATGGTGGAACAGCACACAAAACGAAACTTGCCATTTCAGGCATATTAAAATCAATATCGCCCAAAATGTCGAAAGTCCTCAGACCAAAAGGCCTATTGGCTCTTGGTTTTCTGTCATATATTTCTGTATGCCTATTTTGTAGAATAGGGTCATACGCGGGATGATCTGGCTTGGCACTGAGTGCAGCCATATACCGCAAGGATAGAATTTTACGACGATTGTACAGTGACGGTTCGCCTGCTTCACACAGCAGGCTTAGTATTGGACTGGTGCGAAATGCACCTGTGGCCAATCTAACCCCAGTGTGATGTACAGTGTCAAGAATTCTTATCTCTTGGTGTTTAGCTGACCCATAAGCTAGACATCCATAGTCCAGCTTAGAGCGCACTAGAGAACGATATAAACGCAACATGACAGTGCGGTCTGCACCCCATGTCTTGTGACTGAGGACCCGCAACAAATTGAGCGACTTTTGGCATTTTTTCTTGACGGACAAAAAATGTGCCCGCCAAGATAGACGGCTATCGAACACGAGACCCAGAAATCTGGCAGTATCGGCAAATGGTAACTGTGCTCCATTTAGTGTGAGTGTAGGATTGGGATGTACACCCCTTTTCCTACTAAAATGGACACATACAGTTTTGCTGGTCGAGAATTTAAAGCCATTTTCGGTTGCCCATGTATCGAGACGATTGATAGTCAGCTGAAGCTGACGTTCGATTGTACTAGTCTTTTGTCCGGCGACAAAGATACCAATGTCGTCGACAAATATCGAACTCTGTACAGGTAATCGAATACATGAAGCTGCACCGTTAATGGCAATTAAAAATAGCGTAACGCTCAGTATGGAGCCCTGTGGGACCCCATTGTCCAGTGCGAACATTTGTGACAAGGTATTTCCGATCCGCACCCTGAAGCGCCGGTTCGACATGAAGTCTTTTATAAAGAACATCAAGCGTCCCCGGAGACCCCAGGAATGCAGAGTACGGAGAATACCATAAATCCATGCAGTGTCATAGGCTTTCTCAATATCGAAAAACACAGCTACCAGGTGTTTGTTTTCAACGAAAGCATTCCTGATAGCTGTCTCTAGTCTGACCAGATGATCTGCTGTTGAGCGGTGACGGCGAAAGCCGCACTATGTGTTGGCCAGCAAGTCGTTTGATTCTAAAAACCAAATCAGACGCTTGCTGATCATTCGCTCCATGAGCTTGCAGAGACAACTGGTCAGTGATATTGGTCTATAGCTAGACGGCAAGTGTTTATCTTTCCCGACTTTGGGGATAGGAATTATATGAGATTCCTTCCACTTGGTCGGGCACTTGCCCTCAGTCCATATCCTGTTATAGACATTCAAAAGCCTAGACTTAGATGATTCCGGAAGATTTCGGATCATACGATAATGTATCGCATCTGGACCAGGAGAGCTATCCTTACACTTTGACATCGCGCTATCTAGCTCTTCACGAGAGAAAAGCAGGTTGTATACCTCGTCATTCCTAGAAAAGAAATTTAGAGGTATAGATTCGAGGCCTGCTTTACGAGTTAGAAACTCGGGTGAATAATGTTCAGAGCTAGAATTGAACGCAAAATTAGATGCCAAAGTGTTAGCAATTTCGACCGCTGAGGTAACTACGTTACCATTTACCGATAGACCAGCAATGGCTGTAGCTGTATTTAGACCGGATATTTTCCGGACCTTCTCCCAAACTTTGGCCACTGGAGTGGCAACTGTAACGGTGCATACGTATTTGCGCCATGATTCGCGTTTGCTTTCTTTCACAATCCTCTTAGCACGAGCTTTCGCTCGTTGGAAGGCTATCATGTTTTCCTCTGTTGGACAACGACGGAATGTATTGAAGAGGTGTCTCCTTTCACGTAGCGCCAAGTCGCATTCCTCGTTCCACCAGGGAACGGGAACTCTACGGGGCTGAGTGGATGACAGCGGTATGCTGTTTTTAGCTGCGCTTGTGATGGAGTCCGTGAAATGATTCACCTCTTCGTCTACGGTCAAGCTCGGAATATCCTCATGCGAGAATGATTCCGCAAACTTGGTCCAATCTGCTTTCCGAAGAACCCACTGTGGCCAGCGGGATTCGGTAACAGTGTTAAACAGAGGCCTCAAGAGGATTGGAAAGTGATCACTACCACATAGGTCGTGATGCACATCCCATTTGAACAAAGGAGCTATGGCTCCTGAAACGACGCTAAGATCTATAGCACTGAAAGTACCCGTTGCTGCACAAAAGTGCGTGGGTCTGCCGTCGTTCAAAAAGCTCAAATTCAAATCATTTAACATATTCTCCAGGTGGCGTCCCCGTCGATCATTCCGCACCGATCCCCAACACACATTATAGGCGTTAAAATCGCCTAATAGTATGTAAGGTGGTGGCAGTTGATCGATGACATTCACGACATCTCGGATGTCAGTTCGAACGCCACGGGGGAGATAGATGGAACATATCGTCACCTGGAGGGGAAGTGCAACACGAACTGCTACGACCTGCAACTCAGTGTCAATGTCTACAGGATCGTGGTACAATGTGTCTCTAACGAGAATTGCCACGCCGTCACATGCTCTTGCCCCCGTAAGGAAATCCGTGCGAAACACGGAGTATCCTCGAGGAGAGAATGTGTCGGTTTCCGTGAAATTTGTTTCCTGCAGACAAACACACGAAGGCGCAAAATTGGAGAGTAACAGTCGCAGTTCTTCGTAGCGCTGATATACACCGTTACAGTTCCACTGGATTAGTGGACCAGTCATTTTTGTTTAGGGGAGTTACCCCGCAACCTAATGATCTTTGGTTTACCCTTAGGTTGCGGGTCAACAGCCATTTTCTCGGCCACGGTTTCACTTGTTTGTCCAGGTGCCTTGGTGGACACACTGGACTCCTTTTTTGATTGCTTTGTTCTCACTGGTATCCAGTGAGAACCTACGGGTCCCTTATCAGTCTCCTTTTCAGGAGTGACTGATGAGGGCTTTGTAGAAGCGACCCTTGTCTGATCGCTTCTAATTTGTGGAGAAGACTGTGGGGTCTTCTCCTTAGGTGGTTGGGAGAACTGAGGTTGAGTGCGTTCTCCTTTAGGGGAGGGGGATTTATTCAGACCCGATCCCCCAGGTTGTGGGGTCTGAACATTGGTCTCTGGGACCAATACCACCGTTTCTCTAGCAGTATTTGTACAAACTGTCACTGCTGCTGCAGTTGTCGGGCGAGGCACTAACTCTGTCTGAGTTTGGACACTTGCAGTTCGTTTTGCGGCCACTTGTGCGAAAGATTTCGCAAAAGTAACCGGCGCACTCTCTTTGTATTTCCTTTTGGCGTCGAAATACGGTATCTTGTCCTGCGTTTTTATTACCTGTATTGCCTTCTCCTCTAAGTACGTTGGGCAATGGCGTGAAGTAGATGCATGAGCACCTTTACAATTCACGCAGTGTGCCGCGTTTGGACAGGTATCAACATCATGTTGGTCCTGTCCGCAGTTGGCACAGATGGACTGTTTGCCACAACGAACTGAGGTGTGACCGTAACGCTGGCACTTGTAGCATCTCATCGGATTGGGGTAGTAGGGGCGAACGTTACAAACGCTGTACCCCACCCTTACCGATGTTGGACACCTTGTGCCAGCGAAGGAAACCACCATAGAGATCGAAGGCTTGCCGTTCCGGGGGTTGAGCTTCCTGCATTCGACGACACCTTGCGATGTCATTTCCTGCACAAACTCTTCCTCCGTAACATAAGCCAGGTCGCGATCCGTTACGACGCCTTTCGAGGTATTCAGGGCCTTATGCGGCTGAACTGAAATTCCAAACTCACCAAACTTGACACATTTCTGTAATGTTGACGACGCCTCAGTCTCTGCTTCGACAAGCAGTGTACCGTCCGACAACTTTCGCACCGATTTTATTCCAGTAGAGCAGTATCTCTCAATGTTCGGGCAACAAAGAAGGGGGACATCTCTTTGAAAGACTTACCCTCTTCTTGAACCTTTACGACGAGAAATCGTGGTACTGGCGCACAAAACTCAACATTTCTTTTACCTTCTACCTTCTTGGCAGCTGGCCTAACACATCCCTCGTCGGATGACTGAGCATCACGACGAGGTCTCTTGTTTGATTTTTTACGGAGTTTACTCTCACTATTGGCGGAATTTAAAGAATTTTTATCCCTCCGGGTAGACGCCATACCCGTATATTAAGTTTCATCACCCTGCCATGCCCACCCACCAGGGAGCCCCACACAGGGGACGTTGGCCGCAAACCGGCTCATTGCGCCAGACATGTCAGGATGATATAGCATCGGAGGAAGTAGTCACGGGCTGCTCGACCCGCTCGAGAACCAGTAGTCGCCAACTCTGGAACCGGGCGAGCTGCAGCCGCTCCCACAGACCCCCGAATACTTGTCTAGTGGCACGGCATTACCCCGGCATCCACGATACAGTAGTGGAGCCACTCTATTCATGAACCGTGACACCAGCCGATTGACTGAGCTGACCAGACTCAGCCTCCCGTTTTACCGAATCCGAGGCCAAAGAAGGCGTGTTGGGATCGTACTGTCCGCGGGCAGCAGTCTCCCTCAACCGACCAGGACCCTCTTCTCCGGCGTTACGGGTCTCCACGCACGGCAAACACGCGGGTAGGAATTTAAGTGGGAGATCAAAGAGACAACAGATAAGCCTATTCCTACAATCGGCTTCTCTGAACTGTCTCCTCCCAAATGATATGTGATTCAGGGTACGTGGGATCATCAGGCCCAAAAGCTCTATATGGTCAGGTGATTCGACCATTATGAACTTCCCTTGCGTGATTGAGGGTACGCGGGATCATCAGGCCCGAAAGCTCGACAAATGGCCAGGTGTTATGGCCATTATGAACTTCCCCTGCGGGGTGGACTATAACGATAAATTAGAAGGTATCCTCAATGAAGAAGTTGCCTATACGGTATTAGATAGGGATCCACTACGTCTTTTTAAAATTTAAACAATAAAATAATTTCTAATTTAAAAATAAAAAAATATATTTCAGACGCGAAATGTAGGGAATTAAAAAAACATAATGCATTACCTCCTAGAGTTTTTGCAAATATTAAAGTCCATAAACAGGAGTTCCCTTTGAAACGTATCATAGATGGTTCTGACGGACCTTTAAAAAAATTAACTACATTCATTGCTAATATTCTTCAAAAATCTTACGATTCGAACAATCCGTATTACGTGAACAACTCCTTCGACTTGGTCAAAGACTTTAAGAGTACCATTATTCCTGAAAATTATAAACTCATCAGCCTTGATGTAGTCTCCCTTTTTCCCAGTATAACTTGAGACCTCATTGTTAATGAGATAAATTCTAGATAAGATAAAATAAAATGTTGTACACATATTAGTAAAAATATATTAACCAACAACTGCTATAAAATATCTCGGAATAATAATTGACTCATATCTAAGATGGGATAAACATATAGATCTCTTTATGAAAAATTTTAAAGGCCTAATATATATCTTCAAACAAGTGAAACATTTCTTAAATATTAAACTATTAAAAATAATTTACTATGGTTTATTCCATTCGATTTTATCCTACGGTATTACAGCATGGGGCGGAATATACAACTCGCATTTAGAGAGTCTAAAAAGACTGCAAAACAGGGCAACGAAAATAATATTCAGCTTAAAATACGATACCTCGTCTGCCACGCTCTATACTCAAGAAACTGAAATATTAAACATCAGGCAAACATATGCAAAAGTGGTACTGCTATATCAGTCTATAATAATAATATGTTTATTTAAGTTTTTTGTATATATACACATACAGTTACTTACGTCTAGAAAAAAATAATAATACAATACAATATACAAAATATATAATACAAGGAAATATAATACAAAGAAATATATACATTCATATATCAGTCTATATTTCCGATATCCTTTAGGAATTCTTGAGTATCATAATAAGCACCTTTTAAGAGAAAATTTTTAATTTTCCTCTTAAAGTGGTTCTTATTTAGACTGGTTAATGAGATAGGCATCTTGTTGTACAGGTCAATGCCTATAAACAGAGGCAGCTTCCTACTTGCTCTGTACCTACAAAATGGCACTATAAATCTATCCTTATTCCTAGTGTCGTAATTATGATTGTTCAAATTTTTTTTTATTGAACAATCATTTTCCTTTACATATAGTAATACATTTAAGGTATAAAGCGATGGAACCGTTAGAATGGCGAGCTGTTTAAATAGTTCCCTACAATGGGCATAAGGTTTTGCACCAGACGTTATTCTGAGAATGCGTTTTTGAATGTTATAAATTCGAACAGAACAAGATGCGCTACCCCACAACATAATTCCATAATTAATTATTGAATGGAAGTGGGAGAAGTAAACTATTCTAACGATCTTATCGGACACATTATATTTTAATTTTTTTATCATGTATACCATGCTGTTTAATTTATTGGAAATGTAGCCAATGTGGTCTGCCCAGCTAAGCTTAGCATCCAGCTGGAACCCAAGAAACTTCACAGTGGTATCCTGGTAGAGTGCATTATTACTGAGTTGTCTATTCATGCTGAAAATGACTGTTTTGGTCTTGTCACGATTTAGACTGAGGCCATTACTGGCGAACCACTGTAAAGCTTGCTCTTGTGTAGTGCTGGCTGCCTGCTGGGCATCCTCACAGTCAACACCGTCGTCGATGAAAGATGAATCATCGGCAAACAGTATTGTTGTGGCCGCCATATTTTCAGGCAAATCATTTATATACGATATGAATAGGAACGGTCCAAGTATAGTTCCTTGTCCTATTCCTTTATTTACGAATCTGGGCGAGGAAAGGGTATTTTTATACCAGACCTGTTGCTGCCTGTTACACAGGAAGTTTGTCAGCAAGTCTAGTGTATTGCCACGAATGCCATAATAGAGCAATTTTTCCCGGAGTTTTTCAGGGCACACGCAGTCAAAAGCTTTACTTAGGTCGCAGAAAGACCCAACGACATGTTTCCCTTACTCAAGGTTTTCCATGATTTTACTAAGTAATTTCATGGTTGCTTTGTTAGCAGACTGTTGTGCCCTGAACCCAAACTGATTTTCCGAAAAAAACGCCCATCCTCTCAAAAAAATCTGATAACCTATTTCTTATGGCTTTTTCAATGATTTTTGAGAAAACAGGTGTAATCGCTATAGGGCGGTAATTGTTAGGATCATCGAGGTTTCCTTTTTTGAAGATCGGCGTTACTCTAGAAATTTTCAGTTTGTCCGGGAATATACCATTTTCGAAGCATGAGTTGGTAATCATGGTCAGTGGCCAAGCAACCGCGGCAGCAGTACGTTTTAACATTTCGACATTTATGCCGTTAATATTAAAACTACGGCCGTTTTTGAGGCCAGTGATCAGAGTGCCAACCTCCGCTTCGACTACTGGTGATAGGAAGAAGCTATCTGTATTATTGATTTTCTTTTTCTGAATTAAATCCATGAAATTTTTGTTGGCATTTGATAGTCTGGGGAGTGTATTTTGAGCTACTGTAGAAAAGAAATCGTTGAAGATTACTGCTGAAATATTACAATCAAGGTCACTCTTAGCCTTACTATCTCCTGTCTCTTGTCTAATAATGTTCCAGGATGCTTTAGATTTATTGTTTGATTTTTCTATATAATTATTATAAGCATCTCTTTTAGCAATT
This sequence comes from Liopterus haemorrhoidalis, assembly GCA_963971575.1. NCBI lineage: Eukaryota > Metazoa > Arthropoda > Insecta > Coleoptera > Dytiscidae > Liopterus > Liopterus haemorrhoidalis. Next base: position 29,306,636 of record OZ020622.1, on the reverse strand, counting down.
TCTAGTGCACGCTTATAATGAGCTTTGTATTTTTTTATTATTGGCTTAATTTCTAGTTTATTCAATTCAGACAAGAAAATCAAATTGTTTCTCATCTCCCTTAATTCAGGTGTATACCAGTTTATCGCTCTATTATTCGTAGACTTACTACATTTTCTAAATGGAAAGAATCTATTTAGCCCAATTAGATAAATATTTAAGAATTTGTTAAGCATAGCGTCGCTGTCAAGTTTGCTTAAGATTCGTTTCTAATCAAAATTAAGTAGGTAGTCATTAAAGTCAACATAATGTTTGCTTTTGAAAACCCTTTGTACTATATATTCTTTCCTATTTGTCTGTTTAATGTTCACACTACTCTGTATAGTAAAATGTATAGCAAGATGGTCTGACAGTACAGGGTTTTTAATACAAACATTATATTCTGAATCCGGAATGTCAGTGAAAACATTGTCCAAACAGGTGCCTTTTCCTGTGTAGGTGTATCTGGTAGTTTCGTGATGAGTTATATGGAGTCCTAACCCTGTTATTATATCTAAAATATAGTAGTAGATATTATCTCTGATTTTAAAATCAATGTTGTAATCCCCAGCAATAATTATTTTATAATTTTTATAATTAACGTTGCACATGTGGACAATATTTTGAATGACATTCAAGGAGAGGTTTAAGTCTCCAATTGGAGATCTATATACAGATATAATTATTAATTTATGCTTTTTAATGACAATCGCAGTTGTCTCGCAATCTTGATCACACGCCATGTCAGAAATTGCGGTAAATGCCTTGAATTTAATACTTGGTTTGACAAGTATAGCAACCCCCCCTCCTCGTTCGGATCTAGAACGGCAGTGAATATTGGCTATTTTGTAGCCGTGCACGTTGAAAAATGCACTTTCGTGTCTAAACAACCAATGTTCATTCAAACATATTATGTCAATGTTGTGATCGGCAACATATGTTTCAAGTGCATTTACCTTATTTCTGACGCTTTGCGTGTTTATGTGCAGCAATGTGATAGTGTTTCGTGGACGTGTGTGAGTGTTATTGTGTGATTTCTCCAGAGGCTTTTCGCCTAAAAATATATTGACGAACGATGACATTTTTGGGTCAAAATTCCGGGTTTTCCAGTTCGGATTTCATATTATAGTCAACACTAAGTTTAAAGCAACTGCTCAGTGTCGATGTGGCTAATTTAGAACAGGTAAGGTGTTCATTTGGGATTTTTATCTTTATGTAGTTCGTAACCTGGTCTTCCGTGGTGTCTGCATGTAATTTCCCAACGAATAACCATGCTCGTTTTGGCGCTGCCTGAAGTCCATCAGGCGTGTCATTGGAGCCCACGATTGCCGTTGTGCTCTTCCTATTACGTCTCCTCTTCGTGGCAACTTGGAAATCATCGCCGTTAGTTTTTTTAGAAGCGTCGACACGTGGTTTGGTTATGGTGACGGCACCAACATCGGATATTTCTTTCGTGACGCCGTTACGTGGTTGGATTACGGGGACGGTACCAACATTAGGCATTTTCTTGGCACCGTCGTCACGTGGTTTCATTACGGCATAGCTCTCACAGGTTATGTTGTTGTTTACATTTGGTGGCTTTGCCGGAATGTCCTTGTTTGTCGGTAATGAAGAGACCTCGCTACTTTGGTTGATTTCCTTGACTTTGACGGCCTGCTTACCGCCCTCTGGTGTACTTTCTCAGAAGTTCCAAATTTTCCCTTAGGAGATCATTTTTCTCCTCCATTTCTGACAGTAGTTTTCTTAATAGTTGGTTTTCCCGGAGTATATATTTTACCTCCAGTTCACTCATGCTAAGCTTGTTAATAGCAACGTTACTGGGGCTATCCTCAAGCTTCTGTACGTTAACACAATGTCGGCATAGCCAATTTCCATCAATGTCTTCCTTGGAGTCTGGGACTCCAGCGCACTTAAACTGTAACATGTCACCGCACTTGTAACACGATACACCATTCACTACTTTTTTCGAACATATTGGACACTTTGAATCATTGTATGATATTTTTTTTTTTTTTGGAGCGGAGCTCAAGAGTTGTTGTTTCAGTCGCCATTTTCTAAAACCTAAAAAAAGAGATACCAATATTATTTTACATAATTATGGAACAAGAGCACGCGAAATGAAACTAATTGAGCAACCCCGAGCCGAAAAGAGAATTGGTCAAAGATGTTATACAATTTTACTATTACTTACTAAAATTGCCATTGTGAAGATTTAGTGAGTGACAGTGGAAGTGTTTCTTGAAACTCTAGTGAAAATCAATTTGACACAAATTAAAAAATTAAACTCAAATCGTCTTTGCAACATATCTTGGTGTTCTCATAGACTGCAGTACCCACTCAAGAATGCGCTGTGCTCAATCGACATCACAAAAAGACATGAATATGACTCAATATGACGTGAATATTGTAGTCACAGTGCTTCCATACATCCAAAATTTAACTGTTATACAAAAATCTTAAAAAAGACCAAAAAATAAAATAAAAGAAAGTAACAAATGTAACATCCCTACCGACTGAAATCAGCATTCATTCAGATGCTCCATATGAAATACGCAACAAGTATAAAATGGACATGATTAACAACAAACTCAGCCTCGAGCAGCAGAGAAATTGGTGAGTTCATTAAACTCAAAATTCAACAGTTAACCCTTCAGGGGAAAAATCGAACTCTATTTAAAATACACCCCGCAGGGGAAGTTCATAATGGCCATAACACCTGGCCATTTGTCGAGCTTTCGGGCCTGATGATCCCGCGTACCCTCAATCACGCAAGGGAAGTTCATAATGGTCGCATCACCTGACCATAAAGAGCTTTTGGGCCTGATGATCCCACGTACCCTGAATCACATATCATTTGGGAGGAGACAGTTCAGAGAAGCCGATTGTGGGAATAGGCTTATCTGTTGTCTCTTTGATCTCCCACTTAAATTCCTACCCACGTGTTTGCCGTGCGTGGAGACCCGTAACGCCGGAGAAGAGGGTCCTGGTCGGTTGAGGGAGACTGCTGCCCGCGGACAGTACGATCCCAACACGCCTTCTTTGGCCTCGGATTCGGTAAAACGGGAGGCTGAGTCTGGTCAGCTCAGTCAATCGGCTGGTGTCACGGTTCATGAATAGAGTGGCTCCACTACTGTATCGTGGATGCCGGGGTAATGCCGTGCTACTAGACAAGTATTCGGGGGTCTGTGGGAGCGGATGCAGCTCGCCCGGTTCCAGAGTTGGCTACTACTGGTTCTCGAGCGGGTCGAGCAGCCCGTGACTACTTCCCCCGATGCTATATCATCCTGACATGCCTGGCGCAATGAGCCGGTTTGCGGCCAACGTCCCCTGTGTGGGGCTCCCTGGTGGGTGGGCATGGCAGGGTGATGAAACTTAGTATACGGGTATGGCGACTACCCGGAGGGATCAATTTTCTTTAAATTCCGCCAAGGTTGAGAGTAAACTCCGTAAAAAATCAAACAAGAGACCTCGTCGTGATGCTCAGTCATCCGATGAGGGATGTGTAAGGCCTTCTCCCAAGAAGCTAGACAGCAGATCAGTTGAGTTTTGTGCGCCAGTGCCTCGTTTTCTTGTCGTGAAGGTGCAAGAAGAGGGTAAATCTTTTAAAGAGATGTCCCCCTTCTTTGTTGCCCGAACGCTGGGAAAAACGTGTCCAACTGGTATCAGGTCGGTAAGAAAACTGTCGGATGGCACATTATTGATTGAAGCAGAAACTGAGGCATCCTCAACGCTTCAGAAATGCGAAGGATTTGGCGAGTATCGTATCTCGGTACAGCCACATAAGGCACTGAATACTTCTCGAGGCGTCGTTACAGACCGTGACCTTGCGTATGTTACGGAGGAAGAGTTTGTGCAGGAAATGGCATCGCAAGGTGTCATTGAATGTAGGAAACTCAACCCCCGAAACGGTAAGCCTTCTATATCTATGGTGGTATCTTTTGCTGGTACTAGGTGTCCAGCATCGGTTAAGGTGGGGTACAACGTTTGTAACGTTCGCCCCTACTATCCCAACCCGATGCGATGCTACAAGTGCCAGCGTTATGGTCACACCTCTAGTCGTTGTGGCAAACAGTCCATCTGTGCCAACTGCGGGCAGGATCAACATGAAGTTGAAAACTGTCCAAACGCGGCACACTGCGTGAACTGTAAAGGTGCGCATGCATCGACTTCACGCCACTGCCCAACGTACTTAGAAGAGAAGGCTATTCAGGTCATCAAGACGAAAGATAAAATACCGTATTTCGACGCCAAGAAGAAGTATAAAGAGACTGCGCCGGTCACTTTTGCGAAATCCTTCGCACAAGTAGCTGCAAAGAAGACAGCCAGTGTCCAGACTCAGACGGAGTCAGTGCTTCGTCCGACAGTAAAAACGTCAGTGACAGCTGCGTCACAAAAGTCCGACACGGAAAAGGTGGCGGAATCGGTCCAAGAGACCAGTGTTCAGACCCCACAACCAGGGGGATCGGGTCTGAATAAATCCCCCTCCCATATAGGAGAACGCACTCAACCTCAGTTCTCCCCACCACCTAAGGAGAAGACCCCACAGTCTTCTCCAAAAACGAGAAGCGACCAGAGAATGGTCGCTTCTACAAAGCCTTCATCAGTCGCTCCTGAAAAGGAGACTGATAAGGGACCCGTTGGTTCTCACTGGATACCAGTGAGAACAAAACAATCAAAAAAGAAGTCCAGTGTGTCCACCAAGGCACCTGGACAAACAAGTGAAACCGTGGCCGAGAAAATGGCTGTTGACCCGCAACCTAAGGGTAAACCAAAGATCATTAGGTTGCGGGGTAACTCCCCTAAACAAAAATGACTGGTCCACTAATCCAGTGGAACTGTAACGGTGTATATCAGCGCTACGAAGAACTGCGACTGTTACTCTCCAATTTAGCGCCTTCGTGTGTTTGTCTGCAGGAAACAAATTTCACAGAAACCGACACATTCTCTCCTCGAGGATACTCCGTGTTTCGCACGGATTTCCTTACGGGGGCAAGAGCATGTGACGGCGTGGCAATTCTCGTTAGAGACACATTGTACCACGCCGGACAAAAGATTAGTACAATCGAACGTCAGCTTCAGCTGACTATCAATCGTCTCGATACATGGGCAACCGAAAATGGCTTTAAATTCTCGACCAGCAAAACTGTATGTGTCCATTTTAGTAGGAAAAGGGGTGTACATCCCAATCCTACACTCACACTAAATGGAGCACAGTTACCATTTGCCGATACTGCCAGATTTCTGGGTCTCGTGTTCGATAGCCGTCTATCTTGGCGGGCACATTTTTTGTCCGTCAAGAAAAAATGCCAAAAGTCGCTCAATTTGTTGCGGGTCCTCAGTCACAAGACATGGGGTGCAGACCGCACGGTCATGTTGCGTTTATATCGTTCTTTAGTGCGCTCTAAGCTGGACTATGGATGTCTAGCTTATGGGTCAGCTAAACACCAAGAGATAAGAATTCTTGACACTGTACATCACACTGGGGTTAGATTGGCCACAGGTGCATTTCGCACCAGTCCAATACTAAGCCTGCTGTGTGAAGCAGGCGAACCGTCACTGTACAATCGTCGTAAAATTCTATCCTTGCGGTATATGGCTGCACTCAGTGCCAAGCCAGATCATCCCGCGTATGACCCTATTCTACAAAATAGGCATACAGAAATATATGACAGAAAACCAAAAGCCAATAGGCCTTTTGGTCTGAGGACTTTCGACATTTTGGGCGATATTGATTTTAATATGCCTGAAATGGCAAGTTTCGTTTTGTGTGCTGTTCCACCATGGACGCTACCGCGTCCACTTGTGAACCTCACATTAACTAGGTTTGATAAAGATACTACGTTGCCTATCGAATACCAACATGAGTTACAAAGAACACTGGTCCCTAGGTTCGAGGATACTGTCATTTTTACTGATGGATCAAAATCCGGAACCAGGGTTGGGTGTGCGTTCGTTGTTTTGAATCCACGCCAACAGTTTCAGTACCGTCTGCACTCCATAACGAGTGTGTACACTGCTGAGCTGTACGCTATTTTCAAGGCCCTGTGTTTTGTTTCGTCAGAGCAAAGTCGGTCAAGTGTTATCTTGACGGACTCGCTGAGCGCTCTGAACAGTATCCAAGATCCAGATCCAGTGCATCCTCTTGTACTAAAGATCCGGTTGCTACTCCACAACCTGAATGCTCAGAATGTGAGGGTAGAGCTGTTTTGGATACCGGGACATGTTGGTATTAAAGGCAACGAAGCGGCAGATGCAGCTGCAAAAGCCGCCTCTCACAGACCTATGATTGATGTGAGTTTCGTTTTTCCAGATGACGCAAAGAGTCATCTGACAGATCTGGTTTTAGACATGTGGCAACATGAGTGGAGCCGCACACAGAACGTTAAGTTACGACAGATTAAGGGAGACGTTAAACTATGGGGTTCTTCCTGCAGGATTAACCGCAGGGAGGAAACCGCCATCACACGCCTTCGTATAGGTCACTGTTGGTGGACCCATGGACACCTCCTTCGAGGTGAAGAGTCCCCTGTCTGTGAGACGTGTAACACAGATTTGTCTGTGTTACACATTTTAACCGAATGTGTACAGTTCGAGGATGTCAGGGAGAGGTTAGGCCTGTGCTATGACCTGTCAGTTGCCTTAGGTGACGACAGAGTACTCATGGACAGGCTGATACTCTTCCTGAGAGAATCGAACTTACTGTTTTATGTGTGAAGTCTTGCACCTTATTTTAATGTGTTTCTATTTATTGACTGTGATATTCGATGGTAATTGGCCCCTTTACAGCCTCTTACCAGCACCCTGAGTCTGTTCAAATTTTCGAACAGATTTTTTATATTATTTATTTGTGTTTGTCAGTGCAAGACTTCTTTTATTGAGTATGCGTATTTTTAATGATTTTATTTATTTATTTATTTATTTATTGTCTAAATTTTTATTTTTAATATATAGTCTAGTCATTTAGATGGGCTGCGTTAGGCGCAAATAGCCTTTGTTGCTGTGCGCCAAAAATTTCAACTAACTAACTATTTAAAATACAATTGAACATCTTCACCGTTATCTAAACCTTTTCCTGTTTAGACATGAAAAACAGCGCATTTTTTCAACCCGAATTGCATACCTATCGTGGCAGTGTACTCAGCAACATCATCTAAGGCAGCCTGCAATTTCCTCTCGTTCCAGGCGTAGAGCTTCAAATCATCCATGTAGCCACTGGACCCGCCATGTAGCCACTGCCGCGTCTGAGCTCGATCGATAGATGAAGAAGTGAGATGCAAGATAGCAGCGGGCTTAGGGAATCTCCCTGGAAAACGCCAGGCTTGAAATATATCCACTCTGTCGACACTGTGGTTGATTCATTTGGTACAAGAGTTGTGTCTTCCAGAGAGACATGTTGCCCAATGCATCTGTTTAAGGGATAAAAATCGTATTAATATATATTTATGTATTTATAATAAATAAAAAGTTGAATTGAAATTGAATCTCTATAACTCCGGGTGGACTCGTAACATGCGCAACAATGTTATATGAGGGCATGAGAACACGTAAAGTCATATGCTTTTGCATAATCCACCCAAGCCATCGACAAGTTGCGTTTGAAATAAGCCGCGTCATGACATACTGACTGGTCGATAATGAGGTTTTATTTGCAACCTGCTTGGCACCTCTTCGATCCCCTCTGTTCGTTGATGTCTGACCTAACTGAGGCAATGGAGGTCAGTACTCGCTCGTTTAGATTGCTGGTGAAGATCTTATAGAGCGTATTCAGACAGGTAACAGGCCTATAGTTCTTCGGGTTGGCTAAATTACCTTTTTGGAGGATTAATACGCCCCTTTGATAACTATGATTGTATTGGTATTTCCCCACGGATAATAGAACTAAAATTTCATGCAAGATGGTCGTGCACACTAGTGAAAGGCTTCCACCAGAAAGCAACGATACCTTCAACTCCTGGTGCAGCGAAATTGCGTGCTTTGAAATAGTACGTGTAACGTCTTTCGGAGTAACAGGGGGGCATGCCTGAGGATCTGTAAGTTGATGTGAACAGAATTCCTATAATCTCTCCAAGACTAGAGTGTCTTGCACAATCGTTTCGTGTTCATAAATCTACCTCCAGAAATTCTCTGTCCTGTCGACTGATAATAACGGTTCAGAAACCTTAGGTTTGACCATGAAAAAGCGTGACGGGCTAGTGAGGAACATAGTATTTTCCTCCGTGGTCCTAACCTGGTTGACCAGTTTCTTTCTAGCCAGAGGTAGTGCTCTCAATTTGTCTACCGCTTCCTGTTTTAGCAGAGTCAGATTCGACAAATTCACTGTGTGATGCTTTATGCACAGTTGGTGTAGTATGCGCTTAGTATTCGCACCTAACGGCTTAATACTTCGTAAAGCACACTGAATACGAGAAACATCCTGGCGTGAACTCGTCATATTCTTCTCTTATTGCTGTATTAGAGGTGTTACAGTCAGTCTGCGTACATCACCAAAACAACGGTTTATCCGGTGACATCATAGACCTTGCACGTGCAGCCGAAGGTTTATAACGGGTTTTTCCTCGCTCTTACCCGCCGACCAATCAGAGGCCTGGTGCCATCAGTGTCCGTCACTGAACCTGACATAAAAACCCGGCATTATGAGGAGAGAGGATCATTGAGTCGACAGCGAGAAATGAGACAACACCTACTATTAGAACTTCAAAAACTAAAAGAAGAATTTATACACTCACGAGTGAATGTAAGATACGATGATACCTTTAGCGGCTTACATTCATTCTCGTCTGCATTTACACAACACGCTGACCGTTCCTTCGGCGTGTCTGTGTCCCGTTCACTGACGGTTTAGCGAACCTTCCGTCACGACACGTGGACCCCTTTTCATGTGCCGTGGCCCAAACGCTGCGTTCAACGCCGTCTGGCCCGTATTCCCGATTACGAGCTCACGATCTGCGCCGTATACCGACGCCGGCATCCCCGTTGCCGCCCTTCGCATCCGCCCTGTAGCGCTGCTACAGGCGCCTAGCAATCAAACGCATCTACTATCCAGGCCCCAGCGTATTCTCGCCGGCACGCTGCCGCGTGGCATTGTCTTCGTAATCTACGCTCTTGCGAGGCCCCTAAGGCCTGCGTGGACATCAAGAGGGCAATCAGGAGAACGCTCTACAAAGCCGGAGATCCCAGGATCCATTGCTTCCCACAACCAACGCCTTCCCCGCTCAAATCTTCAGCACGTCCGTTCGCGAAGTTCCGTCTACGCCTGGTGCAAAGCGCCCTGAAGGAAGAGGTTGAAGCACCGTTTAGTAGCGTTGTTTTTAATATTTCAGAGTTTTTTTTAGTTTGATAAAATAAGAAGTTTATTTTTGTAGCTCTGTACGCTGTAATAAAATACTGTTAGTCACTAATAAAAGTAAATATTTTCTATAAAAATTTTATTGATATGTTTATACACATTCCCATCTAATATTAAACTTAATTTTATGATGATATTTTACTAAATAATACACTAAAATGGCCCTAGCACTTTCGGTCTCACACACCGTGCGCGGGTACATGTGTTAAATTATTTGACGCCGGTATACGAAGGTTAGGTTAGGTTAGGTTAGAAAATGCCAAGAAGTAAAATTGAAAGAAAGAGAGCGTTCGCAAGTAAGGAGGATTTGAAAAATGCAGTAGAATCTGTTGTCTCTGAAAACATGACCATAAGAACAGCAGCTCGATACTATAATAAACCTAAGTCAACAATATTTCGTCATATTCAACTTCATGATGATTCTGGTCGTGAAGAATTTGCTGTCACTAGTACAAATGCCACAAAACAAGTATTTAGTTCAGAAGAAGAAGCTGAGTTGCCTGATTATATTAAAAGAGCAGCAAAGCATCAATATGGGCTAACTAAGAAGGATGTTAGATCATTAGCATATCAATATGGCGAAGGCAATAATAAAAATATTCCACCAACATGGCACAAAGATAATAATGGCTGGTAGAGAATGGTTAACATGGTTCCTCAAACTTCAATCAACCCTTTCTTTGATAAACCCGAACCAACTAGTCTGGCACGCTCGACGAGCTTCAATAAGCATAAAGTAGCAGCTTATTTTTCCGACCTCCGGCAATGTATGGAGAAACATAATTTTCAACCTAGTCAAATATATGATATTGACGAAACTGGTAACACAAATGCGCACAAACCTCCGAAAATAATTGGACCAAAATGATTTAAACAATTTGGGAGTATGACTTCAGGGGAGCGTGGCTTCAATGTTACCATGATTCCTGCAGTTAATGCAATAGGGAACCATGTTCCTCAAAGGCCAGTTTTCTAGGGACTTAATTTTAAAATCATATGCTAAATGGAGCTCCTCCGGGAACAATAGGTGCTGCAAATCCATCAGGCTGGTCTAACGAGCAATTATTTCTTCAATATATGCAATATTTTATGATAGTCATATTTCTATTCCATTGATAAATTTAGAAGAAATTCATGGAATTCATTTGCTAAATATTCCGCCCCACACATCACACAAATTGCACCCTTTGGACCGAACAGTATTAGGTCCGTACAAAACTTACTATAATCAGGCCGGGGATAACTGGATGCTACAAAATCCTGGGAAACTCTTAAGTATAGGTGCAGAATCCGTTAAACCCTTAGGTATTTATAAAATAGAAGAAATCGTAGGTAAAGCCTATCCTAAAGCTTTTACGCAGGGAAACATATCGAACGGATTTAAAGTTACAGGAATATATCCATTTGATTGTGATATTTTCGAAGACGAATTTTTGAGTTCGTATGTCAGTGATAGATCTAAAGAAACTATTCGACCTGATAAGACTGCTTTCACTTCTGCTAGCGAAAACAACAACAACTACATCCACTTCATCTAGTACCACAACAGACTGCCATATATCTCCTCAAGTTCTGCAGCCATTTTCTAAAGCTGCTGCAAGAAAGAAGGGAAGAGGAAGAAAAAAAGGGAAAACCAAGATTCTAAACGACACCCCAGAGAAAAATGAAATAGAAGAAGAAAAAAATAAAAAGAATATGAAACATAAGAATAAAGTCAAGACGGTTACCAAAAAAAATCTGTTTCTAGAGAGTTCATCAGATGAAGGCTTTTTAATAATTTTAAATGAATCAAGTGATGAAGGAAATTTCGTAGGTGATGTTGCCGACGATTTTGACTCTAAAATTGATACAGATGATTACGTTCTTGTTCAACTAGTTGGTAAAAAATTACTAAACATTATGTCGTTGAAGTACTAAAAGTTATTAGTGATGATCATACTAGTGTTATTAGGAATAGACGATGGTACGATAGATATATTAGGAATATATAGGACGATACTAGTGTTATTAGGAATATCCAATAATGTATTATGAGAAGAGCTCCACTTCGAACATTTTTATAAAAAATGAAAATGAAATTTATGAAATTTCTAGAGCTGACATCGTCAGAAAATTGCCACCAACTAAATCCATAGATTCTAGTGAACGGAAACTGAATCAAATTTCTTTCGAAGTAGTTTTTGTATCGTACAATATGGGCTAATTTTTTTAATAATAAATACTTACACGTGTTAAATAATCTTTCTTTACGTGTTTTAAACTATAGTTAGTTAGTTAGTTGAAATTTTTGGCGCACAGCAACAAAGGCTATTTGCGCCTAACGCAGCCCATCTAAATGACTAGACTATATATTAAACATAAAAATTTAGACAATAAATAAATAAATAAATAAATAAAATCATTAAACATACGCATACTCAATAAAAGAAATCTTGCACTGACAAACACAAATAAATAATATAAAAAGTCTGTTCGAAAATTTGAACAGACTCAGGGTGATGGTAAGAGGCTGTAAAGGGGCCAATTACCATCGAATATCACAGTCAATAAATAGAAACACATTAAAATAAGGTGCAAGACTTCACACATAAAACAGTAAGTTCGATTCTTTCAGGAAGAGTATCAGCCTGTCCATGAGTACTCTGTCGTCACCTAAGGCAACTGACAGGTCATAGCACAGGCCTAACCTCTCCCTGACATCCTCGAACTGTACACATTCGGTTAAAATGTGTAACACAGACAAATCTGTGTTACACGTCTCACAGACAGGGGACTCTTCACCTCGAAGGAGGTGTCCATGGGTCCACCAACAGTGACCTATACGAAGGCGTGTGATGGCGGTTTCCTCCCTGCGGTTAATCCTGCAGGAAGAACCCCATGGTTTAACGTCTCCCTTAATCTGTCGTAACTTAACGTTCTGTGTGCGGCTCCACTCATGTTGCCACATGTCTAAAACCAGATGTGTCAGATGACTCTTTGCGTCATCTGGAAAAACGAAACTCACATCAATCATAGGTCTGTGAGAGGCGGCTTTTGCAGCTGCATCTGCCGCTTCGTTGCCTTTAATACCAACATGTCCCGGTATCCAAAACAGCTCTACCCTCACATTCTGAGCATTCAGGTTGTGGAGTAGCAACCGGATCTTTAGTACAAGAGGATGCACTGGATCTGGATCTTGGATACTGTTCAGAGCGCTCAGCGAGTCCGTCAAGATAACACTTGACCGACTTTGCTCTGACGAAACAAAACACAGGGCCTTGAAAATAGCGTACAGCTCAGCAGTGTACACACTCGTTATGGAGTGCAGACGGTAGTGAAACTGTTGGCGTGGATTCAAAACAACGAACGCACACCCAACCCTGGTTCCGGATTTTGATCCGTCAGTAAAAATGACAGTATCCTCGAACCTAGGGACCAGTGTTCTTTGTAACTCATGTTGGTATTCAATAGGCAACGTAGTATCTTTATCAAACCTAGTTAATGTGAGGTTCACAAGTGGACGCGGTAGCGTCCATGGTGGAACAGCACACAAAACGAAACTTGCCATTTCAGGCATATTAAAATCAATATCGCCCAAAATGTCGAAAGTCCTCAGACCAAAAGGCCTATTGGCTCTTGGTTTTCTGTCATATATTTCTGTATGCCTATTTTGTAGAATAGGGTCATACGCGGGATGATCTGGCTTGGCACTGAGTGCAGCCATATACCGCAAGGATAGAATTTTACGACGATTGTACAGTGACGGTTCGCCTGCTTCACACAGCAGGCTTAGTATTGGACTGGTGCGAAATGCACCTGTGGCCAATCTAACCCCAGTGTGATGTACAGTGTCAAGAATTCTTATCTCTTGGTGTTTAGCTGACCCATAAGCTAGACATCCATAGTCCAGCTTAGAGCGCACTAGAGAACGATATAAACGCAACATGACAGTGCGGTCTGCACCCCATGTCTTGTGACTGAGGACCCGCAACAAATTGAGCGACTTTTGGCATTTTTTCTTGACGGACAAAAAATGTGCCCGCCACGATAGACGGCTATCGAACACGAGACCCAGAAATCTGGCAGTATCGGCAAATGGTAACTGTGCTCCATTTAGTGTGAGTGTAGGATTGGGATGTACACCCCTTTTCCTACTAAAATGGACACATACAGTTTTGCTGGTCGAGAATTTAAAGCCATTTTCGGTTGCCCATGTATCGAGACGATTGATAGTCAGCTGAAGCTGACGTTCGATTGTACTAGTCTTTTGTCCGGCGACAAAGATACCAATGTCGTCGACAAATATCGAACTCTGTACAGGTAATCGAATACATGAAGCTGCACCGTTAATGGCAATTAAAAATAGCGTAACGCTCAGTATGGAGCCCTGTGGGACCCCATTGTCCAGTGCGAACATTTGTGACAAGGTATTTCCGATCCGCACCCTGAAGCGCCGGTTCGACATGAAGTCTTTTATAAAGAACATCAAGCGTCCCCGGAGACCCCAGGAATGCAGAGTACGGAGAATACCATAAATCCATGCAGTGTCATAGGCTTTCTCAATATCGAAAAACACAGCTACCAGGTGTTTGTTTTCAACGAAAGCATTCCTGATAGCTGTCTCTAGTCTCACCAGATGATCTGCTGTTGAGCGGTGACGGCGAAAGCCGCACTGTGTGTTGGCCAGCAAGTCGTTTGATTCTAAAAACCAAATCAGACGCTTGCTGATCATTCGCTCCATGAGCTTGCAGAGACAACTGGTCAGTGATATTGGTCTATAGCTAGAGGGCAAGTGTTTATCTTTCCCGACTTTGGGGATAGGAATTATATGAGATTCCTTCCACTTGGTCGGGCACTTGCCCTCAGTCCATATCCTGTTATAGACATTCAAAAGCCTAGACTTAGATGATTCCGGAAGATTTCGGATCATACGATAATGTATCGCATCTGGACCAGGAGAGCTATCCTTACACTTTGACATCGCGCTATCTAGCTCTTCACGAGAGAAAAGCAGGTTGTATACCTCGTCATTCCTAGAAAAGAAATTTAGAGGTATAGATTCGAGGCCTGCTTTACGAGTTAGAAACTCGGGTGAATAATGTTCAGAGCTAGAATTGAACGCAAAATTAGATGCCAAAGTGTTAGCAATTTCGACCGCTGAGGTAACTACGTTACCATTTACCGATAGACCAGCAATGGCTGTAGCTGTATTTAGACCGGATATTTTCCGGACCTTCTCCCAAACTTTGGCCACTGGAGTGGCAACTGTAACGGTGCATACGTATTTGCGCCATGATTCGCGCTTGCTTTCTTTCACAATCCTCTTAGCACGAGCTTTCGCTCGTTGGAAGGCTATCATGTTTGTCTCTGTTGGACAACGACGGAATGTATTGAAGAGGTGTCTCCTTTCACGTAGCGCCAAGTCGCATTCCTCGTTCCACCAGGGGACGGGAACTCGACGGGGCTGAGTGGATGACAGCGGTATGCTGCTTTCAGCCGCGCTCGTGATGGAATCCGTGAAATGATTCACCTCTTCGTCTACGCTCAAGTTCGGAATATCCTCGTGAGAGAATGATTCTGCGAACTTGGTCCAATCTGCTTTCCGAAGAACCCACTGTGGCCAGCGGGATTCGGTAACAGTATTGAACAGAGGCCTTAAGAAGATTGGAAAGTGATCACTACCGCACAGGTCGTGATGCACGTCCCATTTGAACAACGGAGCGATGGCTCCTGAAACGACGCTAAGATCTATGGCACTGAATGTACCCGTTGCTGCACAGAAGTGCGTGGGTCTGCCGTCGTTCAAAAAGCTCAAACTCAAATCGTTCAACATAGTCTCCAGGTGACGTCCCCGTCGATCGTTCCGCACCGATCCCCAACATACATTGTAGGCGTTAAAATCGCCTAGTAGTATGAAGGGTGGTGGGAGTTGATCGATGATGTTCACGACATCTCGGATGTCAGTTCGAAGACCAGGGGGAAGGTAGATAGAACAAATCGTCACTTGGAGGGGAAGTGCAACACGAACTGCTACGACCTGCAACTCAGTGTCAATGTCTACAGGATCGTGGTACAATGTGTCTCTAACGAGAATTGCCACGCCGTCACATGCTCTTGCCCCCGTAAGGAAATCCGTGCGAAACACGGAGTATCCTCGAGGAGAGAATGTGTCGGTTTCCGTGAAATTTGTTTCCTGCAGACAAACACACGAAGGCGCAAAATTGGAGAGTAACAGTCGCAGTTCTTCGTAGCGCTGATATACACCGTTACAGTTCCACTGGATTAGTGGACCAGTCATTTTTGTTTAGGGGAGTTACCCCGCAACCTAATGATCTTTGGTTTACCCTTAGGTTGCGGGTCAACAGCCATTTTCTCGGCCACGGTTTCACTTGTTTGTCCAGGTGCCTTGGTGGACACACTGGACTCCTTTTTTGATTGCTTTGTTCTCACTGGTATCCAGTGAGAACCTACGGGTCCCTTATCAGTCTCCTTTTCAGGAGTGACTGATGAGGGCTTTGTAGAAGCGACCCTTGTCTGATCGCTTCTAACTTGTGGAGAAGACTGTGGGGTCTTCTCCTTAGGTGGTTGGGAGAACTGAGGTTGAGTGCGTTCTCCTTTAGGGGAGGGGGATTTATTCAGACCCGATCCCCCAGGTTGTGGGGTCTGAACATTGGTCTCTGGGACCAATACCACCGTTTCTCTAGCAGTATTTGTACAAACTGTCACTGCTGCTGCAGTTGTCGGGCGAGGCACTAACTCTGTCTGAGTTTGGACACTTGCAGTTCGTTTTGCGGCCACTTGTGCGAAAGATTTCGCAAAAGTAACCGGCGCACTCTCTTTGTATTTCCTTTTGGCGTCGAAATACGGTATCTTGTCCTGCGTTTTTATTACCTGTATTGCCTTCTCCTCTAAGTACGTTGGGCAATGGCGTGAAGTAGATGCATGAGCACCTTTACAATTCACGCAGTGTGCCGCGTTTGGACAGGTATCAACATCATGTTGGTCCTGTCCGCAGTTGGCACAGATGGACTGTTTGCCACAACGAACTGAGGTGTGACCGTAACGCTGGCACTTGTAGCATCTCATCGGATTGGGGTAGTAGGGGCGAACGTTACAAACGCTGTACCCCACCCTTACCGATGTTGGACACCTTGTGCCAGCGAAGGAAACCACCATAGAGATCGAAGGCTTGCCGTTCCGGGGGTTGAGCTTCCTGCATTCGACGACACCTTGCGATGTCATTTCCTGCACAAACTCTTCCTCCGTAACATAAGCAAGGTCGCGATCCGTTACGACGCCTTTCGAGGTATTCAGGGCCTTATGCGGCTGAACTGAAATTCCAAACTCACCAAACTTGACACATTTCTGTAATGTTGACGACGCCTCAGTCTCTGCTTCGACAAGCAGTGTACCGTCCGACAACTTTCGCACCGATTTTATTCCAGTAGAGCACGTATCTCTCAATGTTCGGGCAACAAAGAAGGGGGACATCTCTTTGAAAGACTTACCCTCTTCTTGAACCTTTACGACGAGAAATCGTGGTACTGGCGCACAAAACTCAACATTTCTTTTACCTTCTACCTTCTTGGCAGCTGGCCTAACACATCCCTCGTCGGATGACTGAGCATCACGACGAGGTCTCTTGTTTGATTTTTTACGGAGTTTACTCTCACTATTGGCGGAATTTAAAGAATTTTTATCCCTCCGGGTAGACGCCATACCCGTATATTAAGTTTCATCACCCTGCCATGCCCACCCACCAGGGAGCCCCACACAGGGGACGTTGGCCGCAAACCGGCTCATTGCGCCAGACATGTCAGGATGATATAGCATCGGAGGAAGTAGTCACGGGCTGCTCGACCCGCTCGAGAACCAGTAGTCGCCAACTCTGGAACCGGGCGAGCTGCAGCCGCTCCCACAGACCCCCGAATACTTGTCTAGTGGCACGGCATTACCCCGGCATCCACGATACAGTAGTGGAGCCACTCTATTCATGAACCGTGACACCAGCCGATTGACTGAGCTGACCAGACTCAGCCTCCCGTTTTACCGAATCCGAGGCCAAAGAAGGCGTGTTGGGATCGTACTGTCCGCGGGCAGCAGTCTCCCTCAACCGACCAGGACCCTCTTCTCCGGCGTTACGGGTCTCCACGCACGGCAAACACGCGGGTAGGAATTTAAGTGGGAGATCAAAGAGACAACAGATAAGCCTATTCCTACAATCGGCTTCTCTGAACTGTCTCCTCCCAAATGATATGTGATTCAGGGTACGTGGGATCATCAGGCCCAAAAGCTCAATATGGTCAGGTGATGCGACCATTATGAACTTCCCTTGCGTGATTGAGGGTACGCGGGATCATCAGGCCCGAAAGCTCGACAAATGGCCAGGTGTTATGGCCATTATGAACTTCCCCTGCGGGATGTTTTAAACTATATTTATGTGAATTAAATTATTATTTGTTAATTTTTCCTATCTTGGAATATTGTCCAAAGGTACAAACTAGCTTGTCCCAATGTACAATACCATGTTTATTTATTTATTTATTTAACAATAATGGACACTACAGACATATGTCCTTTTGGTGCTCATAGATATAAATACATACAATATACATACACAGATAATCTTGGTACTTGTACAGATTCATACATGGATTCACAAATTAATATTACACCTACATTTTTTATTCACGTGTTAAAAAATATATGTATCATATTTTTACATAAATAGACATGTTTTTTGACAAGCATTATATTTCTAACACATGCACAAACTATTTACAACAGAAATACATTCGTTCATAATAGCACACGTTAAGGTCGAATGTACTACAAATAGATTACCTATACATTCAAGGCTTGAACCAACATGTTGTATTGTTTTTCTGTTATGATATACAATTAAGTATAGTTTTGCGAAGTTTGCGTAACTCATGCTAAATATATCAATAGATATATCTTTAAAAAACTGTTATATATTGTTATCATTTTATGCAGTGGACATATAGAACATTGTAGATAAACTACAGTGTTCTGTGGTAGTTCGTTTACAAGATAAGAGTGTATGTCTAATTCTAAAGTCAGGAGATGGTACACTTATACATATATTAGATAATGCCTTAGAACAGTCGATGAAATTATTAAATAATTTGTACAGAAATTTAACTGATGCTAGATCTCTTCTACCAATTAAATTTTTTCCGCCTTATGTTGATAATATATCACTAGAAGATGTATATTTTAGGTAAACTCCGTTAGTCGTAGGTTCACAACACGATAATACCGCGATTGAAAAGCTTCTATACACTTATGTGCTGGCACTTGTATACTTTGTTTGATAAGGTACCCATATGACAGAGCCATATTCAAGACTAGGTGTAATAATGGAGTTAAATAGGGTAATGTATGTTTGATATTTACGAAATCCTTTTGTTATGCGAAGTATAAACCCGATTTTTTTAAAATCAGCTTTTAAAATATGTTTTATATGGTGTTGGAATGTCATTTCTGAATCGAAGAACACCCTAAGGTCTTTACTGTTTTCTGTTCGTGGAACTTTGTTGCTATTCATGGTATAATTATACTTTATGACATTTCGTTTTCTGGTGTAAGGCATTGCCTTACATTTTGCTGTATTAAAGTATAAACCAGTAGCTTTACTCCACTCACAATTTTTTTGCAAGTCAGTTTGTAGCTCGTCACAGTGAGATAAGTCAGTGATTTTGCGTCATATTTTTATATAGAAGCTACCGTAGCGATTCTCGCTGACTAAACGTTAACATGACACCCCTAACCATTCTTAGTATTAAGTAATTAGATAATATGCTAGAGTAGGTAATTTTGTAATGTAACATATTCACATTTTGTATTTTTGTAAATCAGTTTAGAATCAGCTTCCTTAGGAATAAGACATACTTTGTAATATAAAAATAAATCTTTTTAAAAACAAAGTTGTCGTGTGAAGAAATATAATTGGCGCAGTCGACTAGGAATTGGTCAAAGGTATTAACGAACATAATATCGTTTCGTTTTAACGATTTATTGACCAACCCAATTACAGTTTCCAAGTTTTAAAGTGTGAACACTTATCGCGAAACGTTAAATGAAAGACTAAGTGAAGTTAAACGAACAATCCTCCAGTTGTGACGACAGCCAAGACGTCTCCGAGCGTACATCGTAGACAACGGCACCAAGTTCCAGTGAACCGCTCACCAGGATCCCGTCCATGGAGAAAAGACTACTCTACACGCTGATATTTGCAGTGTGAGTAACTTATATCTTTTAGAGGCCCTAGAGAAATTAATAGTTCAGATTCTGACTCCGATCGTGAAGATCGTATAACAAAAATTAGTAACAAAGATAAATTTTTCAAAAGAAAAAACTTAAATAAAACTAGCAAAATGAATACCTCAACACCCGTAAACGTTGTACCCCTTTTCCCAATCTTGAAAAAGGAGTACATTAACATGATTCCCGAGTTCAAAGGTGAACGCGAGCTTTTACCCAGGTTCATAGAAATTAGTGAAAAATTAGTAACAAAATTCTATAATACAATTGATATTAATGACTTTCAGAACGAATATCTGATGTCAAGTATCTTAGCCAAAATTAAGGGTGAAGCCGCAATCAATATTTCTAGTTGTGTGATTACCAATTGGTCATCACTTAAAGATGCGTTACTTAATACATACGCAGACAAAAGAGACATGTACACGTTAAATATTGAAATGTCGGAATTAAAACAAACGTATAACGAGTATGTCTTTGATTTCTTTAATAAGCTGCAACACTTGTTAAATTTACAAATCTCGCATATAACGACACATGCTAATGCTCAAGAAGCAATTTACCTGTGTCAATATTTTAGAAACTTTGCACTAAGAATTTTATTGAGGGGTTTGAAGGACCCCATTGGTCAACTGATGCGTCCAAAGAACCCGCTTGATTTGAATTCAGCCTTGAACATGCTAACAAATGACTTCCAGTTCGAGTCTGGGTCAAAACCAAACAAGCCTCTAATACAAACCAAAATCGGTAATAGATCTAACTTTAATAATAATAAACCAAATTTAGTAAAACCTATGCAGTCCTCAAACAGTTTTTATAAACCGTATTCTGCACCCAACAACTCAGCATACAAAAATAATTATCAAAATTCACAACCAAATAAATTTATCCCTCCTAACCTAAATAACAGAACACAAGTCTTTAACAAACCCAGTCAACCAAAACCCACTCCGATGAGCATAACAACCAATAGAACCTTCCAACCAAGACCTGGCCCATCCAGACAAATACAAAGACCAGTAAGACAAGATTTTATTTCCGAAGAGTTATTTAACATTGACGAAAATACGACCGAATATGCAATTGATCCTAATTTCGAGGAATCTGTCAATACTCTTGAAAATCCGTCTGACTATTCGGAAAATGTCTCCTATGGTTCTGAAGACCAAAATTCTGAAAATCATTTTTTAGAGGTAGATGCCTCGATTCAAGATCTGTACCTAGAATAGAATCACTAAATTTAACAAATAACCCAAGTAAACTCCCTTTTATTATTTTACCGGAGCATAACCTAAAAGCCCTTATAGATACAGGTAGTACAAAATCATTTGTTAAACCAGAAATTGTAGAAAAATATTTCAAAAATTCAGTAATTTCAGATCCTTTTAAAGTCACAACCGCTCACGGATCTTCCTTAGAAAAATTCAGCTCCATAATTCCTGCCTCAAAAATGTTTAATTTAAAACAGAGACTAAATTTAAAATATCACATTTTTAATTTTCACGATACTTTCGATCTACTGTTAGGTATGGACAACTTAAAATTACTCAAAATAATAATTGACACGAATAAAAATTTACTCATTACTCCTAAAACACAAATAAAAATTCACGGTCAAAATACAGAAAATAAACCGAACGTTAATAATATTTCGAACTTTAGTAACCAACAAATTTTAGAACCAAAAAAAGGAAAAAGTGATAAAAGTCCGCGTAGATAAAAAGAACGGTGCTATTTTAATACCTAATTATAAAACAAACAATCTAATTGTCCCGGAGTGTATCTCAGTAGCGGAAAACTTTTACGCGTACTGTACCATCATGAACACTAGCGATAACGAAATTCATTTTAAAACATTAAAACCTCTAAACGTAGAATCTTTGAACGATTACAAAACTTACAGTAGTCCAAATCTTAATTCAATAAAAACCGAAAAACCTAAATTTGACATGTCTTCTATTCGCACAGAACACATGAATTCAGAAGAAAAATCGGCAATAACTAAATTATTAAAACAATACTCGGACGTATTTCACTTGGAAAATAATGAACTTACATTCACTAATCAGATTAAACACGCAATTAAAACAAAAGACGAAATCCCCATTTATACTAAATCATACAGGTATCCGGAGATACATAAACAAGAGGTACGACAACAAATAGAAAAAATGCTAAATCAAAACATTATAAGACCATCCAATTCCCCATGATCCTCTCCTATTTGGGTTGTCCCTAAAAAGTTGGACGCTTCCGGCAAACGAAAATGGCGCGTGGTCATTGATTATAGGAAACTAAATGAAAAGACAATTGACGACAAATATCCCATTCCCAACATTACTGACCTACTAGACAAACTTGGACGCTGCCTATACTTTACCACAATCGATCTGGCTTCGGGTTTTCACCAAATCGTGTTAGAAAAGAACGATATTCAAAAAACAGCTTTTAACACGGAAGACGGTCACTTTGAATTTCTGCGCATGCCCTTTGGATTGAAAAACGCACCTGCTACCTTCCAAAGAGTAATGGACAATATATTAAGAGGATTAGTAGGAACCATTTGTTTAGTATACCTCGACGATATTATCATTTTTTCAACCAGCCTAGAAGAACACATTGTAAATCTAAAATTTGTACTTGACAGACTTAGAAAAGCTAATCTAAAAATACAATTGGACAAGTCGGAATTTTTGAAAAAAGAAGTAGCCTACTTAGGTCACATCGTCACACCTGAGGGCGTAAAACCCAATCCTGATAAAATTACCGCCATATTAAACTATCCGATACCCAAAACTCCTAAGCAAATAAAAGGTTTTCTTGGACTTTTGGGGTATTACCGTAAATTTATAAAAGATTTTGCCCGTATTACTAAACCCCTTACAAAATGTTTGAAAAAAGACGCGATTATTAACATTAATGATTCCGAATACGTAAAATGTTTCCAAATATGTAAAAATTTACTTACAAATGAACCGTTACTGCAGTATCCCGATTTTAACTTAACATGCGATGCTAGTAACGTATCCTTAGGGGCCGTCCTGTCTCAAGGACACCCACCAAATGATTTACCTATCGCGTACACTAGCAGGACCCTTAACGAAACCGAAATTAATTACTCTGCCATCGAAAAGGAGCTCCTAGCAATCGTATGGGCGACTCAATATTTCAGGCCATATTTATTTGGGCGTAAATTCAAGATCTACACAGATCATAGACCATTACAGTGGCTCACTTCATTAAAAAATTGCAGTCAAAAACTAATTCGCTGGCGTCTTAAATTAGAGAAATACAGTTTTGAAATCGTGTATAAAAAAGGCAAATTAAATTAACGCCGACGCACTAAGTATCCCATCGCATCCCATTGACAAGTGACAATCCTCTACAAATTTTGAAAGAAAATGCAACATATGACACCCCATTAGCCGAGTATCAAAATTACTTAGAGCACAAACAAAACAATTTACTCAACTCCAATGTAAACAAAATTTTGGAAGTTGAAGGGGACCTTTTCAATGCTCCTCTTGAAGACAGCTTAGTCCATTGCGTTAGCAAGGATTTAAAAATGTCCCGCGGTTTAGGAAAATTATTTAGAGAAAAATTTCAAAATGTAGAAACGCTAAATAAACAAAATCCTAAACTTTTTAATGTAGTATATTTAAAGTTTAGAGACCGTTATATTGTGTACTTAATTACAAAATCTAATTACTACGACAAACCTACAAGTCAAGACATGTTTTACTCCTTATTAAATCTTAGAAATTTCTGTCTAAAGCACAAAATTAAAAAACTGAGTATACCTAAATTAGGTTGTGGAAGAGACAATTTAAATTGGTCGGATGTCAAACTTATGATTCAGTACGTGTTTAGGAATTCAGAAATTATCATAACCGTTTTCAAACTTCCTAGATTAGAATTGAATGCAAATGAGTCTAACGAATTTGATGCCTTCTTTACGTACAAGGACGATTTTAATAAAAATTTCAAAAATAATGCCAGCCAGTCCATGATAGTCGAACCAGACGATATAATCGAAATTATCGACGATAGTAACTCAGATAGTGGCGCAACCGTACATTCGAATAGAGAACACCCCATAGTAGGAATTCCTGTCGTAGACAGCCCTGTAAACATGGGAAAAAATCAAATTATAATTTCGCAAGTTGCACATAGCCCTAGTAGTCCACAGATCACTAAACATCACGATCTTAAACAACGTATTTCTATTCAATTTTCAAAATCAGACTATGAAAAGGAGATAGTAAAATTTATAAAAGATTACATCGCTCCAAAAGTAAAATATCACGTTTATTTCAAAGATGAACTTTATGAAAAATTCAGCGTTGTTTTGCAAAATTATTTTAAAAATTCAGAAATTAACATGGTCAAATGTACTCAGTTCCTAACAGACGTAGAAACGGAAGAAGAAATCATTGAAATTATAAAAAATTATCACGAGGGTAAAACGAACCACCGCGGCATCGACGACACAGAAACGCGAATAAAAGAATTATACTTCTGGCCCAAATTACGCGAATCCATCCAAACGTATATTAATAGATGTGAGATCTGCCAGATAACCAAATATGACAGGAACCCGTTGAAATTAAAATATAACGTGACGCCCACAGCAAATAAACCGTTTCAGATATTACATATAGACAGCATTACCTTGGAAAGCACAAAATTCTTGACCGTAATAGATTATTTTTCTAAATACGCACAGGCGTACAAATTAAACTCAGCCCAAGGAATTGAAATTGTCAATAACCTATTGAGATTTTTCTCGCATCACGGTACCCCAGAACAAATCATTTCGGATAACGGGTTAGAATTTAAAAACTCCCTTGTCAAAGAATTATTGGAACTTCATAAAATCAAAATCCACTTTATATCCTCACAACACCCGGAATCCAACGGCGCAATTGAAAGATTTCATTCGACATTAATTGAGCACATTCGGCTTCTTAATAACCAAACCGAATATAAAAAGGAACCTATAGACGTGAAGGTAAATTATGCTCTTATCGCCTACAATGATTCTATACATTCAACAACAAAATTAAAACCATTTGAAATTATATCCGGAGCCTAGAAGATGAGGGAATCCGGAGAAATAGAAAGACAACTATTGAACAATTACATAGAAAATCACAAAAATAAAATGAAACTATTATTCCAAAAGGTTAACGAAAAACTTCAGGAAAGTAAAGCAAAGACGACAGAGTACCACAATAAAAATCGCGAAATATTACCGGAAATCCCAGGAACCGTGTATGTTAAAAACAGACAGAAACAAGCTAAAACGAAAAATAAATACAAACGCGAAAAAATAAAATCTTTAAATGAAAATCTAAAAACGGCAAAAATTAAAACTCGCCACGGTAACACATCTGAAAATATTCACCTATCTAACATAAAAAGACCTAAACAAAAAACTTACAAATTTAAAAATGTTCCAGGCTGTTCGCATTGGGACAAAGAGCAATCTTAAAAGATATCTCTAATAATCTCGGAGTTCTACCTATAAATTTGGGCCCAGCTAAACTAGAAAAAACAGAACACACTTTCGTGCATTACTTCAATCTAGAACCATTATACGAAGAAAATGAAAATTTAAAAGAACAATACCAAAATTTAAAAAACGGAATTTTTAACAGCACTCTCTATACGAGAAAAGAAATTGATAATTACGGCAAAATTGTTGAATTTTTACAAAAATCCACATAGGAAAAAATTAACAACATAAAAATACATCCTAAAATTAGGAATAAACGCGGATTTATTGACGGATTGGGATCAATAGTAAAATCTATATCCGGTAACTTAGACGCCGAAGATGGCAAAAGATATGATAAAATTATAAACCAATTAAAAGGTAAAGTAACTAACATACAAGAACAACTTAAATTCCAATATAGTATTAACGAAAAAATTATCGAAAATTTCAACTCATCCGTTCAGAATATTCAACATAACGAAAGATTGTTAAAAACAAGAATAAATCAATTAAACAGCATAGTCAATGACAGAATACAACAGACAGACATTTTATTCACAAAATACTTATATAACCAGTTAATAATTCTCTATAACGCAATCTTGAATGTTCTTCAAGATGTAGAAAATTCTATAACCTTTTGCAAATTGCAAACCCTTCACCCAAGCATCATAAAAACTACGGAACTCTTTGACGAGTTACAAAAAATTTCAAAATTTTATAAAAACCAGTTACCTTTCGATCTAACTTATGAAAATATATTGGACTTCGAATCTATCATAAAAATTAATTGCAAAATTGAAAGCGACCAGATAATATACTTTCTATCACTTCCAATAGACTTTGAACAAAATTATGATTTGTATTATTTACGACCCGTGCCTACAAAACACGAGTCAGAATTTGTTACTATTATACCAGATATCAAATATCTTTTGAAAAATAAAAATAACATAATACCTCTAAACGACATATGTACTAACGGCAAAAAAGTGTTCCAATGTCGCCGTCATCTACAGACAAATTACAAATCTAAATGCGAAAAACAAATATTGCTGCAAGGAGACCCAAAGTATTGCCAATATACGAAATTAACCATCGAAGAAAACAAGTTAAACTACATATCCAAAATAGATCAGTATTTAGGAGTATTCCCGAATGAAGAAAACATCATCATAAAATGTTTACAACAAACAGAAACAAGAACGCTAAAAGGAATATTTTTGATAAAAAACGATCAGTGTAAATTATTCCTAAATCAGCAAGAAATAACTTATAACAACAAAAGTTATGGGACACCACTGATCTTAAACAATGTGAATCTCCAACTACAAAAACCAAGATTCTCAAACTTTACCATTCAACTAAAAACTTTAAAATTGGAAGAACTACCATCGAATCCTGCCATACCAATTCACCAAAATTCCAAAATCATCCGCAACATGCCGAGCCTATGGACATTGATTCTTTACATCGGAATCCTAATCATTACCTGTTCGATCATCACGAAGTGGATCAAAAAGAAAATCAAGGAAAACTCCAACAAAAATCAAAATTCACAAGGACATACAACCGAGTCAAGCCCAAAACAAGGTCAAGAAGACATCGAACTTCCAGGAGGAGCCTCGTTCCAAGGGGGGAGGAGTTACCGTAGCGATTCTCGCTGACTAAACGTTAACATGACACCCCTAACCATTCTTAGTATTAAGTAATTAGATAATATGCTAGAGTAGGTAATTTTGTAATGTAACATATTCACATTTTGTATTTTTGTAAATCAGTTTAGAATCAGCTTCCTTAGGAATAAGACATACTTTGTAATATAAAAATAAATCGTTTTAAAAACAAAGTTGTCGTGTGAAGAAATATAATTTAGATATATTTTTACATATTGTAAACGATTTCGCAAATATGAATTGAACAAAGTACATATTCTTGGCGCTACACCCAAATTCTTTAAAGCTTCAATCTGAGTTCCGTGTTTTATTATATCAAAGGCTTTCGTCATGTCAAGATACAAAGCATCAACCTGAACTACATAATCAAGACAATGAGCAACGTAATCTACAATAGATAATAAATTAGTGACAGTCGATCTTTGAGACATGAATCCATATTGCTTTTTATTGATAGCGGAAGACACGTGTTGAAATAAATATTTATACATAATTTGCTCAAAAACTTTGTCCGGCGAAGACAAAATAGTCACAGGTGTGTAATTTTTGACATCTTTCTTATCTCCGCTATTGTGTATTGGACATACTCTAGACAACTTCCACCTCACAGGAGAAGTATTATTCAATAGATTTCTGAAATAAAATGTGAAGTGGAAGAGCTAGGATATCTCCGCAACCTTTTAATACATAAGGCGGTAGTTGGTCAGGTCCACAAGATTTTTTTGGCTTTAATTTTTTTATTGACCATTCAATATCCCTCAAAGTTATGATTTTTATATGAAAATAGCTTGCATCACCAGTCGCATCCTCTACCTCTGTGTTCACACCGTTGACATCTTCATTATAAACAGAAGCAAAGTAAGATGCAAGATTTTCTGCAATCTGTAAACTACCATCAACAATACTGTTGTCCTCAGTAACTAGATATTATCGAATCTGAATTTTTCTTATTTTTCACAAACTTCCAAAAATGGGGTCTTCTGCAATATTTTGTTCCATGTCTTGAACATAATTATGATAATTAGCTTTTATGAGCCGTTTCAAAGATTTTCTACTTTCAGAAAACGTATTCATACGTCAGTATACATACCGAACACCATTTTTAATTTTTTTTTGATGATACTTCTTTGATTTTATTAATAATTTAATCTCAAGAGTGAACCAACAGGGCTATACGTTCTTACGTGGCTTGATAATAGGAACACACTCGTCAAGGACACTGTACAACACATCATAGAATCTATCAACTGCAATATTGACATCATTAAAGTTTTTCAAAAAGTCCCAATTAATCTTACTAAGTTAATTATATAGCTTTAAAAAATCAGCTTTTCTGAAATTGTAAATTTTTTTATTTTCTAAGTTTTGTTTAACACTATGGCAGGTAGTAAGTTAGTTAAAATTTTTGGCGCACAGCAACAAGGCTATTTGCGCCTAACGCAGCCCATTTAAATGACTACACTACGTATTAAAAACAATAAATTAAACAGTCAATAAAAAGATAAAATCAATAAAATTACGCATACTCAATAAAAGAAATCTTGCACAGACAAACACAAATAAATAAGATAAAAAGTCTGATCGAAAATTTGAACAGACTCAGGGTGATGGTAAGAGGCTGTAAAGAGGCCTATTACCATCGAATATCACAGTTTAGAAATAGAACACATTAAAATAAAGTGCAAGACTTCACACATAAAACAGTAAGTTCGATTCTCTCAGGAAGAGTATCAGCCTGTCCATGAGTGCTCTGTCGTCACCTAAAGCAACTGACAAGTCATAGCACAGGCCTAACCTCTCCCTGACATCCTCGAACTGTACACATTCAGTTAAAATGTGTAACACAGACAAATATGTGTTACATGTCTCTCAGATAGGGTACTCTACACCTGCGGTTAATCTTGCAGGAAGAATTCCATGGTTTAACGTCTCCCTTAATCTGTCGCAACTTCACGTTCTGTGTGAGGCTCCACTCATGTTGCCACATGTCTAAAACCAGGTGTTTCAGATGACTCTTTGCGTCATCTGGAAATGTGAAACTCGCATCAATCATAGGTCTGTGGGAGGCGGCTTTTGCAGCTGCATCTGCCGCTTCGTTGCCTTTAATACCAACATGTCTTGGTATTCAAAACAGCTCTACCCTCACATTCTGAGCATTCAGATTGTGGAGTAGCAACCGGATCTTTAGTACAAGAGGATGCACTGGACCTGGATCTTGGTTACTGTTCAGAGCGCTCAGCGAGTCCGTCAAGATAACACTTGACCGACTTTGCTCTGACGAAACAAAACACAGGGCCTTGAAAATAGCGTACAGCTCAGCAGTGTACACACTCGTTATGGAGTGCAGACGGTACTGAAACTGTTGGCGTGGATTCAAAACAACGAACGCACAGTCTCTTTATACTTCTTCTTGGCGTCGAAATACGGGATCCTATTTTGCGTCTTGATGACCTGGATAGCTTTCTCTTCTAAGTACGTTGGGCAGTGGCGTGAAGTCGATGCATGTGCACCTTTACAGTTCACGCAGTGTGCCGCGTTTGGACAGGTTTCAACTTCATGTTGATCCTGCCGTTGGCCAGTGTTGCCAACTTGGTGCATTTTGCACTAGATCTGGTGCATTGAAAGCCTATCTAGTGACCAAAATTACGTTCTAGTGCGCTAGTGCAAATTCTGGTGTATTTAAATCTGTTGATGATTTAAAACTGAATTGTTTTTTTACATTTTTCTCGAAAGGTTTTTGGCCTGGATTCTCAGTCGCACACGCGCACGAACCCCACTCATTCCTGAGTAGCACAGATAGGAGATTGGAAACCTACATGTTATTTTCTGTGCTTTTGTGGTACAGTAGCGCCTCTATTTTCATGCCCAGTAACTATTCGATTTAAAATTTACCGCCTGGTTACTTCTTTATTTTTAAGGCAGAAAAATGTTTATTAATGAAACATGATAATAATATAAAAGCAAGTTTTATTTAAAAAAATATATATATATTTTAATTAAGTTCAGTTTTTTAGTACCTATATATTTTAAATACAAAGAAGCTTGTTCAATCACAAATGAACGAATCATCAATCAACTTATTTATATATTTCTTTCTCATTCATGCAAGACATGTTCGAGACAAAAATACATAAATAAGAACAAGAAACACAGAACATTGAAATGATTGAAAAACAACACAGAACACGGAACATTGGAACATAAAACTTTACTTATAATTTTGAACGTTAAAAACCAATGACGTTTGTTTCACTATGATATGGAACTAATGTAGCATTTAGCAACATTTACTGTGGTTATTTGAAATTAAACCTGGTTACTAACTCCATCTATAAGAATGCCCAGTAACTATTCTCAGGAGCACAACTCTCCCATAAAACCTTCAATCCCCTGCTGCGTAGTGCTGTCAGTTGATTACTAGAGTGACAAAACGAGACAAATATTATCTGTCTCATTTTGTAATACGGAACTAACAGTGAAAGTTCATTTTTTATGTTGTATATTGACAATACATTTATAATATTGTCAAAGTATTGGTTGACACGGATACGCCAAAGTCTGTTTCCACCATAACAGTCACCAAAATAACCAGATCTAGTTTCATATTACAAATTGAGACGGATTATAATAGTTAATGTTTATTATATATTTATTATTCTTCTACTGAATATTAAAATATTAAAAGTTATAATTCAACAATAAAAAATAAATAAATTTATTATAATAATATAATTTATTACTAACAGACATCTTCATACAACAAAAAAGTAACCATTCGTCCCGCATTCTAACATTTTGTCCCGCATTTTAACATTTTGTCCCGCATTGTCTCGCATTTTGTAACTTGCATTTAAGAAAATGAGGACCTTTTTTTTGCTGTTCACTTGAATTTGGGAGATGAGGACCTTTTTTTTTGCTCCGTCCCGCATTGCCTTCTTAAGAAAATGGTCACCCTAGACTACGCAAAAGTTTTGGTGCATTTCTGGTGCATTCTTACGTTCTATTTAGTGCATTGAAAGTATCTATAGTTGGCAACACTGCCGTTGGCACAGATGTACTGTTTGCCACAACGACTAGAGGTGTGACCATAACGCTGGCACTTGTAGCATCGCATCGGGTTGGGATAGTAGCGGCGAACGTTACAACCGTTGTACCCCACTTTAACTGATTCTGGACACCTAGTACCAGCGAAAGATACCACCATAGAAATAAAAGGCTTACCGTTTCGGGGGTTAAGTTTCCTACATTCAATGACACCTTGCGATGCTATTTCCTGCACAAACTCTTCCTCCGTAACATACGCAAGGTCACGGTCTGTAACGACGCCTCGAGAAGTATTCAGTGCCTTATGTGTCTGTACCGAGATACGATTCTCGCCAAATCCTTCGCATTTCTAAAGCGTTGACGATGCCTCAATTTCTGCTTCAATCAATAATGTGCCATCCGACAGAAAGTTAAGTTTTAAGTTAAATTAAGTTTTCTTACCGACCTAATACCAGTTGGACACTTTTTTCCGTGCGATCGGGCAACAAAGAAGGGGGACATTTCTTTAAAAGATTTACCCTCTTCTTGCACTTTCACGACAAGAAAACGAGGCACTGGCGCACAAAACTTAACTGATCTGTCTACCTTCTTTGGAGAAGGCCTTACACATCCCTCATCGGATGACTGGGCATCACGACGAGGTCTCTTGTTTGATTTTTTCCGGAACTTACTCTCAACTTTGGCGGAATTTAAGAAATTTTTATCACACAGGGTACGTTGGCCGCAAACCGGCTCATTGCGCGAGGCATGTCACGATGATATAGTATCGGAGGAAGCAGTCACGGGCTGCTCGACCCGCTCGAGAACCAAGAGTAGCCAACTCTGGAACCTTGCGAGCTGCAGCCGCTCCCACACACCCCCGAATACTTGTCTAGTGGCACGGCATTACCCCGGCATCCACGATATAGTAGTGGAGCAACTCTATTCATGAACCGTGACACCAGCCGATTGACTGAGCCGACCAGACTCAGCCTCCCATTTTACCGAATCCGAGGCCAAAGAAGGCGTTTTGGGATCGTACTGTCCGCGGGCAGCAGTCTCCCTCAACTGACCAGGATCCTCTTCTCCGGCGTTACGGGTCTCCACGCACGGCAAACACGTGGGTAGGAATTTAAGTGGGAGATGAAAGAGACAACAGATAAGCCTATTCCCACAACCGGCTTCTCTGAACTGTCTCCTCCCAAATGATATGTGATTCAGGGTACATGGGATCATCAGGCCCAAAAGCTCTATATGGTCAGGTGATGCGACCATTATGAACTTCCCTTGCGTGATTGAGGATACGCGGGATCATCAGGCCGGAAAGCTCGATAAATGGCCAGGTGTTATGGCCATTATGAACTTCCCCTACGGGGTGAGCAATGGTGAGCCACTTGGCTGGGATGCCCTGTATTAACATCTTATTTATAATTACCTATATTTACATCTTTTTTAAAATCCCCCAATGGTGAGCAATGGTAAGCCACTAGGCTGACATACCTTATATTTACGTCTTATTTATAAGATGTAAATATATAGGTACATCTTATATATTTAAATTTCATTATTACAATATATTTCCATATCCTAACTTGACTGTTTTCTAAATTATGGATGAAAGCTGTTCACCCATCTTTCCATTGTGTTGAAAAAATTTTGACTTATGTTTTGATATCTTTTAGATCGAATTTACATGAAGTAATTAATTGAAACTCGTACGATTTATCGTACAAGAATTATTGTATCGTGTACTACAGGATTTTCGTACGAGATTTTGTACGATATTGAAACCCATCCAATATTTATGCTCCAGACCTAAAATATTGTATAGAAATGAACAGATATCGACGCAGAAGATTATTGCGCATAGTCACGTGACCGATACCGTTAGGAATATGTTATCAACAAAGCATTTCATATTTCATGGTTGTTTATGTCTATCGTTCGAGTTATTTCTGTTTAAAATTCTGATCTATCGTTTTCTGTTTAGTTATTTTCTTGTTATTTAGTTGTATTTTAAGTATTATTAGAGTTTTAAGTATTATTTTTATTATTATTAGACTTTTTTAAATTGTTATTAGATTTATAATAAGAATTAGTGTATTCAAAATAATACAAGGTAAATTTAATATTCAAATTGATATTTTGTTTTATTTTTTTTTAAATATTGGGTGTAATGCATGCTCAATCATATTCTTTTATTTAAATTAATATTTGAGTAACCTGCACTTTCCACTACAACTAGTTTGAGTAATTCATTATTATTGAATTTTAAATTCATTTAACTACATTTCATTAAATTTACATACAAATGGTATAACAATTTAATATGTTTATTTATTGTAGCATGTCTTGGTTACACAAGCAGACGGAAGTTTTGCTGGAAGCATATGAAAGGCACCCATGTCTATATGTTCCGGCAAATAGATTGTATCACAATAAGACGGCCAGAACTAAGGCGCTGGACAGCATTGTTGAGGCCTTAGCAGTTGTTCGACCACATACAACACATACGGAAATAAAAAATAAATTTACCAATCTCCGTTGTACGTTATGTATTGGAGAAAAAAACATTTAAAAATAGAATGAAGAGTGGTTGCGGAACTGATGACGTAAGAATAATATTAAGTTCAGTGGGATACAGTAAAGTTTGGCCTAATATTAAATTGATTTTTTAATGATACTGATAGATTTGTATTATTATAGGTATGCAAGCCCAATTTGTGGTATTACGACAAAATTAAATTTATTGACCAGTTCTGCGTACCACGGAAATCCGTAAGTAATCTGAGTGGAAGAATTACTTCGCCGCAGCCAAGTACTTCTCAAGTTGAAGCCACTACGGAAGAGATGATTACGGAAATTAAAATAGAGGTAATGAAGATGATTTTTTATGTTATTTTTATGAATGTATAAACTTTTGCAGAAAGAATTAAGTATTTGTTGTATTTAAGTACATGCTGTTTATGAACGAGTGCTAACGAGTCCCGTTGCTATATGTTGTGTATTATTCGTGTTTGTTTGTTATGTGTTCATTACGTTAATACGATTCATTATAAAAAATACACGATTGCTTTTTATGAACAATACGAATTTAAAATCACCTGAAACATGGAAGTCCAAAATAATAATAATAAAACTTATATATCATCCAATTTTATTTACATATAATGTACAGAATAAAATAGAATTACACATAAATTAGGTCAAGATGATCATAAAATAATTAATTTAATCGAACATTTTCTTAATTCTTTAAATTTAAAAAGAAAATTAATATTCATACGAGACAATTTTACAGAACGACATTCCAACAGTTCATGAACTGGAACAGTTAGAAGTGTTGCTATCGAAAGAACCGAACGCCAGCTTGACATCTATCGAAGAATGTATCTTGCCAAGTGCTGGTCCTAGTACTAGCGAAGGTCCAAGTACTAGTGCTGGTCCTTGTACTAGTGCTGGTCCTAGTACTAGTTCTGGTAGAACGACCCGTAAAAGGTATTCCTCTACCTCAACAGAAGGTACAAATTCAAAAAAAAGAAGATTAGCTACATCAGCTGAAACGGAGTTCTTCGAACAAGCCTCTGATGCCATTCAGAGTCTTTCAAATATGGGAACGAGAACCATAGACCTGCATCCAGATGACGTCTATGGGTTATTAATAGGAAGGAGGATCAGAAGTTTAGAAGGACTAGTGCGAATAAACGCAATTAGAGATGTGGACGCTATATTTCACCAAATAGAAATGAACAAATATTTAAATAATAACTAATTTTTAATTTTTTTTTTAAATTTTATTAAGTAATAGTAAAGTAGTTTTTAATATAGGGAAATAAATTAAAGATCTCAGCGCTACGGTGGTCAATTTTTAACTAGGCTAGAGGATATTTTTTTTGAATTAGATATGCTATTTAAATATTTCTGGACACCTCAGATTCAATAAAATATTGTAAAAAATATTTATTCCTACAATTTTAGCTTGACAGCTGTGTAAATACAGCACAATTATTATATTTTAAATATCAGTCTAGTAAAAGTACTCAAGAAATAAACATCTTTTTAGCCTGTAATCAGTATTCTGATTCTTATGTTAGATTTAAGTGAAACGTAATAAAAAACGGAAAATATAATAAATAATATTTTACTTTAAAAAAAAAAAAAAACATTTGAACAACATTGAACTTTAATTGGCGCAGTCGTGAATAGGATAGTCAAATTGTTAAAGCACATAACAAGTTCGTTTTACGATTTGTTGACTATTTAAAAAGAACTTACAAAAACTCTACTCAAACGGTGCAAAAGTACAGTTGAGTGTATTCAACAAAAGTGAAGTGATCATCAACGAGTGCGAACAACTCCGAGAGACCTCCACGTCCAGCAGACACCTAGGCAGATCGACCCCTGATACATAGAGCACATATGGACATCAGGACCACCGTATTCTTGCTGTGAGTACATGTCGTTCAGAGATATAAAATTGCATTTTAACACAGATTCTGACACTGAGACAGATTCTGATTCAGGCTCACTAAACCAAACCTTCCTAAGTACCCTTACTAATCAATTTACAAATATGGCTAACGCTCAAACCCCAATTCAACCCGCTGTGTTGGATATTTCCAAAATTACGCAACGCGTATTTTATTAAGAGGTTTACGAGAACCTATCGGTTCGCTTATGCGCACTAAAAATCCCTCAGATCTGGGTACGGCACTCAATATGCTTACCAATGATTTTCAACTCAATGAACCAGGTACATATTTCACTAAAAATCAAAAATTTGAACCTAAGTTTAATAAAAATAACCCCAGACAAAACACGTCTAACATTCCAAGACAAAATTTTCAACACACTTTTAACAAAACTCCACAAACTAATACACAATCATTCACACAACAAAATCAAAGACAATTCACACCACAAAATCAAAGATCATTTAACAACACGCCAAGATCTTTCAATAACACCCCACGTCAAAACCAAAATACTTACACACCTACCCCAATGAGTATTTCTACTCGCAATACATTCAGAACACCTACTACAAATCAAAGATTTCCACCTCGACAGTCAAATTTTCAAAACAGAAATACATCCAATCCAAATTTTACCTCCGAGGAATTATTTAATATAGAACAGGATTCCCAAAATTAAGATGATAATTTTTTAGAAGAACTAGCCTCAGAAACGAATTTGAATTAATGAATCTTACAAATGATCAAACCAGTTTACCTTATATTATTTTTCCTGACAGTAAATTAAAAGTTCTTATAGATACAGGTAGCACTAAATCGTTCGTGAAACCTGATATTGCTACTAAATTCTTTAAAAATAAAATAATTAAAGACCCTTTTCAAATATCTACCGCACACGGTACATCTACCGAAACATTTAGTACAAAAATTTCATGTTCAAGAATATTTAAGATTAAAAATGCAGACTTGAAATTTTATTTATTTAATTTTCATAATTATTTCGATTGTTTAATTTCAATTTCAATTTTTTTCAATTTTTATTTTATTGTACCATATTACACAAATCTTTTTTATATTACATATATGTATTACATTTGTACATTTAAAATAAGGAAATTGGTCTAGATAATTTGAGATACTTAAACGCTACAATCGACTTAAATAAAAATTTATTAATTACTCCTAAAACATCGATTGAGATATTTTATCGTAAGTTACAGTCTCCTAGTACGAATTGCACAGTAGTACAGGCTAAGTCTGAGCAACTTATTTAAATCAATGTAGGAAATATTAAGGATGGCACAGTTGTCATACCCCATACAAAAATACAGGACTTAGAAATTCCTGAATGCGTTACTAACGTAATAAATAATGAAGCTGTATGCTCAATAATAAATCCTTACGAAAATAATGTAAGAATTACCCCAAATAAAGGGATAATAGTAGAACCGTTTAGTGTATATAAACAGGAATCTACTCCCAATTTTAATTGTATAAATTATAAAAATAAAACAAACGAAAAGTTTGATTTTTCAAAGATTCGAACGAATCACATGAATAAAGAGGAAAAAAGCGCTATTTTCAAAATTATTAACGAATTTTCAGATATCTTTCATGCAGATGATACTAATCTGACATTTACCAATCAAATTAAACATGTCATTAGGACATCTGACGAAATCCCAATATATAGTAAAAACTATATATATCCTGAAATTCATCGACAAGAGGTCCATAAACAGATACAAAAAATGTTAAACCAAAATATCATCCGTCCTTCGTACTCCCCATGGTCATCACCCATTTGGATTGTACCCAAAAAGCTTGACGCTTCCGGACAGCGTAAATGGAGAATCGTTGTAGACTATCGAAAATTGAATGAAAAGACAATAGGTGATAGGTACCCAATCCCAAATATTACAGACCTTCTTGACAAACTCGGACGTTGTCAGTATTTTACTACTATTGATCTTGCTTCCGGATTCCACCAGATTGAACTCGCGGAAGAATCAATTTCAAAAACTGCCTTTAACACAGAAAATGGGCACTATGAATTCCTTAGAATGCCATTTGGATTACGAAACGCACCCAGCACGTTCCAAAGAGTCATGGAACATATTTTACGCGGTATCCTAAATGTTTCTTGCCTTGTCTATTTAGATGACATTATAATTTTTAGTACAAGCCGGCAAGAACACATAGCACGCTTACGCGAAGTTTTCGAAAGATTGCAAAATGCTAATTTTAAAATACAGCTGGACAAATCAGAGTTCCTATGTAAAGAAGTAGCATTTCTAGGACACGTAGTTACTCCTGATGGTGTTAAGCCAAACCCAGACAAAATTCAAGCTATTCAAAAATTCCCCATACCGAAAACTCAAAAGCAGATTAAAGAATTTTTAGGTCTTTTGGGCTATTACCGCAAGTTTATTAAAGACTTTGCCTTACTGACTAAACCTATGACGAAATGTTTAAAGAAAAATAGTGACGTAAAATTTAAAGACGCAGACTATATAAAATGTTTTGAGTTGTGCAAAAATTTATTAATTAATGATCCTATACTACAATTTCCCGATTTTTCTAAGACTTTTAACCTCACTACAGACGCATCAAATTACGCGATAGGCGCTGTATTGTCTCAAGGTAATATCGGCTCGGATCTCCCCGTAGCTTACGCAAGTAGAACTTTAAATGATTCAGAATTAAATTACAGCACAATAGAAAAAGAACTATTGGCGATTGTTTGGGCTACGAAATATTTTCGACCCTATCTTTTTGGAAGAAAATTTAATATTGTAACGGACCATAAACCCCTTCAGTGGTTGTTTTCGTTGAAAGAACCCAATTCGAAATTAGTTCGTTGGAGACTAAAGCTTGAAGAATATCAATACGAAATTACATATAAAAAATTCTCTTTAAATAAAAACGCGGACGCGTTATCTAGAATAAAAATTGATTTAAATACAAACGAAACAATTGATAGATCAGACGGAATTTTCCAATATATGAAAGAATTTAACGAAAATTTTCAAAAACAATGCACATCTAAAGACAACAATAACACGGAATCTTTAATTGTTGAAATGAGTGACTCTAACAATGACGATCAAAATTTAAATAATAGTGATGACGATGATCAAACAATCCACACAAGCTTAAGTAATCCCGTCATTGGTATCCCTATTGTAGATTCCCCAGTAAATGTTGGAAAGAATCAGATAATCATATCTGAAGTAAATTTCGAACCAGCAGTTCCTAGCATCGTTAAATTATTCGAAGATAAACAACGAATATTAGTACAATTTTTAAAAAATAATTTTGAAAAAGAGATAATTAAATTTTTAAAAGAATATGTTGCCCCTAAGGTCAAATACCACTTATATTTTGAAGACCCCCTTTACGAAAAACTTAGCACAGTCCTCCAAAAATACTTTAAACATTCAGAAATCAATTTTATAAAATGTACAAAGAAATTAAATGATGTTCAAGATATTGACGAAATTTTGCAAGTTATAAAAAATCAACACGAAGGTAAAACAAACCATAGAGGTTTGGACGAAACCGACAGTAGAATAAAAAATATATACTATTGGCCAAATCAAAGACGATCAATTCAAACTTTCATCCATCAATGCGAAATTTGTCAAATTACTAAGTACGACAGAAGACCCCTTAATTTAAAATTTAATATCACCCCCACAGCTGTAAAACCCTTTCAAATAATGCATGTAGACACAATCACATTTGAAAATGCAAAATTTCTAACTATAGTTGATTCATTCTCAAAGTATGCTCAAGCCTACAAACTGAATTCTGCGCAAGGTATAGAAATTGTTAACAATTTAATAAAATATTTCACTCATCATTGTATACCCAATCAAATAATTTCTCACAATGGATTAGAATTTAAAAATACTGTTGTTACAGAATTATTAGAATTACACAAAGTCAAATTACATTTTGCTAGTTCACAACATCCAGAATCTAATTCAATTGTAGAACGTTTTCATTCTACATTAGTAGAACATTTAAGACTTTTAAATAATCAAGAATTATATAAGAAAGACCCAATTGAAACAAAAGTATCTTACGCGATTTTAGCATACAATAATACTATTCATTCAACAACTAAACTAAAACCGTACGAAATTATAACAGGTCATATAGATACTGAATCCCCATTTAACTTAGATCTAGAAAAACAATTAGTTAATAATTATATAATTAATCATAGAGAAAAAACTAAAATTTTATATAAAAATTTAAATGAACGCATTCAAGCGACTAAAGTAAAAACAATTGACAAAGTCAATGAAAATAAAGAAGATCTTCCTAAAATTCCCGACAAGGTTTATGTAAAAAACCGTCAAAAACAAAGTAAGACAAAAAATAAATACAAACCCGAATCCATAAAAAGTATTGATACAAAATTAAAAACTGCCAAAATAAAGCCCTCACATTTCAATACTCATGAAAAAATTCATTTGTCAAATGTAAAAAGACCCAGAAAAATCATTATTATAAGATTGAAAATATTCCAGGTTCCTCCCATTCGGAATTGGAGCAGAAATCACCAAGGAATTTTACCAATAAATCTTGGTCCCGCAAAATTGCAAAAATCAGAACACACATTAGTTCACTATTACGACCTAAATTTAATATACCAACAAATCTATAGACTTAATAATCAATATGATGATTTTAAAACAAAAATATTCAATAATAGTTACTACGCTAAAGAATTGGAAAATTATGATAACATGTTAAAATATGTACAATTATTACTAAACGAAAAAATAAGTCACATCGGTGTTCATTTAGTAAATTCAAGAAATAAACGAGGTCTTATTAACGGTCTCGGAACAATATTTAAAACTTTAACTGGAAATTTAGACAATGAAGATGGAGAAAGATACAACAAAATTATAAATCATTTAGAGACTAACCAAAATCAGATAGGAAATCAATTGAAAATGCAATATTCAATCAATAAACAAATTATTAGAAAATTTAATCTTACTGTCAATGACATAAGAGATAATGAAGAAATTTTGAAAAACAAAATTTTGGAAATTATTGAAGTAATCGCAAAACGTTTCCATGTTTCCGATATACTAAATATTAAAGATGTATACAACCAATTATTGATAGTTTACAATTCAATTTTGTATATAATGCAAGACATTGAGAATTCTATAACATTTTGCAAACTAGGAGCATTGCACCCAAGCATTGTGAAACCTGACACCTTATTTTTGGAATTAACTAAAATATCTGAATATTACAAAGGTCAACTACCGTTCGAATTGAAACGCGAAAATATTTTAGATTTTGAAAGCATTATCAAAATTAATTGCAAAGTTGAAAATAAGAAAATAATTTATTTCTTATCAATTCCGTTAGATTATGAAAAACAATATGAATTATATTACCTCCTGCCCATTCCTACAAAGCATGAATCTGAATTTGTAACAATTGTCCCAAATGCAAAATATCTGTTAAAATCTGAAAGTAATGAAATATTACCTCTGAGAGACATTTGCCCTAAAAGCAAAACATTTCATTGTCCACTACAACTACAAGTCAACACAGAAACAAGTTGCGAAAAAGAAATCATTTTAAAAGGAAATCCCAATCAATGCAGATACACTAAATTATATATCGACGAAAATCACGTTGAAATTATTCCTGAAATTAACCAGTATATCGCAGTTCTTCCAAATGAAGAGAAAATCGAAATAAAATGTTTTGAAGAAACATAAACTAAATTACTAAATGGTATCTACCTATTCAAGGAAGATAATTGTAAATTAAAATTTAAAAACCAAGAACTCTTATATGAAAGAA
Organism: Liopterus haemorrhoidalis; assembly: GCA_963971575.1. Classification (NCBI taxonomy): domain Eukaryota; kingdom Metazoa; phylum Arthropoda; class Insecta; order Coleoptera; family Dytiscidae; genus Liopterus; species Liopterus haemorrhoidalis. Next base: position 29,265,485 of record OZ020622.1, on the reverse strand, counting down.
AAAGTTTTGGAAAACTAATTTTGAATAACGAATTTAAATTACAACTTCAAAAACACCAAATGCCAAATATTTCCATTCAACTGAGGACATTGAACCTGAAGGATATTTCTACCAACGCCGTGACGTTTGAAGAAAACCCAATAGACATTACATTCCCATTGCCTAGTGTTTGGACTCTAGTGTTATACATTTTAGTGATTATTAGTGTAGTGTATTTCACCATAAAAATTGTCAAAGCAAAAATTAATAATAAAAAGTCCCCAAATCTAAAAACGAACATTGAAAATGAAGTTGAACTTCCTGATGAACCTAAAGACATTGAACCTTCCAGAAGGACGTTCCAACTTCCTGGCGATGCCAGATTCTAGGGGAAGGAGGAGTTACATAACCTACTCCTCATGTAATTTAAACATATAGTAACACTACACTGACACCTGTACTATTTTATTTACTGACAACACATATCTCACGCTGAAACATAACACGACATTCATTCGTACACAAAATACAAATAAAGACAGATAGACACTTTTTAGTTAGGAATTGTAATTATTATATTTTAAATATCAGTCTAGTAAAAGTACTCAAGAAATAAACATCTTTTTAGCCTATAATCAGTAGTCTGATTCTTATGTTAGATTTAAGTGAAATGTAATAAAAAAAGGAATATATAATAAATAATACTTTACTTTAAAAAAAAAGAAGCATTTGAACAACATTGAACTTTAATTTATATATATATATATATATATATATATATATATATATATATATATATGTTACCTGCAAAAACCGTTTGGGGACCGCTGACGGTAGTCCACCGCCCGCCTACCCAGAATGCATAGAGAGTGAACGCGTCTGGCATGGCGTTGACCGATACGATATATCTTACTGTGTATAGTAAAATGTTAATTTATTAGTGTTTTGTTAATTAAATCATTAGTTAGTAATGTGTTGTGTGTGATTGCTCGATCCTCTTCCATCCATATGACCAACGTAAGCTTCATAGCTTACATTTCAGAAGTGGGATGTGAATAACAAAAATCAAGATTTGTTTACGTCGCCATTACGCTGTTACGAGAATTGAAATCTAAAGTAAAATTGAACATTTTAGTGGAAAGCAGCTTCTTCGAGGTAGGAGAATTTGTTACCACACCTTCTGTGACGTATTAAGTCTCCTGGCCACCGCACACCGCGGCCAACGAAGGACTTTTGAGTTCGCTACATTCATTACGACCTTAAAGAACACGAGTGCGCCTAAGACAGTATGCAATACCTACGCGCGGGAGTGAGTGTGATTGCCGTGCGTAAACGACGTGACGTAATCGGTCAGTGCAACGAGATCCAGAGGTTCTCAAACGAAACGCGTATGAATAAATGAATGCGTGCTATAATTGACAGTAAAACGTATCGCAACGAACTTTAAAGCGATAACAAACAGTGAAAAACATTTTGCGGTGTGTAAACGAAAATTTACGTAACGAAGTAAGCCGAAATACATTATAAACTATATATTGCAACGATAATACGAAGACGGAACGTATCGCAACGGTGTGAAGTGATAAAACGCGTCGCTAAAAATCGGTGTAATATTAAACGAGCGTGTATTTTAACGGGCTAAGATACAAACGGTTACGGCAGAACGAGTACACGATACAGTACAAAATGTCGAACAAGAACGTGAATTTAAACGAGCCACCAGCAAACGACGAGCCATCTGCAGATAGTTGTCCGTCTGCAGATAACGAACTGTCCGTAGATAACGAACCATTTGCGGATAACGAACCACAACGAGATGTACCAATTCCGTTGGCGACATCAACGAGGTTAAACCAAGAAACACGGAGATCGCGCGAGCAGGATAATTTCTTGTGGGAGCGAGACTTACTGGAACGCGAACGAGCTCTGTTGGCAAGAGAACGCGAACTTTTGCAGCAAGAAACGAATGCATTCCAAACGCAACGAAACGAAACTCAACGTAACGAAACGCAATACTATCGAACCGACGTAAACGATAATTCGATACCAGAATTCGACCCCGGTTCGAAAACGTCGATGACAGCGATACAGTGGGTAAAGCGGATAGAAAATATGGCAAATATATTCCACTGGGACAAAAATATGCTTTTGTATAAGGCCATTGGAAAATTACGAAACGCCGCCAAATATTGGTTTGAAGGTCTGAAAGGAGACTTGAATGATTGGGAAGATTTCAAGTTACAGCTGGTAGCCGGATTCCCAACCGTGGTAGACGACGCAGACGTTCATTACGAATTGTCTGCAAAACGCAAGAAGAATGAACAAAGTTACGAAAACTTTGTATACGAAATGAAGGCCATAGCCTCAAAAGGTACTATAACAGACCAGGCATTAATAAAATACATAATTCATGGAATAACAGATCGAGAACTTACGAAAATACTATCCGTACAAATGTTGACGTCCGTACAGGATCTGTTAATGCGAGTTAAGGTGTACGAGACCACTTTCAATACAAAAAGTGAAAACACCACGAAACCCGGTACGAGCAAATATAGCAAAACGACTAAAGATACGCCATCTGTAATAAAATGCTATAATTGCAACGAAGTAGGACATAAATCGTTTGATTGTCCGAAGCCGCAACGAAAAATGAGATGTAGAGCATGTAACCGTGTGGGTCATGTGGAAGCAAACTGTCAAACGAAACCCAAACATGACCGGAAGGAAAGTGAGGAAAAGAGAAGAGTCCATCGCATCCAAGGAACCAAATGCGAATTGGTTGACGAATATCATAAGGAAATAATGATAGACGGAAAGACGCTAGTTGCTTTCATTGATCTTGGAAGTGATGTAGTCACAATGAAACATGCGACGGCAAGAAGGCTACATATCGAATATCTGCCTTGCACAACAAAATTAAGAGGCTTTGGAAACGGGGGATGTTATGCTCTTGGCAAACGAACACTCTTGATCGAATTAGACGAAACGAAAATTGAAGTTAATGTTCTCATAGTTCCAGACGATTCCCAGGAACAGGACGTCATTGTGGGCAGAAGCGCTCTGGACCAAGACGGTGTCAAAATAACGAAACAAGCGAACGAGCTACGCATTGAACGAGAAATACGAGTAACGAATCAAGAGAAAGAAATTTTGACAAGTAGTGATGATGACGATACAGAGACTGAAATCCACGAAATAGAAGACAAGTACCCAAGAGACGAAACAGTTGACTCTATTTCGATAGAAGAGGTCAAACTGGATGGTTTCGTAGACGAAAAAACGAAAGAAGAACTGTTGCGAACTCTGAATGAATACAGGGACTGTTTCGCAAGAGATCTCACGGAAGTAGGAACAACTGATCTGGTTGAAATGGAAATAGAGCTGACATCACGAGAGCCGATTCAATATCGCCCATACCGATTGCCGTACGCGAAAAGAGAAACGATGGAGAATATGATTGATGACCTACGAGAGGCGGGGATCATTCGAGAATCCAAGTCCGAATACAGCAGTCCCGCCCTCTTGGTATCAAAACACACCGGAGGAGATCGGTTATGCATAGATTATCGAAAATTAAATTCGATTACAAAAAAGGAGAGAGTCCCAGCTCCCATTATAGACGAACAGCTAGATCAGCTGTCTGGAAACGAATACTATACGATCCTAGATTTCTCAAGTGGTTATTATCAAATACCCATAGCGGAGAAGTCAAAACATGTGACAGCTTTCGTAACGACAAAAGGTAAATATGAATTCAACAAAATGCCCTTCGGGTTAACAAATGCTCCTAGGGTGTTCTTGAAATTAATGAAGGAGGTCGAGAAGAAGCTTGGACCAGGTATTTTACAATACTACATGGATGATGTCATTATTCCAAGTACGACCCTCAGAGAAGGCTTACGAAAACTAAGGTTATTCCTGAGGACTCTGAAAGATTTGGGACTTACATTAAAGTTGACGAAATGTGAATTCCTAAAAAGGAAAGTGGAATTCCTCGGATTTGAAATATCCAAAAACGGTGTGGTACCCGGAACCAAAACCACAAACGCGATCAGGGACTTCAAGAGACCCGAAAACGTGAAGGAGATACGCCAATTTGTTGGGCTCACAAATTTCTTCAGGAAGTTTATAGAGAAATACGCTCATATAGTCAGCCCATTAACTCAACTCACGAGGAAGAATGAAGAATTCCGCTGGGAAGCCGCTCAAGAAGAGGCATTCCAGGTTTTGAAAAAGAAACTGCAAGAGAAGCCAGTATTGGCCCTCTACGAACCAACGGCACAATTTCAAGTGCATACGGATGCAAGCAGCCTAGGACTTGCTGGAGTCCTTCTACAGAAAGTTGAAGACAAACCGTGGCAGCCTATCAGCTACTACAGTAGGCAGACGACGTCGATCGAGTCTCGATATCACAGTTTTGAGCTGGAAGCTCTAGCCGTGGTAGAAGCTTTGGAACGCTTTCGAATCTACGTGTTAGGTCGAAGATTCCAAGTTATGACTGACTGTGCTTCTCTGAGAACGCTGACTCAGAAGAGAGATCTTTCGCCACGAATAAGCCGATGGTGGTTAAAGTTGCAAGAATTTGATTTCGAAGTTATTCATCGAGCGAATGAGAAAATGCAACACGTAGACGCTCTTAGTCGCTCTCCGGCAGAATCAAGTCGCGAAATAGAAGTAGCAGACTTACGAATCTTATCCGTCGGGATAACGGAGCAAGACTGGCTCACGACAATGCAATTGAACGACCCCAAATTGAGAAATATATGCAATGTTCTAGGAAGAACGCCCAAAGACAACGAAGAAAGACAAATACATCACGACTATAAAGTCGAGGATGGTCGACTGTATAGGAACGTGAGCAACAAGAAAAGGTGGGTAGTACCAGGAGGTGCGACAGTTCAAATAATAAAGGGTGCTCACGATGACATGGGACACTACGGTTTAGAAAAGACGATCCAATGCTTGGAGAAATCATTCTGGTTTCCCCGGATGAGAAAACGAGTCAAACGTTATATTGACTCGTGTGTCTCATGTGCGTATCATAAACAACCAGGTGGACGAAAGGAGGGCGAACTACATAACATTGAGCGTGTGCCCATTCCGTTCCACACTGTGAACGCTGACCATTTAGGACCTTTCCCTGACAGTGCCAAGAATAATGCGCATGTATTGGTCATCGTGGACAACTTCACGAAGTACGTATTTCTGGCAGCTGTTAAGACCACGAAGTCTGAAGCGACACGAAAAGTCTTTGAGAATTTTATTGAAATCTTCGGGTGCCCTACGAGGATAATTACTGATAGAGGCACCGCCTTTACTGGCAAACCGTTTGAAGACTTTTGTAAAGAAAACGACATAGTCCACATAAGAAACGCAACGGCATGTCCACGAGCTAACGGACAGGTCGAGCGATTAAACCGAGTAATCCGAACTTCTATTGCTACTATTAGCAAAGACGACAGACATTGGGACAAGGATATAAAGAAAGTCCAGTTTGGCATAAATAGTATGCAAAACCAGACAACAAAAGGTAGCCCCAACGAGTTATTGTTTGCATACCATCCCCGTAACATACTGCAAAACAAAGTCCTACTGGCTTTGGAAGATGGGGTGAAGTCTGAAATAGACATACACAAGGCGCGACAAGAAGCGATAGATAGAATTAAAGAAAATCAGGAAAAGCAAAAGATAAGGTTTGACCGAAAACGTAAGAAACCTACAACCTACGAAGAGGGAGACTTGGTTCTCATACGAAGAGAAGCCACTGCAACGGGACATCCCAAAAAGTTGGCCCCGCTGTACAAGGGTCCATACTTAATAGAGAAGGTTCTTCCGAACGATCGATATCAACTCGGAGACGTCCCGGGTGCGCAGCGTACTCAACGAACATTCCAGTCGGTGTTCTCTTCGGACGCACTCAAACCTTGGTGCTGTCTACCTGACGACGAGGACGAAGCAGATGCTGGTGACGAAGAAGAAGATGCCGAAGATATAATAAATAATTATTAGTTTCAGATGCCAGAGCCCTTGGAGGAGCCGAAGACGACTCCTGTGGTAGCTAGGCCGAATGTTACCTGCAAAAACCGTTTGGGGACCGCTGACGGTAGTCCACCGCCCGCCTACCCAGAATGCATAGAGAGTGAACGCGTCTGGCATGGCGTTGACCGATACGATATATCTTACTGTGTATAGTAAAATGTTAATTTATTAGTGTTTTGTTAATTAAATCATTAGTTAGTAATGTGTTGTGTGTGATTGCTCGATCCTCTTCCATCCATATGACCAACGTAAGCTTCATAGCTTACATATATATATATATATATATAAGGAGATATATATATATATATATATATATATATATAAAAGGAGAAATAATAGTTCTTATTTACTCGTCAAATTTTATTAAAAAATATTATTACAAAATAACAATTTTACGAGACGTTTCGACTGGGACATCCAGTCATCTTCAGTCTATAAATAAAAATATACAATTTTACAAATTTTATAAAACAAATTAAAAATACAAATAAAATGTGAAAAAATTATAGATGATTAAAACAAAGCATTAAAATAATAAATAATATTAAATAAATGAACAAAAGTTTTAAAAAAATTTAAAAAAAAATTAAAATGGCGCCTAGCACCATTTTCTGAGAAAAATATTTTTTTTAAATATAAATTACCATTAAAACAGATTGCAAACATTTACAAAGAGTCACAGAAAAATTATATGACATCCAAACAATGTGACAAAAAAGGAAGGAAGTGTTCTTAACTGGAAGACTTACCTAAAGTTGAAGAACCAAAACTAATATATAACAACTTCTAAACATATTTTAGCAGCTAGACCACTATGCATACGTAGAAGTGCGACATGTTGTATCAGAGCAGGCAAGCCCGTTACTGACATAACACCTAGACAGTCAGACGTCACAATGCTGATAAGCTAAAGACCAAATGTAACAAGAAAAAAGACAAACAGCTGATGTCTAAGAAATCAGTTTAAAATATGCTTTATTTAACCCGACCGTGTCTGTTTTCTTATTAACACATTTGTCTTTAGAGGAATGAATGTGTAGCATCTCTGAGATCATCCTTTTTTGAACGTGGCTTTCTTAATCAAGAATTTTGACATTTTCATAATTAAAAATGTGGCCTGTCTTATTAGTGTGTACCGCTAAAGCTGTGCAATTGGGTTTCAATCTAACGTCACTTTTGTGCTGGTAAATGCGTTTCTTTAAAATTTGTTGTGTCGTTCCTATGTAGCTTTTATTACACCCATTACACGGTATTTCATAAACGACGTTTGAAGTTTCAAGTTTAGGGATATCGGCTTTAAGTTTGGAAAAATTATGGTTGTTATTGCTATCGGAGCTGAAGGCTAACTTAATATCATGTGTTTTAAAGATGTTTTTATAGTGCAGGAATTGAGTATTGTGATATGGGAAACTGAGGTAGTTGTTGGAATTAAAATTAAAGAATAATTCTTGTTACATTTGGTCTTTAGCTTATCAGCATTGTGACGTCTGACTGTCTAGGTGTTATGTCAGTAACGGGCTTGCCTGCTCTGATACAACATGTCGCACTTCTACGTATGCATAGTGGTCTAGATGCTAAAATATGTTTATAAGTTGTTATTTAGTTTTGGTTTTTCAACTTTAGGTAAGTCTTCCAGTTAAGAACACTTCCTTCCTTTTTTGTCACACAGTTTGGATGTCATATAATTTTTCTGTGACTCTTTGTACATGTTTGCAATCTGTTTTAATGGTAATTTATATTTAAAAAAATTATTTTTCTCACAAAATGGTGCTAGGCGCCATTTTAATTTTTTTAAACTTTTATTCATTTATTTAATATTATTTATTATTTTAATGCTTTGTTTTAATCATCTATAATTCTTTTAATGTTTTTTAACTTGATTTTTAAGTATTTTTTTCACATTTTATTTGTATTTTTATTTTGAAGACTGTTTTATAAAATTTGTAAAATTGTATATTTTTATTTATAGACTGAAGATGACTGGATGTCCCAGTCGAAACGTCTCGTAAAATTATTATTTTGTAATAATATTTTTTAATAAAATTTGACGAGTAAATAAGAACTATTATTTCTCCTCATATCATTTTTCAACAATTTTTTAAGAACCATATTTCTACTATATATATATATATATATATATGTATGTATATATATATATTCAGAGAAGGAGATTTAATTATATAATAAGATTAAATGATATGTAAATATATATAATTATAAATAAAAAAATTAAAACTTTTATTGTTGTTTGATTAAAAATGATTAGGATGAGGAAAATAAAATGCCTATATTACAATTACCAGTTTATTATTATTATTTTAAAATATATCAATTACAAATGCTACTACACATCAATATTTTTTGGAATACATACATACACCAGTTTTATAGTAGAAAATATTAAAATTACAAGTTTTATTACTTTGAAATACATATACCAACTATGTTTTCAGCAATGATATAGTTACAAGTTTATTATTATTTTTTAAAGTACTTGCTCCAATTATATAAATAAAATACAGTTTCTTTAGCGCAATTTAAATCTTTAATGTGTATTAAAAATAACGATTTATAATAAACATATAAGATGTAAATATATATAAAAAAAAATAAATAAATAAAACTTTAGAAAATATAAAAACAGTATAATTTATCAATATATCCCAAGGTATAGTACAGACAAAACAACTCCCACAAATCTCATTTTAATGCATATTTTTTATTCCTAACCCCTTATCTATTCAAAAATTTATAATTCGATATAAATGTAAATAATTGCCTCATATTGTAAATCTTATCTAAAGGATATGTTTAAAAGTACATAATATTTTTTTTATATATTTATAACATATAGGTAGAAATGGAATTTTTTAGTGTTCATTATCATCATGGCTTGGAAAATTTTCGAATGCTTTTGCCCATGTCGGTATATCAGTTTCATATTCAGCCTGTCCAATATATTGCTCCAGCGTATGTTTGAAACATAAAAATGTTCGAGTTAATTCGCATTCTCGAACGGTGCAAATAGCAATTATAGGAAGTCCATCATGCCATACATCGACTTTTAGCATGATGGCTATCTCTTCATCAACATGTTCCTTAAAATTTGTAGGAAATATAAGCATAAAATGTTAATTTCCCCCAAACGTGGTATCAAACCATCGAAAAGTTCATCAACGTTATAGTCACAAAGGAGTTCTACATACTTCATTGTGAAACTGATGATCAACTACGACGGCTATTGAAAGACTGAAACGAACAGTTTCATACACACGTTCTCATGCACCTATTTTAGTAAAATCCACATTTTTAACACTTGAGGATAACAGATAATTTATTGAAAATCATTTATTAGAACTAAATTGTAATTTATGTCAGATAACTGTGTAGCATATTCGAGATAAATCTTAAAATAGAAATTTATCACGTAAAAAGATCAAGCAGTGTGAGCTCAGGCAGACAAACCAACGTCATCAGCAAGTGAACCTTGTTCTTCACCTGATATAACGTTAGGTATATAAACAAATCATTTCAAACTTTACACGTAATCTACAAATATGAAGTCAACATTGTTTTCCTATTCGCTACGGTGCTGTGTTCTGAACAGTTTCAATCTTCGCATTGGGCTAATGGTAGCACGGACTTTTTAAGAAAATTAGAAAATAGTCAGGTGAGGGGGATGTACATTCCGTTCAGACACAACAGTACTCTCTTCAACATATCTATCGAAAATATCAGACTCGCAGCCATCCATGACATTAAGTTTACGAAGCTAAATTCCGTCAGTTCTTCTAGCATATCAACAACATCGACAACAACAACCATTACACCAAAAACAGCGGAACCAGAAAAAATTTCATTACCCCTAAATGAAAACAGAGTACAAAACACGCACATGAATTGTGAGCATTTACTGAAACAGTACGTTAATAACAACGAAGCCTTAAAATTTGAAGTACAAGTATATGCAATTCAATTCGCTAACACAACATTACAAATACAAAATATAAAATCTACAATTGATAGAATAGAAAAAAAAAAAAACATTGAACTATTCATTAAAGCTGGAACTTGGCAAGATAAAACTTCTATAACTTTTACAAAATTACAAAATTGTCAATTTAAGTTAAGAAAATTCAAATAATAATGTAAATAAACTTATTTAAATAAAATTAAATAAAATAATTTATATATTTATTCCTAACCACCTTCAAATTTTCAGATATATAAGTATACATCAGTTAAACAACAGGAGATATGAAAATATATATGCAATTTTATGACAGATAACAGAACTATTTAACACATATGATAAAATAGATACCATAACGTTTCCTAACTTGAATGAATATCTTTCAGGAACACGTATTCAAATTAAACAAAGTTGACATTCAGTTATATGTTGATATGAAATGTACTTTAATTAAGTTAGAAGTATTGTATGTACGAGATGAAATAGAAAACATATAAAATATACATTTGTTTTTATTGAACCTTTATATTACACATTATCTTAATATTAATGATATTTTGGTGGAGGTGACGAGTTGTCTGCCATGGGCGGTTATAATGTTTCTATGTTCAATTTATTAAATAGCTCCAGAGTATTTTTGATAAATGTATCGACAGTTTGTCCCACTACTTCCAAATCTAACATTTTTTTTATCACATGAACATTATGCAGAGAACACACATGTGGCGGTGCATGTGCGAAACATGTTACTTCCACTGCAACTGACTTTTTCATCGAAGGTTTGTTTTCCAAATTTTTCATCGAAGGTTTGTTTTCCAAATTTACAATAATAATAATAATAATAATAATAATAATAATTTATTGGTGTTATGTACATTATGAAAAAATGTTTACACATGTCAAAAATTACATACATGTCAATTTAGATAAAATTACAATAGAAACAAATTACAATGATATTACAATATATTAAAATGAGGTTAGTTAACAATTAAAATATTTTTGGCCGTCGATAATTAAGCCTAGTAACTTGACTGGTTCGCCAAAGGTGATGTCGTTGGCTATGTTCCGGTTTAGCGAGAATATTAAATTATGAGTTTTATTCTCATTTAGGGTAAGGAGATTAGCAGAAAACCAATCTTTGGCTTTGCTCATCGACTGCTCGGCTATTTGGTGCGGTTCTTCAGGAGAGGAATGTCTGGATAATATAGTGGTGTCATCTGCGAATAGGATGACATCAGAACTGCCAGAGGAAACATATTTTGGTAGATCGTTTATGTATAATATAAACAATAAAGGACCAATACTAGTTCCTTGGCCCACTCCGTATTTGATATTTTTTATTGATGATGAACTACCATTTTTTGTGGCGAATTGCGATCTGTTCGTTAGTAGGATTCAGTGAGTGAATTAGCTACTCCACGAATTCCGTACGATTCAAGTTTTTTTAATAGTAACTTGTGAGTTACGCAATCAAACGCTTTTGACAGATCACATAGCGTTATTTGGGTAACTACATGATTTTCAAAACCTTGAATGACGAATTTTATAAGTTCGGTTGCTGCTTGGGTGGTGTTCATCTTAGGTCGGAAACCAAACTGTTTATTGTCTAAGATGTTGTTTGAAAAGATGAAGGAGGTTAGTCTACTTTTACAAAATTATTTCAAAAACTTTAGAAAAAGTTGGTATAATGGATATCGGTCGGTAGGTTGACTCTAAATTAACATCCCCATTTTTGAAAATGGGAACTACCCTAGCTAATTTCAATTTGAAATATTTTATTGATGATATTACTTAAATGTGGTGCAATAATATCTCCTACTGATTTTAAAATTAAGCTATTAATACCATACGCATCCTGTGCATTACTGTTTGAAAGTGAATTTATTGCATTTTTTACTTCCACGTGGTCCGTGGCGTGTAAGAAGATAGATGAGAGGGACGGGGAGATGAGGACATTATTATTTATATTAACTGTGGGTAGTTCTTGTACTAGGTTTTCAGCTATTTCGGAAAAGTACTTGTTAAAATCTTCGCAATTTATATTGTTGCTTTCCGAAGTGTTTTTGTTAACGTTTAATTCCTGATTTACCATATTCCACATAGCTTTAGATTTATTTTTATTGCAAGAGACATAATTGTTGTTTGCGGCAATTTTGGCAGCTTTGATTTTCTTTTTGTAAATTGATCTGGTTTTATTAATTAAATTTTTTAGGCTACTTGGTTTAAATGATAGATTTAGGTTCTGCAAGAAAATTAATTTGTCTCTAAGTTCCCGTAATTCGTCAGAAAACCAATTTATCTTAAGAGCATTATTTGATCCTCTACTAGTTCTAAAGCATTGCTTAAAACAGTTCAAAAAAATCCTTAAGAAATTGTCAAATGCTAAATTTGTATCGGAAAAATAATCTACTAAATTAAAATTTTCTTTCCCCAATAACTCAACAAATTTTTGAAGACTCTGTGGAGTTATGTAAGTTTTAGAACAGACTAATTCATTTTTACGGCATTTCTTAGGATGTAAATTAGAATATTTAGTTGCAAGGTATACCCCGAAATGATCTGAAATAGCAGGATTTTCAACTAAAATATTATAATTTGATTTGTCAATGTTAGTTATAATATTATCAATGCATGTTCCATTTTTAAGGTAGGAATACCGAGTAATTTGTTTATGAGTAAAGGAAAAACCATAACTTTCAATTACATCGTTAAAATACTTGCAATTTATGTCGTCTGATAAGAGATCCACGTTAAAATCGCCACAAATAAATGTATCAATATTTTTTGAACAAATTGTAAAATCTCATTGAGTTTTTCAAGAAAAATATCAAAATTTCCTGCAGGAGATCTATATACTGCTATAATCAGAGTATTAAAATCCACTAACTTAACTACAGTAATCTCACAATGAAATTCAACAGACAAATTAGAAATTTTCACTAGGGGTGAGATGGTATATAAAGATTTGACAAAAATTGACACCCCTCCGTGAGTTAATTTTGTCCTACAATAAGAATTAGCCAGGCTGAAGCCCTGTAAAGTATAATAGTCTACTTCATCCTCGAATAGCCAATGTTCGTTGATACAAAATACATCAATATTATTATAGTCTGAGATAAAATGGTCTAACTCATATATTTTGTTACGTAAACATTGGGTATTGAGGTGATAAATACACAGATCATATTTTGCCCGGTTCTTTTGTCCATGATGGTCTATTTTTTCACTAGCGTTTTCGGGCGCAGGTGAAAAAAACGTTTTACACATATACCAGCCGGCCACATATCGGGCTGCATCCACAATTCAAGTTCATCAAAGTTGATACCGACCTTGAAAGAGGCATAGTTACCCTTCGATTTCAATCGTTCGCAGATCACGGGTGAGGATGTTTTGCTTGATAAGTAACTGGTTAACATTTCTTCGCTCGTCTCTGTCGCGGCGTTCCATATGTGAAGCCAGGCTTTCCGAGGGGCAGAATGAAGCTTATGCGAGTTGTTAGTGTTCCCTGCGCCAATTATTTGTTTGCTTATGGATACCTTTTGGGAAGATCCAATTGAACTTTTCTGCGCCTTGTTTGTAGGTGACTTGGAGCACGCAGCTGATAGTTTGTCAGCATATGTTGTCTTAGATGTCTTGTCCTGGCTGGTCTGGGTTGTCCCGTTGAAATTTGTTTTGGATTGAAATTAAGTTGCAATTATGTCAGACGTGCGATGTGTCGGTTTATCGTTATTTTCAATAATGGATGAATTTGTATTATTATTAATTTGTGGAACTTTGGTGTTTTTTGAAAGTGGTTTAGGAGATTTTTTTGTGTCAATTGGTGCCATCTGTTGATTGGATTTTACTAAATCCACTAAGCTAAGTATCTCACTAAGTATCCAGCTACTGCTGGATACTGGATGATTTGATTGGGTTTCCTCAACATTTTTATCTCACCTGACATAATTTCGACTATAGAGGTAAGTTCACTAATTTAGGCAAGTATTTTTCGCAGTACTGGCGAATTGTAGAACTTTTCATCTCCTTCAGTGATGTAAGCAGAAGACATTCCTCCATCAGTGTACAGAACTGCTACACAGTTGTTACAGACCCACTTAATGTTTTTGGAATAATTCGTGATGGAATTATATTCCCGTTTTCCAATTTTTACACAGGGTATGTGGTAGGTAAGACCACATATCCCGGAGCACTTTATGAAATTATTTTCACTCGTTATACAATTATTTTTGCAAATATTGCACACTGTGTTTAAATTTTTAACTGACTTAGCCGCCATTTAAAAAAAAAAAAAATTAAAATTTCTCCAATTTTTACAATTTCTCCATCGAAATATTATTTAACCAAAAGTTTGTTTTCCAAATTTACAATTTCTCCATCGAAATATTCTTTAACAAAAGGTTTGTTTTCCAAATTTACAATTTCTCCATCAAAATATTCTTTAACAAATTTTTTGTTCAAATCTCCCTTTACAATAATTTTAGAAGCCGAACGATATATCTCACTTAGATATTTACGCATATCTTCATATTCGACGAAACCTTCATCCCACAAAAGCCCATGATGTTTTTCGATCAAAAACAAAACATTTTTTTTAGATTTACAAGTTAAACTTGACCAGGGAAATGGTGGCTTCACAATAAAATGGGTTAATTTTTTCCCATCTCTACTCATCACCGCAACTTCTTTTGCTATAAATTGAGGTATTTCAAACCCCTGAATATCCACTATGAACTCTATGTTCAAACTAACATTCCATAATGTGTGTGCATAAATATATATAGTTTTTTAACAATCAAGCAGGTATTTAATAGAAATTCTGAAAACAGATTTAAAATAGAATAAAATACCCGACTAAGACTTTAATTAAAAACACATGTATACGCTTGGGATAAATGCATCTCCAAATAGAGTGTCATCACTTAAAAAGGTCAAGCGGGTCACCTCAAGCAGATAACGCTCGGCGGCTGACGACTGGCTTCTTATCAACGCTTATTTGGTTAGTTAGTTAGTTAAAATTTTTGGCGCACAGCAACAAAAGCTATTTGCGCCTATCAACGCTTATTTTCAACGTTCTGTAATCTGTCGACATAGTCTCGTGGACAAAGACCAAGGGACGGAAACAGAACCCGGGTTCGATTCCCGCCGCATCCTCTCGACATTTTTTCCCCAGAAAATAATCTCACCCTGCAGGGTGAGGCACCCCGACAGTACAGTCAAAGACGAAAACCAAATTTTAGGACTTTTTTTCCTGTTTTGCGCCTAAAATTTAGGCTACCCCGCAACACATCGGTCTAGGCCCCGGGAAGGGCTTCAGGTGTATGGGGCGGGGATTCGGAGGGGGAGGGGGTTCTTCAACTGCGACCTCGCCTTCCGGGCATTTCTTCAGCGTGACCTTGAAAGAAGTACAAAGGTCCACGGGTAGACCCTCGTACTCGTGGGCGCTTCCGATGACCGTGGTCATCGAGTGTGAATTTGTGCATATTTCAGAGTTTCGTAGAAACTGAGCCCGGATGCCTCCTGTTACCCTACTTACGCATATTATCCAAAAATGGTTGAGAATTTGTTAGCTCTAAATGGGCCAACAATGCTGCCTTTAAAATTGTGCCGGACGTTTACCTAACACCTTGTATATTTCTTTACAATGTGCGTTAAGTATCATTATTATTATATTATCTATGTTTACATGTAACAATAATAGTAAACACAATAATAATAACTCATTATGTTTAAATTTTTCACTCCAAAAAAATGTCTATAGTGGGTCTAAATCTAATATGGCGATATATAATGTTATATGCGGCACGCGGAGTTAAGATGCCTTTCCAAAGTGGCTCGCAAGATCATTTGGGTTGGCCACCCCTGGTTTAAATCATTTAGTTCATCAAGAATTGATCTTCAGTTAAATTCGCAATATAAATTAGAAATTGAGAAACATAACGAAAAGGTTAAAAAGAAAAAATCAAAACATTTTAAAAAGATTCATTGTTACCACACTATTATTGTCTACTCAAGAAATTTCGTTCAGAGGCCACAATGGAAATTCAGTTTCCTTAAATAGAGGCAATTATGTTAAATATCTATATGCTTTATCTGAATTTGACGAAAAATTTAAAACACATTTGTTCGGCTACAGTTTTTTCCAGGTTATTAAGCGATATCCAAAATGGTCTGATACAAAGTATTGAAAATATTTTAATTAAAGAAATAAAAAAAAAAAGAAGAAATTAATGAAACAACATTTGTTTCGGTATCAGCTGATGAAACCTCGGAACTGAGTCATTGTGGCTAGCTTTCTATGATTTGCAGATATGTTTTTGGTAGAAATTGTAATGAGAGATTTTTAGGGTTTTTTGACGTTAGTTCAGACTGGATTGGAGCTGTGATTTCTAATATAATTATAAATACTTTGGAACAATTTATTTGTACAAACAAATTAGTCGCTCAAACTTACGATGGAGCAGCGGTAATGTCGGGTCAGTTAAATGGAGTCCAAAAGAAAATTAAAGAAAACAATCCAGAAGCCCTCTTTATACATTGTTATAGCCATAGACTAAATTTAGTATTGTCTCAGTCGGTATCATTTATTAAAGAATGTAAAGTATTTTTCGCTACACTAAATGGAATGGCATCTTTTTTAATACGACCTCAAAAAGGACAAGTTTATTAAACGAAATAGTAAAAAAAAACGTTTGCGCACTGTTGCTCCCACTAGATGGAATTTCTCTTCCAGACTTGTTTCTAAAATCGTTTCTACAAACTTGTTTCTACAATAGACAACTCTCACAACTGGGATCATATTACAATTAGGGAATCAGTAGGATACTTCAACGCACTACAAGATTTTGAATTTATATTTTTATTGAAACTGTTTTCTGCAATATATCCGCATTCCGATATTGTGTTCGACATGTTACAAAAAAAAAAAAAAAAAAACAAATGGATATTTCTTTTAGTGCAAAAAGAATTTTAGACATGGAAAATACTTTCAACAGGATTAGCACTACTTTTTTAGCGGAATTATGAAAATTTAGCACAGAAAAAAGAACAAATAAAAGCAATAAACGACGAATTCCATTTGATGAAAAAAAAAATTACCATCGGAAATTATTTTAACAAATTATGGATTGTTTGATTGTTCAAATAAAATCAAGATTTCAAGACATCACAGATATTTCATTTATCCATTTGATAGATTATTTAAAATTTCGAAACTTTAAAAACTCATTTCCATAAGAAAAATTTGTGTCTGCACAAATCATACGGTACTAAATTTGACTTTGTACGTTTAAAAACTGAATTAAACTTACTATATTCGTCTGAATCTTTACATTAGCATGCCAAATCAATTTTTGATTTGCACAATTATTTGCTAGAAAGTGAAATTCATTTTGGTGTGCCTGAATTATTTAAACTAATTAAACTAATAATGACTATACCTAGCACTTCAGCTTCAGTAGAGAGAAGTTTTTCAACATTAAAGCGGATAAAATCTCACGTGAGAAATACAACAGGGCAACAGAGATTATCTAATTTAGGAGTAATTTCAATAGAGAAACAGTTAGTTCGAAATTTACAAAAGCGAGACTGCTTTTACGATAGTATTATAGGTGATTGTTGCAAAAACACTAGAAGAACGGACTTTATTTATAAGTAAATATAGGTATTAACGTTATATTATTATTACCTGCTATTGTTGTTCTTTATAAGTAAGTAACTAAGTAAGTAAATTGAGTATGAAAGGAGTATGAGTACCGCTGCTATAAGCATTTGACAGTCGTCATAAGCATCCAAAGTTTTATCGTTTAAAATACTTTTTGCATACTGATTAATCGAAACTGAGTTTTTAACAGTATACTGGTCCGCAGTGCAACTCTATTTCAAAATAACAAGTGTGGAAACACACCTAACCAGTAAAATTCACTCAAGAAAGCCAAAAGTCAGGTTAAGTGACCCAACTTAACAACACTCGCGCCGGCCGTTATACCTCTGTGCGCATGCGTATTATAACAAACCCGCCAGCAGTATTCAACAAGTATTTTCACAATCCGGGTACATTCTAAAACTTGATAAATAATTAATAATGTTAATCAAAATGAATGAGTTGTCGATGCAAAAATGCTTATGTCAATGAAACGAGATACAACCCAGACAAGAACTGACATAAAAGAGATCAAAGAGCAATTATCAGATCTCGCTGGTAAAACATATGGGAACTCTGAGGATATAAGACACCTACAAACAGACCAAGAAGAACTATGGGGAGTAATAAAACAACAGAGAAATAGAAATGAAGAATTTGAAAGGTTAAAAAAAAGAACATCATTATAATTAATGGGATCACAGAGGAAAACGAAAAGTCTAGAGTAGAACTAATAGAAAAAACCACCGAACTGTTCAATGGAGAAATTCCATAAGTCACATTTTATATGTCATTTATTTCAGTTATTGTTATTGAGTAGCATTTCAACAAATTTTAGGCTAAGCTACGATATGAAATATGTAAAATTTAGTTTTCCATGGCTTCCCTTTATCTGATTTTTTTTTTTTTTTTTAATTCTCATACGGTATAATATATTTTCACAACTGTTTATAATTTTTTTTTTGGTATGGTTGTTTTTAATTATTTTTTGTTTTACTTTTAGAATGATAATTCTACATGCAGGAGGATTTGATGGATTTGTGGGAGAAGCCAAATTGTTTTTTAAATCCTCGACAAATATTGGTGATTACAATGGACAAATGACCTCTACAAATTTTAAAAATTGGCATGAAAATGATTATTAAAAAATTTAGAAAAACCTTCTCTTATTGTTATGGATAATGCTTCATATCACACAACAAACAATTATAACTTTGCCACAAGTAATTGAAAAAAGGGTGATATCGCAAATTGGTTAAGAGAAAATGTATAAATTTTTCACCTTCCGAGTGAAAAATAGATTTATTAAAGAAGATCAATTATTACAAAAGACAAAAAGAAGCTCATAATGAAATAAAGTAAGTTAGGTTAGGTTAGGTTAACGGTCGAAAGGCTCAGCAGCGAAGGCGTAACTCTTATTCGTAGAATGGCGAAGCTGAATCTTTTGACCATTAAGAGTTATTTTTTTTTGAAGTTTATAATTTAATTTAAGGAATATTTTATTATATTTTATTAATTTCTTTTTTTTTACTTTTTTTAAGGTACTTGGCAGACAAAATATTAACGGAACATGGCCATCATTTACTCCGATTGCCATCATACCACTGCATTTTCAGTCCCATAGAAAATGTTATGGGAAAGAACAATGCTTGGAATTTTGGGATGAAGCATTGTCACATGTAACTGTAATTCAAATGTAGTCAAATGTAATTCTTCGTTCAGAACCTCCAAATTATAAATTAGAATTAACGTAAAATTAGTACTTAACATAAGACATCTAGTATTTTAGCGACAAACTTTTATCGATTTCTACTTTACCGATCGGTCTGTTAATATTTGTAATAAGGTTTAGTGTGTATAGAAGCATTTTAGAAGTCTGTGTTATAGGTCTGCGTCATTATTGTGTTATTTGTTAGAAGTGAAAATTCAAAATGGAGGAGAAGTTTGTAGCTTTAGTGATTGAGAATAAATTATTGTACGATAAAACTAATAAAGATTTTAAAAATAAAATAAAAAAAGCAGCACAGTGGGATGAAATAGGAAAGTGCTTCAATATAAGTGGTAAGTTTACTGCCTTTTTAGCTTGCATATAGCCAATTAATTTACATATATCAATTATAGGTGAACATGCTGAAAAATATTTTAAGCAGTTGAGGGAAAAATATGTTCGGATCAAAAAAGAGAAAGAAACATCAACTAGAAGCGGAGCTTCAGGAAAGCAAAAGCCTGAATGGCACCTGATGGAGACGATGAAGTTCATGGATGAGATTGTAAAACCAAGAAAGTAAAGTAAATGTACATATAAACAATATGCTATTCTAACAATTCTGTTTCATTTTATAGAACTACCGGAACTATTAATTTGGGTGCCAGTGCATCGGCAGTCAACATTGAAATTATAGAAAATGTTGAATATTCTGGAACTGGCGAATATCTGGAACTGGCGAATTAGGATGATACATCCACTTCTGGCCCGCTAATGAGCCCTACATCTTTGCTGCTAAGTCCAACCTTTGAATCGCTGCTGAGCCCTACGTCTGATCCGCTGCGTAGCCCCACATTCAGCGAAGTGGAAAGGCAGCCAGAGAGCAGACCTTATGTTAGTTCAGAGCGTGAACAGTCTACGTCGCAAACATTTGCGAAAAAATTTAAAAAAAAAAAATGTTGAGGATGGTGTTTCGACATCCTTTGCAGCAATTGCACAACATATTGCTGCTAAACCGGAAAGGAATGCAAAAGAAATATACGTGAAGAGCTTCTGCAACCAAATAGAGCAGGAGATGCTGCAGATGCCGGAAGAGAATATGGAAGAGTTTAAAGATGGGATTATGGAACTCCTAATTAAAACGAGGAGGGAGATTAGGAATAAAAAAAATTAATTAGGTTAGAATAATTTTTCCGTTCTTTTTTTTACTTAACTTTTACTTTTTTCTGTTTTAGTTTTAATACTTAGTTTGTTACAACTGGACATTAGTTATTAGGATTTTAGAAATAAAAA
Source organism: Liopterus haemorrhoidalis (assembly GCA_963971575.1). Classification (NCBI taxonomy): domain Eukaryota; kingdom Metazoa; phylum Arthropoda; class Insecta; order Coleoptera; family Dytiscidae; genus Liopterus; species Liopterus haemorrhoidalis. The sequence goes on along the minus strand of OZ020622.1, from coordinate 29,244,851 downwards.
ATAATTTAATTTTAGATTTATTTAAAATATTAAAAATGTATTTAGTTTAAAATATACATATATTATAAAAAACAAAATTATATGATATTGTTTTGCCACGGTACACTTCCAGTGGTATTCAGATATTCCTTTATATATTCCCTGTATGCGGTGTTACGTTCAAATATCGCGCCGCACACTGAGTACCTTCACAATTAACAATTCAAAATTATTAAGAACCAAGTGTGCCGTGCTAAAACAATAAAATACTGTCTGATAAATAAAACAAAGGTTGGATACAGAGGCTAATTAGGATATATTGCTAATTAAAGTTAATTTTGGTGCAATTACGGCCACGGGACTAATAACCCGGATAATTCTTTATTCAGCCAACCATTAGATGTAAGTTATTCTATATTTACACGTCTTGCGACGGATTTTTGGGTTTTATAGACGTTACAGTCACGTTACCAGCATACGTGGTAAGAGAATGTTTCAAGCTATTTTTGCTTTAATATAAAACGGGTACAGGAAATAATATATTTTATTTCAGCCTTTTTAGCTGGGGTATACAATTTAGTTAAGATTTTGGTTATAATCTGGTCTGGGCAGACGCCGTCGAACATCTTGTGGACACACACACGGCATGGTTTCTTGCTAGTGCTCGGAACATCGGAGACAGCGAGTTTGGAACCTGGAAACTTGGAAACAGTAGTTCCGCGCGCAGGTGCCATTCGTGCCCGTTTGTTGTTCGCCGCATTCCACCACCAGACTTTTCCAACGACATTTTAAGATCAGTATAGTAAGGAGCTTCAGAAGGGTAACATAGCCTTATTTATTAATTTGTATATAATATCTTAGGATAAGCATACTCAGTAGTGGTGCGTCCGACAACTATGTATGTCTCAGGACTGTAGTTGAGAATTGCAACCCGGTGCTTGTAGACTCACGTACGTCCCACCTTGTCAAGGTGTTGTGAACATACTGGGACATACCTATCTTTTCGGACAGCATCACTATCTATATTTAGATCTGTATTTAGTGACTTGACCAAGATACACTATAGGTGTATGCAAAATTGATAATAAGGTTATTGAGGCTCTAATTAGCCTTTCTGAAGATTTAATCACCTATTCCTTGCTGTCGTTGAGAAGGTGTCGAGCGACACATACGACTGTTTATTACGTACGGCAGTGCTATACTGCAGTAAATTAGTAAATTGTTATTCTCCTCAAAATTTATCGTTTTCTTTTTGTTATTATTCTTAATTTGCAAAATTATTTAAACCTTTATTCTTTAATTTAATTTACTGAGAATTACTTATATATATTTCGAATTTAATTATATCGTCAATGTAAAATCTATAAATATTTATTTATTTACGGGTTGAATCCCACCCGATTTGGCAATAAAAGGATTTTATATATTTTGAATTAAATTTAATTATTTTATTTTCATATTGGGTACGAAAAATACTACTGTCGGCGGTGTTCTGAATCACACTAGGGGCCTTGGCGTAATGTTTGATTCAGTGGCGCCCATTTTTCTTTAGAACTTGTATTTTAAAACACGTAAGTGTAGTCAACTAATCTCGACCCACTCTCGTCTTCACTGAGCAGCCGATCGCCTAAGCTAGACAGAGTATACATTATCCGTCACATCCCGTAGATTCCCGCGGAGCGTGGCAGCGGAAGCATTTGCAGTAGCATTTCTGGAACCTATTCGACGTTTTAATTGACTTACGGGTACTAGTGATGGATTTGGCGGAATGTCATTACGCCATTGTCCTGGTATCGAAACACCATTTACTTCTGTATCACAATAATTTCTTGATACGTATTGTCTGTTTGTTGATAATATTGTTTGTCCTTCTTTCTTTATATAATTGTGTAGGCAGACAGCAGCCTTAACTACTTTGTCCACATTATCAGGGTCTTTAAAAATGACAGAATGAAATATTCTAAACCGAGCAACCATAATACCGAAAGCATTCTCTATGCACCTCCTAGCTCTGGAAAGTCGATAGTTAAATATTCTTTTTTCGTGTGCTAACCATGTTCCGCCATAGGGTCGCATTAAATTCAACTGAAGGGAACGCTGCATCACCGACAAAAAAATATGATGTTGGTGTTGTTGTCCCAGGAAAACTTTTGTTTGGGGGAACATTTAATAGTTAGTTAATTAGTTAGTTAAAATTTTTGGCGCACAGCAACAAAGGCTATTTGCGCCTAACGCAGCCCATTTAAATGACTAGACTATATATTAAAAACAATATATCAGACAATAAATAAATAGATAAAATCATTAAAACTACGCATACTCAATAAAAGAAATCTTGCACTGACAAACACAAATAAATAATATAAAAAGTCTGTTCGAAAATTTGAACAGACTCAGGGTGATGGTAAAAGGCTGTAAAGGGGCCAATTACCATCGAATATCACAGTCCATAACTAGAAACACATTAAAATAAGGTGCAAGACTTCACACATAAAACAATAAGTTCGATTCTCTCAGGAAGACTATCAGCCTGTCCATGAGTACCCTGTCGTCACCTAAAGCAACTGACAGGTCATAGCACAGGCCTAACCTCTCCCTGACATCCTCGAACTGTACACACTCAGTTAAAAAGTGTAACACAGACAAATCTGTGTTACACGACTCACAGATAGGGGACTCTTCACCTCGAAGGAGGTGCCCATGGGTCCACCAACAGTGACCTATACGGAGGCGTGTGATGGCGGTCTCCTCCCTGCGGTTAATCCTGCAGGAAGAACCCCATGGTTTAACGTCTCCCTTAATCTGTCGTAACTTAACGTTCTGTGTGCGGCTCCATTCATGTTGCCACATGTCTAAAACCAGATGTTTCAGATGACTCCTTGCGTCATCTGGAAAAACGAAACTCACATCAATCATAGGTCTGTGAGAGGCAGCTTTTGCAGCTGCATCTGCCGCTTCGTTGCCTTTAATACCAACATGTCTCGGTATCCAAAACAGCTCTACCCTCACATTCTGAGCATTCAGATTGTAGAGTAGCAACCGGATCTTTAGTACAAGAGGATGCACTGGATCTGGATCTTGGATACTGTTCAGAGCGCTCAGCGAGTCAGTGAAGATAACACTTGACCAACTTTGCTCTGACGAAACAAAACACAGGGCCTTGAAAATAGCGTACAGCTCAGCAGTGTACACACTCGTTATGGAGTGCACACGGTACTGAAACTGTTGGCGTGGATTCAATACAACGAACGCACACCCAACCTTGGTTCCGGATTTTGATCCGTCAGTAAAAATGACAGTATCCTCGAACCTAGGGACCAGTGTTCTTTGTAAATCATGTTGGTATTCGATAGGCAACGTAGTATCTTTATCAAACCTAGTTAATGTGAGGTTCACAAGTGGACGCGGTAGTGTCCATGGTGGAACAGCACACAAATGAAACTTGCCATTTCAGGCATATTAAAATCAATATTGCCCAAAATGTCGAAAGTCCTCAGACCAAAAGGCCTATTGGCTCTTGGTTTTCTGACATAAATCTCTGTATGCCTATTTTGTAGAATAGGGTCATACGCGGGATGATCTGGCTTGGCACTGAGTGCAGCCATATACCGCAAGGATAGAATTTTACAACGATTGTACAGTGACGGTTCGCCTGCTTCACACAGAGGGCTTGGTATTGGGCTGGTGCGAAATGCACCAGTGGCCAATCTAACCCCAGTGTGATGTACAGTGTCAAGAATTCGTATCTCTTGGTGTTTAGCTGACCCATAAGCTAGACATCCATAGTCCAGCTTAGAGCGCACTAAAGAACGATATAAACGCAACATGACAGTGCGGTCTGCACCCCATGTCTTGTGACTGAGGACCCGCAACAAATTGAGCGACTTTTGGCATTTTTTCTTGACGGACAAAAAATGTGCCCGCCAAGTTAGACGACTGTCAAAAACGAGACCCAGAAATCTGGCAGTATCGGTAAATGGTAACTGTGCTCCATTTAGCGTGAGTGTAGGGTTGGGATGGACACCCCTTTTCCTACTAAAATGGACACACACAGTTTTGCTGGTCGAGAATTTGAAGCCATTTTTGGTTGCCCATGTATCGAGACGATTGATGGTCAGCTGGAGCTGACGTTCGATTGTACTAGTCTTTTGTCCGGCGACAAAGATATCAATGTCGTCGACAAAAATCGAACTCTGTACAGGCAATCGAATACATGAAGCTGCACCGTTAATGGCAATCAAAAATAGCGTAACGCTCAGTATGGAGCCCTGTGGGACCCCATTGTCCAGTGCGAACATTTGTGACAGGGTATTTCCGATCCGCACCCTGATGCGCCGGTTCGACATGAAGTCTTTTATAAAGAACATCAAGCGTCCCCGGAGACCCCAGGAATGCAGAGTACGGCTTTCTCAATATCGAAAAACACAGCTACCAGGTGTTTGTTTTCAACGAAAGCGTTCCTGATAGCTGTCTCTAGTCTGACCAGATGATCTGCTGTTGAGCGGTGACGGCGAAAGCCGCACTGTGTGTTGGCCAGCAAGTCGTTTGATTTTAAAAATCAAATCAGACGCTTACTGATCATTAGCTCCATGAGCTTGCAGAAACAACTGGTCAGTGATATTGGTCTATAGCTAGAGGGCAAGTGTTTATCTTTCCCGACTTTGGGGATAGGAATTATATGAGATTCCTTCCACTTGGTCGGGCACTTGCCCTCAGTCCATATCCTATTATAGACATTCAATAGCCTAGACTTAGATGATTCTGGAAGATTTCGGATCATACGATAATGTATCGCATCTGGACCAGGAGAGCTATCCTTACACTTTGACATCGCGCTATCAAGCTCTTCACGAGAGAAAAGCAGGTTGTATACCTCGTCATTCCTAGAAAAGAAATTTAGAGGTATAGATTCGAGGCCTGCTTTACGAGTTAGAAACTCGGGTGGATAATGTTCAGAGCTAGAATTGAACGCAAAATTAGATGCCAAAGTGTTAGCAATTTCGACCGCTGAGGTAACTACGTTACCATTTACCGATAGACCAGCTATGGCTGTAGCTGTATTTAGACCGGAGATTTTCCGGACCTTCTCCCAAACTTTGGCCACTGGAGTGGCAACTGTAACGGTGCATACGTATTTGCGCCATGATTCGCGCTTGCTTTCTTTCACAATCCTCTTAGCACGAGCTTTCGCTCGTTGGAAGGCTATCATGTTTGCCTCTGTTGGACAACGACGGAATGTATTGAAGGGGTGTCTCCTTTCACGTAGCGCCAAGTCGCATTCCTCGTTCCACCAGGGAACGGGAACTCGACGGGGCTGAGTGGATGACAGCGGTATGTTGCTTTCAGCCGCGCTCGTGATGGAATCCGTGAAATGATTAACCTCTTCGTCTACGCTCAAGTTCGGAATATCCTCGTGAAAGAATGATTCTGCGAACTTGGTCCAATCTGCTTTCCGAAGAACCCACTGTGGCCAGCGGGATTCGGTAACAGTATTGAACAGAGGCCTTAAGAAGATTGGAAAGTGATCACTACCGCACAGGCCGTGATGCACGTCCCATTTGAACAACGGAGCGATGGCTCCTGAAACGACGCTAAGATCTATGGCACTGAATGTACCCGTTGCTGCACAGAAGTGCGTGGGTCTGCCGTCGTTCAAAAAGCTCAAACTCAAATCGTTCAACATATTCTCCAGGTGACGTCCCCGTCGATCGTTCCGCACCGATCCCCAACATACATTGTAGGCGTTAAAATCGCCTAGTAGTATAAAGGGTGGTGGGAGTTGATCGATGATGTTCACGACATCTCAGATGTCAGTTCGAATACCAGGGGGAAGGTAGATAGAACAAATCGTCACCTGGAGGGCAAGTGCAACACGAACTGCTACGACCTGCAACTCCGTGTCAATGTCTACAGGATCGTGGTACAATGTGTCTCTAACGAGAATTGCCACGCCGTCACATGCTCTTAACCCAGTGAGGAAATCCGTGCAAAACACGGAGTATCCCCGAGGAGAGAATGTGTCGGTTTCCTTGAAATTTGTTTCCTGTAGACAAACACACGAAGGCGCAAAATCCGACAGTAAAAGTTGCAGATCTTTGTAGCGGTGATATACACCGTTACAGTTCCACTGTAGTAGTGGGCCGTTCATTTCTGTTTAGGGGAATTGCCCTGCAACCTAATGATTTTTGGTTTACCCTTAGGTTGCGGGTCCACAGCCATTTTCTCGGCTACACTTTCATTTGGAAGTCCAGGTGTTTTGATGGACACACTGGACTCCTTTTTTGATTGTTTGGCTCTCACCGGTATCCAGTGAGAACCAACGGATCCCTTATCAGTTTCCTTTTCAGGAGTAACCGATGAGGGTTTAGTAGAAGCGACCATTCTCTGGTCGCTTCTCGTTTGTGGAGAAGACTGTGGTGTCTTCTCCTTAGGTGGTTGGAAGAACTGGGGTTGAGTGCGTTCTCCTTTAGGGGAGGGGGATTTATTCAGACCCGATCCCCAAGGTTGTGGGGTCTGAATTTTGGTCTCTGGGACCAATACCACCGCTTCTCTAGCAGTATTTGTACAAACTGTCACTGCTGCTGCAGTTGTCGGGCGAGGCACTAACTCTGTCTGAGTTTGGACACTTGCAGTTCGCTTTACGGCCACTTGTGCGAAAGATTTCGCAAAAGTAACCGGCGCACTCTCTTTGTATTTCCTTTTGGCGTCGAAATACGGTATCTTGTCCTGCGTTTTTATTACCTGTATTGCCTTCTCCTCTAAGTACGTTGGGCAATGGCGTGAAATAGATGCATGAGCACCTTTACAATTCACGCAGTGTGCCGCGTTTGGACAGGTATCAACATCATGTTGGTCCTGTACGCAGTTGGCACAGATGGACTGTTTGCCACAACGAACTGAGGTGTGACCGTAACGCTGGCACTTGTAGCATCGCATCGGATTGGGGTAGTAGGGGCGAACGTTACAAACGCTGTACCCCACCCTTACCGATGTTGGACACCTTGTGCCAGCGAAGGACACCACCATAGAGATCGAAGGCTTGCCGTTCCGGGGGTTGAGCTTCCTGCATTCGACGACACCTTGCGATGTCATTTCCTGCACAAACTCTTCCTCTGTAACATAAGCAAGGTCGCGATCCGTTACGACGTCTTTCGAGGTATTCAGGGCCTAATGCGGCTGAACTGAAATTCCAAACTCACCAAACTTGACACACTTCGACAAGCAGTGTACCGTCCGACAACTTTCGCACCGATTTTATTCCAGTAGAGCACATATTTATCAATGTTCGGGCAACAAAGAAGGGGGGCATCTCTTTGAAAGACTTACCCTCTTCTTGAACCTTTACGACGAGAAATCGTGGTACTGGCGCACAAAACTCAACATCTCTTTTACCTTCTACCTTCTTGGCAGCTGGCCTACCACATCCCTCGTCGGATGACTGAGCATCACGACGAGGTCTCTTGTTTGATTTTTTACGGAGTTTACTCTCACTATTGGCGGAATTTAAAGAATTTTTATCCCTCCGGGTAGACGCCATACCCGTATATTAAGATTCATCACCCTGCCATGCCCACCCACCAGGGAGTCCCACACCGGGGACGTTGGCCGCAAACCGGCTCATTGCGCCAGACATGTCAGGATGAGATAGCATCGGAGGAAGTAGTCACGGGCTACTCGACCCGCTCGAGAACCAGTAGTCGCCAACTCTGGAACCTTGCGAGCTGCAGCCGCTCCCACAGACCCCCGAATACTTGTCTAGTGGCACGGCATTGCCCCGGCATCCACGATACAGTAGTGGAGCCACTCTATTCATGAACCGTGACACCAGCCGATTGACTGAGCTGACCAGACTCAGCCTCCCGTTTTACCGAATCCGAGGCCAAAGAAGGCGTGTTGGGATCGTACTGTCCGCGGGCAGCAGTCTCCCTCAACCGACCAGGATCCTCTTCTCCGGCGTTACGGGTCTCCACGCACGGCAAACACGTGGGTAGGAATTTAAGTGGGAGATAAAAGAGACAACAGATAAGCCTATTCCTACAATCGGCTTCTCTGAACTGTCTCCTCCCAAGTGATATGTGATTCAGGGTACGTGGGATCATCAGGCCCAAAAGCTCTATATGGTCAGGTGATGCGACCGTTATGAACTTCCCTTGCGTGATTGAGGGTACGCGGGATCATCAGGCCCGAAAGCTCGACAAATGGCCAGGTGTTATGTCCATTATGAACTTCCCCTGCAGGGAACGAAACTATTGTGCCGACAGAAATTTTTCTGGACGACATTATATGTGAAACACACAGCACTTCTGATTCCATATTCGACCCCTTAAGGACATCAAGTCCAATAAACATACCGAGCCCTTCAAGACCGGATACGTTAATGTCAACAACATCGAGGGCTGTTAGCTATTCTAGCAGCCCTACTTCTGGGTTTTTCAGCGGCAGGACCTTCAACACCTGATTTGTCCACATCTACACCTAGTTCATCTAGGTCTAGTGTTGGCACTTCAGGACGACAGGGGCCTGTCGTTGATTTACCAGGACCTTCTATGCCCAAAAAGTTGAGGCAAAAAAAAAGATTTAAATGCCTCTTTAATTTGCATTGAGCAAAGAAAAATTGAATTGTTGGAAGCGAGGACAAGGAGGAAGAGCGAGCTAGATGAGGACGATTTATTTTTTAAAAGTCTTCTTCCGCATGTAAGAAAAATTACCGATAGGAAAAAAATGTTATTTAGAATTATCAACCAACTGCTGCTGGTTGATGAATTTCTTTACATGCTAATTCACCAACCAACTGAGAAAATAGTTGATTATTAGTATATTATGTAAGCTATAAGTTAGTATATTATGTAAGTTATAAGTTAGTATATTATGTAAGTTATAAGTTAGTATATTATGTAAGTTATAAGTTAGTATATAATTAGTTAATGTTGACATTATGTATAATTTTGTTTTTTTTTTCATTACAATAAAAACATGAAAAAAAATATTTGTTAATATCTTTAAAACTTACCTTAATGTTATTACAAGTCTTTCCTCGGGTAATATAGGTTGCCTAGTACAATTGGTCAACTACTTCTCCAATTTATTACCTATTTTATTCAAAATATAATCGAATGTAGTTTTGCTCATACGAGTATATTTAAAAAATCTTTCACCATCTTCTTTTAATTGAGGAAAAAGGTGGTGGTATGCCCCATATTTACGTCTCTCTTGGTTTATTGCATGTATGCCTTTTCTTTTTGGTTCCATTTTTAAATATAGGGATTCTGTTAGAAACAACTCATCCAAAGATGAATCAGAACTCGACATTTTCACTTATTTCAACATATACGTGAGCCAATATACGAAAGAGTAGATATACTAGCGTTATTTTCAAAACTAGCGTTCACTCTATGCTAGGCCAATATAATTAAAAAATGTACGTTAAATAGAAAAAATAAATAAAAACTTCAATTTATAGGTTACGTCATCTGTCAGTCTCACTTGCAATATCAGCGTTTAGTGTGTGCGCAACCAGGAACCCAGTACGCTTGTTTTCGGTACCGATTGTCAGCGCTGTTTTACCGGCTTTCTGTATGTTCTCGGCCTTACAGTACCCCAGAGCTGATTAATTTGTTGACTGCGAAAGGTTTGACGGTTAAAATATTAGGAAACCACTTATCATTACTTTACTAAATTATATGGATCAAGGAATTATCATCCCACACCCAATTATGGACATCGCCAATGTAGAAAATGAGATCACTGCCCTACACGAACGGATAAAGGAACTAGAAGAAGATCTGCACGGCAAAACGGTCAATCCTCAAAGAAAACTTTAACTGTTTTGAAACTCTAGCATCCGACGAGGAAGAGGCTCTCTTTAAGAAAATTGAGGAACAGTCCAAGTTTATTGATGAATTATAAGCCAAATTCCAGAACATCAACAAACTGTGAAAATTGCTCTGCCAATAAACGAAAAATCTCGGAACTGAATAGTAGCCTACAGACCAGCACTGCTGAGAAAATCAGCCAGCTTTCCAAGATGAATAGACTGAAGGCAATAATCAAGACCAGTAACGGAGCACCATCTTCACAGCTCCAAGCTGAATCACCGCCCACAGTAAAATCTCCATCATCGACCCCCCCCTACAAAATGCAAAGTCTTGGTAGTTGCGGATAGCCAGGGCGGACACTGCGGCTCTATTCTGTACGATCTGCTAGACAGAAGCATTTTTGATCCACTTTACCAAACTCTGCTCTCAAAAAAAGGTTTAAGCTAACAGTTTAACTTAAGCGGTGCAGTAGTGGTGGCTTAAACCTTAAGCTTGGAATTATAACCCAAAATAATATCAATTTGAATTATCGAAAATAAGATAAAAGAATGGATTTAATAGAAAATTATAATTTTTATCTTGACAATTATGAGATTAGTGACGATGAAAAAGTTCAAATTTATAGAAGACAACCACCCCGCATACCACCTAGGCCGGACAATATTAATATATGATTGTCCAAAGCATCTGTTCAACGAATATTTGATTTAATTTATGATGATATCAAAACAAAAACAAACTGGTAAGTATCTAAGATTTTGGGCATTAATATTGATGTATTTGATTTAAAAACCAAACAAATTATGTCTAATATTTATTAACTTATTTGTCAGAAACGATGCATTACATCCAATGAATACATTATTATTAACACTTCGGTATTTAGCCACAGGAAATTTCTCGATAACAGCTGGAGATTTTGCTGGTATTCACAAAACAACAGCAGGGAAATTGGTTTGGATAGTATTGCAAGCCATTGCTCGTCAAAGAAGAGTATTTATAAAATTCCCAAGGACAGTAAATGAAATACGTCAAACAAAAACGCAATTTTTCAGTAAAGCACGATTCCCTAATGTAATAGGTGCTTTAGATTGCTCACATGTGAAAATAGAGTCTGTCGGTAAGACATTTTTATTTGTTTATTTTATAACAGATCTATGGGCAGCACTAGCTTATGTTGTAAATCACTAGTCAACCATGCTATTTCATAGTTAAAAATTGCTTTATATGATGAAATCATGGTTGGGTAGGTACAGTTGCGGCGAACTAATTAAGAACGGCAGGTAAAATTACAGACAATGTTCTCTAGTTTAAACTATAGTCGATAAATCGCCAAATATGTACTAATTTTTATATGCCTATTACTATACCCCAAAGTAAATATTGCATCATCCAAAAATCTTCGGTCTTAAAATTTGTTTAGTTCATTTCAAGCGTACATATGCATGTTTCAATTGGCGATATAATTAGGAACGACATTGCAAAACATTATTTTGTGAAGTCTGAGCTGTGTCAACAAATAAAACACTGGTAAGAATTATTAATACAAGAGTTATAGTGGTAAAATCAATTTCGTTTTTTTGTGTTGTAGGTTAAGTTTTTTTTTTATTATGGGTAGAAAAAAAAGTTGCGCACCAGGCATGAGGGATGCCATAGTAAAACTGCATTTAAATGAAAATATGTCTTATGGAGTAATTGCAAATAAATTAAAATGTTCTAAAACTATGGTTTATAACGCGATGCAACATTTTAATAAACATCACACCACAGAAAATGTAGCTAGACGTCGACGACCGCGAAAAACTTCAGAAGCGGTGGATCGACGAATAGTTCGATTGGCAAAAACTAATCCCTTTCGTAGCTCCAAAGAAATCCAAAAGGAGATATTTGCTGAAGAACCTAATGCACTATCAGCTCAATCTATCAGAGAAAGATTGAATGAGAACCAACTATTTGGAAGAGCTGTAAGAAAGAAGCCACTACTTTCATCAAAAAACAGGAAGGACAGGCTAGCTTTTGCCAAGGAACATAAAGATTGGACTATTTCCCAATGGAAGCATATCCTTTGGAGCGATGAAACGAAGGTTAATCGATTGGAGTCAGATAGAAAAAAATATGTACGGCGCCCTAAAAATGAAGCATTTAACCCCAAATATACAAGGGTAACTTTAAAGCATGGCGGGGGTAATATCATGCTTTGGGGTTGTATGTCCTATAAAGGGACCGGGCCGTTATATCGCATAGAAGGAACTATGGATTCCATAAAATATATCGACATATTAGATAAGGTAATGTTACCGTATGCTGAGGATAAATTGCCCGTAGTTTGGAAATTCATGCACGACAACGATTTTAAGCATACGGCACGTGCAACGAAAATTTGGTTTGAAAAAAATTATGTGGACGTGATAAAGTGGCCATCGTGGCAAATCTCTGGCATAGACTCAAGAAGGAGATAGCGAAGCATAAAATTCATAATTTAAATGAGTTGCACCAAATTGCATAAAATGCGTGGAGAAATATAACGATAAAGGAATGCCAGACTCTGATTGAGTCTATGCCAAAGAGATGCAGAGCTGCCGTCGCCAGTAATGGGTTTCCAACAAAATATTAAGAAAAAACCGTTAAGAAATGGAAATACAAATAGAAATAGAAACTGTTCTTAATTAGTTCGCCAGCATTTTTTTCATAAAAAAAATGTTTAAGTTAAAAGTAATGTTATACCCATTGAAGCGCCCGCTTAGGGCGTACCTTCTTGTATTTTTCATTTTTTATGCTGAACCAGTTGGTTCTTATAAAGGACGATAACCTTCCCCTATACAATGGAAATTGGGACGAGTGATTAAACTGTCTCCAGGAAGAGATCAAGTAGTAAGAGTCGCTACTGTCAAAACCTCCTCTAATACATATGTTAGACCTGTAGTCAAATTGGCCACCCTACCGGTCGCCCCATTACCGAGCGTTGACCATTCATTTGTTTGTTGTTTTCATCGCTAGTTTTAAAACATTCGTTTTGGCCGGCGGAATGAAGCGCCCGCTTAGGGCGTACTTTCTTGTATTTTTCATTTTTTATCATAAAGTCTATTTTTGTTTCCGTTTAATTATCAATTTTACTTAATTTAAATAAATATTCATTTCATAGACATGTTTACATGTTTAGAACCTCACTATATTTTATTTCCAAAGTACAAATATATTACCATATTTTACCCGATACAATAATATTTTATATAATATTATATAATACTGTAATAATTTATTATTGTATTAATTTAAAACCTAATTTTAATTTATTTGAATATAACCATTTGTTTTTCTTAAATATAACTTGTTTAGAGCCACTGGTAAGACACCTTCCAGCCAAATTAATCCCTTTTATACATTAATATGTTTCCTATCAAAATGAGTAGACGTGTTTTTGATTTTATAATTGTGAAAGAGTTTTGGAATCAGTTCAATTTAACTACAATTGGTGTTAATGGTTAATTAATATATAAAGGATATATTAATTATTAAATTAAATTTGTTTAAAGTAATTTATTCTGAAGTTTTTCCCTCCCGATTTCTTGGTGTGGTTAAACTCGGTTTTGTGGCAGTAATTTGTTAATTACTGCATTTTTGTCAGACCAAGAGAAGGGTTTATTAATATTTTCTAAATTTTATTCATAAATATTGTCATATTAACATTAAATTCAAATTTTTTCATTTGGTTGAGTAACGTCATATAGTCGCTGCAACTCAGAACGAACGCGTGGTTCAACGTTTCTACTTGTCATTCGTTCTGTTTAAATAATAATTATTTATTTGTTTAATTTAGCCCAACATATTTGTTATAAATTTAATTGAGAAATCATTTAAATTCATCTTTTTTTTTTAAATTTTAACCCTGAAAAGACACAGTGGGGTCTTTAAAACCCACGCAGGTATAAAAATCTGCATACGCATGCTCGAAAGCTATTGTACCTACCTACTCCAACCCCAATGTAAATTCATTTTCAGTCTAGTATAACCTAGTGAAAGTTGTATTGTGACCGTTCTGTAAAAGTGCTCCATTTTAGAACAAAAAATATCTTCTATGTAAGTTATTATTTAAACACCGTCCAGCGGATGAAAGCGAATTACAAGTTGCTGCAGATAATTTGTGGTTAGATGAAAGCGACGAGGAAGGTATTTTTGGAGAAAACTCCGATTCGCATTAAGATCATGTGGAAGAACGATCTGACAGCGAAAGCGATCAAGATGCTGACGATATTGATTCGTCATCTAGAAGTGATGATACTGTCATGTAGGGAAAATAAAGTTAAATACATCTCTGTATTTTGTAAGAATATAAAAGAAAACATTCTTTATTAGTCCCAAAATATTGACGACTAAATTCAAATAATTTAAACTAATTAAAACATGGGTGACCTCGACACGTGGACGAACAGAATCTAGAAATAAGTGGCTTACATCTTTTCGGGTAATGAAAATTCCGAGCCACATTATGGAATGACCTAATATGAAAACGTCACGATGAAACGTGGGAAAATTATAACCAAATTCCGTTCAAAAGCCCCAGAACGAACTATAAAAGACTGGTAAAGGTCTAGCTAATTATCAGTCATCAGTCACTCACCAATCGAGTCCGCCATCATCAGCAGATCTTAATCAGTGTCTACAGTTTTGAAAAGTTATTATACAAGTCTTATAATGACCACTATGTAAGTAGATTTTAGTTTATCAATTATTTGTCTGAAGATCGCTTAAAAGCCCTAACTATTTGTTTTTGGTCGAACACTGACGGAGTGTTAATATTTATATTATATCGACAGGGCCTTGTCAGTTGTATTAACTTAGGAAATAATCAAGTAAATAGCATAAGAGTAAATACATTTATTTTAATAAATACTTATATAAACATATAAAACTTATAGAGATATAATAGTTGTAAATATAAAGTTTAATAAATAGTCTTACTGTTACCATTCAATCAGTGTTTTCTATCATCCCCCCAGTTTGGCATTTTACAGGTTATAACAAGTCACAGTGGGTCTTATTTCCAAAATCCTCTCGTAAGCTATGAGTAACTGCGTCTGCTGTTGCCTTCTTATTGTTTTTCTAATCGTTATCATTGTTTGTACGACCATTGCCTTAGTAGCCTTAATATAAGTCAAGTCTTTGAGCCCCTTCTATACTTTGGAACCTTTGTATTAGATTAACCCTAACGTATTCATTTCGGTAGTAGCATCCAAGATCATAGCTCCTCAACCCTCAGTTGAAGAGACACACCAGGCCACTTGTGACAATACTTCGTTACCAAATAACGAATTATTTGGTAAAAATGGGCATAAATGGCCAACTATTTGTCCACCAAGACGCGGTCGTCCGAGGCGAGATAACATTGTTCACCACTTACCAGGACAAATCTGGCAAAGAAGCATGGGATTTGTTAATTACAGAAGATATGCTGAATTTAATTGTTCTTCATACCAATGAAGAAGTTTCACGAGAAACTGTTGGTGCAAATCTGCAAAGCTACATGAAACAAACCAATTCAACTGAAATAAAAGCATAAATAGATTTGTTGTATATCGCAGGAGCACTGAGAGTTTCAAATAGCAATATAGATGAATTGTGGTCGTTAGATTTTGGAAACAGCATATTTAGGATCACAATGCCAAAAAACAGATTCAAATTTTTGTCGCCATGTCTCAGATTTGATGATGAAAATGACAGGGCGACGAGACGGCTTGAAGATAAATTTGCGCCAATTAGAGAAATATGGGACATTTTTGTACATAACTGTATAAGTGATTATAGACCATATGAATATTGTACAATCGATGAACAATTAGCAAGATTGTTATGCTGAATGACGCAAAAACCAACTATATGGTTAACGGTATACCATATACAGGAAGGGTGCAGGTAGAAAACGAAGCCGTCCCAACTTACTACGTTAGAAAGTTATCGGAACCAATTCACGGAATGTACTGTAACATAACAACAGACAATTGGTTTACCTCGATACCTCTAGTAGAAAAAATGTACACGGAATTGAAATTAACCATGATTGGCACCTTTCGTAAGAATAAACGAGAAATTCCTCCTATTTTTTTAAGAAGAAAGGGCACATCTTTGTTCGCATTCGATGATAACAAAACATTGGTGTCATACACACCAAAAAATAAATAAAAATGTTTTATTGATATCGACCATGCACCACGATAATTCTGTAAATTTTGATACAGGTAAACCAATAAGCATTCACTCCTACAATGAGACAAAGGGAGGAACTGACACTTTCGATCAATTATGCCATTCCTATACCACTTCTAGAAAAACAAACCGATGGCCGCTAAGAATGTGGTTCAACATTTTATATGCGAGTGGAATAAATGCGATGGTTCTGTATACACTAGCCAATACAGAACTAAAAAAGCCTAATCGCCGTTCCTTCTTGAAGGATTTAGGATTGGCATTAGTGGATGCTCAATTGAGAGCACGATTGGAAATACCAATCTTGCAACGTGCCATTTGTGTGAGAATAAAAGAATTGTTGGGAGTTGATGAGTCACGGGAAGAAGAAAATTTGTAAAGTATATTGCAAAAGAAAGTGAGATGTAGTCACTGCGAAAGGGGAAAGGACAGAAAGACCTAATTTCTCTGTTTGTCGTGCAGAAAGCCATACTGCCTTGAACACAGGGCAAACAGATGTTTTCAATCCCAAATAGAATAATTATTGTATTACGTATTTTTATTTTATTATAATTTTTTTATAT
The DNA here is from genome assembly GCA_963971575.1 of Liopterus haemorrhoidalis. NCBI lineage: Eukaryota > Metazoa > Arthropoda > Insecta > Coleoptera > Dytiscidae > Liopterus > Liopterus haemorrhoidalis. Next base: position 29,228,293 of record OZ020622.1, on the reverse strand, counting down.
CTTAATAAAAACATTATAACTTACAAAATGTGTAATATTTTATTTTCGTGTTTTGACAAAAAAATACAATTATTTATGATTTTGTTTTGTATTTGCTATCTTAAATACATTATTTACAGTTTATGAAATGATTGGGTGAAAAAAAGTTCTAATAAATAACTAAATTAAAAATATATATATAGGGTCTGCCAAACCCCATTGTGTCATATACGTCTAAAAAAATAAGTGTGTCTGTCCAGGGTTAATATAAATTACTTACTTTAAATTTAAAATAATTTATTTTTGGGATTAATTTAGAGTGTAATTCATCGTATTCCCCGCCGCGCTTACCGCTATCAATTGTTGCAGTCCGCAACAATTATAATTATTTAATTTTGTTTTTGTACAAATATTTTTTTTGATTAAGTTTTTTTTGCAACTATTTTTTTTGATAATAATTTTTTTTTCTCTCTTTTTATTATCATTCCTGGCAACGCTTTTGCACCAAGAACCTGACCTTTTTTTATTATATTAAATTCTCTTACAATTATATTTTTGACATCTTAAGTCAACCCTTGTGTGTCGTCCTGGACTCCTACCCTACCTAGGCCAGGAGCGGGCGCCACACTCATGTAATTTAAACCATATACAATTATTTTGATACCCTTACAGTTAATTAATAAATTCATGAAAAAAAAAACAACAATGTTTTTCCTTTAATCGATCAAAATATATTAATACATGCATATCACAAGATCGTTCTTAACCCTTTATCAGAAATTGGTTAGGAATGAGGGTTATGTAACCGTATGGTTACAATCTACTATCGAAGGAGGGGGATATTCTCCGGAGTCTGCGCATTGGTTTGAATTATAAATTTGCGCATCTGGGTTTGTGTGCTACAGTGTAGTGAAATGGCGCGGGCAGTTGTATGATTAAATAATTTTTATGGTAAGTATCATTATTTATATTTCATATTTTGTGATATACTCAATAATATAGATATTAATGCGTAATTATAAGTACTGTAGAGGGCAATAAGTAAGTAAATACAGCGTAGAATGTATATTGAAAATATATGTAACCATACAGTTACATTTCCCGATAAAATTGCGTATAATATAAAATTTATTATTATTGTTCTAGTTACAAAGGATTCTCTAGAAGTAAACCCTATTTCATTTTACGGGAAACGAAAATTCAATCTTCCACTAAATCCTCAAGTCTCAGGCTCATCGGATACATCTGATGCGAAGAAATATAAATGTAATATTTGACATAACTGAAGAAAGTATTTCCAAATCAGAAGAAGACCACAGCGCCAATATTGTTGTCAATAATATTTCTTCACAACAGTCGACAAGTGGTGCTCCTGAACCACCTCGAAAAAAGAAGGAACAGAATATAACGTTCAATTGGATAAAAGAAGAAATAGACACCAATATAATAGAAGATCAAGCGGATATATTTGTTCAATGTAAGGAAGAATTACTCCCGTCTTTAGAATACTTTTGTAAGTTTTTTTCCTTTGATATAATTACCAATATGGTAGATCAAACGCACTTATACAGCACTCAACAAAGAGGACAAAGCCTAAATACATATCAATCCGAAATAACAGACTTTATATCTGTCCTACTGACAATGGGTCTTATAAATTTACCTTCTTATGAAGATTATTGGGCAAGTAGTTCTCGTATTGAACAAATTGCTAACATAATGCCTGTAAAGCGCTTCAAGCTTTTGAGACGGTACGTTCACTTCAACAATAATGAAAATTACACAGAAAATACAAAAGACAGATTTTTTAAAATTAGGCCGCTTATCGAGAAAGTAAGACCAAATTGCCAAAAATTCTACATTGAGAACGAATACTCTGTTGATGAAACTATGATTGCGTATAAAGGAACTCGAGCTGGTAATTTACGCCAGTATATAAAAAGTAAACCTCATAAATGGGGATATACATTTTTTGTGCTCGCTGGTGTCTCAGGATTCATAGTAGATTTTATATCTTATCAAGGAGGAACAACATTTGATCAACTAAAGGATACATAAAATGAAATAAATGAAGAAGAAGCCGCATTAGGTGTAGGTGCATCTACTGTTATATCGTTATGCAAATCACTTCCCGACTCCCATCGTTCCCAGCTTGGGAACGATGCGAGCTAATAGAATAGCAGGATGTCCAATTGACACTGACAAAGTTTTGATGAAACAGGGAAGAGGATTCTTTGATTACAAAGCAGATACCGAGAAAGGGATAATAGTTGTCAAATGTGTCGATAGAAAATGTGTTTTATTAGGTAGTACTTCTTTTGGAGTTGTGCCAACAAGAACCGTTAAAAGATACAACAAAGTTGAAAACAAGAAAGTAAATTATCCTTGCCCGAATATAATTATAAATTACAATAAGCATATGGGAGGCGTTGATAAAGCTAATGCTCTCATGGGACTATACAAGACACCTAGTAAAGCCAAACGTTGGTATTTTTCAATATTTACTTGCCTCTTAGATATTTGCGTCGTAAACGCTTGGCTCTTATAAAGACGAGATTGTACAGCGCTGAATCAAAACATAAACCGCTAAAAATATTTCGAGGTGAAATTGCTAAAAGCCTAGCAACTACATACAAAGATAATCGGGACGTGGTAGGCCAAAATCGACTGTTGACACCAAAAAAATTAGACAACCTGTAGTAGACATACCTTCTGACACTTCAAGGTACGATTCGTTAGCGCATTGGCCGGTACACACATCTAAGGGAAGATGTAGAAACTGCACGAAAGGCACTAGTCGCTTGATCTGTGAGAAATGCAACGCAAGGCTCCGTCGCACAGAAGAAAAAATTGTTTTATTTCATTCCATAAGCAATAATATATTCATTCAACTAAATTAAAACATTATATTGATGTTCAGATTTTTTTTTTAGTTATTATTATATTCATAATTAGTGTTCGGGATTTACTTTTGTTTTCTTTTATAATAAAATATCATAAACTTGAAATAACGTACAAATCATAAATAAACTTGCAATATTTGTATATTACTATTATTTTACCCTGTCCTGTATCGTGCAATGTTACCTTATGGTTACATTATCAAACTCCTAATTACTGCTAATAAGGGCACCGCGGATATATAAAATAGAATATTTAATTCACCAAGAGACAGTATACTAAATATAAAATTTTTCGTACGGGTACTTCACCCTTTGCCCGATAAAGGGTTAATTAGTTCGCCACAACTGTATATTCCATATATTGAAACATTTTGACTTGTGCTTATATTGTACCGTACCGTGGTCGAAATATAGGTGATGTAGTAAGAATATCTATGATATTAAATGTTCCTTATTACATCTAAAAATACTAATCGTTTACAGGAGGAGACAATGCAGAATTGTTTAGAAACAGAAAAGGCTTTTTATCTTTTAATGTTCAAACAAGTTGTGATGCCAATTTAAAAATATTAGATATTGTTGCTCCAGGGCCTTGCTCAGCACATTTCTACTATTTTTAATAATACAAGCATTCATGCTCGTTTTGAACATGGGGAATTTAGAAACTGTTATCTTGTTGAGGACAGTGGATATCAAAATCGTTCTTACTGTCTAACACCGTTAGCAAATCCACAAACAGCAGCAGAACGTTTGTATTGTGAAGCACATGTACGTACTAGAAATGCTATTGAGCGAAGTTATAGAGTATGGAAAAGACGTTTTCCTATTCTAGCTCGAGGAATACAAATCAAAATAGAAAAAGTTCAATGTTTAATTGTTGTAACAACAATTTTGCATAATATTGCAAAAGAAAATAATTATGGAGTTCCACGACCTCTACCACCTGATTTGGAAGCTGCAGTCGACATCGTAAATAATGTGCCAATAGCACAAGTACGGCATGTACGGCATGTCAATGAAAATAATCGAGCACGGTTAAACATGATACATTATTTTTTACGTTGTAAATAGAATAGGAATTATTAAAAATAAATTCATTAAGACTAGTCTTAATACCCATAGCGTTTATAAGACATTTATTATGTATTATTTTAACATTTTGTAGTTTATAGCTACATTAACAACAAAAATATATTTTACCTACATTATTTCTTTGTTCACACAATTTCTTAAATTTAAATCTTTGTACTACATAGCAAATGAACTAAAATATAATTTCAATGAGTAACAGGATAAAAACAATTAAAAACATTTTCTAAAATTAAATCCTTGTACTACATATCAAATAAACTAAAATAATTTCAATATTGTCAAAAGGACAAAAACAATTAAAAACGATTTCTTAAATTAAATCTTTGGATTGCATATCATTAAATAAACATGAACATACAATATGATCATTGAAGCCGACCGGCGTAACGTAGTGGTAACACATGTGCTCTGCGTTGCTAAGGTCTGAGGTTCAAATCCCGATCAAGCATGCCACTTTTCAAAAATATTAATTGTACTGGCTAATTGCCGAAGAAGCAAAGGCCATAAAAAAAAATAAAAAATAAAAAAAATGATCATTGAAAATAAGGCGCCTAGTAGGCATAGATTTTTTGTTTTTAAATGTGAATTGGACAGTTCTGTGTTAATTTAAAAACAAATTAATTCCATGGTCATCTAGACGCCTCTTTTTCTCGGTCATTAAAATTAAAATAAAGTCCATTAAAATTAAAATTAAAAAAAAAAAAAACAAAACTTAATATCAGTCAGAAGGTCAAAAACAATTAAAACTAATTTTTAATGTATGCACTTCACGCATATTATTAATTCTTAATTCAGACTCTATCATGAACTGATTCGTCTGAATAATTAATAATTTTTCCTTCAATTCTTCAATTTTACTCTTTTTTTTTAGTTTTCATATTCCCAGCTGTGTTCACAGATGGTTTCTGTTAATATAACATATATTATATATGTATCGTCCAAATTATAAACTACGAAGTAATCTACATTAGGGCAAGCTAAATTTTATTACATCATAGCAATCATCCATATAATAAATTAATTGGTATATACCACCATGAACATTATTTTCAAAACTGAATAAATATTAAATTAGAAAAGTTTAAAAAAAAATAAATATATACATATATATCATCATAATCATAAATACATTACGGAGTAATCTACATTAAGGCAAACCCTATTTATTTCATCAGATTTTATTTCATCATAGCAATCATGCATATAATAAAAGAATAGATATATGGATCTAATTCCACAAAAGTGAATAAAAAAAAACTGGAAAAGTATTTAAAAAAAAATCAGCTGTGGCCACCACAGGACCAACCACCATCACGAACTACTTGTATAAAATACATTCTAGCAACACAGTAGAAATAACTTGGCCGAATATTTTCTAACAGAGATATTATTTATCATGACCATGGAAACGTTACATATAAGTATAAAAAATAAATAATTTCGAAAAAAATTCAAATTTGTTTCGTTTTATCAAAAAATTCCTGAAATAAAAGTAATTAGTTATTGCATTTATAGCAACTTTTGTAAAATACATTTTTTAGAAATATTTTTCTGTTGCTAAATATTCGCAAAACTCTTAAAATCGGCACGAGTAAACTGTCATTTCTAGTCAAACGATTTTTACCAAAAGTTGATCAACTCGTGCCATTGATGTCAAAATCTTAAATATGTAGTTTCATAAAAATCCGTTTAGCGGAATTTGCTATGCACGTGTGCACAGACAGACAGACGGACAGACGGACGGACAGACAGACAGACAGACAGACAGACAGACAGACCGACCGACATCATGCTAAAAATAGTCAAAACGTTATGTATGGACCTGAATTCGTGGAGATCCATCAAAATTTCGAAATGTCAAAATCGGTATGATCACAATACCTCCCTTACATATGTTGGCGGTCGGTAAAAATAGTTAATAAATAAATAGCTATACAAATGCAAAGTGCAACCTTAGTTGTTAATAATGAAATTAAATAGTTCTGTATAAGACTTATTTTTGTCAAATTGTAACTCAAAGTTAGGAATAATATTCCTAATTTACGAATTAATAATTTTACATTTTAACTGTTTTTTACCGTTTTAAACTTTTAACTTTATTTATTTTTAGGGTTTTGTAGGTATGACCAAAAAACCCTTATACCGTCATTTTGTCGTCTGTCTGTCTGTCTGTCTGTCTGTCTGTCTGTCTGTCTGTCTGTCTGTCTGTCTGTCTGTCTGTCTGTCTGTTCGGTAAAAATTGTAGCCGAACGGCTAAACCTAGAGAGTTGAAATTTGGCATGCTTATACAACTCGTTGACCCGCACATAGGAAAAATACCAAAACATCTAAAAAACATATCCCCCTAAAAATATAAACAAATATGTGCTCATCGAAAAAAAAAATATTTTTTTTTAATTCTGAGTAGGGTATCAAATGAAAGCCCTTGGTACGTGAATTAACGATCAAATTTTTATTTTTCCAAAATAAATTATTTTGAAGCCATTTTTGCCAATATTGTGCAAAAAAAATTTTGTCCCACACCCTGTAGCCCAGATGGTTTAAACTAAAAATCTGAAAAAATTCTAAGTAATGTACATTGGTGTGAACCGGAATAGTTCAACAGGAATTTTTGATCAGATTATGTTTTTGGAAAAAAAAGCATTTTTTGTGTTTTTTTGCTAATAATGTTGACAACTTATAGTTATATAATACGCTTAACAGTAACGTGTTTCTTGGTGCTGTGGCTAAGATACTTGCGTTCTGTCCAAGAATTCGTAATCGGACTCATGTTCGAGTCCTACGTGAGGAGACAATATTATTTTTTATTTATTTTTTGGATTTTTATATTGTTTAAATTATTTTTTCAAAATTTTAATTATATTTTGGCAATTGTTGCATTTAATTTTTAATAGCGTAAATTTAATAACCAGTGGAAATTGTTGAAATTATAATTTAATTATATATTTGAATGTACACGAAATCAAAGGGGAGGAGCTATGACTAAAAACAACCAATGGAAGCCATAGGCGCAATTTTCAAAATCTTAATGAACCTTGATATATAAAAAAAAAAACTGCACATCTTTAAAAACTTAAATAATGGTAATAGGCATTCGAATTAAAATTCATAAAAAAATATTTTGTCATAAAATTTGTTTTGGCACCCCAAATAATCATCATTCACTTACTAAATACCTGCAAAACCCTGAAATGTGTGAAAATTCACACTTCACATCAATTTTTTTTATTTGGATTTATTATGGTCTCCAATTATATCTTTTTGGAAGCATGGTGTGAAGAGTTCATACACTTAGTTTTGATTGAGTAAGTACTATAGATTTATTTTTAGTAACATGAATGTACAATATTATGTAATATTAATTGTTATAATTCTTCAATAGATAAACTGAAGAAGATAATATATTATTATCGAAACCAGTCTTTTCAAACATTTTGTAATTTTTTGTTGACCTAATTCCCGAAAATATCAACTTTTATATTATTAACAAGGTCGAGAAAAAAAGAATAAATTAAGAATAACTAACAATTCAAAAAGCGCTATAGATCTAGTGATAACGAAAAACTTCCAGCTGAACTGCAAAGTGTTGCATCAACCTAAAATAAGTGACCATAGTATTATTGAAATTAAAATAGAAGGTGAATATATAAAAATAAATGAGATTTAATTGAAATTTCGAAAAACTATTAATATAGATAGTGTTATAGACATTTTAATCAGTTGTGATTCGCTATATTCTAGTGGCTGTGCAAATAGGACTTACGAACAATTTTATAATAATATAAATAACGCTGTTATAGAATCTACTGAGCAAACGAAATTTCAATGCGGTAATTTTATAAGTGAACCATGGTATAATGAAAATATTAAAAATGCTAGAAAGCTCAGGGATAATAATTATAAAAAAATATGTGATTACAAAAGCAGATGAAAACTGGGATGGTTATAAAAGAAGTAGGAACGAACGCAAATATGTAGCGAGAGGAGCAAAACAAACATTTTATGAATGAAAGCTTGATAACTGCAATCACAAAAACAAAAACAAAAAGAAACAAATATTTTTCGATGGAAAATTAATAAAAAATGATTTAGAAATATCAAATGCCTTTAACAGCTATTTTATCAACAATATTAAGGAAATTAATAATTCAATCACTTCGAAAAAAAAATGGCAGGTAAAAATTTCAAATCACCAGTTCGCCCTTGTATATTTGCCTACATTTTTTATTTTATTATTTGTTTAAAAATAATACATAGACAAACATTCAAACGATTAACTTACTTTCTTGAAAATAGGTTGGGAGTACAGAAGCCATTATGTTAAAAATTACGCTTAAAAGTAAACACTCGGTGGTAAATTTACCACAAAGCTTACCAGGCTATAGCTTACAGCAGCAAATTTTTAGGGGCGGAAAATTTTAAGAGGCGGTAAATTTAGAGTTTCTACTTAACTCCTACACTTCTAGTCAAACTTTTTATCACGTATGTGCGACCACTACTCGAATTTAGTACTTCAATATGGTCATCCAACCTTCTCAAAGATATGAGACTACTGGAAAGTGTGCAGAGACATTTCACCAAGATCCCATCCACACTTCGTTGTCTATCATATGAAGCAAGACTACGTAGACTAGGACTACCGTCTCTTGAAGCTCGTCGCACCAACTGTTTCAACTGCGATATAACTTCATTAATGAATATGAATAGAAGCAGAAGTTGTCCAAGCTCCAAGTATCAATACTTTCAAGAACCGACTGGATGAGTACATTAATTTATTCCATATAAGTTAACTTTTTGTTTTCATTTATTTCTGTTCAGTCTTTTTGTTACTTAATCTTTATATTACTATATTTATATTAAGATGTATTATATATACGTAGGATTTACGCCGCCCCTGGACAGCAAAAGAAATGTCCCCGCACCGCGCCCAACAGCCTCACCTACAGATCGGGAGTACACATTGAACAGTGGAAGAAAGTGGATGCGTGGAGTAATCTTAACTAATTAGCATAGTCTAATAGCTAAATTATTATTTTGCTCTTAGTGTTACATTAAATGATTTATATAATTTTCAATAAATTAACTTATAGAATAATTGCGAACTTCACTCTAACCCACAACCACTTTTGGGGATACTTTTTTTATACTAAGCCCTAAAAGCCTACACACCCACACACACACATATGTATCAGTATGTATGAACACACAAGCCTCTGCCTTTGCTCAAAATACTAATTAATAATAATAATAATAATAAAATTTTATGAGTGGACTAATTTCAAATAAACCCTTTTTTAAAAATATACAAAATTTAAAAAGATAATATGACGGTATCTGTACATGATTTGTGCATTTGGTTATGCTAAAATGGGCTCGATTAATTGTCCCTAAATATAGATATCGCACTGTGAACACTTAGTATTATGGCAGCCGCCAATTGTCCGCCAAAACGTCCTTTTTTGTGTCGAAGAACGATAAAAATTTCATTCAGATAAAAAATGTCAGAAGAGAGACTAAATGCTTTCACAATATTGTCTATTGAATAGGATATATTCGAATCTATATCTTATGAGGATTAATAAGATATTTGCAGAAAAAAAAAAAAAAAAAAAAACAGCATTGGGCTTTATAAATTTAAGATATAATTTTAAAAATAATTAATAATAATTGTTTATGTACCTAGGCATTCGAATTTTATCACAAATGAGGACATTTTTTACCTAGTTGCTATCAAAGGCAAATAACCACATGAGTGATAAAAAGATCTTTAGTGCTAAAGTGCACATTACATTTATTTTTAAATCATGAAATTATGTAAAATTTATGACATTTAGGTAAGATGTATTTGTAGAGTTAGTTAGTTAAAATATTTGGCGCACAGCAACGATGACTATTTGCGCATAACACAGACCATCTAAATATCTAGAGTATATATTTAAAACAATAAATAAAAAAATATAATCTTATAAACATACTCCATAAAATAAACCTTGCACAGACGATCACAAATAAATATGATTCAAAGCCTGTTCGAAAAATTTAACAGACGTGCGGTGATGGTAAGAGGCTGTAGAGAAGCCAATTACCATCGAATATCACAGAAAATAATAAAACATATTAAAATAAGGTGCAAGACTTCAGACATAAAACTGTAAGTTCGATTACCTCAGAAAGAGTATCAGCCTGTCCATGAATATATCATGACAGATAATTAATGGATATCTATACAAAAAATTATTTTAACAAAAATCATTAATTTAAAAATATTATATATAAATATTTATTGTAATAGAAAATTTTTCTTTGTTTGAAATATTAATATACTTACGTTTTTAAGTCGTAAAATGATTTACTATACTACCGATTCGGCGACAATTTTCTGACAATTTCTTTTATTATACTGTCGACATTATTCGTTTCTTGGCTTTGTGCGGAACTAAATGAAATTTGATTTTTTTTAAGTTGTCACGAACTCAACTTTTACCGGATGAAGCGGACCTTTGTCAAAGAAAATTATCGAATACGTCACTCAATCATTAAAAGTACCTAGATTTCAAAATCTAGTTCCGCACGAAGCTAAGAACTAAATAATATCAAGAAATATGTTTTATTTAGTTTCATTTGTTGTGATTTTGTTTACCTACCAAATGTTGTTTGCCAAAGTAAATGATTATAGTATCAAATTTCTTCATGTTATTTGAAGCAAAAGGATATATACTATTCTGAAAAATAAACTTTAGTTGGTTAAAATTTTTGAAGCACAGCATCGACGGCTATTTCCACCGAACGCAGTCCATCTAAATGACTAGAGTATATATTAAAAATAATAAATTAAATAATAAATACATAAAATCTTCTATGTATACTCAATAAAACAAAACTTGCAAATTTAACAGATGCAGGGTGATTGTAACGAGCTGTAAAGGGACGATTACCATCCAATATCACAGACAAGCACTAATAAATGGGATAGAAATCTATTCGAAACATTTAACAGACTCAGAGTGATTGTAACTGAAGCCACTATATTATACACTATATAATCTAATGACTTTAATTGGAACGAGTTGTAAAGGGACCAATTACCATCGAATATCACAGAAAATAATAAAATACATTAAAATAAGGTGCAGGATTTCACTCATAAACCAGTAAGTTCGATTCTCTCAGGAAGAATATCAGCCTGTCCATAAGTCTGATATGAAGTCTGAACCCCTGTTTTTAGAAAATAAGAAGGAATGTTTCAGAAAACAGGCATTTTATAACAGTGTTCTGTATATTAAAATACATAACGCGCCAAAAATCACCTAGCATAGAGGCAGAAAAATCATAAATCCACCAATGTAGACACTGTAACTTTAAACAAAACAAAATTTTAAGATAATTTTCAATATACTACAAGAATAAATTAATAACTGATTACTAAACAAATTCTTTAGGTTGTCACTTATATGAACCACAAAAAATAATTAGTAGCTAATTACGTAAAAATTAGAAAGATAACCTAAAACTGGTTGTTCATAAATATTTCTCAAACAATTTATTCTTAATGCTATTGTACAAGGTTTTTTAAATGTCTTTTTCCTAGTAAAACTATTAAACTTAAATTGTCATAGTTCGCAAAATTTTGTTACTAATAGTAAAAATATTTAAATGTACATAGTTTTAATAGGAATATGTAAGGTTAGCTATAAGATTTTTCTATTTTTACATGTACTTATTTTGACGGCAATAAAGATTTTATATATTTTATATTCTTAATGCTATACATTATGATTGTTTAATAACACACTTTATTTGCACAGTAAAACACTTCACTTAAACTTGGATTTGTTGAAACGCTTTTACAACAGAATATAGAATACGTTATAAACCACAGAATATCACTAGCAGCTGTGAAACTGTTGGCAGCAGCTTGCTGTATTGAAGTGGGAGATGGTGCTTGGTCAGTAGCGTAAACAGAATTATTTTCATAAATAGAGCGGGGTTTTTTTTAATAATTTAAAATATGTATTATCACTAGAGTCCGGCAAATATATGCAACGGTGCTTTATTTAGGTGTTTTTCGATAAAAAGCGGCACTGTATTATCTGTCGAAATGAAATGTAATTATATATATATATATATATTTGTAATGTGCCCTGCTGACAAATAGTATAGCGTATAAAAATTGAATATATTATCAAAAACTGACCAATGGCAAATGGGTGACTGGAATTATCTCGGATATAATCCCAAAATAATGAGGTGTCGTTATTAAGATAAGAATTCATTGCGGTACAAGTATTTTATTCTTTTGTTTTTTGTTGGTCTTTATTTCGAAATAGTAAAACCAGTGGAGAAGGGAAACCTCCGCTAGACTTGCCCTCCCAAAAAAAAAATTTTTTAAAAAATGTAAATTAAAAATTTTTTTTTTTTTTAAATATTTAGATAAATCTTCAAAAATACATCAAATTATGTTCTATACAAATTTTTGGCCAAGGCTTGCTTTACTAGTTACGAATTAATTATCATGACCATGGAAACGTTACATATAAGTATGAAAAAATTGAGTCTTGGAAAAATTTAAAATAATTTTACAAAAAAATTTCAAAATTTTTCGTTTTATCAAAAAACGTCTGAAATAAAAGTTATTAGTAATTGCATTTATAGTAACTTTTGTTCAATAAATTTTTTCGCAATATTTTTCTGTTGCTAAATATTGACAAAAATCTCAAAATCGACACGAGTAAACCCCCATTTCTAGTCAACCGATTTTCATAAAAAACAATAGGGTTCTTCCCATTTAATAGGAGAATTTTTTAGTACCAGAACGAACTCTTTAAGTTAAACCGTTTTTGAGTTATCGTGTACACACACACACACACACACACACGCACGCACGCACGCACGCACGCACGCACGCACGCACGCACGCACGCACGCACGCACGCACGCACGCACGCACGCACGCACGCACGCACGCACGCACGCACGCACGCACGCACGCACGCACGCACGCACGCACGCACGCACGCACGCACGCACGCACGCACGCACGCACGCACGCACGCACGCACGCACGCACGCACACACACACACACACACACACACACACACACACACACACACACACACACACACACACACACACACACACACACACACACACACACACACACACACACACACACACACACACACACACACACACACACACACACACACACACACACACACACACACACACACACACACACACACACACACACACACACACACACACACACACACACACACACGAGAGTAAAAATGTGCATGGTAATTGGTACACGTGTTTAACTAGATCATCAGTTTTTTGCCTCTTTTCAATATAAACACCTTCGTTCAATATTTTTTTATTAAATAAATCAATAATTCAGTTAGTGGTGAATAAAAGTGCAGTGCTCATTTTTAATCAACAATTTGTGTAGAGTGGATAAATAATTTTTAAATATAATAATTTATTAAATTCTGTGTTATTTTTTACATTTTTTTACATAATAATCTTCATATTCCAAGTAAAACCATCTTTTGCAAGTTCACAACAAAAAAATACCTGCCAGGTGCGGATTCAGAAAAAATATCAAAACCGCAATTTCATCTGCAATTCAAACAGAGAGTGATTCAAACTTTATTTTCAATTTTTTATAATCTCTAAATTATAACAGTGGTAATAAAAATGTCTTGTACATCATGTTCAAAACCGCTACCTGAAAATGACTATGTAAAGTGTGCTATAAAAAATTGTAAATTACATTACGAATGTGCGAATATCGCAAAGAAGACCTACATTCAGATGGGAAACAGTCGGCGGGAGACTTATAAATGCCTACTGTGCAGAGGAGCCGAGGGCATCTCTAATTCACAGCCACAGGACTTAGACCTACAATCTGAGCAATTTCTTCTGAAGATTGAAGCGAGGATTGAAAGTGCCGTAAGAAATGCCCTCGCCGAACAAAGTAATCTGCTCGACAAGCAACTGGCTGAGATGAAGAAATGTATTGAGTTTGTTTCTTCCAAGTACGATGAAATAGTGGAAGAAAATCAAAATCTGAAGAAACAACTAGTCAATATAGAAAATACTGTTGTTGCCCATTCTGCGAAAAATCAACTTCTTCAGGGAGAAATAGACTCATTGAAACTGCAAATGGAAGAGTCCCAGCAGTACAGCAGAAACCGCAACATTGTGATAGACGGAGTACCTGAAGTGAACAACGAGAATATGATGGAAGTAGTGAACAAGCTAGCTATAGCTATAGACGAACCAATTGTGCTGAATCATGATATTCAGGCAGTTCACCGGCTTCCATCCAAGAACCCATCCAGGCCCAGACCGATAGTAGTTCAGTTCACGAACAGACAGAAACGTGATTCTGTGCTTTCAAAATCAAGAGCAAAAAAGGTAAAGACTGTGGATTTCCTTTCTAATGTTCCGGTAAGTGCAGTCTACGTTAATGAACATTTAACCCCCTACTACAAAAAACTTTTGTATGAGGCCAAGAAACAAAAAAGTGAAAATAATTTCAAATATGTGTGGGTATCAAACTCAAAAATATTTATGAAGAAAGACGATAATGCCCCTGTAATTCGCATTACATCTATGGCTAGTCTTTCCACGTTGAATTGATTATCTATGGTTTCCTCTTGCAATCTAATCTGTTAATTTATTTTTTTAACTTTATAAAATAAAAATGGATTATAACTCCTTTGAAATTTTTCATATTAATATACGTAGCATAAGAAAACATTTTGATGAACTTATGATACATCTTAACAGTCTTGATAAGAAATATAAAATAATAATTTTAACAGAAGTATGGATATTCCAGGAGGAGATTTATAGATACTCAATTCCAGGCTACGACATACTACTCCAGCCACGAAATAGCGACCAATCGGGAGGCATTGTGGTTTACATAACACAGGAATTTAATTGTAGTCATGATTACTTTGTCTCCTCTTACGGAGAAGGTATTATTCTAACTATTAAAATTAAAATGTCCGGAAAAATAGAAAACATGTCAATCTTTGGAATATACAGAAATGGCAAGTTTAATTTTAAAAATATTAAAAATAAATTTGAGTGTATCTTAAAAAATTCTAGCGATCCGGCATTAGTAATGGGAGATATCAATATCAATATTTTAGAAAATACCCCGGAAATGCTAGAATATACGTCCTTACTTGCGTCTTATGGATACAAGTCATATGTAAATGAGCCAACAAGAGTTACTTTGCAAAGTGCGACATGTCTAGATCATGTATTTGTAAAAAATTCTAGGAACCTAACGTTTATTGCTAATGTCGTGCAGATAGGTATCACTGATCATTTTGGCACATCTGTAAAATGTTTTGTTAATCCAATTCAGGTAAGAACTGTTCAATACACTAGAGTAATAGACTACAACATGCTCAGGCGGTGTTTATTAGCACAGGATTGGTCTAAAGTTTATGATGAACCGGATGTAAACAAATCCCTGGACATTATTTACAGCAAATATGATCGATCTATTGAATCTTCATCGTACATTAAAAATAAAACTAGAAACATGTATAAAAGAAATCCGTGGATAACCGACATGTTGATTTCTAAAATAAATTATAAAAACCAAACTTTTAAAAAAATTAAACTAAATAAAAATAATTCAGAGTTATTAAATCAGTACAAATTGCTTTCTAAAGAAGTTACATCTTTAATTAGAAAAGAGAAAAGGTCATACTACATGAAACAAATAGATTCAGCTAAAGGGAATAGTAAAAAATATTGGTCTGTTATTAAAAAAATTATAAGTAAACAGAAAGACGAAATAAAAAATATAAATATAGACCAAAATCTGCTAAATCTAAATGATAATGGCGAAGAAATTGTAAACAAATTCAATGAATACTTTATTGATATTCCACGTAAACTACTGAATATTGAATATGGGTCAGATTTGTTTGAACCATATACAATCCCTGAGTCTAATTGTAGTTTTTGTTTCCCGGACTTTACTATTCACGAAATCTGGAAAGCAATTTGTAAGATGAATAACAAAAACAGCACAGGTTTAGATGGTATTAATATAATAACTATAAAAAATAATATTGATATATTTCTTCCGTTGCTACTCTATATATTTAATCTCTCTGTAAATAGTGGATCATTCCCAAACAAATTTAAAACTGCCTATGTAACACCTGTTTTTAAATCTGGTGACAGGACTAACATGGACAATTATAGACCTATCTCTGTGTTAAACACATTTTCAAAAATATTGGAGAGCATTATGCATGCCAGAATACTCGAATATTTTGAAACGAACAATTTATTATCCGTCCATCAGTATGGATTCTTGCCTGGATTGGGTACAGACATTGCTATTGAACGGCACATTACTGAAGTCGTTAAATCAGCAGATTGTAACAAACCTACTGCTGCCCTGTATGTAGATTTAAGAAAAGCATTTGACATAGTTGATCACAGAACCTTACTTATGAAATTAAATAAATATGGTTTTTATGGTTATACTCTACGATGGCTTAAATCATACCTCACTAACAGAAAACAAGTGACAAAAATTGGACATGCAGTAAGTACAGAAGAGGTTGTTAATTTCGGAATACCGCAGGGTGGAGTATTGGGCCCGTTATTATTCATCATTTATATAAATGATTTACTGCAACTTCAATTTCACTCATCCGTCTTTGCCTATGCGGATGACACCTCACTCGTATGTTCAGCGGAAAACTTAAGTACATTATCGGACTACCTTAACTACGATTTAAATCTTCTTTCCACCTGGTTAGTAAATAATCGTATGATTATTAATGCCTCAAAAACAAAGGTCATTTACTTTACATATAAATCCTCTACTTCAAAAAACAATATTAATAATCTTAAAATCATATGTCACCGTCATAAATGTATTTACCAGTGTTCGTGCGACAATATAGAAATAGTAAATTCTATAAAATACTTGGGAGTTACTATTGACTCTGGTCTAAAGTGGGATATTCATACTAATTTACTTTCAAACAAGTTAAAGCAGATCAATTATAAATTATATTACATGAAAAAAGTCCTTCCATTAGCAGAACTCAAAAAGCTTTATATTGCTTGGTACGAATCCACCCTAAGATATGGAATCATACATTGGGGAGGTACCTATCCGACAATATTAAGTAACATAAAGATTTGTCAAAAAATGGCCTTACGAACCATATGCGGAGCTCGTAAGTACGACAGCTCTGCTCCTTTGTTTGAAGAACTAAAGGTAATGAATTTGCAGCAATTGTATGAATATAGTACAATAAATTTCGTTAAAAAATTTTTTTCCGTTTTTAAAATAAAAATTTCAAACGTGCGAACCAGGTCCGCTAATCAGCTGCAACTAGAATTACCTAAGCTAAATAAAACGACTAGCAGGAATCAATGTTGTTATAGTGCGGTTAAACTAATAAATCTTAGAAATGACGAACTTGATTTTAGTCTTGCAAGTAAAAAGTTTTCAAAATGCCTCAAAGATAAAATACTAAACAATTCAACTGCTTAATAACTATCGAATGTTATAAATCTAATTTATCAATTTATATTTTTAGTTTCTGTAACTTATTTATTTATTTATTTATTTATTTATTTATTTATTTATTTAATTATTTATTTACTTATTTATTTATTTATTAATTTGCTGAAATTAATTTATTTATTCTTCTATTTATTTATTTTTCTATTTATTTATTTATTTACTTAATTTTTTATCTAATTTTTACCTCATTCACAATTTCAACAACTCAGTGAAATACTACAAATGCTTTTCTTAAAATCTGTAAATAACAATGCCTCGGTACGTCTTACAAAACAAGTTATTAATTTATTATTCATTTATTTATTTATTTATTTGCTGAAATTAATTTATTTATTCATTTATTTATTTTTTTATTTAGTTATTTATTTATTTATTTGCAAGATACCATTTTATTTTATCTTTTGTTTTTTACTTCGTTTTTTACTTTATTTTATTTTATTTATTTATTTTTTATTTTATTTTAATTTATTTTATTTTTTATTATTATTGTTATTTTTTTTTTTTTTTTTTTTTTTTTTTTTTTAATTTTATTTAACTTTAATTTTATTTATTTTATCTTTTTACTTTTTTACTTAATCCCTTTCTACCTTGCGGTGTAAGGCTTTTATCTTTATTTTATCTTATTTATTTGTTTATTTATTTATTTATTTAGTTTTACTTCATTCATAATTTCAACATCTCATTGAAATACTACAAATACCTTTCTTTAAATATGTAAACAGCAATGCCTCGGTACGTCTTACAAAAAAAAAAAATAAGTTTGTTTGTTAGTAATAGAGTATTTATTTATTTATTTATTTATTTGTCGTGATTTATTTTTATATTATTTTATTTCACTTTGTTTCATTCATGTCATTTATTGTTCCACTTTGTTATATCTTTCAATTGTATTTGTCTATTTATTTATTACAAGAGTCTGAAGAGCTTATTATTATAAAGTAGAAATAAAGTGGACACAAAAAATGTAATTGTTTATTTATTTATTAATTTATCTTATTTATTTATTTATTTACTTTAATTTATACTGTTTGTCTTATTATTTATTTATCTTATTTATTTATAATTTTATTCCAGTCTATTTTAAAATGAAAATAAAGTGATATTAATGTAAGGATAGAGAATGCCAAATACGTTATTATACATCTTCGTATAATTTCTGTATTTTATTTTAAATTAATTATTTATATATTTATTGTCTTTATCTATTTATTATTTTATCTTATTTATTTATTTATTCATTTATTACTATATTAATGTCTGCTTTAAAATTTAAAATCAAAATAATTTGAAATGAATGTAAAGGATAAAAAATGCTTAATATGTTTTGCATATTTTTGTACAATATAGTGATTTACTATTTTTCATTGTACAATATAAATACTTTTCTGTGTGTAAACGTGTAAATAACTATGTATTATAATGTATTAATAACTATATGTTATTCTTAGTACCTGTAGTATTAGCTCCGCGCGTGTTTTCCAGCACTTGGCGCAGTACACAGAATCTAATTATTAATTTTTCTCAAAATTATCAAATTTTTGTAAAGATATATGTACATGTATATGAATTTTGAATAAACAATTTTGAACTTGAACTTGAACTTGAACACACACACACACACAAACACTTTACCATTCAGTAAAAACTGAGGTTAGGTGTTCTGCGTCAACGTTCAACGGCGTCAAAAGTTGGAAGTTGACGAACATTCAGTATCAACGGCGTTCGAACGCCGGAGGACGTTGTTCATTCTGTGCACTTGCGTACGACAGCTTGGTTTTAACTTTCTTCTGACAGATAGCGCCGTACGTACGCCGTTAACGCCTCGTAGAACTCGGTGCATTCTATTTCCCACTTTAGGCTAAGCACATAGTGAAGCATAGAGCAAAGCAGAGAGCGATGAAAGCTGAGAGTAAAACAGCGAAAGAATGTCGCGCTTATAAAAGAGTGTCTACACATAGTGACGCGTTTAAAATCGAGCAGAAAGTTCACAAATTTATAATGGATTTCTTGCTAACATAAAACTCTCCCTGAAAATTTGGTATTTACTAAAAAATAAAAATAAACAAACTAGAAGGTGCAATGTTCACAGAATAAATAAAAGTAGACATATACATGGTGAATTTCATCATTTCTATATGCAACTCCGCAAACATCCAGAAAAGTTTCATTCTTATTTTCGCATGACTATTTCAACGTTTGATTATATTTTGGAAAAAATTCAAGATAAATTGATAAAAAATGGACAAATTTCAATCGGAACCTACACTAAATACCTCTTATAAATGAGAACTACTTGTAAATGCCTCAATATCCATTTTAAACAACTATTTCAGCAACGATGATAGCAGAGAAATCAAAATTGTTTGAACGCGTCGCCTTGCTCGACTATAACAACGATATAACCTCGCTGCAGTACGCTCCACTATGCGCGTGTTAACAGGAATTAATTTATTTAATTTCGCCACTTTGCTCTCTTTTTTATACCTTGGCTATAATCAGAAACAGATATACCATTGATGTCCAGTATATGGGCCGCGGGCCGTATCCAGCCCAATACTATTTTTTAAACGACACGCATTAAGTGGTTTTTAGTATTTCCTAGGTATAATCAGAAACAGCTATAACATTGATATCCAGCATATGGGCCGCGGGCCGTATCAAGCCCGATACTAATTTTTAAACGACACGCATTAAGCGGTTTTTAGGATTTTCTAGGTATAATCAAGAAACGTTTTTGTTTTGTTAATATACGCAGAATCATGCAAATTTTAATAATTAATTCCTGCTTATATTGATTTTTATTCGATATCAGTTTGCCAACGTTGTTGGCAACGGGGTCTGCTAGTTTTTTAAGGTTTTAACACATTTTCATAAATTTTGAAAATTTTTGCTGACCATAAAATTGGCTTCAGTTAAAAATGCTATTAAACGGAAAAGAAAGTAAGAATCAGTTTTGAGTTATCAAAATATATTTTAAGGGTCGTTCGAACGTTTTAAATGTTAAACCTAGCTGTAGATACGTTCAAATAAGTTTTCAGGGTGAGGATAGATCTGTTAAGCAGTTTTGTTATTTTAATTATGGAAACTGTATGTTATTAACTATTTTAGTAACTATATTAACGAAAGTATAAAGTACAATGTATTAAGAGGATAGATAAGACAGAATAATATTCGATATTTAGTAATTGCGTAATTTTAATTGTGTTAAATCTTGAAGTATTATATACCCAGATGTCATTTTAATATATTTTTTCTTTATATAAGTGATTATTATAGGATGAAAGTGTTTTTTTTTTAACATCATGACTGTCATCAGCTGTTTTTTTTTTTTTTTTTTTTTTCATTAAAAATGCTAATTTTTAGTCGTATTTCAAAAAAACTTAAAAGTTATGATAAAACTATTCATCAGCGAACAAAGAAACCTCTCTCGAACAACGAAACAACTACCGACATTCAAATTTAGGAGGCAATTTCTTCGCATTACTGAATTATAACACGTATATGTGAAATTTTAGTGATTAAATAAATTAAAAAACGACTATAATATATTTACATGTAAACCAAATTATTTACAAAAAAACTGAAAATTATAAATACCTTTTTAAATAGTTAAACAAAATATTAAATTTAATAACGTAAAATATTACTACAACGAATATATTATTACAAGGAAAATCGGCAAATTTCACATCTATTAGTATATTCAAAAGTTTTTCTAAATTTTCAAGTGACATAATTAATATTGAAATATCGAGACTGATGATCTCAATAATACCATGGATACACCAATATGGCAAGAGATAGAGGTTTTATACATGTATCCATGGAAATATAAAATATATGTAATAAGTGACGTGTAAATATCAGGGGGGTGAAACTCTAATGGCAAAACGAAAACCATATTACGTTCCATAACCCAACACGAATAGCGCCCCAGTCGCTGCCAGTCGCTATAGCTACGTGCATGACAGGATGTTACATGTTACGGCTTCTGTCATTAGCGTCAAAATCTGTAATTAGTGTCAAAATCGTCTTCTGTAATTTTGTAATTTCATTGTTTAATTCGGAAAATGGGTGTTAAATGCTTTGTTTTGGGGTGTGATAGTAGTGAACCTACAAGATATCGCTTTCCAAACCCGAAGACACGTGTGGCTCCAGAATTGTATACAACGTGGATGAAGAACATTGGAAATCCAAAATTGGATGGCTTGTCCATGGAAGTGTTCATAAATATTAATTATTAGAAAATATTATGTTATATGTTAGTCTACTTAATAAATAATTATTTCTGCTAGTTATTGTTTTTCTGTTTCTGTATAATTCCTAACTGCTTGTTCTTAATTGTAAACATAATTAAATGTTATTATTAAATGATACAATTGTTATGATTTATTTTGTCTATTTTTAATATTGTTGTCGTTAATAATATTAAAAATAGACAAAATAAATCATAAAAATTGTTTCATTTAATAATAACATTTAATTATGCTTACAACTATATCCACTGAAGCATTTAAAATACCCGCGAAAAACCAACCCTTTCCTCCCCTACCAATTTTAGTGCCATAACCCAACAACTACAGCGCTAATTTGGTTTCAAAAAATATAAAGGCAGTTTCGCATCTATTTCCTTCTTTATCTATGGTAAATATTTCTAAAAGATAAAAATGTCATTGATATATTATTATTAATATTTATTTACTTTCTTTAATTTGTTCAGCTTCAGCTATACTATTAATAATAACAATTAATAGTGAATCCTATGCAATAATATTTAACTATTTTATTAATTTTTAAGAAAACAAAACTTCAAATCCAGTTGAACAAAAATTAATATAGAACCAGAAAATATAATTGTAGTACCAGAAAGTAATGAACAATTAGAAAACGTATCAATAAAACGAGGACGAGGTAGACCAAAATTTTTGAAAACTGGACAAAAAGGAAGACCCAAGAAACAATATTCTTTAGTAGAAGTTAACAATATAAATCATGGAGAAAATGAGCCGGAGCCGGATCTGATGTCTGTAGAAGAAGCACTAGAAAGTAGCAATGGCGAAGAATGGCGGATTGCAATGGAAAATGAATACAAGTCCATCATGGAAAATGATACATGGGAATTAGTCGATTTACCCAAAGGCCCCAATGCAATTGGCTGTAAATGGGTACTCAGAACCAAATATGCCCCTGACGGTAGCGACGCAAGATACAAAGCAAGATTAGTAGCTAAAGGATATTCTCAAATAGAAGGAATAGATTTTCTGGAAACTTACGCACCTGTTGTCCGAATAAGCTCTATAAGAATGCTATTAGCTTTTGCCGCAAAATATATGTTTTTGGTACATCAAATGGACGTTACAACAGCCTATTTAAATGGCGAATTAAATGAAGAGATATACATGAAGCAACCACCATATTTTGAAAAAGAGGGTAACAAAGTTTGCAAATTACGAAAATCTTTATACGGACTTCGCCAATCTGGAAGAGAATGGTACAAAGCTTTTAAAAACTTTTAAAATGAAAGATGAAGGTCCCGTTCATTTTTGCTTGGGCATATCTATAGTACAAGAAAACCAGTGGCGAATGGAAACCTCCGCTAGACTTGCCCTCCCACAAAAAAAATAATATAAAAAAAAAAATTAAAAAAAAAAAAAAAAAATTAAAAATTAAAAAAAAAAGATTTTGGTAAACCTTCAAAAATACATCAAATTATGTTCTATACAAATTTTTGTCCAAAGTTTGGTTTACTAGTTACGAATTTTTTTAAATATTAAAGTTTAATAACTTCCGTTTCCGGTTTAGGATTTTTATAAAAAACAATAAGGTTTTTCCCAATTATTAGGAGAATTTTTTTGAACCAGAACGAACTCTCTAAGTTAGACCGTTCTTGAGTTATCGTGTATACACACACACAGACACACACACATACGGACGGCACTTCGAAAATAGGTTTTTCGGATTTCCTGGACCATGAAACGTGGTCATCAGTCGAAATCACGAAAATTTTCGCGATTACAATACTTGCCTCTTATATATTAAGGTCGGGCAAGTAAAAATGAAACTATAAGATTAAATCAATCTAAATATATTAAAGACGTATTAAAAAGATTCAAAATGGAAGATTGTAAAGCTGTTTCGACACCGCTATGTTCAGGTGCTTAATTAAATAAAGGTTCTAAAGAAAATAAAAATGATCGAAGCGTAGATAATTTTTTTTATCAGTCTTTAATTGGTTCCCTGATTTATATTGCTACATGCACAAGACCAGATATCGCTTATGCTGTAAGTTCACTCAGTCAATACAACTCAGATTCTAGAAATCTGCATTTAGTAGCAGCCAAAAGAGTGTTAAGATATCTAAAAGGCACAGAAAATTTAAATTTAACATATGTAGCTAATGACAAACCAATCCTAGGATACAGTGACGCAGATTGGGGAGGAGACCAAGATGATAAAAAATCATATGGAGGTTATGTTTTCTTACTCGCAGGAGGAGCAATATCATGGCAAGCCAGAAAACAAAGATCATTGTCGCTATCAAGCACGGAAGCTGACTACATGGCACTTACACAGGCCACAAAGGAAGCAATTTATCTTAGAGATTTTCTAAATGAATTAAATTATGAAGTCGGACAAAATAAAATGACGATTTTTGACGACAATCAGAGTGCCATAAAACTTGTGAAGAATAATGGATTACATTCTCGTACGAAACATATAGCCATACAATACCATTTTGTAAGAGAAAAGTATGAACAAAATTTAATTGACATAGATTATAAGCCAACAGGAGATATGGTGGCCGATGTTTTCACAAAAGGACTAATTATATTCAATAATGAAAAATGCGTGAAAGAAATGGGATTATCTGAAATCATCATTGTGGGAGAGTATTGAAATATCGAGACTCTGATGATCTCAATAATACCATGGATACACCACTATGGCAAGAGATAGAGGTTTTATACAAGTATCCATGGAAATATAAAATATATGTAATAAGTGACGTGTAAATATTTCTAAAAGATAAAAATGTCAGTGATATATTATTATTAATATTTATTTACTTTCTTTAATTTGTTCAGCTTCAGCTATACTATTAATTATAACAATTAATAGTGAATCCTATGCAATAATATTTAACTATTTTATTAATTTTTCTCTATTTTATTCAGAATCCATGTATTCTTTATAGTGAAATAAAATATTATTGTTACGTTTAAATGGTACAAACGTAAATTAATTAACCGATTTGGATAATCCTTTGAACATTGTATGTATAGATTAGAACTTCCCGAATGTTATTGGCTATATCACTGTTTCTCAACCGGGGTGCCACGACACTCTCACCGGGGTTCCACTAATTTGAAAAATTATTTCAAAGTTAAATTGCTCAGAACTTCGTATTTGTTATATATTTGGTATAGGCTAATGATAATAATAATAATAATTTTTGCTGATGTTTCCTGGATGAACCGCGGGCGCGCCCGAGGTGCGTCACTTCGATAACCACGTGACATGCAAAAAACGAGTCGCGAAGCGACGAGTTTCATAATCGACAAGTGCGGCAAAATGCCTTATTATATTAAAACGAGTCGCAAAGCGACGAGTTTTGTCACCGTAGGGGGAGAAGCCCGGCGTAGCCGGGCTGAGGCCCCTAGTCTTCTATATTAAAATTGGAGGCTACTAATCTATTTTTTATTTTTTCGTCCTCATTTTTAGTTTCTACACGTGTGAGGTGATTATAAAACGAAATCCGCCAAAAAATTATCGGTATCTGTTTGTTTGTTAGAGATTAATGCAAAAACGGCTGGTCATATTTTAATAAAATTTGGTACTTTGATAGATTAGAACCAGGATTCGAACATAGGCTATATGGCATTTAAAAATTTCATTTTAAGAGGGTGTTTCGGGGTTAGAAATGTTTACTTAATAATTTATAATATCTCATCTCTTGTTATAGACTGAACAGAAAAATGTTTATGATAAAAATTGTTTATAATAATAAAATAAATAATTTTTGTTACATGCATTTTTGTCATTTAGGTAAATATTTGGGGAGTTACCGGAGGGCACCATAAAACTAAACTTTTTATAATTCCCTTATTATTGAATTAACAGCAATAACGTTTTCGACAAAAATGTTTAGAGAAAGAAAATAATTATTTTTTGTTCTACATACTTTTTCGATTGGTTGAATATTTGGAGAGTTACGGGGGTACACTCTAAAACTAAAATTATTAAATATCTTATAGTAATTATTTTTAATAAGAAAACAAATCTTTTTTGTTGTATGTGCTTTTTCATTGGATGATTATTTTGAAAGGTACAGAGGGAACATCCTAAAACTAACTTTTGAAATATCTCCCTTATTATTAACTTAACAGCAAAAACGTATTTGAACAATTTTATTTATAATAAGGAAATGAATCTATTTTGTTCTACAAACTTTTTCGATTGGTTGAATATTTGGGGAGTTACGTGGTACACCCTAAAACTGAAATCTTAAAATATCTAACGTATTTACTTTCCATCAAAAATGTACTTGAGGAAACATTTTTTTTTCTTCCCCTCAATGTAGTTCTCAATAAAAATATTACTTAAGGGGCAAGGATAGTGTTATACACAATGTTGAAATATATAATTAATCATGTGTTTAACAGCAAAAATGAATATGAGAAAAGAATCTATTCCTTTATGTTCAGTGCAGTTTTTAATAAGATATGTATATTGGGGAGCTATGGGGCGACCTACCTTTAAACGAAGTATCTCACTTATTATTTACCTAACATTAAATATTTGTATTTGTATTTTATTTTTATTTACATACAGGGTGTTTGTTTGAAATGCCGCACCTCGAATAACTTCTTTACTTTAAGATACAAAAAATTCTTCAGAAGAAAAGTTTTCTTCTGATTTTTTTTTCGGATTGAACTAGACAAAAAGGCCAACTTAA
This sequence comes from Liopterus haemorrhoidalis, assembly GCA_963971575.1. Taxonomy (NCBI): domain Eukaryota; kingdom Metazoa; phylum Arthropoda; class Insecta; order Coleoptera; family Dytiscidae; genus Liopterus; species Liopterus haemorrhoidalis. Next base: position 29,201,774 of record OZ020622.1, on the reverse strand, counting down.
GGACTATAATAAGAATTCTGCATCACTTCCGGTTTCAACGGAAATTGTTTCAACTTTTTATTTAGCATAGAGAATCGGTACTTAATTTTTTTTTATTTGAAAGTACATTAAATCAGCTTTACAAGGATGTCAAAATATCATACTTTAATTTTAACTATTTCAAAATGGCGACCATTTATTTACAAAATAATAAATAACATAAGTCGTAAAAAGTTAAACATAGCAAGCTTGAAAAATGATTTTGTTAAATAAAAAAAAAAAAAAAAAACAAATAAACCAGCAAATTTTCTTGCTTGTTAGTACGAGTTTGATATTAAAGGTGATAACATCAAATCTGTCTTATAATTATGTCTTATATTAAATAAATTTTAAAATATTTCTAAAAACAACAAGTTAGTACCGAAATTACCAAAGAGATAACTACGTCACGCAGCGTCACAAAACGGGTCAGTGGCGTACAACTGGTATTAGTACAATTTATTTTTCTTTCGTTATTCAAAATTAAAATGGGTGTTTGTAGAATCTGCTCCAAAACAGTATCTAGAAGTCAAGCCAGTATCGTCTGTAAGGGTCGATGTAAAGGAATATTCCATGCAAGTTGTGTAAATATCACAAAAACAGCGATTCCCTATTTATTGGTACCAGGGACTAGTTGGTTTTGTCCACGATGCAGAGTAGATGAAAGTATGGAAAACAAAACCGATGAAGAAGACGAAGAAATAATTGATAATAACTGCAGTAAGTGTAACATATTTTTAAAAATTGTTGAAGATCTAAAATTAATTATAAATAATTTAAAAGCGGAAATTGGTAGTTTAAGGGATGAAATTAAACAAACAAAAAATTATAATCATGATGATATAAATTATAATTTAATAGTAAATGAAATGCATGAAAGAGAAAGACGTGCAAATAGTTTATTAATTTTTAATATAAAAGAATCTAATAAGGACAATAAAAAATCAAGAATAGATGATGATAAAAACGTAATAATTAATATTCTAATAAAACAGAGGTGGATATTGATGAAATAAAAACCTTCCGTTTAGGCATTTACTCTAATACAAAAAAAAGACCAATTAAAATTATTTTAAAAAATAAGCAAACCGCATTAAATATTTTAAAAAATAGAAACCGGATTAATATTCCTGGAATAAAATTATATTATGACAAAACTAAGTTGGAAAGAGATTATTTTCAAAATATAAAGAAATAATTAAACGTTCTTAAAGAAAATGGCGACGATTCTAAAACTTTAAAATATATAAACAATGTCCCCACAATTGTTAATAAATCGGAAATAAAACAAACAAAAAAAAAACTAATAATTGAGCCTAGTATCATTTATAATTCAGATATAATTTATGTTAATTCACAAAGTTTCATTGCAAACAAATCTGAAATAATTAATAGCGTTATTTGTTACAAACCTAAATTATTGGTATTAAGTGAAACTAGAGTTACTGAAGAGATAAACGATTTTGAATTGAAGATAAATGAATACAATATAGTGGGATGTAATTGACAAAATCAGAGCCGCAGTAAGGGGGGGGGGCGACGGCCCCTAGAGCACTAAGGAAAAGGGCGCCACATTGCGAAGGTTAGGACCATTTTATTTGTTTATTACCTGGATTTTGGGAAGTGAGGACCTTTTTTTCTTGCTCATAACTTGGATTTTGGGAAGTGCGGACTTTTTTTGCCAAGGGCGCCAAAACACAGTTTTGCCCCTAGCGCAAGTTTTCCTTACTGCGGCTCTGCACAAAATAGACATACTGGGGGGGTTTTAATATTTATAAAAAATGATGTTACATGGAAAAAAATTTAATTTTTATGTGCATAGTAATTTATGGTGTGCCATTGTTGAATGTAAGTGTGTTCAAACTAATTGGATGATAGGAGTACTTTACCACTCTCCGTCGGGTAGTGATAATGTATTCTTGTATGAAATGAAAAATTTATTGGATAGTATTACAAAAGATAATGTTAAATTCATATTATTAGGAGATTATAATGTAAACTGGTTCGACTAAGGTAATTTTTATAATAATAAATTAGTAAACCTTGTACATAATTATGGACTTTATCAGATTATAAATGAAGCAACCAGAATCACAGCTACTAGTGAATCATTCATTGATTTAGTAATAACTAATATAAAAAATGTTAATTCTGTAGTTCATCATACATCTAAAATTGCAGATCACGCAATAATTTCTGTAAATTTGATTAATAATTTAAAGTATTTGCAATTTAATAATATTAAATGTTACAGAAATCTTGGTCAAGAACAATTAGATATTACTAGCTGAGTACCCGTGCTTCGCTACGGTATATTGACGGTTTGCCATCATCGTGCAAGTATTATAAGGCATGGTTCTTTATAAATCACATTGCTGACTCTCTCCTCAGGTGTAGGTTCACCCCGTTAGAGGCTCATTAGTGTAAAATTCGTAGTTTGTTTCTAAACATGTGCACGGGTAACTTTTATAAGTAAAAAAACCTAGTCGATATCTCATCTGTAAGAGATCATCTCTAAGAGATATCGAGGAATCCGTGAAAAAACATTATATTCCTCTTCACTCCATAGGGGTCGAAAAATCCTTTCTTAGTGGGTTCTTACGTCATATCCAGAAATGTACTCTTGGAATTTCTTATTTCTAATAAAAAAATCTTTAGGAATGAAATTTAAAAAACTGTCAGAACACCATCGAAAGATTTTAAAAAGTCACCTATATGCCAGAAAGGAATGTTATAACTCAACAAACAAATAAGTTACGAAACATTATATAAGTCGTCCTGATTTAGTCGTTATTTCATCAAGAGATATTAAGAAATCCGTTTTCACCCCTTAGGGGTCGAATTTCGAGAAGTCTCTTCTTAGTGGTTGCTTACGTCATGGAAGAAATATAGTCCCCGAATTTCAATTGTCTACTAAAAAATACCAATGTACCAATGAAATTTAAAGAAATATAAAAAATGCAATTTAGGGGTGAATTATAAAAAAAAAACGATCAAAATGAAATGATCTTGAAACTAATGAAAATAATAAATGCGAAAAAGTACAACATAGTTATAGTACAACAAAGACAGAAGCTACAAAGGGTTCTATAATTCACCCCGAATCTAGAATCGCTCCTTTAGGGATTGATGATTAGAGCAAAATCCTGAATTTAATTTTTAAACACATATACAGATAACATTGTAAGCAAAATCCAAATCAATATACCATTGGACCTAAGAGATAATGAAGATTCCGAGGAAAAACATTTTATCACTTTTCATCCCCTAGGGGTCAAATTTCGAAAAATTCCATGAAGCAGGTGCTTGCGACATGGAGGGAATATATTTCCTGAATTTCATATCTCCATGTGAAGGGACGTACTTTCGAATAAAATATACCAATTTACCCCTTTACGGATGAATTTAAAATAAATTTCAAAAACGCATTCTAAATATTATAAATAGAAAATTATGTACCAAAATGAAATGTTATAACTCAGGAAATACAAAGGTTTCCATAATTTACCCCAAATGTAGATTCACCACTTTAGGGGTTGATTAGGACAAAATCTTGAATTACTGTTTCAAAAATTTGTATGGGTAACCTTTGTAATCATAAACTAAGTCAATATCTCATTGGTCCTAAGGTATATTGAGGAATCCTTCAAATCACATTTCACCCCTTAGGGCTCGAATTCGAAAAATCTCTTCTTAGTGGGTACTTACATCACGGAAGGAATATACTTCCCGAATTTCATGTTTATATATCCAAGGGAAGTTCTATCGAATATAAATACCCATTTAACCCCACCTCCCTACATTTAGAGGTGAAATTTTAAAAGACTGTCAAAACTATCTCGAGATATTTGAAAAAGACACCGGTGTGCCAAAAATGTTATAACTTAATAAACACAGGAAACACGACGGGTTGTATAATTCACCCCGATTGTAGACCTCTATAGGGGTTGATAAGGACAAAATCCTGAAATACGTTTTTCGGTATTCGGATGGGTAATCTTTGTAAGCAAAATCCAAGACGATATCTTATTGGTCCTAAGAGGTATTGAGGAATCCTTGAAATCACATTTCACCCCTTTTCACTTCTTAGGGGTGGAATATCGAAAAATCCCGTCTTAGTGGGTGCTTACGTCATGGAGGGAATATACTTCACGAATTTTATTTATCTATGTCCACGGGATGTTCAATCGAATACAAAATTCCCATTTTCCCCTTAAGGGTGAAATTTTAGAAACTGTCAAACCATTTCGAGATATTTTGAAGACACCTATATGCCAAAAGGAATTTTATAATTCAACAAACACAGGGAATATGATGGGTTGTATAATTAACCCTGTTCGGAAATTCACCACAAGGGGTTGATTAGAACAAAATCCTGAAATAAGTTTTTCAACATTTATATCGGTAATCCTTGTAAGTCCGTAGAGATATTTATTATTATTATTATCCTTGAAATTTCATTTCACCCCTTAGGGGTTGAATTTCGAAAAATCCCGTCTTAGTGTATGCTTACCTCATGGAGGGAATATACTTTGCGACTATCATGTATGTATGTCCAAGGGATGTTCTAACAAATAAAAAATATCCTTTTATCCCTTTAGGGGTGAAATTTTGAAAAACGGTCAAAACCATTTCGAGATATTTTAAAAAGGCATCTACAAATATGCCAAATAGGAATTTTATAACTCAACAAACACAGGAAATAAGTCGGGTTCTATAATTCTTCCTGATTGTAGATTCACCCTTTTAGGGGATGAATAGGACAAAATCCTGAAATAAGTTTTTCAACATTTATATGGATAATATTTATAAGCAAAAATCAAGGCGATATATTATTGGACCTGTGAGATATTGAGGAACCCGTGAAAACACATTTTACCCCATTTCACCCCTTAGGGGTTGAATATCCAGAAATCATTTCTTAGGGGGTTGTTAAGTCATAAAAGGGATATACTTCCCGAATTTTATGTTTCTCTGTCTAGACGACATTCTATCGAATATAAAATACCAAGTTACCCCTTTAGGGGTGAAATTAAAAAAAAAACAGTCAAAACACTTTTTAAATATTTTAAAAAGACACCTATATGCCTAAAAGAAATGTTATAACACAACAAACACAGAAGAGGCGAAGGGTTCTATAATTCACCCTGATTGTAGATTCACCCCTTTAGGGGTTGATTAGTACAAAATCCTGAAAAATAAGTTTTTCAACATATATGTGGGTAGTCTTTGTAAGCAAAAGCAAAGCGATATATTCTTGACCTAAAATATACTGAGGAATCCGTGAAAACACATTTTACCCCATTTCACCTCTTAGGGGTTGAATTTCCAAAAATCATTTCTTAAGGGGTTGTTAAGTCATAAAAGGGATATATTCCCCGAATTTTATGTTTCTTTGTCTAGACGACATCCTATCGAATAAAAAATGCCAATTTACCCCTTTAGGGGTGAAATTTAAAAAAACGGTCAAAACACTTTCTAAATATTTTAAAAAGACACCTATATGCCAAAAAGGAATGTTATAACACAACAAACACAGAAGAGGCGAAGGGTTCTATAATTTACCCTGATTGTAGATTCGCCCCTTTAGGGGTTGATTAGGACAAAATCCTGAAAAGTAAGTTTTTCAACATTTATGTGGATAGTCTTTGTAAGTAAAAGCAAGGCGATATATTCTTGACCTAACAGATACTGAGGAATCCGTGAAAACACATTTCACCCCTTTTCACCCCTGAAAGGTCGAATTTCGAAAAATCGTTTCTTAGGGGGTCCTTAAGTCATAAAAGGGATATACTCCCCGAATTTTATGTTTCTTTGTCTAGAAGACATCCTATCGAATAAAAAATGCCAATTTAAACCTTTAGGGGTGGAATTTAAAAAAACAGTCAAAACACTTTCTTAATATTTTAAAAAGACACCTATATGCCAAAAAAGAATGTTATAACACAATAAACACCGAAGATGCGAAGGGTGCTATAGTTTACCCTGATTGTAGATTCACCCCTTTAGGGGTTGATTAGGACAAAATCCTGAAATAAGTTTTTTAATATTTACATGCGTAATTACTGTAAGCAAAAACCAAGTCGATATCTTATTGGACCTAAGAGATATTAAGGAAACCGTGAAGCCACATTTTACCCCTTATAACCCCCTTTTCACCCACTTAGAGGATGAGTTTCGAAAAATCCGTTCTTAGTGGGTGCTTACGTCATGGAGGAAATATACTCGCCGAATTTCATGATTATAGGTCCAGTGGTTTGGGCTGGGCGTTGATTATGAGTAGGTAGCTTAGTTACGATTTTATATATATAGATAACAGGTAAATTAATAGATTGCTCGTTTCCTCTCAAATGTTAACAAAATATATGATGATATGTACAAAATATGTTACGAAGTTATTGATAACGTAGCACCTATTAAAACAATACAAATAAAAAACAAATATTTACCATGGTTCGATCTAGAACTTAAAAATATTTGTAAAGAACGAGATAGAATATAAGATAAAGTGTAAACAATATTTTAGATAAAAATAACCTATGGCTAAAATTTAAAAGTGTTAGAAATAAATGTATCATTTAGGAGAAAGGAATATAATTATAATGAAAAATTAATAGAAAAATATAAAAGTAGTCCAAAATTATTGTGGAAGAATTTGAAAAATATTTTAAATAATAATAAAGATATTAAGTATCCAGATATTATTAAATTTAATGTAGATAATAAATCAAAAAATAATAATATTAAAACCTTAGAAAATTCTGAGAAAGCTTTACATTTCAATAATTTCTTTATAAATTCAATACAAGAAATAATTAATAGTATTCCAATTGTAAATAACATTGTATTAACACATACATTTTCTTGTAAGAACATTTTTAGTAAATTTAATACAATTTCATACCATACTATGATAGAAGGCTTTTAGATATATATATATATATATATATATATATATATATATATATATATATATATTGTAAACTATATGTATATTAGGCTCTGCCTATTTTGAATAAATATTATTATTATTATTATTACGTACGTTATTCAAATGAAGAAATGACAGATATGGATCTGACATTCGGGGAATGTCAAATAAATTCTGTTAGGGCCCAGTAACTCTACCAAGAAAAGTATCCTGAAGGTAAAGGTTAGAAGAATTAGAACATAGGGTAAGAACAGCCATCAGGGAAATTCAAAAGTATACCGTTCTAAATGTAATGGAAGAGTTTTTATTACAAACGAGAAAATGTGTGGATAACAACGGCAGTCATATTGAACATTTGTAAATTTTCCTTACTTTATTATTAACTTTAGTCATATTTTGTTTTATTGTTTTTCCTCGTTGCATAATGTTATATCTTTTTATAATTTAGTTTCTACGATTTTTATGTTATTTATTATTTTGTAATTAAATGATCGCCATTTTGAAATGGTTAAAATTAAAGTATGATATTTTGATATCCTTGTAAAGCTGATTTAATGTACTTTCAAGAAAAAATAAATAAAGTACTGATTCCCTATGTTAGTAAAAAAGTTGAGACATTTTCTGCTGAAACCGGAAGTGATGCATAATTCTTATTATTGTCCTTAAGTTGACCTTTTTGTCTAGTTTAACTTTTTTTCTGAAGAATTTTTTGTATCTTGAAATAAAGAAGTTATTCGAGGTGCGGCATTTCAAACAAACACCCTGTATATATGTAATGTTAGGTAAATAATAAGTGAGATATTTTGTTTATAGGTAGGTCTCCCCATAGCTCCCCAATATACATATATCTTATTAAAAACTGCACTGAACATAAAGGAATAGATTCTTTTCTCATATTCATTTTTGCTGTTAAATACATGATTAATTATATATTTCAACCTTGTGTATAACACTCTCCTTGCCCCTTAAGTAATATTTTTATTGAGAACTGCATTGAGGGGAAGAAAATAAAATGTTTCCTCAAGTACATTTTTGATGGAAAGTAAATAAGTTAGATATTTTAAGATTTCAGTTTTAGGGTGTACAACGTAACTCCCCAAATATTCAACCAATCGAAAAAGTTTGTGGACAAAATAGATTCATTTCCTTATTATAAAAAAAAAAAATGTTCAAATACGTTTTTGCTGTTAAGTTAATAATAAAGGAGATATTTCAAAAGTTAGTTTTAAGATGTTCCCTGCATACCTTTCAAAATAATCATCCAATGAAAACGCACATACAACAAAAAATATTTGTTTTCTTATTAAAAATAATTACTATAAGATATTTAATAATTTTAGTTTTAGGTTGTACCCCCGTAACTCCCCAAATATTCAACCAATCGAAAAATTATGTAGAACAAAAAATAATTATTTTCTTTCTATAAACATTTTTGTCGAAAACGTTATTGCTGTTAAGTCAATAATAAGGGAAATATAAAAAGTTTAAAAATAAAGGAGTTATTCTAGGTGCCGTGTTGCAAACAAACATCTTGTATATATAAAAAAGTGATTTACAATAATGAGAAGATTATTTTCTGTTCTTTTTGAAACTGAAATATCTCACTTATCACATACTTTACAGCAAAAATGTAAGTTACGAATTCCGTACGACGGGTACTGCAACTAGTGTAATTATAATATTTAAGGAATAAACACTTTGAAAACCAACTTTGTACTTTTCCTAGCTTTACCTAAAATCGGTTAGTTTTATAGGGATTTATCCTCTCCCAGGTACCTAGTCATTAGTCTCTTTTGAAGAACTCCTTTCATTTCATTCTTGCCGTACAAACAATACATTTTTATGGAACTTGTAAACATTGAAAAGAAGTATTTCTAAGGGTCTGACTTTCTAAGTTAAATTCTTAGAATATAGTTATGAAACCTAGGCATAATTTGTTTCACCTTATTTTGAAGTGACTAAATACTTATAGTTATAAAGACATTAGATAATCATAGCCGTAGGTAGAAATACATTGTGAGTTGTATTAGGATGTATTTAATAATAATAATAATAATAATAATAATAATAATAATGATTTATTAAATAGCTAGCTACTACAAAAAAAACAAAAAAATACAAAGTGATAAAATACATGCAAAATATGGCATCTTTTAAATTCATTTCAGTACATGATTTCGAAAAAAATAATATTAACAATAATAATATATTATATATGTTTAAACTAATTCTATGAAATTAATTAATTCTAATTCATTAAAATTTTATCTCTGCATAGGTTCAACCAATTAGTAAAGTTTAATACTTTGATTTGTTGAGACGTTTCAAGAACGTTACTTTTTTGGACTGTTGATATGCACCACTGGCTAATTCTGGGGGGCACTGGGGGCACGTGCCCCCCTTAAGGTCCAATTAAATGAATAATTAACAAATTTAAAATAATCGTGCAGCAAAATCACTTACGCATTTTACAATATACAAACTGTATTTTATTATGCGTAGTATTGAAATTAATAGACAATACATACTGCCATGTTTTCTGGTATTTTTAGATTTTTGTAGGTATAATCAAGAAATCCTTATTTCGTCGCATGAATCTGTTCTGTTGGGTAGAAATTATGGCCAAGCGGCTGAATTTAAAGAATTGAACGCATGTACGAGAAATATTAAGAATTCAAGAATATATTCCGCGAAAAATAAACACAAATATTGAGGGACAATTTGAGGGTTCTCAAATCTTCTAAAATTATGAGGGATATCAAATGAAAGTCTTTTATACATGGATTAATAAACACATTTTTTTTTATCTACAAATAATGAAATTATCATCTCGTTTTGTTTTTGGTACAAACATCAATATCCAACAGAAGGGATGTTAAAATGATATTCAGTGATAGAACTTCAAATATCATGAAGGGTACTTTGAATTTTTTTTATAAATAGAAATGTTTTCCTTTTGTAGAGTTTATTTTACATTTTTAAATATGTTTTTATCCTAAACAAGCTAAATTTTTTTCATTAACCCTTCAGGGGCCATAACAGAATTATGTTGGGACCCGAATGCGATCCGCGAGCTGCAGTCCCTCCCTTCTCCTTATAGATAGGTATAATTAGTACCCCCCCCCCAACCACGAAATCTGGATACGCCACTGATGTACACAGAATATGTAATTTAACACATTAGAATATGTTTTCCGCTTGATGTTAATGTATTTAGCATATTTCTTTGAATTATTATATTTTTGTCCATTAACTATTTATTATTTATATGTTAATTTGCCCGGGCCCCTCCCAAGACCAGCAGATTACACGGCACTGCTCGGGGAGTTGAAGATAAAATTTGTTAACCACAACAGTAGTTAATTTTTAAATTACTTCATTGTAAAAAATATTGGCATTTTTATTTTCGTATAAATAAACATTTTTTTAAGATTGCCTATTCTTGATAAAGTGACATAATTACTGTTCAAGTGAAAATACATCACTTTCCAAATATGCTCCAACGAATTATATGAAGGGGAGCGTTGATCCTTTTTCCCCCTGACACATTGACTAAAACATTCGCCCAGTCAAATGATAAAACTATTGTAAACAACTAATTACTCGATTCAGATAAGATAAAGTGGAAATCTGACTTCCCTATAACCTTCAGAATGTAATTTTAAAATGACACCTCAAACGTGAAAAAGTAGAAATAGTAGAAATATAATAAAGAAAGTAGTTTTGGAGACAATCGCGCTCTTAAAATCGGTATTTGGTTTTATTTTGTAGATAAATGTGAATATCAATATCTTGTTAGGTATTTTTGAAATTATGATGCTTTACACACAAAAAGGACTGATATAAGTTGTACTGAACAACAGTGGCGTATTCATAGAGGAGGGCACAAGCCCCCTCTGAAGGTCCAATGAAATGCAAATTTAACAAATTTATCATAATCGTACAGCAAAATAACAAAATAAATGTATTTTACAATAATAATAAGCTATATTTTATTATGATTAGTGTTGAAATTAACAGAAAATGCATATTTACATGTTATTATTGGGTTTTCGTAGGTATAATCAAGAAATCCTTATTCCGTTACATGAGTCTGTTCGTTCGGTACAAATTGTGGCCAAGCGGCAGATTTAGAGAGAGAACTGGGCATAAGTAAGAGAAATATTGAGACTTTAAAAATATATCCCGCGAAAAATATAAATAAATATGTATTTATCGAAGAAAAAATCAAGTGAAAGTTTTTGGTACATGGATTTAACAATTACATTTTTTTATCAACAAATAATGGAATTATTATTTGATATAAACATCAATATCCAACAGCAGGGGTGTCAAACTGATTTGGGTCGCAGTCTATTTTACATACAAAATGATAAGCAGTGACGGAACTTTAAATATCCCAAAGGGTTTCTTGACATTTTTTTATAAACAGAAAAGCGGAAGAGAGTATATTTTACATTTTTAAATATATTTTTCCCTTAAATAAGCTCAAGTGATTTTCATTACCGCTTCAGGGGCCACAAAAAATGTGGCTGAGGGCCGTATGCGGCCCGCGTGCCCTCGAATTTTGATTCGGCCCTTCCCAAGACAAAATCCTAGCTGCGCCACTGGTTAATTTATTTATTTATTTATGTATTTAACAATAATGGACAGACAAATGTACTTTTGGTGCCCATATACATATATAGATACATACATTATACAAAGTGTCTCAAAAGAAATTTTATATTTAGTGGATCGATTAAAAAAAAAGTAAGCCGTATATAGAAAAAATATTTATTAATTATTAAAATACACTTTTTGGGTATTTATTTCTTAAAAATAATATCGTCTAAATGTAGACCTTCGCGTTCTCGGCACTCATTTAATCGAACAGTAAAATTACTTATGACGTCTTGGCAGGTGGACTCAGGGATGGCTGCCATTTCGTGACGGATATTTTCTTTCAAATGCGCCAGTGAAGTCGGTTTATTGGCGTAAACTTTAGATTTAAGATAACCCCATAGGAAAAAGTCCATAGAGGTTCAATCTGGACTGCGTGGAGGCCAATTTATGTCACCTCTCCGGGAGATCAATTTACCTGAGAAAATTTCACGAACACGTGGCAGAGACATATTGGACGTGTGTGAAGTTGCTCCGTCCTGTTGGAACCATGTTCTTTGGTTATAGCCAGGAAAGTTTTGCAGTTCAGGTACCAAGGAGTTGTCTAACATCTCCACATAACGCTCTGAATTCACTGTAACTGCACGCCCCCTTTCGTCTTCAAAAAAGTAAGGGCCGATAATTCCTCGCGCCGACATCGCAGCCCATACGGTCACTTTAGGCGAATGTAGGGGTTTCTGATGTTTGCGTTTCCGATTCGTTGCACTCCAGTAGCGGCAGTCCTGCTTATTTACGTGGCCATTAAGATGGAAATGAGCTTCATCCGAAAACAAAATGTTGGTAAACGTTGAAAATCGCTCAATCACCTGATTAACGAAATTAAGCCTCTGACTGGCATCTTGGGGCTTTAATTCTTGCACCAATTGAATTTTGTAGGGGTGCAGCTTTAGGTCTTTGTGCATAATGCGATGTAATGATGATCTATGCACATTTAAAGCACTTGCGCGCTTCCGAATTGAAAGGTTCGGGTCGTCACGAACAGACTGAGTAACATTCTCCACGTTTTCTACCGTTCTTGATGACCTAGGTCGCCCGGATTTTGATTTATCCAGCGTTGTACCAGTCTCTTCAAACTTTTTAACCCAATGTCGAATGAGAGGAATGCTTGGCGCATTTAAGTGGCGAAAACCTCGAATACTGCAGAATTTTCTACGCGCTCCAGTCGCCGAATCACCGTTTTTGTAAAACTCTCGCACGCATAACGCGCGGTCTGCTCCCGAGAAACGCTCCATAGCGACTGAATTCCCAAGAGCCAGGCTACCGATTGACATAACCCCCGCGCCCCTCGGATACGTTGCGTTCACGCTGTAAACTAAATAAATATAAAATTTCTTTTGAGACACCTTGTACATAATTTTGGTACTTGTACAGATTCATACATGCATTCACAAATTAATATTACACCTACATTTACTAGCGATGAACAATAGGGCTGAACTACACATAAGGCAGGAATAGTCATGGATAAGCTGTGGAGTATAGGAGAGAGGAAGTTTAACGATGATATTAGATGGAGATTGAGGTTGTTTGACGCCATGGTGAAGAACATCCTGCTATATGGGGTGGAAATTTGGGGATGGAAGAAATAGGAGAAGGTAGAACGAGTACAGGAGAAGTATTTGAAATGGATATTAGGGGTAGACAGATCAACACCAGGGTATATTGTAAGAGAGGAACTGAAAAGGGATAAGATAAAAGTGGGTACAGGAATGAGGGCGGTTAAGCACGAAGAGAAAGTTAGAATAGAAACAGCCACAAGAATAGTGAGGGAAAGCTGGGAGGAAAGAGCCAGAGATGAACAGCATGATACGCATGGGGGAAGATGAGAAAGAAGTATTACTGGAGATGCGGAGTGGATGCGACAGAGGCGGAAAGGAGAAGAAAAGAAGGGATAAGCATGATTTAAATAAAATAATAAAGGACACATTCGGCTTTCCTCCTGGATAACAATTCTCCACTTCCTCCACTGCTATACGCTTCCTCCTATCGCCTCCTCTTTTTCTTTCACTTCAATAATCTTCAAAATAACCTTTTTCTTCCCACCTAGAGCGTTCCCAGATAAGCGTGATTGAGGAGTTGTGGAGGAGGGATAAGGAAGTGGGGGAGCAAGAAAGGGCAGTCAAAATAGACAAAGTAAGGAGCGCAGGGAGATATAAGGAGTTCAGAACTATAGGGGTACCAAGCTACTTGAAGGGAGAAAGAGGAAGGTCAGAAGGGAGGGTTAGAAGGAATGCGAGGCTAAGGTGCGTGAATGAAGAGAGAAGAAATAGATATTGGAGGAAAGAAGATGATAAGATATGCAGGATGTGCGGGGAGGAGGAAGAAGGAGAATATATTTACATACATTCAAATGGGGTCTGTCCGACGAGATTCCTACAAATATCTTCTTTGTAGAGGATCTGAAACCACTTCAAATGCCAGTGTGAATGTTTTAGACCTACACTCGGAACAATTTTTTCTAAAAATTTACTTGAGTTCTTAGGCGCAACTTGAATTTGAAATCTGTCATGAATTTATAAGAATAATTATTCCTACCAACTTGAATCATAAAATAATCCTATTGTATCACCGTCTACTAATTTTTATATGTACATTTTTTGTCACTATTTATATTATGTTTTCAACCATAGTTACCAAAAAATAAAAAATAATAAACATTCAATAAATATTTATAAAAGACTAAACGTCGTGTCTCATTTTTGTTAAGATAAAACTTATTTTATATTATTGTAACAAGTATCAGTTACACTATCAACTTCAGTCTTTGAATAAACTTTGAAATGTAATTACTGTTTAGTTGCTCATAAGAATTTGGAATAGCTTTTAAATTAATATAAATATAATTATTCTTTCTTAATCAATTATTATTATTCTTATGCAGTGTTGAGCATAGATAACTTAAAATGTTATCTAGTCAATGATAAGATAATACCATCTTTTTGTGATCTAAACAAAGGTAAAGATAATTAAAAAAATAATTATCTAGAAAAGATAAGATAATAGATATGATAAACTCCCTCCACATTTTTACGGTGTGAAACTCAAACTATCCATGATAAATTCATCATATCGCTTTCATCAAAGGGGGAATCAGTTAAAAGTATCTTGTTTAATAAATATTTTTGATTCATATTTACATATATGTATACCTAGTTTTGTCATTTGCAGAACACCACGGAATATTGAGGTTAAGTTTTTTTTAATACCATATTAGACCATATTAGTAACTACGTCACAAAATGGGATTCAGTGCTGCCGCCTCGCGGTTGGTTTCCTTTTATTTGAATTTAGCATGTTGTTTTTTTTTAATTGTATTTTGGAAGTATGAATTATGTTTATGAAGTATGAAAATGCTTCACATCAAAACTACAAGACAATATGTATTAATTAAAATTCTTATTTTATACATTATAATTTATAATTTAAGTTATTATTTTTACAGAAAAATATATTGTTCTTATTTTATCTATTATTGATTTTCATTTTCACTTGTCAAAAAATGAAAAAATTAAGAATGTGACTGTAATGGTTCCAGTTTGGGGCAAAATAATACACCATTATGCATTCTGAAACAAAATATTAATGTTTACTTAGTTTTAATTAAATAAATACTAAAGATATTCCTATTTTCATATAATTTAAAAACGTGACCTATAAATATATCTTCAAATCCTTATTTATATGTTTATAAAAACATTATTCTATAATATAAGGTATCTGAACTGTATATATTAGTATATACTTATCAAAGATATAAATGTTTTGCTCAATAAAATTAAAGTAACAAAAGTAATAACACATGTATTTTAAATCTCCCAAAATAATCCAAAGGAAACCGTTGCCAGATGCAGCACATGTATGTGACGTCAAACTAATATTGTCTATTATCTATAAAAATTATCTGAAATTACAGATAAAGATAATGAAAATACCTATCTAAATGAGATAATAGATAAAAATGAAAACAGTATCTAAAAAAGATGATAGATAATAATATGTCATCTAAATGCATTATCTAGATCAGGGGTGGCCAACCCCGCGCCCGCGGGCGCTACTGCGCCCTCGGGCGATATGTTATGCGCCCGCGATACGATTCCCGGTAAATTAAAATATTTCTTTAAATTTTATTTCCAATCAATTTCATTTTCCTACTTTTAAGCAAAATTTTCTTGGAATTAAATACTTATTTATTAATTGAAATTTTCAAGTAATTATTTATTATGCCATATTAAATACCTCCCTATATAATAAAATATAAGTAGTTCCACTACAAAAAATGTAATTTTAGCGAATTCTATCGAATTTTAGCGCCATTTTTATGTTTCATTTTATTAAAACTGATCATTGAATGACAGTTTAAGAGTAGCAGTATCAAATTACTGTCCTGATTTTAAAAACTTATGTCAAGAAACAGTCTCAACCTTCTCATTAACGAATTATAATGTATCATATATTATGTAATTATGTGTAATAAATGTCGTTCAATAAAATTATTATTACAAATTATTATTATAATTTTGTTGTATTATGTTGTGTTAAAAATGAAGAAGAGCATTTTTTCAAAAAATAATTGGGTTTTAACCTATAAGTAAAATCAAATAAAAAGATTCAAAATTAAAAATGACAAAAATTAACAAAAACAATTTTTTTTTAAGAAATTAAAATTGAGAAATGAAAAAAAAAATAAATAAAATTAACTTTAACAATAAAAAACAAAACATATATAATGTCATTACATATCATTGCGCCCGCAACGTCTCTGAAAATTCTTAATTGCGCCCTTGCTTCCAAAAAGGTTGGCCACCCCTGATCTAGATAATGCTCAACACTGTTCTTATGTACTATTATTTATTTAAATAAATATGTATTCACCACTTTTTTACTGTAGCTATTTTTTATATACAATAGTCTACCACAGTTTGTGTACCGCTACACAATAATTTACTCCCAGTAATCTGGCAACGCTGGCCCTGTGTAATTATTATCTAATGTCTTTATGACTATAAGTATTTAGTCACTTCAAAATATCGTGAAAAAATTATACTTAGGTTTCTATAACCATATTCTAAGAATTTAACTTAGAAAGTCAGACCTTAGAAATACTTCTTTTCAATGTCTACAAGTTCCATAAAAATGTATTGTTCGGCAAGAATGAAATAAAATGAGTTATTCAAAAGAGACTAATGACTAGGTACCTGGGAGATAAACCCCCATAAAACTAAAATACTTTAGGTAAAGCTAGGGAAAGTACAGGGTTGGTTTTCAAAGTGTTTATTCCTTAAATATTATAGTTACACTAGCTGGAGTACCCGTCGTACGAATTTTGTAACGTACATTTTTGCTGTAAGGTATATGATAAGTGAGATATTTCAGTTTCAAGTAGAACAGAAAATAATCTTTTCATTATTCAAAATAACTCTTCTATATATATTTTTTTTTAATGTTAGGTAAATAATTAGTGAGATACTTCGTTTATAGGTAGGTCTCCCCATTGCTCCCCAAATGTATATCTTATTAAAAACTGCATTGAACATAAAGGAATAGTTTCCTTTCTGATATTCATTTTTGCTGTTAAGTAAATAATAAATTAGATATATCAACCTGTTCAAAATTTACTTGTGTAAACGTGGCTTCATGTATCTTCCGCGCCCCCACCTTGAATTCTCAAACAGATAACCAGTATGTGGTTAAGAGGCGTCACAGGCAACGCACAAAATGTTAAAGTATTGTATAGTTGTAAACAATAAATAAACACAAAACAGAAGTGAATTCAATAAGTGACTAATTTATTGAAAATCCCAACATAGTCCTTCAGAGCCGCATAATCAGTGACGTTTTTGTGCAAAATTAAAGTTATTATTTGTGTTTATGTGTACCGGCGATACACGCCATTTTAGTTATTCGAGTGCATCTATGCAACCAGACGAGACAGTTGATAGGCATTCCGCTTTACGTGTGTGCGTTGCAAGAACATTTTAGGCGAAACGTTAGTTCCACATCTCACCGAAGACATCCGAGTTTAGCCGACTACCTGTCAAGTTTATTCACCTTAGCGGCTGTCAACAATTCGCTACAGCTGATCATCGCAGTGTCAAATTCGGCGCCAAGAGGGAGTTTTTCAAGTTTTTCTACATTTATGTGCCCTTTTTATCCATTATCTCCAAATTGTAAGTACTTTTACATTTTCCTATTTTACTTTAGTACTGATTCAAAATGCAGGGTGAATTAAAAACATTACACCACAAACGTGGTGCAATTAAAGGTCAGTTAACACTATTCAAGAAATATTTTGATTCACTTGATCAAAACAATTTAACACAGAGTGACACAGACATATTGCACGCGCGATTGGAGAAAATTTACCCATTAATAGACAATTTTCTAGAAATACAAAATGAAATAAATGCATTAGAAAATAGGGATGAGCCAGATCTCGAAACGACTGAGAAGTTCCAAAGTTCTTTCTTTAGTGTAACCACAGCTGCAAACACAGTCCTCAAGTTAGCAGGAGGACATAATAGAGATGAAGCATCAGATCCTGCATCTAGTTTTAGTAGTACTAGATCTAAGCGTTCGAACGTCAAGTTACCGCGCGTTGGATTGCCAACTTTTAGTGGACAATATACGGATTGGCGTAAATTTTGTGATTTATTTACAACGTTAGTTCACAACAGTAATGCAATATCCGATGTACAGAAGTTGTGTTATTTACATGCCTGTCTCGAAGGTGAGGCAGCGGATATGATTAGTTCAATCAAAACATCTGAAGAAAATTACTTAATCGCATGGAACACTCTGAAAGAAAATTATGATAATAAGAGAAACATTATTAATACATATGTTGAAAATTTACTTGCCTTACAACCTATTGGAGAAAATATAGCAGAATTGAGAAAAATTATTCATACTATTTCAAATAACTTGGAAAGTCTACGTGTTTTACAACAACCAGTCGATAACTGGAGTGCTCTCATAATTCCCATAATCTTAAGTAAACTTGATGTTCAGACGAATGATGAATGGGAAACTTATCTTAACAAAAAGTTTAAAACCGATGAATTGCCAGAATTATCTCAATTAATGGAATTTTTAAGGATAAGGATTAATATTACGGAATCCAAGAAGAAAAGGGTCACGAATGCACCTGTAAAATCGCCGAAGGTTACTAAACCACATCAGAATGTGAAGACTCTTGCAGTTAGCCACTCAATGTGTTTACACTGCAACGGTGATCATCCAATTCAAGATTGCACAACGTTCCTTAGTAACGACCCGTCTCAACGTGTCGAGATTGTGAAGAAATTACACATATGCTTCAATTGCCTGCGAAAAGGACATTTATCAACACAATGTCGTTCTACGAATTGTCGAAGATGCAAACGAAAACATCATACGCTTCTTCACATTAATAGAGTCCAACGTCAAGCTCAACAAACACTTTCTCCCAACGCAGAAACATTTCACCCTTCACCACAGGTAAATATTTCAGACAATGTTGTCACATCGTGTATTTCAACTGAAGGAGGCGGCTACAATTACACTGTACTGCCAACTGCTTCAATAAATGTTTATGACGCAAGTGGTAAAATGTTTCAAGCAAGAGCAGTACTTGACTCACTTAGTCAGTCAAATTTTATATCGAAAAAGCTCTTCAATAAATTAGGTCTTGGCAAGCAAACCGCAAATAAGACTGTCACTGGTATTTCGCAAGGTTCGATGAAAATCAACTATCAGACACAAGTCAAAATAGCATCCCGTGTCAGCAAGTACACTGAAAGTATTGATTGTCTCATTGTTCCTTCAATCACGTCTTCCCAACCAGGATTGCCTCTTAATCTCGCTAAATTTAGGGTACCGAATCATATAAAGCTAGCTGATCCTAATTTCAACACACCAAACGCTGTTGACATGCTTTTAGGAACATCTCTGTTCTTCAAATTGTTATGTGTGGGACAAATCCAAAGTCCAAATGTTCCCACTCTTCAAAAGACTAAATTAGGCTGGATCATAGCTGGAGAACTGTTGCAAGAAAATAGTACTTCTTCTACAATTTGTTGCCTCTCTATGGAATCTTTAAACGCTGAATTGCAACGATTTTGGAAGGTTGATGAAATCACAACGAAAAGGGACTCATTTACTACAGAAGAACAGTTTTGTGAAGATTATTTTCAAAAAACAACCAGCAGAAATGCAAGGGGAAAATTCGTTGTTAGAATTCCCTTGAAACAAAACTTATCTGAATTAGGAGATTCGTCAGTCATCGCAAAACAACGGTTCCAACGACTAGAGAAACGGCTAACCAATGATGAAGAGCAGAAGAAAAAATACATCCAATTCATGAATGAATATAAGGATCTTCATCATATGTCACTAGTAACAATGCCAAGTAAGAATGGATTCTATTTACCCCATCACCCTGTTATACGAGAGGACAGCGAAACTACGAAGCTGCGAGTAGTGTTTGACGGTTCTTGCAAACCTGAAACTGGACTTTCTATCAATGCTATACAATGTGTTGGTCCTACGATTCAAGAAGATCTTTTTTCAATATTATTACGTTTTCGAACACATGAGTTTGTAATCACAGGAGATATTGAGAAAATGTATAGAGAAGTATTAGTTCACGAAGATGATCGAAAATACCAACAAATTTTTTGGCGAAATAATCCAGACGATGAACTACTTACTTATCAATTAAATACTGTTACGTATGGCACAGCAGCAGCCCCATTTCTAGCAATAAGATTTTTGTTTGAAATCGCCAAAGATATATCCAATTCATTTCCAACTGAATCTCGCATCATTCGAAAGGATTTTTACGTCGATGACGTTCTCACAGGAGCGAAATCAGTTGAAGAATTAACGAAGATTAAATCAAATCTAACCACAATCTTTGCTAAATATGGTTTTCCCTTAAGAAAATGGCGAAGTAATGTTCCAAGCCAACATGAAAACATCAAGCACACAGTAAATGTGTCAGGAACTGTAAACAAGGCATTAGGAGTATTTTGGAATCCATCAAAGGACGTATTTTTCTACTCTCTTGCTAAGCTGAAACAATATGATCAGATCACAAAAAGGACAATTCTCTCAGAAACTGCTCAATTATTCGATCCGCTTGGACTTTTAGCTCCAATCATTATAATTGCGAAGCTGATCATACAGGCTCTATGGCAGCTAGAAATCACATGGGATGAGTCCATACCTATTGACATTCATACAAGATGGAATGAGTTCAAGGACGATCTAAGTTCTATAGCCAAAATGTCAATACCAAGGTTCGTTCTTACTTCTAGTTATACGCATCTAGAGTTACATGGATTCTCGGATGCATCCGAAAGGGCGTACGGTGCTTGTATTTATATCAAAGCTACGAATGAATTTGGACATTCATCGATAAATTTATTAGTTGCCAAATCACGTGTCGCACCGTTAAAGAAGACAACACTGCCAAGACTTGAATTACTAGGAGCACACCAATTAGCGCAGTTGTCAACTATGGTAAAATCAGTGCTCAATCTCAAGTTCAATAATGAGTTTTACTGGACAGACTCACAAATAGTATTATGCTGGATAAAGGCATCTCCTCAACGATGGAAAAATTATGTGGCCAACCGAGTAAGTCAAATCCAAGAAGTTACCAAACCCAATGACTGGCATCACGTCAAATCAGCTGACAACCCAGCTGATCTGATCTCTCGAGGTTGTCTACCATCTAAGTTACTTAATTGTACATTTTGGTGGAAAGGTCCTCCATGGTTAAGACTTAATGGGAACCAATGGGCGCAATCTTCAGAAATATTCAACTTGCAGGAAATCCCAGAGCAACGTAAAACCACCAACACTCTTATCGTGGTACTTACATTAGAATTTCCTTTTGAAGAATTTTCAACGCTAAATAGATTAAAGCGAGTAACAGCGTATTGTTTAAGATTTATAAGAAATTGTCAAGTCGAGGAAAGGTCAAAACGATTCCAAGGTCCACTAAAGGCACAAGAACTTGACAAGGCGTTAGCAACGCTGGCTAAAATTGTACAAACGCAAAGTTTTCCTGAAGAATACACCAATTTGCTACAAGGCAAACCAGTTCACCATAAAAGTAAAATTCTAAGCCTTACTCCATTTCTTGATTCCACAAACCTTATACGAGTAGGCGGAAGATTAAAAAATTCTACATTTTCCTACAATAAACGACATCCAGTTCTCCTACCTGCGAAACATCATTTCACAAAGTTAATATTCGAAGAAGAACACCGAAAACTTTTACATGCAGGCCCTACACAGCTGTTAAGCTCTGTGAGAGATAAATTTTGGGCTATTACCGCACGTAACATTGCAAAAGGAGTTGTTAGGCGATGTATGACATGCGCTAGGTACAACTATAAACCATCAAAAATTATTATGGGCAACTTGCCATCAAGCCGACTAGAACTTAGTTATCCATTCCATACCGTCGGTGTAGACTACGCAGGACCAATCATGATCCGTGATAAACGTGGAAGAGGAAGCAAATATACTAAATGTTACATTGCACTCTTTGTCTGCTTTAGCACAAAGGCCGTGCATTTAGAACCCGTGACTTCCTTATCATAAGCTGCTTTTATAGCGTCTTTTAGAAGATTTGTCGCTAGACGTAGCAAACCATATGAAGTCTACAGTGATAATGGAAAAAATTTTGTTGGTGCAAACAGAGAATTAGGTGAATTATCAAAGTTTCTGCACGAGAATAAGAATATAATTACTGAAGAAATTAATAACGAAGGCATCAAATGGCATTTTATACCAGCTCACTCGCCTCATTTCGGAGGAATTTGGGAGGCTGGAGTCAAAAGCACCAAATATCACTTAAAACGTGTCACACACAATGCTTCTCTTACATTTGAGGAATTATATACATTATTAGCACAAATTGAATCAGTACTAAATTCTCGTCCTCTTAATCCTATTTCTCCTGATCCAAATGATTTGCAAGCATTAACCCCAGCACATTTCTTGATCGGTCGTACATATATCTCCCTTCCAGACCCAAGTCTAGAACATGTACCCATAAAGAGGTTGGATCGTTTCCAATACATCCAAAGAATCAACCAACATTTCTGGTCCAGGTGGGCAAAAGAATATATTGCAGAATTGCAGCAAAGAACAAAGTGGAAAACAACCCAAACGAAGCTGAAAATCGGTTCATTAGTCCTTGTGAAGGACGATTGTCTTCCCCCTTCAAAATGGCTTCTAGGAAGAATATTGCAGCTCCACCCAGGTTCAGATGGTATCGCCAGAGTTGCCGCAATTCGGTGCACAAACGGGACAATAAAACGTGCATTTTCTAAAATTTGTGTTTTGCCCCCAAGTGAAGTTTAAGTGAATTCTCAGTGAAACCAAGTTAATTATATTTTGGACAATGTTATTTGTTTGTTTATGTAACAAAGATTTTTTAATTGTTATATGTACTTTGTACCTTGATATTGAATTGATTGTTCAAGTTACCTGTTGAAAGTCTCAGGAGATTTCAAGGCGGGCGGCATGTTCAAAATTTACTTGTGTAAACGTGGCTTCATGTATCTTCCGCGCCCCCACCTTGAATTCTCAAACAGATAACCAGTATGTGGTTAAGAGGCGTCACAGGCAACGCACAAAATGTTAAAGTATTGTATAGTTGTAAACAATAAATAAACACAAAACAGAAGTGAATTCAATAAGTGACTAATTTATTGAAAATCCCAACACAACCTTATAAGTTACAGTCTCCTCGCCCCCTAAATGATCTTTTTATTAAGAACTGCATTGAAGGGAAGAAAAAAAAATGTTTTATCAAGTACATTTTTGATGTAAAGTAAATAATAAGTGAGATATTTCAAGATTTTAGTTGTAGGGTGTACCACGTAACTCCCCAAATATTAAACCAATTCAAAAAGTATATAGAATAAAATAGATTCATTTTCATATTATAAATAAATTTGGTTTTGGTAAACACTTTTTTGCTGTTAAGTTAATAATAAGGAAGATATTTAAAAAAAAAATAGTTTTAGGGTGTTCCTTGCCTTCTTTCAAAATATTCATCCAATCAAAAAGCATATAAGTTCTTTTTAAATAAATAATAATAAATAATAATAATAATATACAATAAAAAAGATTTGTTTTCTTGTTAAAAATAATTACTTTGATGTAAAGTATATAATAAGTGAGATCTTTAATAATTTTAGTTTTAAGATGTAACCCCGTAACTCTCCAAATATTCAACTAAAAATATTTATATTCTTATTATAAGCATTTTTGTCAAAAACGCTGTTAAGTCAATAATAAGGGAAATATTATAAAAGTATAGTTTCATGGTGTCCCTCCATAACTCCGCAAATATTTATCTAAATGAAAAAATGCATGTAACAACCAGGGATGGGGAGTCGACAGAAAAATTATCGACTCCCGACTCTCGACTCCGGAGTCGGTATTTTTGAAAATCGACTCCGACTCCGACTCCGACTCCCGACTCCTTTCACTGGTAAATTGTAAAGTCTATTCCAAATGTTTAAGCGGAACTAAATGGAATTTTTATTTTCTCAAATTATCACGAGTTTACTTTTTAACTATCAAAGTGGGCTTTTGTTAAACAAAATGATACAAAGCTTCATTCAATCCTTAAAAGTTACTAGATTTCGATATCTAATTCCGCTTAAACCAAGCAAACAGACTATACTTACATTAAATATCTTGGGTTGGGGCGAGCTGTTTTTATAAAATGTCATTTTCATTTCATCTTGACTATTGAGTCATTTTTAATACAAATTTTCAAATATATTAGTTTAAAAAAAAAATTGTTTTATATTTTATATAAAGTCTGTTCCTTTGGTTTAGGCGGAACTAGATTTTCAATACTAGTTACTTTTACCGTTTGATTGAAGCTTTTGATCATTTTGTTCAGGAAAAGCCAACTTCAATATATAAAAAAATAGCTAATGACAACTTACAAAAATGAAAATTCCAGTTAGTTCCGCTTAATCGTTTGGAACAGACTGTACTTTATTTTTCATAACATGTCACTTTTTTCTTTTGACATATAGGTTTTAGCTGCCAACATGAAACATAAAATAATCACAAAGCCCGTTACAACTTGAGAAAATAAAAATCCAGTTTAGTTTCGTTTTAACATAATAAACAAAGTATACAAAAAAAGAAAAATTAGATATTACGAAAAATTAACTAAATTTTTAACTGAAAAGCATGAAGGAAACCGGAATTGAATATTTTTAATTTCATTTTCGTTCATAAACAGAGAAAAAATGTCGTTCCTGTTCCCATTCTTTAACAAATTCTGGTAGTATGGTATTTTGCTTTCGCTTTCGGATTGTTCTCATCCTTGATAAATATGTAGTCAAAGAGTCGGGAGTCGATAACTTTTTCCGACTCCCGACTCCGACTCCGACTCCTCCAAAAAGCTTCGACTCCTCGACTCCCGACTCCCGACTCCGACTCCGACTCCCCATCCCTGGTAACAACAATGATTTGTTTTATTATTATACACAATTTTTGTCATACATATATTTCTGTTAAGTCATAAATAAAGGCGATATTATAAATTATTAAATAAACAGTTTTAACTTCGAACCACCCCCTTAAAATGAGATTTTTTAAATGCCATATAGCCTATGTTCGAATCATGGTTCTAATCTATCAAAGTACCAAATTTAATTAAAATATGACCAGCCGTTTTTGAATGAATCTCGAACAGACAGACAGATACCGATGATTTCGTTTTATAATCACCTGACACGAGTAGAAACCAAAAATGAGGAAGAAAAATAATAATCAGATATCGGCTCCAATTAAAATATAAAAGATAAATAGTAAAAATAAATAATTTAAAATAACAAAAAAAAAATCAGCTGTGGCTACTACAGGACCGACCGTCATCACAAAGTACTTGTATAAAATACATTCTACCAGCAAAGTAGAAATAACTTGGCCCAATATTTTCTAACAGAGATAATAGGCGCTTTCCTTTTACCACTTTACTTAAGAAATCTAAGCTAAGCTAAGTTAATCTAAGTTGTAAGAGCGTTCCATTTATAAGACACTGGCTAAGATAAACTAAGTTTTTTCCTCCCTCCTTTCCCTTGCTAAGACATTTGACTAACTTCTTAGCTTAGCCAAGCATTTTAACTTGTAAAAGGAAAGCAACTATTATTTATCATTGCCATGGAAACGTTACATAGAAGTGAGAAAAAATAGATACGTGGAAAAAATTTCTCAAAATTTCAAAAAATCATCAAGTACTTGTTTAATTTATGCTACTTTATCAAAAAATGTCTCAAATAAAAGTTGTTAGTTATTGCTTTTATAGCAACTTTTATTATAGAATTTTTTTCGAAATAATTCTGTTGTGAAATATTCGCAAAAATCTTAAAACCGACAAGAGTAAATTTCCATTTCTAGTTAACCGATTTTTACCAAAAGGTGATCAACTCGTGCAATTGATGTCGAAAGCTTAAATATGAAGTTTCATAAAAATCCTTTCAGCCAAATTTGCTCTGCACGTGTACACAGACAGATAGACAGACAGACAGACAGACGGACGGACGAACGGACGGGCGAACGAACGGACAGACAGACCGACAGACATCGTGCTAAAAATAGTCAAAACGTTATGTAGGGACTTCAATTCATGGAGATCCATCGAAATCTCGAAATGTCAAAATCGGTATGATTACAATACCTCCCTTTTATATGTTGGCAGTCGGTAAAAATAAATAACATACTTATACAGATAACTAAAGTAGGAAAATATGCAGTATTAAATCTTAAGTTATTATGAGATAATTGATAATACATATTTTAAATTATTAATGAAAACCCTCCTCTATTTATGAAAATAATTCTGTTTACGCTACTGACCAAACACCATCTCCCACCTCAATCCAGCAAACTGCTGCCAACACAGCTGTTAGTTTACAGCGTATATTCTGTAGTAAAAGCATTTCAACAAATTCAAGTTTAAGTGAAGTGTTTTATTGTGCAAATAAAGAGTGTTATTAAACAATCATAAATTATACTATCAAGAGTTAATTGTGTTTGTGTTTATAAATCACTCGATTTTCAACATTAGAACAACCAGTTTTAGGTTATCTTTCTAACTTTTACTTAAATAGCGCCTAATAATTTTTTGTAGTTCATATAAGCGACAATCTAAAGAATTTGTTTAGTAATTAGTAATTAATTCATTTCTATATACTTAAAATATAGAAAATTATCCTAAAAGTTTATTTTTGTTTTAATTTACAGTGATACAGTGGCGGATTTATGGTTTTCCCAACTCTAGGCTACGAGATTTTTGACGTCCTATGTATTTTTATATACTGAATAGTGTTACAAAATATCTGTTTTATAAAAGATTCCTGCTTGTTTTCTAAAGACGGGAGTACTCAGGGGGCTGATGCTCTTCCTGGGAAAATCGAACTTACTGTTTTATGTGTGAAGTCTTGCACCTTATTTTAATGTATTTTATTATTTTCTGTGATATTCGATGGTAATTCGCCCTTTACAGCTCATTACAATCACCCTGCGTGTGTTAAATTTACAAGTTTTGTTTTATTGAGTATGTATGAAAGATTTTATGTATTGTTTAATTTATTATTTTTAATATATACTCTAGAAATTTAGATAGGCCGTGTTAGGCAGTGGCGTATGCAGAAATTTTTTTGAGGGGGGTGGGGTGTCGGAAGACAAAATCATTTAAATAATTATGAATAAGGTTCACACTTCTAAATTTCAAGTGATGATCTAAAAAAAGGTCCCCGCTTCGGAAATACAAAGTGAAAACCTTAAAAAAAAGATCGTCATCTCTGTTTTTAAAATTTTTAGTGTGTTTGTGTGTTTTTATTTTTTTTTCTTCCATCTCGGTGGGGGGGCGGGGGGCACTCCCCAGAGTGCGCCACTGGTGTTAGGTGCAAATAGCTGTCGATGCTGTGCCCCAAAAATTTTAACCAACTAATGTTTTTATTTCAGAATAGTATATATCCTTTTGAATAAGATAATTTAATACTACTTATAATCATTTACTTTGGCAAACGACCTTTAGTAGGTAAAGAAAATTACAATAAATGAAACTAAATAAAACATATTTTCTGCTATTATTTATTTTTTAGCTTCGTGCGGAACTAGATTTTGAAATCTAGATCCTTTTAACGACCGATCGATGTTTGATCATTTTGTTTAGCAAAGGCCCACTTCAATCGGTGAAAAGTGAGTTCGTGACAACAAAAAAATTAAAATTTCATTCAGTTCCGCACGAAGCTAAGAAACGAATAATATCGACAGTAGGTATAATAAGAGAAATTGTCAGAAAATTATCGCCAAATCGGCAGTAAAGTAAATCATTATTGTACACTGAGAAAAATGTAAGTTTTCAATTAAATGAATACACATTTATAACTTTTTTCGTTTTCTATATGGCGAAAAAGAATTGTTATGTGTAAACAAAAAAAAAATGTTTTAGATATATAGTTTTGGAGTAAAATTGTTTCCTTTTAAAACAAACAGGTCTAAACGTTATGTGTGAAAAATCTTTTGGACGAAAATTTTTCAAATCTTTTATAATAAAATAAAAGTTTTCATTCAAATATCGAGAAATATGTTTGATTAAAACTTTTATATTTTAGCTAAAATAAGGCCAACGTTTTGAATTGAAACGAAAAGTTTTAATTTAAAATTCCACTGTTTTGGTTTAAAAAATATAGTTTTAACTGGGTCTTAAATATATTTTGTTTCAAGAAAAATATCATTTTAATTTGAAACTTTGAAGTTTTGAAAGAAAAAAACATTAATTTTCTTTTAAATACCTAGTTAGTTTTAATCCAGACAAGGATAAATTTATTCAGGTTGTATTTTTTTCAGCACAAATGGAATATTGCTTACTAAAAATTAATGAAATTAATTTTACATGCTTGATAAAATTTTGCTTTAGGTATGTATAATTAATCTTATGAATTTTTAGTTAGACGGATCCATTTCTGATCTGTTAAAAAAATAAAAATAAAATAAAATTATTCTTAATCATTTGGATTAAAAATAACTACGTATTTAAAAGAAAATTACCTTATTTTTTCCTTCAAAACTTTATAGTTTCTTATTAGGTACATTTTATTAAATAAAACATGTTTCTTATGAAAAAAAAAAAAAAAAAAAATGTAGAAAATGTGGAAAAAAAAGTAACAAATATCATGACTAAATAACTCTCAGTCATATTTTGAAGAATGCGTCCTGCGATTAAAACATAAGGTTGCAAAGTCAATTTTAATTTTACTGCAGTTTCACGTCTAGTATGTAAAATTGTTTAGAACGTAACCAGCAACGTGAAAAAAAAAAATTTAACTGTAGAAACTTAACCCTTTAAATACCGCGTTTATAAAATTTCACTAGATACCGCGCGCGGCACTCCATACCACAATTGAAAAATGTCGTTTTTTTAATTTTAAAAGAAATATTTTAATATTTATGCAATATAATACGTTTGGGAGTCTCAAAAAAACAATATTGGGCCATGCTCTAACTATTATTAAATTTTAATAGCACGTTTAAGCCTTGCAAATGAATACGATAATAGTGCTGCAAAAGTTTAGTATAAGTTTATGAACATAGCCCGTTATTTTTTATTGGGGCATAAAGGGACAAAAAAAAAAACACCTATATTATTATTATTATGGGGTTTGTCAGGTCTTGACAAGCGTCCACTAATCTCAAACTTCAGCAACCTTTTGAGCCGCGTCATACTAGAGACTAGTGGAGCTAAATACACACGACTGCATCCCAAACCCTGGCGATATGCAGCCGCGGAAATTACGCCAGATCCAGTGCCCGCACAATGCGGAGCGACCCGAGCAGCACTGCTTTCTGCATCCTGCAGAGTTGGCAGAAGACCTACAGGCGGGAATGGGCTCGATTTCCCTTCGATAGGAGGCTTTCATGCCACCCAAAACACCAACTATCAGTACTACAAGCTTAACTTTATACCCGGGATACAGCTTTCTAAGCTCGGACAAGAGGTCCATATACTTGGACCTCTTTCCTCCTCCTTGAGAGAGATATTCTTCTCAGCTGGACTTGAGAATTCGATCACAAACATCTGTTTGGTCTCGATATCCAGGAGGGTTATGTCCGGCTTAATGGCTGTCAGTAACCTCGAGGTGGGGAAGGAGTAATTCCAATAAATTCGGCACTTGGAATTTTCCACCACCGATTCTATGTCAGAAGGGACGTACGGTATAACTGGTATTTGGTCAGCGGTAGTATAACTGGTAGAGCGGAGAGCAGCATTATGTCGAGACACGTAGCTCGACGCTGCAAGAGATGGACAAGCAGACAGAATGTGCATAATCGTTTCAGAATGGTGGTGGCACAACATACAGAGTGTGGACTCCGCTATTTGGAATATGCGGGCCCTGTACGCCAAAGTATTAATAACACCATCCTGACACGCAAACACAAAACCTTCTGTTTCCGATCTCAAACCAGCAGACTTAAGAAACGAGAACGTGAGTTCGGTGGACAACTCTAGACTTTTAATATGTTTGAAGAACACAGAGTGCATACTTTTACTCATGTGTTCTTTTGTCAACATGTCTCGCCTCGTTTCACTGAACCGGTAACTCTGTTGTACTCCTCCCGAGAGAGTTGTACTCCAGCGTTTTCCCTGGCGGGACTCAAGTCTGCCAGGTTAAATCTCGTTGCTGCTCTTCGCGCTTCCTGGTAAAGAAACGCCCCTTTGCCACTAAATTCGTGCTCACTAACGAATTGTAATAGTGGGTCCTGACTTCTGAGGATACTGTTAGCTGTAACCAGGACGAGTCGATCGTGCAAACACTCCAGATTTAGTAATCCCCGACCCCCATTTTGACGAGGGAGGTAAATGCGCTGCGCAGAAGATTTCGGGTGAAGACTTCGGTTGATGTTCATGATCTTTCTGGTTCTTCTGTCGAGATCCTTAAGATCATCAACATTCCATTTCATTACACCAAAAGCGTATGAAATTAATGGGACAGCAAGCATGTTTGTGGTAGCGATCTTGTTCTTGCCAGACAGACATGATCTCCATATCTGCCTAAGTCGTGCCATATACTTGCTGCGAAGGGCCTGCTTAATAAGAGTGACATCTTGGACACCTCTCTCACTGATGCCTAAAAATGTGTAAGACCCTTCGGCATTAAGATGTTTTATAATGCTCCCATCAACCAATTGAACGTCTTCACCGTTGTCTAAACCTTTTCCTCTGTAGATATGAAAAACAGCGCATTTTTCCAACCCGAATTGCATACCTATCGCGGCAGTGTACTCAGCAACAGTATCTAAGGCGGTCTGCAGATTCCTCTCGTTCGAGGCGTAGAGCTTCAAATCATCCATGTAAAAGAGATGGGTAATTTTGTGCTTACGCTTCGACGGAGGGCCCGCCATGTAGCCACTGCCGCGCCTAAGCTCGATCGATAGAGGAAGAAGTGAGAAGCAAAATAGTAGCGGGCTTAGGGAATCTCCCTGGAAAACGCCACGCTTGAAATGTATCCACTCTGTCGACACTGCGGTTGATCCACTTGGGACAACAAATTGTGTCTTCCAGAGGGACATAAGTTGCCCAATGCATCTCTCTATCTCCGGGTGGACTCGTAACATGCGCAATAATGTTAAAATGAGAGCATGTGTCGTAGTGTCATATGCTTTTGCGTAGTCCACCCAAGCCATTGACAGGTTGCGTTTGAAATACGCCGCGTCATGACAGACTGACCGGTCGATAATAAGATTTTCTTTGCAACCTGCTTGGCCCCTCTTCGATCCCCTCTGTTCGTAGATGTCTGACCAAACAGAGGCGATGGAGCTCAGTACCCGCTCGTTTAATACGCTGGTAAAGATCTTATACAGCGTATTGAGACAAGTAATAGGTCTGTAGTTCTTCGGGTTGGTTAAATCACCTTTTTTGGGGATTAATACTGTACGCCCCTCTGCTAACCAAGATGGTATTGGTATATCCCGACGGATAAAAGAAGTAAAGATTCGTGCAAGATGGCCGTGTGCACTGGAAAATGACTTCCACCAAAAAGCAACGATACCGTCAACTCCTGGTGCAGCAAAATTGCGCGCTTTTGATATAGCACGTGTTACTTCTTCCGGGGTAACAGGGGGGCATGCCTGAGGATCTGTAAGATGTTTTGTACAGAATTCCTCAAATCTCTAAAACTGGAGTGTTTTGCACGATCGTCTCGTGTTCATAAAGCTCCCTCCAGAATATCTCTGTCCTGTCGACTGATAACAACGGTTCAGAAACCTCAGGTTTGGCCATGAAAAGGCGTGACGGGCTCGTGAGGAACATAGTATTTTCCTCCATGGTTCTAACCCGGTTGACCAGTTTCTTTCTTGCCAGTGCTAGAGCTCTCAATTTTTCCACCGCTTTCTGCTTTAGCAGAGAGAGACTGGACAAATTCAGTGTGTGATGCTTTATGCGCAATTGATGTAATATGCGCTTAGTATTCACACTTAGCGGCATAATACTTTGTAAAGCATCAATAGCACACTGAATATGAGAAGCTTCCTGGCGTGAACGCGTCATTTTCTTCTCTAATTGCTGTATACGCAGTTTGCCGTTAAAAGCCTTAGAGGCCAAAGCTCGCTTTGGCGTCAGCACAGCTGCTGCAGCGTATACAGCACAGTCGATATCCCAGAGACTACTCTGAGGGGAAATTTGCTTGTCAATAAGCTCATTAAGTCGCGTGAGGTCATCAGCACGAACTTTGAACTTATTGTGTCCAAGTCGGGTGCGTTCAGAATGAGGCGAGAGAAGGGCTAGAAAATCCTCACGAAGATTTTTTTCCGGTGAAGAGGATGTTATTCCTGCATAAACTGGGGAAGACCCAGTGGCTATCTGCCCACCTCCCGTTGGTGGGCTTGCCGGTGTCGATGGCTGTACCGGTATTTGGGACAACATTCTCGACTCTCTTCGTCTCGATCGCCTCATCTTGCGTCGCAGGCGTGCTACTTGGTCGCGCAGATTTTGTTGCGTCATGAAGTCCAGCTCAGGATGATTTTCACACCATTGTGAGTGGACTCTGACCATGTAGCCCCTGCGATGGGGTGACGCTGCCTCGTAAACCTGAAGCAGGTCTTTCTGCTCCTCGGGTGTCCACCTGTGGCGGGCCCGGCTAGCGGGATTATAGCTTCGCCCTACTGTTTGTGGGTCCCCATCCGAGAAGGACC
Organism: Liopterus haemorrhoidalis; assembly: GCA_963971575.1. Lineage (NCBI taxonomy): Eukaryota > Metazoa > Arthropoda > Insecta > Coleoptera > Dytiscidae > Liopterus > Liopterus haemorrhoidalis. The sequence goes on along the minus strand of OZ020622.1, from coordinate 29,168,938 downwards.
CGTTGTGGGAAGCTCTGTGGTTTCTTATATTTTCTGGAACCATTTATACGTTTCATGGGAAGGTTGGCCCCATGAAACGGTGGCAGGATTCATCGACCAGATGATAGGGTCGACGTTACCCCCAATTGGTTCCTGCCGTGGTAACAGTGTGGTAGCGATCCGGGGGGAAAGGGCGCTAAGCCTTTTCGGTCAAAAGACCGCCGTACCCCGATTATTATTATTATTATTCAGGATACGTGGGATCATCAGGCCCAAAAGCTCGATATGATCAGTGTTGCGACCATTGCGAACTTTCCTTGCGTGATTCAGGGTTCGCGGGATCATCAGGCCCGAAAGCTTAGCAAATAGCCAGGTGTTATGGCCATTTAGAACTTCCCCTGAGAATTATTATTATTATTATTATTATTATTATTATTATTATTATTATTTACTTAGTCCAAGAAGCAGAAGCCAAAGGCTTGTAGAGCTTCGATACAAGTACATTAATTTATACATTGGTGGGACAAACAAGAGTGGACATAAAATGTAACAAAATATAACTAATATTAAATCAAACTTAAACTATATACTATTTTAACAGGATCGAAAACAAAAAAATAATACAAATTAATATAACAATAATGAGTACGAAATAATATAAACAGAATAAAAATATAGTACCCAAAAAATAAACATAAACTATATACTATTCAAATAACTATCTAGATTATTCTTAAAAATATTCACACTGTTGGAACTGACAACAGAGCTAGGCAGACTATTCCAAATATCGAAAACACGATTAGTCAAAAAAATTTCTTGCACTTCCGATATTTCTCATGTTGAAGTTTAAGAATGTGACCTCGCAAACCCATATTATCACTTAACACAAATAGTTTTGACAAATCACAATTATATTTCTCCATTAAGACACGAAACGCCACTATTAAATCACCTCGAAGTCGACGGTCAGAAAGAGGCGTAAGATTTAAAATTTGAAGATGTTCTTCATAGGGCAAATTTTTAATTTGAGGAGACATCTTGGTGGCTCTTCGTTGCACTTGCTCCAATAAATTAATGTCCTTAATTAGCCACGGAGACCACACAGCAATACTGAACTCAAGAATTGGTCTAATGTAGGTGGTGAATAACTGTATATGTATATAATGTATAAATATATCAAAATGTTTATTATTAAAAATTAATTTAAATTTCTTATAAATTGTCTAAACAATAATCCAAACTCGCAATATAATACAAAAAAGGCAATTTAAAAGTCTTCTACATCCATTGCACCTTTTTCAGTGTTATGGCAGTGATCGCATATTACTATACGGGTTGAGAGTTACGCCGGCGCACTAAATTAGGTACATTTAGATCGCGATATTGTGAGAGGTAAATTGAAATATCCTTCGGTAAATTTTTTAGCATTGCACGTTCTCTGAAATGCTCTTCAAGAAGTCCAAATGCCATGGATTCAAGAAAGTCCATTCTAGTCTTTTTCTTACTTGGATTATTCCAAACCTATAATAAATGAGAGTTTATGCCTACCATGTCCAAAAAGCGAAAAAATATTGCAAGGGGCCATCTTTTCGTTTGCCTGGAAGTAGAGTAATTTGCACAATTTTGATCAACTGTATCGACGCCGCCTTTTGTACGATTATAGTCTGTTATCATACAAGGCTTTCCTGTTTCGGGATCAGTATCCTCAGTATCATGCATCGTGAACATTAAAAGGACGTATTTACTTTTTTTTTTTTGGCATATAGGAGACTATAGTAAAATTGTACTGGATGCGTAAAGAAAAGATGCAATTTGTCGAGATTTTGGATCTACGAATTCTGGAGGAATTTCCCTTTTGTCTTTTTTTATGGTTCCAAAGAAGGTTATACCGTTTTCGAGAAGGTTGAGTGCTAAGGGATAACTCGTTTAATAATTATCGGTTGTCAAATTTCTCTGAGAACCTAAAATGGGCCGCACAAGTCGTTGAACTACGTCAAATGGTTTATTTGACATCAGGTCCTTCCCTTTGTAAACCGCAATATATTTCAAAGTTGTACACGGAATATGTTCTACTGTCACTGATTGAATAAAATTTTATGCCGTACTTCGCCGGCTTCGCTGGCATATATTGTATAAAGCTACATCGTCCTCTAAACGGATGAAGCATTTCATCTATCGTTACATATTCCGATAGAGAATAATTTTCCTTGCAGTTATTTTCAAAATTAATGTACCTCCCTTATTGCTGCTAATTTATCCGTTTTTTCCCTATCTTCTCTTGTAGTCCTGATGCATCTCAGTAGAAACATAAATCGATTATATGAAAAAGCAGCCCTGCAAGCCATCATTCCTGTCCATTGCGTTTCCAGGCTCTTCTTGCATTTGCCTTACTACTTTTGTTGATGCCCAACAAAAACAGAGTTCCGGAAAGAGCCTTCATTTCAGAAAAATTCATGAGTTTGCAATCTCGGTCTCGCGAATAATGAACAATAGCTCGGCGATTTTGAATGTATAGCTTTGTAAATGTTACAATTTTTTCGATTAGATGTTTGGAGTGAATCTCAGAAAAGCATCAACTTCAGTTGAAACATTTCTACCTACACGAGTTGGCCCAGGAAAAACTTTGATGATATTCTTTGATTTTGTTTTTTGAGGGAGGATTAAGGAATTGTTAATCCAAAGTGTTTCCTGATCTTTTCCGATGTAAAAATGGAAATCATTACCTTCTACTGATTCTACTGGATCAGAATTTTCCTCACCAGATTGCTCAGAGTCGCCATTATGTTCTTCATTATTCAATATTTCGTCTTCGCCTTCACTTTCATCTGTAAAATCGTAGGATAGTTCGTCTTCTGATGTTTCTTCTTCTAAAATATCTTGAAATACTCTAGTCATGTCCTTATCTTCTGTTTAAAAAAGTTTTCGATCCCTAAAGCAATAAAATTGTATAAAAAATTACTTGTGTAGATTGAAATTATCTTAAAATGCAACAATAAGCAAAAATAAATCATAAAAACTAAAAAAAAACTGATTTAAAAATACCTACATTTTAGACCGCGCGCAGCACGGAATGCTGGTAAGTGATGTTCACTGCTTAACGACTTACTTGTCACTGAACACACGTAACACAAAGACATTTCGACACATAAGTAGCCAAAAGTAATTTCGAGGAAAGCACTACAAACAGATCAAAGCGAAAGAGTTCCTAAAAAATTATTTAAATAAAATTCGAATTGCGGCATATTATTTTGCCGCGCGGTATATAAAGGTTTAATCATTAACAATATTTTTCATTTATTTAAATCTATATCAGTATGCATGCATATAAACATAAATGCTAAAATAACAGCGAATAAAATTAAAACTGAATTTTAGCTTTCCTTCATAAAAATAAATTTATGAGTTACACAAAAAAAGAACTTATTTTGGAATGGCAAATTATGCTATCTGTATGTTGGGAAGTGCTAGCTTTCCGGTGGGTACCAGTTATTGTTTCAATATTTTTCTTCGAGTCGACAAGGCTGATAATAAATATATTTTAATTGCATTTTTACTGTCTAAAAACAGAATAAATATTAAAATTTGTAAAAATAAATTAATATTTGAATTACCTTGACTGAAATCTTTTTTTTTTTCGAATCCCTGGAGCAATTTTTCCAAATCTTTTATGAAATTTATTTCACACTTGGGAAACATTTTATTGAGTCATATTCAACTGATTCAATAAAATCCGTATCTAATTCGTGATCTGTAAAAAATACATCTAAACGTTATTTGTACAGAAATATTGAACAATATGCTTTTTAAATAAATACTAGATAAAAATATGAAAGCGAATATTGAAAAATAAACAATTTACAAAATATTTGATATGATGCTTAATGTTTTTTTAGGATAAAATGTAGTAAAGTAGGCCAATACGATGTGGTCGAGGATATTTAACAAAAACAAAAATAATAAATTAAGATTATATAAAATATTATTGCAGAATCGGATTGTCGGGGAAAAATAAAGTAGTGTGCAATTAAAAACTAGGTAGTTATGTTAGGTTTAGGTAGTAAAAGTTTAGAACAGAAGTATTGGTCTACTTTACTACATTTTCCCTTTTTTTAATATTAATCTTTATCTTACGAATGACGCTTTTAGGCATCACCGTTTGTATTCGTTGTTGGCCGAACGACAGCCTGTGGAAAATTAGACATATTTTTAATACGTTGAACAATATTATAAATTTACTGAACTCTACTACCCAACAGAACATATTGCTGTCGATGAAGTTATTGTATTATTCAAAGGAAGGGTAAGTTATCGACAGTAAATCCTCAAAAAACATAAGCGATTTGGGATAAAAATATAAAAACTAACCGATTCTATAATATACACGTATGATATGTCAGTTTATTTGGGGTAGCAAAGTAAACTGGCAAATGAAAACGTTACGGCAACACACGGTACAGTTCTTCAACTAATTCGAAGAGTGGAAGGCGTTGGCCATAAACTATACGTATATAATGATTTTTCGTCCCCGTTATTATTTGACGATCTACTGGGTAGTAAAATAAATTCATGTGGAACCGTTCGCTACAATAGATGTGGAATGCCCCAAGATATTGGCCCAAAATTTAAAAAATTGAAAAAGGGGACGTTATTACGAGGGTGAGGGGAAATCTGAGTGCAGTTCGTTTGAGAGACAAACGAGATCTGTATCTACTTACAAGTATGCCCTCACCTCCAGTTGAAGGTTGAAGTTATTAGATGAATCGGGCAATGCGATCAATCCCCGTGTTATCGAAGACTATAATACACATATGGCATACGTAGATAAGTCGGATCGAATGGCAAACAGTTACGGAATTGCCAGTAGAACGTGCAAATGGACGAAAAAATTGATTTTCCATTTATTGGACAATACAATTCTAAACGCATATCACCTTTAAAAGTAAGTTGGAGGAAATATGATAAAAAAAAAAAAATCTTGAAACTCTGGTGCGAGAATTGATTTTCTCCACGACCACTATAGAATTTACCAATTCTAAAACCAATTTTGACTACAGAAAGTTAATATTCTAACACAACAGTTGGAATGTTATTCTAAAGCACTTATCTTCTTATGCATTTCGCGTGTATTTCATTCCATCACTTGTTATGGAATAATTATTCCATACTTGTTGTCTTTTGTTTTTGTAGGGTTACATTAAAATATATGCAACGTTTACATTAAATAAATGCAACATCACTTCCTAAACTAAAATAGTGGCCGATGTGCGGTAAATTAAATTAAAATTAAACAAATAATAAATAAAAAAATAGTTTAATTAATTGATTTATTTGTTATAGCAGGTAAATTAAAGAAACACTTGTTGGTAACTATGTAATTCACACACTATTATAATTACAAAAGAAAATGAGTTCCTAACACATAAAATACAGTTTGAGTACTGGGAATTTGAGTACGGGGTGCGTACGTCTTCTCTGCATCACAGCCAACGCCCTACTGAGCTATGTGCAAACACAACGAAATGTTACTGAGTTGACCAGGGGCGGACAGGCTAACGCATCGTAATGGATTGGCTGTTAAATCCTGCCCCTTAGAATTGCATGTACGTCCTCGGATGCAATTCTAGAAGAAGTTGGTTTTCTTTGTTGACGACGTGGTCGGCTAGTGGACCGTCGCTGCTGGGACCTCGTGCCTGGAGGCGAACTGAGCTGTTGCGATTGTCCAGGTGGTGGGTCTGCAAGTGGAACACCTGCAGTGGTTGACGCAGGCGTCACGGAATCTTTGGTGTTGGAAGGCTTCTTCGGTGGTCTTCCTCTCCGGCGGAGTGGGCGGACTGGTTCTGGTGTGTCACCTGCACTCAGAGCTATGTACGGAGTAAGGGCGGAAGAGTGGAAAACACCAAGAGGTTCGGTTGGATTGTGTATGGAAGCAACACGGTAACTGGTCGGGGAGAGTTTGTGGGTTATGACATAAGGCGCATTCCTTTTAGGAGCAAACTTAGATGTATACCTATGTTTGGCACTGCTCAGTGTATGAGTCGTCAGTAAGACTTTGTCTCCGGGGACATACTCGTTACCTTGTCGTCGTTTTCCATCGGCATACCCTTTGGCATGATCTTGTTGTAACTCATGTGCTTCACGCGCCATGGTTAGTGCGGTTGCAAATTGTTGGAGATACGGTGTGATCTGTGGCACAAATGGTGAATTTTCGATAATAGCACGAAAATCTCGTTGGATGTCGTCTGGCGTACGGAGTTCACGACCAAAGGTCAGATATGCTGGGGAATATCCAGTAGCTTGAGAAACAGTCGTATTCATAGCAAAACGGATTGTTGGCAAATAGTTTATCCATTGTTTGTGACAATGCTGGGTGTAGATCGCCAGTCGACACTTAAGGTCGCGGTTTTTGCGTTCAACTGGATTAGCTTCCGGGTGGTAAACCGGTGTCAATGTCTGATCGAACCCAAAACAGTGTGCCACATGCTGCATTACATCACCCACAAATTGGGTTCCATTGTCACTGATTATACGACGGGGTACTCCATACCTCAGTATGACTTCGTCGATTAATATTGTAGCGCAAGCCTCGGCTGTGGCTTGTTTTAACGCAAAAAGCTCTACCCATCTGGTAGCTGTATCTTCTATGATAAAAATCCAATGCTCTCCTGAGTCGGTTTCAGGTAGGGGTCCAAATAGATCCATTGATAGCACTTCAAATCGTCGATGCTGGACAGGAGTCTGTAAAAGACCCGCTGGTTTTAGATTCGAAGGTTTGTATCTCTGGCACTCGATGCACGTCTTCACGTGTTCGGTGATCTCACGTCTCATTCCCGTCCAGTAGTATCGGGAACTGATCTTGTGGATGGTCTTTTCAATGCCATAATGCCCTGCCAGAGAGAGACCAAATTTTCGGAGTCTTTCGAACACACGACGCAAATTTTCTATGTGTTCGCCGAAGGTTTCTGAAAATATCATAACGTCATCGAGATACGCGATTACAAACATATCTGTGAGACCTGCGCAAAAGCGGTCCATCAGCCTCTGAAAGGTTGCTGGCGAATTTCGATGTCCAAAAGGCATTCTTTTGAATCGAAAATTACCAAACGGCGTAGTAAAGACTGTTTTGTCACGATCTTCCAACTTTACTGGCACTTGCCAATATCCGGAGCTGAGATCGATTGTGCTTATGTAGTGGCATCTTTTGGTTTCATGCAACAGATCGTCTATCCGTGGGAGGGGATACTTGTCTGGTATTGTAACATCGTTTAGGCGACGATAGTCGACACATACACGGAACGTTCCATCCTTTTTCGGAACCAGAACGACCGGTGCAGCGTAAGGCTATTCGAATTCTTCTATTACGTCTGAGGTTAGCATTTTGTCTAGTTCTTGTTTCAGAACTTTTTTACGGGCAGGTGATAACCTGTATGGAGGAACAGCGATTGGAGTGGTATCTTTCAAGTTGATAGCATGCTCCGCGTATGTTGCGGGTGCGGTACTAGGTTCGAAAACATCGGCGAATTCCGTTAATAGCGCGTCAAATCAATTTTCCTGACTTTGTGCAGAGTCATCATGATCTATATCGGAAGCAAGATTTGCGAGAGAAGCTTGACCGGCGGCATCAGTAAGATGCATTGCGTTTGCATCCTCCTCGAAAGGAATCTTGTTCGATTTGTCGTCAGAAAAATACCAAGAGTTACTTTCAAAATCTATAATCATATGAGCTGACCGGATAAAATCTATGCCCAATAGCATACGGCTTTCCTTATACGCTGGAAAAGCAACCAAAGTGGTTGAAACTTCACGACCTTGAACGGTTAGTTTGACATCAAAACTCGCGGTTGCGACGCGACGAGTTTTGCCATCAGCAAATTTTACATCCATCTGAGCGACGTAGTGGGGGTAGTTTTCAGACATCAATATTTGATATAATTGAGCCCCGGCGATACTGCATTTGACACCAGTATCGATGCAGGCACGGGCATTGTGCCCATTCCATTGCAACCTTATCATAGGTCGATCGGCACTTATGTCATTCACGGCATTAAGTGAGGAAAACATTGCGGCGATTAGCCTCGTTGCAGAAATAAAGGCCGATGTAAAATAAATAAATAATAAATGAGGAAAACATTGTAGGTAATGCATGCACAGGGATTTGGCGGGATTGCAATTCGGACAATTACTCCGTACATACCCTGGCTTCTGGCATCCGTAGCACGCTACCTGGGTCTTTGCGACATCATGTTTCATTGAGGTGACGTTGTATTCGATTCAGTAACTGCAGCTGTCTTCTCTTCAGGTTTCTGTTTGGACTTCTTCCGGTATTCAGCTTTAACATGTCCGAAGTTCTTGCAGAAGTTGCACCTTGGGCGTGTCTTCTCAGTTTTTTGCGGAACTGTCTTTTCACTTGTGCGCGAGCACTCGCGATAGTCGCGTACGGACGCCTCTACGTCGCACGTACGGGCTAGTAAAGTCGCGAATGTATCAAATTCGGCACGTGTTACACGGTTTCGCACTTTCTGATGTAGCAGTCCATAAACTATGTCCAGCTGAGTTATTTCCAGCAGTTGGTAAGGCAGTTGAGCGAAGAGAGATCTCACATAGCACACAAAAATTTCGGTTGGCTCGTCAAGACCTTGTTCACGACTGAATATTTTCCTAAATATCAGCGGCGGTGGTAGTTTGCGTGAATAAGCATCTTGTAATGCCTTTAAAGCATCTTCCCATGACCCGATTGTACTTTTAACTCCTTGCCACCACGTAGCAGCAATGCCTTCTAAAAGCATAGGCAACCCGCGAAGCGCATTTTCTTCTGAGATGCTTGTACAGTCTTTGTATATTACAATCGCGTCGACAAACGCGTCTACGTTCGCGTCAGACGTCCCATTAAAACGAGCGGTACATTTGGAAAAATTTTCGTTTCGTACGATCGGCGGCGGTGTTGTTTCACGAGTGTTATGTGCACTTATTGTTGCCAATAACTCACGAAACTGTTCACTACTTAATATCACCGATGATGTATCCACAGCACTTTGATTTATTTTCTCGGAGAAAATTCTAAGAGAAAATTCGATGCTCGTGGTTTCTCACGCTCGCCTGCGGCTCGCGCTCGGAATGTTCCACTCTCATCGAATTTTTTCATTCCAACCTTGTTACAGAATATACTAATCCAGGCTCACAAGGTGAATGTTACAAGTAGGGGACAAAGTCGAGGGAGGCCAAATTCAGCTACAGGACAACTATCTCGACTTGAAGTAAAACATTCTAAGCATTGGTCGTCAAAATGCAAGAAAAGACGTTGTCGAGTCTATTCTCTAAAACAAAAACATACAGATACATCCTACTGTTGTAAACAATGCGACATCGGCCTGTGTATAGGTGGCTGTTTTGAAAAGTGAAATACGCGCGCGAATTTCTAATTGATAGTGTACGCCGACCGGCGTAGCGTAGTGGTAACACATGTGCTCTGCGTTGCGAAGGTCTCGAGTTTGAAAACCGTTCAGGTATGGACAATTTCTCAAATAAAAATTGTCCTGGCTAATTGCCACAGCAGCAAAGGCCATTAAATTAAAAAAAAAAAAAAATGATAGTGTACTGTATGTAGATTAGTGTAGTATAAACAAACAAGTGTATTATGAACAGTGGCGCACCCAGGGGGGGGGGGGGGCAGAAGGAGTGAAATTCCAAATTTTAAAATTTTAATCACTATGGGTCTTGGGTAAATATATGGATTTAAAAAGAGACTAGGTCATTACCCGTCAACAATGACGGATTTATAATATAAAAATTTCAATTGTTTGTATGTGTATTTGGTTTCATTTTTTAACGTATCTTAATTTCTTCGCCGGTCAGCGAATCAGGGGACAGGATATCACCAGTTAGCCAATCACGGGAGAAGATGTCACCTGTCTGCCAATCAAGAGATAGGGTATCCCCAGTTAGCCAATCACGAGAACCTTAGGAAAACTTGACGTCATAATGTTACCGACAGTACATACAGACACATGCTAATTATATAGTTAGAATATTTATTCATAAACTTTTTAAGATGGGAAAACGATTAATTTTTTCAGTACATTTCGTTTATATTGATAACACTAAAAATAATTTGGTATGTTAATTGATGCCTGCGAACCCTAGACATTTCTGTATGTAATCATATTCGTAGATACTTCTATATAAATCTGCAAAATACTGTTCATTTCGGTCAAAGGTTATTGGAGTATCTTAGGGTTTCTTGTTTATGCCTACGAAACCCTATACATTTCTATAGGTTATTTTATTCGCAGATTTCTAATAATAAATCTGCAAAATATTTTTCATGTCGATCAAAAGATAAAGAAGTGTCTAGAATTTCTTGTTTATGCCTACGAAATTCTAGACATTTCTATACGTTGTTTTATCCGCAGATTCTTAGAGAATAAATCTGCAAAATATTTTTCATGTCGATCAAAGGATATAGGAGTGTCTAGGGTTTCTTGTTTATGCCTACGAACCCTAGACATTCCAATATGTTATTTTATCCGCAGATTCTTAGTGAATAAATCTGCCAAATACACCTGTCAATCAAGAGACAGGGTGTCCTCAATTAGCCAATCACGAGAACCTTAGGAAAAATCGACGTAACAATGTTACGCAGATTTCATACACACACTAGCTAATTATATATGTATTCGTATTTTACAAATGAGGACCTTGTTTTAGGTCATCAGTTGTATTTTACAAATGACGACCTTTTTTTTGTCATCATTTGTATTTTACAAGTGAGGACCTTTTTTTTACGTCATCAATTGTATTTCAGAATTTCAAAAGCGAGATTTCTTTTTGTCTTCCTCAACCTCCCCCCAATTCCTAGGTGCGCCACTGATTGTGAATTAATATCACAGAACATCACCAGAAGCGCCATCGCTGTATAAATATTTTTGTCTATATAAATAGTATGGTTCGCTATATAAATAGTATGGTTTAGAAGTCGGCAAACTTTATAAGGCAAAAGTGATATATACGATACATATAAGTTTGAATTCGGCTGATGAGCCACACAAATAACCCTAAGAAATATAATTAGTATATTATTGGTACCATTATATTATCCTGGAACAAACAACACAAAATCACAATAACAAATATCAAACAGTCAATATACACAGTAATAATAATAGTTTATACACTGCGAAATATAAAACTAATGCGAAAATAGAAAATACTTTTGTTAACTGCCATATTTTAGATACACCACTGTACACAGTACACAACACTGGTCGGGGGTGAAGGGGACCAGGGGAACCACCCTGTTTTATTAATTGTGGTAGGTATGCTATTTGCATTCTCATGAATTACGTGTTTTTTACAAATTATACACGTACTTGATATTAATTTTTTTGCCACAAATCCACTAATTTATTCTATAATATAGCTGCAGTACTCACTTAAATTGCTAGTGGTCGCCATATAATTATGCTATACTGCTATATTATATATATTTTCAGGAAACAAATCTAAAGATTTATCTGAAGCACTAGTGGCAAATAAAATTTCCACCCCATCGGCGATACAATTTGTGTTTTCAAAATTCTTTATTTCGTTCCTCACCAATAATCTTTTATTTGCTGTTCCAACTGCCTGGCGTTTGGGTTGTTATTAAAACCTCCTCTGCTTCTAATCGCGCTAAAAATGTTTCTAAAAAATCCTGTGATAATTTAAATGTTAATAAATAATCTAATTTATACGCATTTAAAGTTAAAAACAAATTAAAAAAAATTTCTAGGCAGATTATTAATCCTAAAAATCCCGTGTTCCTAGGAGATTTTAAAATAGGCGTGCCGTTTACATCTTTTAAATTTTCAATATATTTGATAAAAGTTTTTGCCTTTAATTGCATATTACTGAAATTTTCCAAATCAGTTGGAATATTATATTCATTTCTTTTTGAAAATTTATTTTTACAGTTCAGTAATTCAAATATGTCGTTAAACATCTGGCAAATACAGAAGTTAGTTCTGAATATAAAAATTCATTAATTTTAATGTTTTTTTAAAATATTAACGATTTAGACACACTTTCACTCAATGTCTGCACGCACAATTTTACATTCATTCTACTATCATAGAACTGTGTGTGTTTTTTTTTTGATAATTTTTTGGCACAGTTTTTTGCACAGTGTAACTTTCAATGTATTTCCACTCTAGGTATATATTCATTATTTGAATTTAATAATATTTTTTTGTATCTGAGAGTGTTGCGGACCAGCTTCACCATATGGCATGCATTCCAGAATATCTAATTTTTTTGATTATTTACTGGGTTTTTAAACCATGGTTGAAACTTACCATAATAATCAAAATTAGCTCCTAAATTTCTACACGTGCTGATATTGACGGCTGCTCCATCAAAAGTCACCGAAAACACTTTTAGATTGGTTTCGTTTAAGAGTTCGAAACACTTCACCAAAAGATTAGCTATTTCAACCCCAGTTAAACCTTTTATTAAAAAATACCCTAATGGTACTTTCCAACTTCCATTGATGCCTACTGCTATAAAAACCAAAGCTTGCGTGGCTTGAATAACATTGTCATTATCAACTTGTTCGTCGATGGTTTCCTATCTATCTCGCCATAAAATTATTTTTTTTCGTACATAATTTGGCTTCTTATTGCCATTTCGTCAATAACGATATTGCAAAGGACAGGATTGGTACTATTTTTAGCTTTAAATTTTTGGCTTCCTTCGTAAATCCTGGTGACCCATCTACAACTTTATACAGCAAATAGTTTTAAGTTCTTTACATCATAAATAATAATAAATTATTAAGATCTTAAATTTGTAGCTAGTTAATTTTAAAATATCATCTAAGTTAGACCTTTGTTAGTATATGGGTGGCCTGATTTATTTTATAGGTTGGTACTTTACCTCTGGCACACAGGAAAACTTACAAAGGCAAAATAATAAGTCAGTGACAAAGCAGTTTATTTGCTATTGTTGATGTGACTATTTTTTGCTTACCAATGAAATAATGCACAAAAGTGACAATAAAAAGAACTTTTTCAGATAAGAAATATACTAGAAATTGTTAATGTCAAATTATATCTGTATCTAGGTTTATGGTCAAAATGCTTCATGGACAACTAGGGATGAAAATTAATAACACGACAACGCGCTCAATGTAAACGTTTATCAGTCATTAATGTAGGTAAAGTATTAATGGCAACGCTGTTTTTATAGATGATTCAAAATGTAAAAGAAATCTTGATTAATTAAAGTGGCGGAGAAGTACTAAACGTTATGAAAATTTATACGCTGTTTTATACTACAGTTATGTAAAATAAATTATTACTATCCATTTCTTAGCATCAGAGCTCAGCAGTGTACACACTCGTTATGGGGTGCAAAAGGTACTAAAATTGTTGGCGTGGATTCAAGACAATAAATGACAGTATCCTCGAACCTAGGGATCAATGTCCTTGTAATGGTGAGTTTAGTCAACACATAGCATTAGTTTTAATTTTAGTGTTAGTTTTAGTTTTAATCGTAATGAATGATGGTGGGTTTAGTCAACACTTAGCGTTAGATGTAGCGTTAATTTGAATCTTACTCTTAGTTTTAGTCTTGGCTTTAATCGTAATGAATGAGTACGGATTTATACAATGTTTTAACAAGTTTTAACTTTTAACAAGTAACCAATGAAACGTCGAGTTTAACGCACGCGCATATTATCATTTTTCTAAATGTCAGAAAATTAAAATTTTTGGTTATTGAGAAATATATCATTGTGTGTAAACATGTACCAAAATAAGTCTAGAAGAGTTGCTTCTATTTATGGCCTTATGTTGGCCACGTTGGGTGCTTTTGTTTATCATGGTATGATAAAGAAAAAGAAGGTAGTTCGGCGATATAAAGTTCGTCCATTAAATAGAAATCGCGACAAAGAGGGATGTTTTGCTACTTTGGTCAAATCTATGGAAACGGAAGAAGAGGATTTTGAACAATACTTTTTGTACACACGTATGGCTCCAAACATGTTCAAATATTTACTAGAAATTGTTGGACCAAAGTTACAAAAAGATCCAAAAAAATATCATCTCTCACCTGCACATCGATTAATGATGACATTACAAGTGTGTCACATTTATTATAAACAATAAATACTATTTTTATGCTACCTATGTTCTGGCGTTTCTAGATTAAAAAAAAAAAAAAACTATGATACTCTAAGATACAATAAAATTAATCGCTTTCTTCCTCTGCAATCAGCTGCAAAAATTTTGCATTTAGCAAAAGCTTCTTCTTCCTGCTTTTTATTTTAGTGATATGGCAAGACTGCGACCAAAAGCAAAATCTTCATCAGTCTCTTCCAATGCAGACTTTTTCTCTCGCACATAACTACTTAAATTTTCCAGCGCCCCTGTTAATGTGCTGGCAAAAGCACTTGCCTGGTAGCAGTCTTTCTTCTTTGCCTTTGTTTTCGCAGCTTCATTCCGTAATTGGCCTAAACGACTTGGTTGTCGAGGAGATGGGGTAGCACTTGCAGTTTCCCCAGATGTAGATGGCTGTGACACCTCTGGTACAGACTCCAGAACTTCTGGTACAGACTCCAGAATAATGTGAAATTCCTCGACTATGTCTGGATCTGACAGAAGTTCTGGGTCTGGGCAGCTCGGAAACTGCCCCGTTTCCGCCAGGACGCTGGTTACCGACTCCCAAGCAAAAGTATTTGCGGATAAGGGCGTCGGAGGGGCACTCTTGGATACCATTTTAATGTTGCCCACAGTTCTAGAACAATCACAAACACTTACATTAGTTTTGTATTAATTAATATTAATTTATGTAAAGATATAACTATCCAATTTATTTTGCAAAAATTTAAAACATTCAAAACTTTATTATACTAGTTTCTGCTCTCAACAAACGGGCGCGGGAACAATGACTGAGTCTGTGGAAGCCTTTATTAGGTCTGTTCGTTTGTCTGCTTAGATCACAATAGAGCAAGTCTAGCAACATTTTAGGCGTTCGTTTGTGTAATAGTTGATATAATAGTGTTCGTTTGTCTAGAGCAACTTACGCTAGATCACATCGAGCAAGCTAAACTTGCTCGGTCTCAAGAGGTATGCAGGAAATATAATCTCTAAATAAAGAAGTTCTTTGACAAATGTTATTATAACCATACAAAATATTTATCATTAAAGGTTTTTCCGCAATATTGTAAACAATTATTATATTTTAGATGGAACTTGTTAGTGAACAAATAAAAAAATAATCAATAAATACAAAAAATATACTGGTCTTCTTTTTAGATAGTATTACCTACGAAATTGCAGTAGGAAATGTTTAGGTGGAGAACAACGCATGAACAAAAATAAACAATATTTTTCTTTGGCAAATAGCCGTTCATTTGTGAAGATCGGACAGCACAGCTCAAACTTACTCTTGCAGTCACATGATCATGATCTAACTGCTCGACTTAAGCAATATAGATCACACAAACGAACACACCTATTATACTTGTCGGGTTGCTAACGTAAGAGTTTTCTCTAACTCAAGTTAAAATCATTTGTTTGTATAAGTTACAACATACAAAAACAAATGATTTTAACTTGAGTTAGGGATAATTCTTACTTTAGCAACCGGCCATTAAACTGGCTACCCGAAAATAAATTAATATTGTAAAGTCATTGTTTTATAATAAAAATATAAACTAACCTTCTCTGTTTTGCAATGGAGTTTAAAAAGCCACATTGTTCAAAATACTGCCACGTTGACGAACATCCACCAGATCCCGAAGGCAAGTTCAGCATCTTCCTTCTTTCCCTGCTGAACCGGCTACGTATAGCGGCCCATCTTTGTTCACACACAGAATAATCAAATTGTTCTACACTCTATACTCTATTAATTATTTTTAAAATATTACCTTCAACACCCAGCATTTCTCCAATTGTCCTCCATCCATTTTCTTTTTTTAATTTGTCTTTGAAATCCTTGTCTGACGACAAATACAGACAGGAAATTGCCTCACTAAGTCTATTAAGGCCCCGTCATCAAAAACTTGATTCATTATCAACAAAACAAATAACAAAAAAATAACAAAAAGATAACACAATAATAACAAAAATAACACAATATATATTTCCAAACAAACGTAGTGATGCAGAATGAGTGAGAAACAATAATGAGACCGTAATGACACGTATTCCTTTAGGCCAGGCGCGCACGGGCGTTTTTTCACTGCTTATACTCGGCGGCAATTTCACCGCAAAAATAGGACTCATACCATGTTATCAATATGCACGCACGTACGTTTGTTTCTGCGCAGCGTTTTTAAAAACGAAACTTGTTCGATTCACTGAGCGGTGCGGTAGCGCTAGATCCACCGCAGGTGTTTATCTGCAACATGTATAAACATGCAAGTGATCGCACTAGCGATAAATATACGGCATTTCTGTATTAGTAATCTAAGTATTGAATGAAGTAGTTGTGAAAATTTTTCTCAGTTTCCACAAGCATATAATATACAACCGCTTGCAGTTCAACAAAAGGAATCTCTTCCCGATACTTCAACTGCTTCACAGTATTTTTCACAATTTTCATCTTCACCGACGACTCAATCATCTACACGCACCACGCCTATTATGTCTCCAGGAAGTGACAGCTCCAATAACGAAATTTTTCTTATACTTTAATTATAATATATTATTTTAATAAATAAAAATTTGTGATTTTTCATAAACTGTATTTATAGTTTAGTACTATTTAATCGATAAGAAGTTTAGTAATTATAAAAAAATCATTCAGTTTGGTTTTGATGGGAATGTGCGATGTCTATTATCGTTTTATCCTCGTGGATATCGGTGCAGCTGGCGGTAACCACGATAGTGCCGTGTTCAGTAGTTCCGGTTTTGGGTTTCAAGGAAATCTAAATATACTAGGACCAAATAATTATTTATCAATAGAACAACTTTGAAAATGGACTTTTTTGTAGTGGCAGATCAAGCATTTCCATTACACATGCATATAATGCGAACTTATCCTGGGGCAAATTTAGGGGGGAAAATGTATTTAAATACCGCTTGTCAAGGGCGAGAAATATAATTGAAAACACATTTGGCATTTTAGTCCAATGATGGCAAATTCTCAAGGTCCAATTATTGCCAGTGTGGAAATGTGTGAAAAAATTACACAAGCCGTTGTAGTATTACAAAGCTAATTTTATCCAAAGAAGATATTCCCCTGGCCAAGAGAAGATCTTGCCCCATTGGCTATGCAGATTGTGAAGACGAAAATGGTACAGTATAGCCAGGAATTTGGCGGCAAGAAGGTAATAATTTAAGGCCTATTGGTCGTTTAGGATCAAATAATGCCAGCAGGTCTGTTAAATTGATGAGGGACAATCTTGTGGATCATTTTGTATCTGATGAAGGTTGTGTGCCATGGCAATGGAATTATGTTGCGAGAGGGTCAGTTCCTGACCAAAATAATTAAATATATGTATTGTATTTGTTATTAAATTTGTTATTGTGGAACACAAGTTTTATTTAAAAATTTTCAACCTCAATCCCACCAGTTTTTTTTACAGGGTATATATAAATAAAAAGTCAAGTTTTTAATGTTTTTATTTTTTTAAGAAATATGAAAGTCAAGAATTAAAAATCTACAAGATACAATAAAAAACAAAAACTAAATACGACTGTAATTGCTAAAATAAATATTGTTAGGATGATAAATAAACAAACATTCAATTCCACTTATTATTTATATTTCTAAAAAGTTAAATACGCCGATACATGCGAGACATGCCGAAATTACATCTAAGGCCAAGAACATACAGAAAGCCGGTAAAACAGTGCTGACAGTCGGTACCGAAAACAAGCGTACTGGGTTACTGGTTGCGCACACACTAAACGCTGATATTGCAAGTGAGACTGACAGATGACGTAACTTATAAATTGAAATTTTTATTTATTTTTTCTATTTATCGTACATTTTTTAATTATATTGGCCTAGCATAGAGTGAACGCTAGTTTTGAAAGCGTATATCTATTCTTTCGTATATTGGCTCAATTATATGTTGAAATAAGTGAAAATGTCGAGTTCTGATTCATCTTTGGATGAGTTGTTTCTAACAGAATCACTATATTTAAAAATGGAACCAAAAAGAAAAGGTATACATGCAATAAACCAAGAGAGACGTAAATATGGGGAATACCACCACCTTTT
This sequence comes from Liopterus haemorrhoidalis, assembly GCA_963971575.1. Lineage (NCBI taxonomy): Eukaryota > Metazoa > Arthropoda > Insecta > Coleoptera > Dytiscidae > Liopterus > Liopterus haemorrhoidalis. The sequence goes on along the minus strand of OZ020622.1, from coordinate 29,150,752 downwards.
TCCTCAATTAAATGAAGATGGTGAAAGATTTTTTAAATATACTCGTATGAGCAAAACTACATTCGATTATATTTTGAATAAAATAGGTAATAAATTGGAGAAACAGTGGACCAATTGGACTAAGCAACCTATATTACCTGAGGAAAGACTTTTAGTAACATTAAGGTAAGTTTTAAAGATATTATCAAATATTTTTTTCATGTTTTTATTGTAATGGAAAAAAAAAAACAAACAAAATTATTCATAATGTCAACATTAACTAATTATATACTTACTTATAACTTATATAATATACTAACTTGTAACTTACATAATATACTAACTTATAACTTACATAATATACTAATAGTAGAATTAGAAAATAATTTCATTCAGCTTTTTGGACAAGAAGCGTTTATTTTTAACAACACAACGTTTCACCAACAACATTGTTGGCTTCTTCAGGTGCTATAACAATAACATAACAATAAAGTAACAATCTTATATAGTTATAAATTAATTTACCTATGTTAGTTAAACAAAACTCTAACAAACTGTACATCAGTCATCTCCAAGGATGGTGAAATTGCAGAATAGCATTGACAAAAAATTAATAAATCTATCTGAGTTAGAAGGTTTACGGTACCACGAAGTGATAACAGATCCATTCGGTAGTCTATGTAAATTAACATAAAAAAATGGGAGAATACCATTATTTTCCTTTTCCATCGTGAATTGAATCCAAGGGTGTATACTATTAAAGTTACCCAAAATAAGATCTAATTTATCAATAGGAAAACTAGTAACAATATCATCGACATAAATTTTAAGAAATGGTATGTCGAAATCTCATTTATTTAAAGCTTCGGTGATAACATAGTTCATAACCAAATCAGCTATCACAGGGGAAGCTGACCCACCCATAGGGGTACCAAAAATTTGGCCATAAAATTTGTTATCAAATTGAAGATAACTAGAATCAAATAGAAAAGCAATGATAGATATAAATAACGTCTTAGGAATGTCGGTGAAACATTTAATGTAATTCCAATTTTTTCCAATACACTCATACCTCGCTTTACGGCCTAGATACGTTCCGGGAAAGTTGGCCGCATAAGCGAAAAGCCATTTAACGAATCAATTATTTTGTTATAAACCCATATAAATTCAAGTTTATATAAACTGAAACTAAAAAACTATACTGTCATCATCACTTTCCGCTGTTGTGGTTTGACCTGGTTTAAAAAATTTGTCCAACGTTGTTTGTTTTGCCTAGCTTTCTGCTTCTTTTTGCAGTTCTTTATAACAGCCAATGGTTGAGTTAATTCCTCGAGAAACTTTAGTGCTGCGTTCTACGTCGGGATCATTTTGAAGAAGAATGTTTATTCCTTGGTCGAAATGAGAAAGCGCATTCGACAAGTTCTTTGCTGTTAGCTGTTTGCATACAGCAGGCTCTGGCTCATCATCAAGTGCTCGTTCTGCTTCTAATTGGATCAATTCCTCGTGTGAAAGGGGTTCTCTATCAAGATCTAGTAAATCAAGCACATCACCTTCTTCCAAATCCGCAAAACCAAGATCATTTGCTAGGTTCAGTATGGTTTGTCGAATTTCAGAACGAGAATCAACTTGAGCATCATTAGTTTTTATGAATTCTGGCCATATTTTTTTCACATTTTTTTTTTGTCGTTTAACGAAATATTTTGGGCCGTAAATCGAAAAAGTGCCATCTTTAAAGAAGGCCGTTTTAGCGAAAAGCCGTATAAAGAGCGGCCGTATAGCGAGGTATGAGTGTATATGGATGACCAATTCTTTAGGCATATTGCTAAATAAACTTTTGACATACAAAGATAAAAGTATATAACCTTTCGGTATTTTAATGTTGTTAATATAATTAACAGAAGTAAACGTATTACTAATATTGTGAATATGTCTGGATGTAATCTTATTTAATATTTCCAAAATAAATTTAGCTAACTTACTCGAAGGACTGTTAATGGATGAAATCACTGGTCTCAGTGGCGTCCCTTGTTTATGGGCCTTAGGTAACCCATAAATTTTAGGAGCAATGGCATTGTGAGTCTTGTTAGACTTAGTAAATTCCTCCGTAATGATGTTATGGAAAGCCAGGTAATCAAAAAAATTATTAGCTTTATTCTGATATTTGATAGTAGGATCTGATTTTAATAGTTTGTAAGTGTCTTTATCTAAAAGAAGAACATCCATTTTTTTCTTATACTCAGATTTATCCAACACTACAGTTTTATTACCCTTATCTGACCTAGTAATTTTTATTTATTTATTTATTTATTTATTTATATATTTGACCATTCCAATAGGATACAAATCCCAATTATAGGGATGGTACAATTACAATTTATTTATATAACATTTACAAAAGTAACAATAACATACAAATTACAGATAACAACCAGTAATAAATTCAGCAGTTCAATAAAATCGTGTTTAAAGCCTTTTTAAATTGTTGTAAATTAAGGTGAAAAATATCAATTTCGCTAAAGGAATTGTAAGTAGACATAATTCTGCTGATAGGGGAGTTCATGCAATAGTTGCTGTTGCACCTGGGAAGGCGAAAGAGCATGTTAGTAGATCGTGTATGGGATCCTGGTACGCGGATGTTGAAATACTCAATGAATAAGTTTGAATATACATAATTATTAAAAGCTTTATATAAGAACATCATATCTAACAGAGTTCGTCTACTTTCAAGTGATAACATGTTGAAGTAAGCAAGTCTATCTATATAGCATACTGAATCTAGTTTAAATTTAGAGAATAATATATACAAAAATCTCCGTTGTACAGCTTCCAGAATTTTAATGTTTTTTTCATAAATTGGATTCCATACGATTGATCCATATTCTAATTTACTACGTACTAGCGTGTTGAAAAGAAGTAAGAAAGGTTCTGGTTTATTAAAGTGTTTACAAGTGCAAAATATAAATCCTATCATTTTGTAACAATGTTTGATTGTGGTGTCAATATGATTGTTGAAAAGTAGTTTTGAGTCAAGTGTAACTCCGAGGTCTTTAATTGTGTTCTTATGCTCAAGCGAAGTGTCATTAATTTTATAGTTAAATAAATGTAATGACCACATCCTGGTTCAACCTAACAAAATTCTTAGCAAGTATATAGTTTTTCTGTATGGGAGATATTTTGGGATTATTATTAGATTTATTAATGTAGTTAGTAACAATGTTAACGAATTTATTTCTAATAATATCTTTATTTTCATCAATTACTATCTTATTGATGATATATTCTCCATCTTTAATAATATTAAGAATAGGTAATTCCTTGTTACTATGAGGAACACTAATTATAATATACTAACTTAAAACTTACGTAATATACTAACAATCAACTATTTCCTCAGTTGGTTGGTGAATTTGCATGTAATCAAATTCATCAACCAACTGCTGCACCTTAATTGTAAATAACATTTTTTTCCTATCGGTAATTTTTTTAACATGCGGAAGAAGACTTTTAAAAAATAAATCGTCCTCATCTATATCGCTCTTCCTCCTTGCCCTCTCTTCCAATAATTCAATTTTTCTTTGCTCAATGCAAATTAAAGAGGTATTTAACTCTTTTTTTTTACCTCAACTTTTTGGGCATAGAAGGTCCTGGTAAATCAACGACAGGCCCCTGTGGTCCTGAAGTGCCAACACTAGACCTAGATGAACTAGGTGTAGATGTGGACAAATCAGGTCTTGAAGGTCCTGCCGCTGAAAAACCAAAGTAGAGCTGCTAGAATAGCTAACAGCCCTCGATGTTGTTGACATTGACGTGTCCGGTCTTGAAGGTCCTGCCGCTGAAAAACCAGAAGTAGGGCTGCTAGAATAGCTAACAGCCTTCGATGTTGTTGCCATTAACGTATCCGGTCTTGAAGGGCCCGGTATGTTTATTGGACTTGATGTCCTTAAGGGGTCGGATATGGAAATTCTCGAATCAGAAGTGCCTAGTGTTTCACATATAATGTCGTCCAGAAACACTTCTGTCGGCACAATAGTTTCGTCTCACATATCGTGTCCCTGATTGTCTCTATCCTGACTGCGACTGGCCTCAATACATTGTTGAGCTTGGCTGAGGCTGCCAGAGCTCCGTCTTGGCTTCACCATGTTCTTCAAGAACTAGAGAGAATGAAAATACGGCCATTTACATGAATAATTCGAAGCAGCATCCCCAGAGCGGTGCTGTGGAATTTTGCCGTATTCCACAGCGAACTGGTCCCGTAGATACTTCCACTTCTTCCAAATCATTGTTTCTACAAAAAAAAATAGATAAACAAATAAATAAATAAATGAAATTAAATGGTAAGAAACAATTTTTATCATCTATTTTCTCATTTCAGATTCTTAGCCACGGGATCATTATTTAAAAGTCTGGCTTATTTGTTTCGTGTCGGTGCCAGCACGGTTGGACATATTGTCAAGGAAACCTTTTGTGCATTATTGGATGAGCTACAACCCATTCATATGCCCACACCTACCGAAGAAAATTTTAAAACTATTGCAGAAGATTTCTTTAACGTCTGGAATTTTCCACACGTTTTGGGAGCAATCGATGGAAAGCACATACGGGTCTTATGCCCAAAGAAATCAGGATCCATGTTTTTTAATTATAAAAAATGTTTTTCAATTGTATTACGAGGCGTGGCAGATGCAAATTACAAATTCGTAGCAATAGACGTGGGAGGTTACGGAAAGCAGAGTGACGGTGGGACTTTCCAAGCTTCAGATTTGTATAAATTGTTAGGATGAGAAATAACTAAACATTAAAACTAACTTGTTATGTATTTAATTAGTCATGGAAAATGTATATAAACTAGAAACATCAAATACAAGCGGGCACGCCAAGAGAGATCCCGTCCAACGCCGTAGATAGATCTGGTCATGTGTCTTCCTTTCTTCTTCCTACGCCGATACAAGCGCGGGACACAATACCGACCGCCTGTATGGTGCTTCCGCCACGAAATTGCTCAGCGCCCTCTTTGAAAAACTCCCTAACAAAATTACTAAAAGAAAATAATCTTAATGTTCCGGAACCAACAAGTCTGCCCGGAACAGATATTAAAGCTCCATATGTGTTTTTGGGTGACGATGCATACCCAGTATTAAATTGCCTAATGAAACCATATGGTGCAAAAAATGGGCTACAACATGAGTGGAGCACACGCAGAACGTTAAGTTGCGACAGATTAAGGGAGACGTTAAACCATGGGGTTCTTCCTGCAGGATTAACAGCAGGGAGGAAACCGCCATCACACGCCTTCGTATAGGTCACTGTTGATGGACCCATGGGCACCTTCTTCGAGGTGAAGGGTCCCCTATCTGTGAGACGTGTAGCACAGATTTGTCTGTGTTACACATTTTAACTGAATGTGTACAGTTCGAGGAGGTCAGGGAGAGGTTAGATCTGTGCTATGACCTGTCAGTTGCTTTAGGTGACGACAGGGTACTCATGGACAGGCTGATACTCTTCCTGAGAGAATCGAACTTACTGTTTTATGTGTGATGTCTTGCACCTTATTTTAATGTGTTTCTAGTTATTGACTGTGATATTCGATGGAAATTGGCCCCTTTACAGCCTCTTACCATCACCCTGAGTCTGTTCAAATTTTCGAACAGACTTTTTATATTATTTATTTGTGATTGTCAGTGCAAGATTTCTTTTATTGAGTATGCGTATTTTTAATGATTTTATCTATTTATTTATTGTCTAATATATTGTGTTTAATATATAGTCTAGTCATTTAAATGGGCTGCGTTTGGCGCAAATAACCTTTGTTGCTGTGCGCCAATTTTTTTTTTTTTAACTAACTAACTACCCGGTTAATCCCATCAGGACCAGGGGTAGCGGCGACGACACGGCCAAGTTTTCACCGTAATGGCGGTGACAGTTCGTCCTTAATATTGACCAGCTGATCAACAGAGATCGGAGAGGTATTGGACAGCCATTAACTCCGCTGTTGCAGCGTATATAGATACTCGTGATGCCATCGGTTCCAAAAATTTTGCTGAATTTGTTGCAAGAGTTGCCATCGCGAGAAAGTGTTAGGGTTAATGGGAGTGACATCAGGATTGGGCAGACCGACCTGAGGTTCCTGTATCAAGAAGTGACCAGGAGTGAGCGCGCATAGATCGGAGCTGATCGGGCATAGGGGCCGAGAATTAAGAACGGCTTCAATCTCAACAGTATACAGTTTCTCATAAGTGAGGATCCGGTCGCCTACAATTCGAGATAGGTGTTTATTCACCGATTTGATGTTGCCTCTCAAAGGCCCCCAAAATGAGGAGCAGAAGGCGGGTGAAAGTGCCACTGAACACCGTCAGTAAGTAGTGCAGTGGCTAAATGGTTATTGTATTCCTGAGCTTGAGTCAGGCGATACAATTCAGAGAGTTTGCGCTTAGCGCCTACAAAGTTGGTGCCGCAATCACTATAAATGTGACTACAGCGGCCTCGACGCGCAAAAAAGCGTCGAAAGGCTGCAAGAAATACGTCCGCGGATAAGTCAGAGGCGATCTCTAAGTGAACAGCTTTAGTAGCAAAACAAACAAATAGACATAAATAAGCCTTATGGGTGCGAATTCCGCGAGCACGTGAAACGATACGGTGAACGGTCCACCGTAGTCAACGCCTACAGTTGGAAAGGGTTTGATCCGGGTGACTCATGTAGAGGGTAAGTCACCCATGAAAGGGGTGTGAGCTATGGGTTGAGCTCGAAAACACTGGTGACACTTACTAAGTTCATGTCGTATAACGTTATGAGCGGATATGATCCAGTATCTGCGACCTAAAATAGCCTGTAACGCTTGTAGGCTAGGGTGAAGATACCGCTGGTGATACTGAATGATAATTAAACTAGTAAGATGGTTGCGGCGTGGCAAAAGAATAGGATACTTTTGCTCGAATTCAATAGACGCATAGCGCAGATGACCTCCGATACGGAGAATTCCGTATTTATCTACAAATGGATTCAATTTTTGTAAATATCTGGGACAGGGGCGATTTTTTCGCACCGCTGATACCCCCGTAATTGCCTCTGCTCGGTCTTTAACTGACTGGGGTGGTATAATAAATCCTCCCGCAGCCTTTTCGTTATTCAAAAAATCAAGAACATTGCTAATTATTTCTCGACTTTGACTATTAATAGCACGTCCACCTAGTTTGCTTTTTGTCTCCATGATTTTAAATATTTAATATATTTTGAATGTTGCACTTATGCACTTGACTGTAATAGCGTGTGTAGGAAATAATGCAATTCGCCAAAGTTATAATCCCCACTACAAATTTCACGCGCATATTTCACGCCCGACCGCGTCAGATCTGTCCGGCAGTACAAGTATTTATATATTTGGTTGTTAGAGCAATGACAAATACATGATATAGTAATTTATTCTAATCATGACTTCTGATTAGTAAACCAACGAATGAGAGTAAGATTTTTTTTGTGCATGTCCGGTGTCCACTTAATTGCTTTTATAGATATTTCTAACTCCTCCCTTCTTTAAGAAGTTGGTTTACTAAGAGAATAAGGAGTAGTAAGAATTTCACTCTCTATTTCTTCTCATTCAACCATAGGGTTATTATTCTTACTTTTCCTTCTACAAATTTTTCTCTTAAGCTTAAAATATAAACATGTGAAACTTAATATTACTGCATTAATCATATCAGAATTAACAGGATGTTGATTACTCACAGTTAATTCGTGTATTTTGGGGATTTATTTAAATTAAATACCATATTCCCTTGTTTTATGTACCGTAATTCTTATATAGTATTAGTTATTTGTTTAGGGGTAATTTGAAAGTTTTTCAAAGGAAGTTTTTGAAAACATTTTCAAATATAATTTCCTGACCATTTAAAGGTTTTTTGACATTTAGTTTGTAATTTTCTAATTGGCAGTTTGGATCTGTTCGGAATTTGTAAGTTCCGATTATTTCTTTATATTTAATTTTTTTTATACATTGGATTTTGACAGTTTTACGAACGATACTACGAGGGCGTATTGAAAAGTAAGGTCTCTTATATTTTCCTATATTTTTCATAGAAAATCAAATTTATTCACAACTTTGCGTACATCGTTGGAAAGGTTGAACATTTAGCTATTTTTCTACAAAGTCGCCTTGACGATTAATCACGATTTATATCCTGGTAACCAGCTTTTTAATGCCGGCGTCGTACCATTCTCCCGCCGCGTCGCGAAGCCAACTGACGACTGCTTCTTGTAAGTCCTCGTCTGACTTGAATTTCTGTCCCCCAAGGTGTTTTTTGAGAGCGGGAAACAAGTGGTAGTTGCTGGAGGCAACGTCCGGGCTGTAAGGATGGTGGTCGATGATATCCCAGCCGAATCCATTGAGTAGAGTGGTCGTTTGATGTGACACATGTGGACGCACATTGTCATGATGCAAACACACTCCTTTGGTGAGCCTACCCCTTCTTTTGTTTTGGATGGCTCGCCGAAGTTTCTCTACAGTCTCGCAGTAGCTTTCTGAGTTGATTGTTGTTCCTTTTGGCATGAAATCCACCAACAGAACCCCGTTCCTGTCCCAGAAAAAGGTCGCCATAACCTTTCCCGCTGACTTCTCTGTTTCCATTGACGCCATTGTTTCGACTGTTCCTTCGTTTCCAGGGTGTAATGATGTGCCCAAATTTCGTCTTCAGTCACAATCGAATCCATAAATTCTTCGCCCTCTTCCTCATAGCGGCGGAGAAATTCTGTGACACTTTCCACGCGCTTTCTCTTGTGTTCATCGGTGAGCTGCTTAGGACCCACCTGGCGGACACCTTGTGGTAACCGAGGACCTCCGACATAATATTCTGCACGGAGAAGTAGCCACACTCTTCATTAAGACCTACCCTTATCTCATGAAGGGTTATTCTCCGGTTATTGCGCACCTTCGAGATTCGAGCCGCCGTTGATTCCGGCAAACTCGGCCGCCCCGACCGCTGCTCATCGTGGACGTTTTCCCGGCCCTCAGAAAACTTCCGGCATCACTTCCGCACGTTTTTTATGTCCATACACTTCCACTAACTGGCGATGAATGTCTATCGGAGAAACCTTTTTGCATTAAAAAATCGAATGACTGAGTGCAGTTCGCACCTGGCGGGCGAGCTAAGCGGGAGCTCCATCCTAAACGACTGCTACGCAGCGACTGAGCGTCCCAAGTTCTCACGGATGGTTCTACACTGTGGTGGGGGAACCAAGGAATGCAGCGCTGTTGTCAAATGTCGCCTAGCAACTCGCGTTCGGAAATAGCATCTTTGGAGACCTTACTTTTCAATACGCCCTCGTAGTTACAAAAACAGTATTTTTATTTTATACTTGCGCCAATACAAAGTTTTCATTTATTTCGTGATAATTGCAATAATTATTATTATGATTTCTAAGTATATTAGAGATACATTTACTTAGTGTTATGTAGTTAGTTCGACATTAGTTTGTCGTGTTTATTGCTTTACAATCATATGCAGTAAAGTATTCGGTTTTACTTTTAATAGTTAGCGTTTTGGCTTCATTTATAAAGTACATATGTGAATTTTAGATTCTTGGAATAGGTGTTACTTGATACAACTCATAGTTTTTACTTTCGTACAAAGGTATTTCAATTAAATAATCAATCTGATTTTTGTTTATTTTACAATGGGTAGTTACAAATTGAGCAATTTCCCAGTAATTAGAATGGGAGCTATTTTCTCGTATTTGTTTTCTTGACATATTTTACAGTTGTTTATATATTTTTCAATATCATTTAGCATATGCGGCCAATAGTATTGTCTTTTTAGTTTTTGATATGTTTCTAGTATTCCTCTATGATTTGTTTTTCCTAAATGATAGTCTATTATTGTTTCTAACTGTTCCTCTTTAGTTTGTTTGTCTTCTAATACTTCGGTACATTTTATTTATTTATAACTGTCATTAATATATCGTTAAGTGGTAATAGCAATTCTTTTTCTATTAGACAATAATAATTAACCTTTGGAGCTAAATACTCCTTTAGGAATATCATAAGTTCTTTTTCTATATTACTATTATTAATTGTTATCAACAATCTTTGCTTGTATTCAAATAATTTTATCATTTTTTGTTCTGTAGCATTATAAGTTAATTTTAGTATTATTTGGTTCTTTCCAACATTAATACTCGTGTCTTTGTATGTTATTCCATTGAGCTTATTCTCGTCAGCGGAACGTAGTGTCAATGTCGTCATCTGGATTAGGAATTACACTCGTTTTCATTTACGAATACTTCCTCGAATTTAAGTTCATGAATAATAGTTTTATATGAGTTTCTTTGAATATTTTGTTTAACAAACTTTCAGTTTTATTAAATGGAATCTTATCTAACCCAGAACATATTTTAGGCGTGTGCACGACATAGATTTCGTGTTTTATTAAATACTGTTTTAATGTATTTAAACATAATTCTAATTCTTCTAGTTTTGATTTTTCAAAGTACTTTTCTTTTGTTATCAAATGAAATAATTTATATTTGTTTTATCGTATAGGTTGTATTATTACTTTTAATTTTGTATTGTCAATCTTCTTCAAATAATTTTTACTATCAAATTGTTTATAGATTTGTTGAGCAAATCCTTCACTCAACGAATTATCTCTTGATATACAATGTATTATAATTATGATACTTCTCAAAAATGTCTTCATGTGTTTTACATATTTTAAAGTTTTGTCGTACTGTAGAAAGTGCGGCGGCGTTTCAGTTTGAAGCTACGCACAGCCCCCAGACATTATTAGTTTCTTATACAAAACTAACAATCTGAAATAAAACTAGCGACATTCTATACATCAAATTTTGCACAGAATTTTTATCTAATAGGATATTTTTGATTGTAAAAAAAATATTGTAAGAATGATATTGCTCAATAACTTCATAATAGGTATCATACGATAATGTTCTGTAATTTTTTAAATATATTTGTGGGTTTTAAATAATTTTTATATTTATATATTTTTTTCTACATGATTGTTTATAGCTTAGAAACTCGTTGAAAAATATTATACTTGATGATAATGAAATGCCACTTGGTAGTATTCTTTACATCAAATAAATCATTTTTATTCCCAACACCTATATTGAGAACCGCGGCAGATTCAAGATGGCAGCAAAAGTATATTACCAAGTCGAATAAATATAAATAATTTTCACAATAGAACAAAATATCTCCAAACGTATTTGTAGAATGAAGCTTTAGCTACAATTCGCCACATAGTACACAAATTTGCGTAGAATGGTTTACAAGCTGGCGTCTATAACGCAATTTGTTTATTTACAATTACATAACAGTTCTTTTTACAATTAAAAATATCCTATTAGATAGATAAAAAATCGCAGAAAATTTTGATGTATTAATTGTTACTAATTTTATTTTAGATTGTTAGTCTTGTATAAGAAACTATACGGTTGTGCGCACCCTTAATGTGCCTTTCTTGTGTTCGATAGTATAATTATATTCATCGAGTTTTATTGTCCCTCTCATAAGTTTAGAGTTAGGATCTTTTAAACTCATAAGCCATGTAAAGGGTCTATGATATGTTCTTATAACAAATTTAGTTCCATAAACATAAGGTCTAAAGTATTTTACTGACCATACTATTCGTAATAATTCCTTTTTCGTTATAGAGTAATTTACTTCATGTTCATTTAGAGTAGGTGAAGCGTACGCTATAGGCAAATCTTTGCCATTAAAATTCTGACTTAATACAGCGCCAATTACAATGTTACTTGCATCTGTAGTTACAATAAATTATTTACTAAAGTCAGGATATTGTAAAATAGGGGAATTTACGAGTAAATCTTAACTGTTTTCAAAACTTTTAATATATTCTTCGTTATTGGTATCAATGTTATTATTTTTCTTTAAACAATTTGTTAAGGGTTTTGTTAATTTTGCAAAGATCGGTATGAATTTTTTATAGTATACAAGTAAATCAAGGTAATGTTTTATTTCTTTAGGCGTTTTCGGAACAGGGAATTCTTTTATTGCTGTTATTTTTGAGAGATTTGGTTTCTCTCCATCTTGTGATATTACGTGTCCAAGATAGGCTACTTCTTCTCGCATAAATTCGGATTTGTCTTATTGAAATTTAAAATTATGAGTTTGAGCTTTAAAGGTAGCCAAAGACTATCGCTCCATTCGGACGACATCCATTGGATGACGTCTTAAAAACAAGCACACACACCATTACTCCAATCATCCACGCACACAGTCTACTTCAGTCTAGTTTCTATTTTCCATGGACGAAGAAGAATTGGTTTTGGCTGCTGCCGCTTGCCTTATTTTGAAAAAGAAAATGAAGAGGAATAAATGGACAAAAGAATGGTTACTGAAGAGGAAACGGTTGTCTCATACGAACCTATTGAATGAACTTTCTTTGGAGCCAACATATTGGCGTTATTATCTTCGTATGAATGAAGAGAGTTATTTTCATTTATTAGAAATGATAACTCCAGTTATTAAAAAGCAGGACACTGTGTTGAGACAGAGTATCACCCCACATGAAAGATTGATGGCCACTATTCGATTTTTGGCTTCGGGGTGCACCTATGAGGAACTTAAATATGTAACTTGCATTTCCCCTCAGTCATTGGGTGTTATTGTACCAGAGACTTGCCAAGCCATTATTACTTGTCTGCAGGATTATATGAAGGTAAGAAATTTTAATAAGTAAATCACTTAATAATATATAAGAATAGTGTTTTAATAAAAAATATGTACGAAGCAATTAGTTATAAAAATTAAAAATTATGGGAAGTTCCGTACTTAAAACTAGGAAAGAGTAAACTTAAAACTTATTTATTGTAAAAAAAAATATTAAAGTTTACAATTGCTCATATTCCTTTTCATAATCATTGTCAACTGCCTGTATGTAAGCATTCATAACAATATAATTTTGAACTGCATGACCGCTCCTTGGGACATTCCATTGCCTAGCATTGCCATTACTGATTCTGGAATTATTGTTCAATTCCCCTACCGCTGCATAGAACAGCGCATCGCTAATGATTTTTTTACAAATCGGAATCATTGATGATGGTAGTGAACGTAATTGTTGGGCAACGTTTTCCCCAAAGACATCATGCTCTATTCTCTTATTCTTCGGTTGTTGGGGTGTTTTGAATGGATGATCCAAGCGATTGGAATTTTTTTCCAATACTTGGTCTGCTTTAGATGTTTTTGGGCGTTTAAAAGAATTTCGTTTATCGGAAGAGGTGCTTGCAGCTGTACTATTGGTGACACTTTCATTGTTGGCCGCTTCGCTACCCTAAATAAATGTTATATTATATTTTTCAATTTCAGATGCCAACCGGTAAGAAGCAGTGGAAGAAAATTGCTCAAGATTTTGAAGATAAGTGGCATTTTGCAGACTGTTTGGGCGCGGTGGACGGAAAACATGTGAAAATTACGCCACCTCCAGGCAGCGGATCATACTTTTGGAATTATAAGAAGTTCCACAGTGTAGTACTTATGGGTGTTGCTAACGCTAATTATGAATTAATTTGTTGTGAATTTGGCACAAATGGCCGGGTATCAGATGGAGGTGTAATGAAAGAAACTAATTTTTTTCAAAAACTAAACAACAACCTTCTTAATTTACCACAATCCGAACCTGTGAATGGAGTTATATCCGAACTCCATATGTGTTTATTGGCGATGAAGCATTTTCACTAAGGTCTGATTTTTTAAAACCATACAGTCAAAAAAAGTTGACACCGGAGAGACGGTTTTTTAATGCGCGGTTATCAAGAGCACGGAGAATAATTGAGAATGTTTTTGGGATATTAAGTAACAGGTTTAGAATTTTTCATGTAGGAATCAATTTGGATTTAGATCGAATTGATCTGGTGATTCTTACTTGTTGTATTTTACATAATTACCTTCACAAAAATTGAGATGGATATTTTTTACCTGAAGATGATCATTACGATGAGAACCCTCAAAACCAGGTAACACCTTTACAAGCAACATTGGATCGTAACTCACACAATCGGGCAAAATTGGTTAGGGAGATGTTTCTTGATTACTTCAATGGTGAGGGAAAAGTACCTTGGTTGAGTGAAAGAGCATTACTTATATAATTAATTTAAAAATGATTTTTCAAAACAAATAATTTGCAATAAAAAACAATGTTGTGCAATTGCAAAATGGCAAACGATGTGAACTGGAAGACAGGCACCTACAGAATGAGGCAAGTTTGGACCACGTTACCAACACACACCACACGATTGGAGCCATGGCTTGGTGGCACTCCGCGTGGTTTTCCCCACACACCATCAGTTGGATTGAGTGGATGATGGTCCAAACTGATAGATTTTGAACTGATCGGATATCCAACTCAGCCTCTCACTCCACATCATCCACGTGGTTTTCCCCACGCACGGTTAGTTTTTGGAGTGACATCGCTCCATTTGGACGGATGGAGCGATAGTCTGTGACCACCTTAAAGATTTTTCTTATGTTTTCACAGTGTTCTTGTAATGAAGTTCAAAAAAAAAAAAATATTATCATCTAAATATACTAAGCATATTTTATTTATATAATCTCTTAAGACATGGTTCATCATCCTTTAAAAAGTTGCTGGGGTATTTTTTGGAACAAACGGCATTCTAACATATTCAAAATGTCCTTTATCTGTTTTATGTGTTCTTGAGCTGTTTTATGCATAGGGATTTGGTGAAATCCTTGTGTCAAATCGAGTGTGGTGTAATATATGTTTTTACCTTACTTATCTAATATGTCTGTGATATTAGGAATTGGGAACTTGTCATCAATAGTTTGCGCATTTATTTTACGATAATCTATTACAATTCTAAATTTATTTTTACCAGAGGCATCAGCCTTTTTAGGTACCATCCAGAAAGGGGATTACCAGGGAAGTAGTGGAGCTAAGTCATAACTGTGACACATTGGCCTTGAAAGTCCGACCAGCCGATTTTCACTAAAACCTGATGTAAAAAGATGTGGTTTTTTGAGGCTTGACCGTTGGACTGTCAGCCGTGCCTTCTCGAAAGCCTATAATAGAATAGAAATCGTGTAGGATAAGTTATATTTATATGTGACTTTTGAAGGCTTGAACTGAATAGTTATATAAAAGCGATATGTATGTGAAAGGTTTGTGGTAAATAAGGTGGATAAATAAATAAACAAAACATGTTGAATAAATTTTAATTAAAAAAATTACGAAAACACGACAAAATACTCGTATATAAATACCCGAATGGCCCCAGTTCTTCAACGTCGTCCCAGTTTTCTACGGTTGACTGTTGCTGCTGCTGCTGGTCGGTGTCGGAAAAATTCGTTTGTTTCATTGATTCTGAATTTGTTGAAGAATCCATGGATTCGGTCCACTCGACCCGAATGGCCCCAGTTCTTCAACGTCATCCCAGTTTTCTACGTTTGACTGTTGCTGTTGCTGCTGCTGCTGGTCGGTGGCGGTTGTAATCGGAAGAATTCTTTTTTTTTCGTTGATTCTGAATTTGTTGAAGAATCCATGGATTCGCTCCACTCGACCCGAATGGCCCCAGTTCTTCAACGTCATCCCAGTTTTCTACGTTTTACTGTTGCTGTTGCTGCTGCTGCTGGTGGTCGGTGTCGGTTATCTATTGTTATTTCTAATGACCTTATCATTTAATTATTTAGTTATTTGTGGATCTATTTTTTTAAAATATATTTCAGGGTATCTATAGGATTTTGTATAAGTTCAGACTCCAACTTATACAAAATCCTGTCTGAAGTCTGAAGTTATTTTTTTATGAGAAATAATATCTGTATGTGTCAGTTTATCTTTTTCTTTTGGAAATATAGTTTGGTATTCTTTAATAATTTTGAATAAGGCTTTCTTTTCTTCTGGATTCAAGTGTTCAGCTCTAATTTTAATTTCTTCGGTTTCGGTACAGTGAAGACTTTTGGGGTTTTGAAAGTAATTAATATCATAGTATTTTCCCAATCAATTTATTTTATTCTTTTGAAAATCTATTTTAGCTTCTGACTGAATCATTGAAGGTAAACTTAACATTATATAAAGTTTTTTTTTTTTTTTAAATTGTATAGATAACATTTTAGAATTATATTTTCGAAACGCAGAAAATTAAAAGATTTCTTTATAAATTTTGAAACGTTTAGGATATGAGTGTGCAAATTTTGTGTTAATTAAATTTATTGTAAATCCTGTATTTATCAAAATAAATAAGTCAAAAAGGGTAATTTTGACTTTGGGTGATTTGTATTCATCTTCTAGGAAGCTATATTCTCTATTCCTAAAAAAGAATTTTGTTCTGATTCTTCTTCAGTTATTTCAATATTTTCTGGATTTTCAGTGTACAGATAGTCTTCGTGATTTATGTCTAAACCGTCTTCCGTTAGCTGTTCTTGTTCGTTATTGTCATTCTCAACATAATTTAATTCTTCGACTGTGTAATTTGGCTTGTAAGTTCCGAATTGCCTGTTTTGTGAATTAAAATAATTTTGGTTTTGTTGAGGTTTATTAAATGTTTGTCTGGCCTGTGTAGACATTTGTGCGGGTTTTATTCCTTGTCTATTTAAAATTTTTACGCGGTGCAAAGGATTTATTTGCAGCAGGTTTTTTTTTTTAAATTTAATTGGTTGGGATAGAAAGCTTGTTCCAGGAAATTGTCTAGGTTGTACAAAGTTTCTTTGTGGTGCAGGTTGTTTGTTACAACTATATATATATATATATATATATATATATATATATATATATATATATATATATATTTGTATTTCTAATATTCCGTTCCAATATTATAGTAGTAAAAGTTATTGGGAGTAGCGGTGCCGAAAAGTAAACTCAATATTTACTCATACCCGATATTTCGTTCTAAATTTTTAGACCTTTTTCAATCACGCAAGGGAAGTTCATAATGGTAGCATCACCTGACCATATAGAGCTTTTGGGCCTGATGATCCCACGTACCCTGAATCACATATCATTTGGGAGGAAACAGTTCAGAGAAGCCGATTGTAGGAATAAGCTTATCTGTTGTCTCTTTTATCTCCCACTTAAATTCCTACCCAGGTGTTTGCCGTGCGTGGAGACCCGTAACGCCGGAGAAGAGGATCCTGGTCGGTTGAGGGAGACTGCTGCCCGCGGACAGTACGATCCCAACACGCCTTCTTTGGCCTCGGATTCGGTAAAACGGGAGGCTGAGTCTGGTCAGCTCAGTCAATCGGCTGGTGTCACGGTTCATGAATAGAGTGGCTCCACTACTGGATCGTGGATGCCGGGGTAATGCCGTGCCACTAGACAAGTATTCGGGGGTCTGTGGGAGCGGATGCAGCTCGCACGGTTCCAGAGTTGGCGACTACTGGTTCTCGAGCGGGTCGAGCAGCCCGTGACTACTTCCCTCGATGCTATATCATCCTGACATGTCCTGACCGGCGCAATGAGCCGGTTTGCGGCCAACGTCCCCTGTGTGGGGCTCCCTGGTGGGTGGGCATGGCAGGGTGATGAAACTTAGTATACGGGTATGGCGACTACCCGGAGGGATTCAATTTCTTTAATTTCCGCCAGTTGAGAGTAAAAAATCAAACAAGAGACCTCGTCGGGATGTTCAGTCATCTGACGAGGGATGTGGAAAGCCCGCTGCTAAAAAAGCAGAGATCAATGTTGAATATTGTGCGCCAGTACCACGATACCTCGTCGTGAGGGTGCAAGAAGAGGGCAAATCTTTTAAAGAGATGTCCCCTTTCTTTGTTGCCCGAACTTTGAGAAAAGTGTGTCCAACTGGTGTTAAGTCAGTGCGTAAATTTTCGGACGGTACACTGCTGGTAGTAGCAGATATTGAAGCTTCGTCAACGCTGCAGAAATGCGAAGTATTTGGCGATGACCGTATTTCAGTTCAGCCACATAAGGCACTGAATACTTCAAAGGGCGTCATAACAGACCGTGACCTTGCTTACGTTACGAAAGATGAGTTTGTGCAGGAAATGGCATCGCAAGGTGTCATGGAATGCAAGAAACTTAAACCCCGGAATGGTAAGCCTTCTATTTCAATGGTGGTGTCCTTCGCTGGCACTAGGTGTCCAGCATCGGTAAGGGTGGGATACAACGTGTGTAACGTTCGTCCCTACTATCCCAACCCGATGCGATGCTACAAGTGCCAACGTTATGGACACACTGTTGCGGAACGGACTCAGCCAGGGGATCGAACCCTGCGTGAGAGGCCACTACTACCGGCCGCGGCTAGCGTTGCGGTGAGTCTGAACTATGCACGTCCGTTCTAGATGCCCTGAAAGATAAAACTTGGTTTCCCAGGGTTTGAAAAATAATAGTCGGACAGTTTAGGTTTATGGTTTTTATTGAACGAGATATAAATATATAGAAATGATAACAACAACAATAAAAATGAATAATAATTAAGATATAACAACAAAGAGGAAAGGAAGAGAGAGAAGGAAAAAGACGGGTCTATGCGTTGATCGGCGTTCGTCGCTCGATAGTGTCGCTCGACACTGTGTTCACGGCAGCGATGAAGAGCCGAACAGCTCGAGTAGGCGGCGCCGTAATTTCCTATTCTTCCTTGTTATTCCTGGGGTAGTTGGAGTGATTGGTGATTTCGAAGGGCAGCCTGCTTTCGGTGGGGTGGCCACCGAAGTAGGAGTGGTGACCGACAAGGGTGACAGCGGCACGAGCGGGCGAGCTGTTGCCTTGAGCGGTGATGGTGTCGGCGGTGGGAAGCAGCGGGTCCTGGGGTCGTCTACCTCGTAGAGGGCCTTCCTCGCTGACTTCTTTAGGTCCTGGTATGGCCTAGAGGCTTCACAAGCCCGTAAGTTACGTCGGTAGTTCCACGCAGCGGCGTGGAGACGGCGCGACTCGGTACCTCTCTTCTTGGGGGCCAGCGTAAACGGCTGAACTGCCGTGTGAGTGCTAGGCCTCGGTGTTGATGACGTCTGAGTCGTAGCGGTCTGTAGCGGCGCTACAGAACAGGCGACGACGGAAATCGGCGTGGACGTTGGCTTCTTGGTGCGGCGTGGGGCCGTGCGTTCGTAACAGGGGGTACGAACGTCGCGGCGGCAGGCAAGACGACTACGGACGTAGAACGGTGCCAACGTAGCGATAACTGATGTAGACTTGAAGCGAAGAGATGAGACGGTTGAAGATGTGAAGAAAACGGGCGTTGACGTGAAGCGACAAAGTGAGAAAAGATCGTGGATACGTATCGACGAGGTCCGCTAAACCGTCAGCGAACGGGACACAGGCACGCCGAAGGCGATCAGCGCACTGTGTATACGTATGACAAGTACAGATAACAATCACAAGCACCGCTAAGGGGTGTCAGCGTTACTTGCAAGAGTTATTGTAAGTAAAAACAAAACAAAGAAATATATATGAAACAATAATATGTATAGCGTGTATAAATTCTTTTTGTATACTCGGTTAGACCGATAGCTTCTTTTAACTCACTTGATAATAGATCGTAGGTGTTGACTGCTGGATAGCTTGCTGGATACTGATCCCAATTCTCTAGTTGCTCGGGTTTTTATTCGAAGTCCGGTGTTTTACCCCCACTCCGATCGGCTCTCCTATTGGCCGGGTTCGGTGACGGCTTAACTCGGATCCTGCGCTCTGATTGGTTCGGATTTTGGAGCGAGGAAATACCCAGTCATAAACACTTAAGCTGCACGTGCAGGATTAGTGACGTCACGGAAAAAAACCTTTGTGTCAGGCACGTCCGTAGACTGTCTGGCGACAACACATCAAGTCGTTGTGGTAAACAGACCGTTTGCGCCAACTGCGGACAGGACCAACATGAAGTTGAAACCTGTCCAAACGCGGCCTTTTGCGTGAACTGTAAAGGTGCACACGCATCAACATCACATCACTGCCCAACGTATTTGGAAGAGAAGGCAATACAGATTATAAAAACGCAAGAGAGAATACCTTATTATGACGCCAAGAAGAAGTACAAGGAGAGTGCGCCGGTTACTTTCGCGAAATCCTTCGCACAAGTAGCGGCAAAACGAACAACAAGCGTCCAGACGCAGACGGAGACAGTGTCTCGTCCGACATTTACAAAGCCAGGGACAGTCGTGCCAAATGCTGGCAGTGAGAAGGTGTTGGTATTGGTATTGGTCCCAGAGACCAAAATTCAGACCCCACAACCCGGGGGATCGGGTCTGAATAAAACCCCCAAACCAAGAGGAGAACGCACTCAACCTCAGTTCTCCCCACCACCTAAGGAGAAGACCCCACAGTCTTCTCCACAAACGGGAAGCGGCCAGAACATGGTCGCTCCTATAAATTCCTCATCAGCTACTCCCGAAAAGGAGACTGATAAGGGAACTGTTGGCACTCAATGGATACCAGTGAGAGCCAAACCATCCAAAAGAGTGGGTCCACCAAAGCACCTGGACAAACAAGTGAAATCGTGGCCGAGAAAATGGCTGTTGACCCGCAACCTAAGGGTAAACCAAAAATCATTAGGTTGCGGGGTAACTCCCCTAAACAAAAATGAGAGGTCCACTAATGCAGTGGAACTGTAACGGTGTATATCAGCGCTATGAAGAGCTACGACAATTAATGTACGATTTTGCACCATCATGTGTCTGTCTACAGGAAACAAATTTCAAGTAAACCGACACATTCTCTCCTCGAGGATACTCCGTGTTTCGCACGGATTTCCTTACGGGAGTAAGAGCATGTGACGGCGTGGCAATTCTCGTTAGAGACACCTTGTACCACGATCCTGTAGACATTGACACTGAATTGCAGGTCGTAGCAGTTCGTGTTGCACTTCCCCTCCAAGTGACGATTTGTTCCATCCATCTCCCCCCTGGCGTTCGAACTGACATCCGAGATGTCGTGAATGTCATCGATCAACTGCCACCACCTTACATACTATTAGGCGATTTTAACGCCTACAATGTGTGTTGGGGATCGGTGCGGAAAGATCGACGGGGACGTCACCTGGAGAATATGTTCAATGTGTTGAATTTGAGCTTTTTAAACGACGGCAGACCCACGCACTTTTGTGCAGCAACGGGTACTTTCAGTGCTATAGATCTTAGCGTCGTTTCAGGAGCCATAGCTCCTCTGTTCAAATGGGATGTGCATCGCGACCTATGCGGTAGTGATCACTTTCCAATCCTCTTAAGGCCCCTGTTTAACACTGTTACCGAATCCCGCTGGCCACAGTGGGTTCTTCGGAAAGCAGATTGGACCAAGTTCGCAGAATCATTCTCGCATGAGGATATTCCGAGCTTGACCGTAGACGAAGAGGTGAATCATTTCATGGACTCCATCACAAGCGCGGCTAAAAACAGCATACCGCTGTCATTTACTCAGCCCCGTAGAGTTCCCGTTCCCTGGTGGAACGAGGAATGCGACTTGGCGCTACGTGAAAGGAGACACCTCTTCAATACATTCCGTCGTTGTCCAATAGAGGAAAACATGATAGCTTTCCAACGAGCGAAAGCTCGTGCTAAGAGGATTGTGAAAGAAAGCAAGCGCGAATCATGGCGCAAATACGTGTCCACCGTTACAGTTGCCACTCCAGTGGCCAAAGTTTGGGAGAAGTTCCGGAAAATATCCGGTCTAAATACAGCTACAGCCATTGTGCTAGTCTATCGGTAAATGGTAGCGTAGTTACCTCAGCGGTCGAAATTGCTAACACTTTGGCATCTATTTTTGCGTTCAATTCTAGCTCCGAACATTATCCACCCGAGTTTCTAACTCGTAAAGCAGGTCTAGAATCTATACCTCTTAATTTCTTCTCCAGAAATGACGAGGTATACAACCTGCTTTTCTCTCGTGAAGAGCTAGATAGCGCGATGTCAAAGTGCAAGGATAGCTCCCCTGGTCCAGATGCGGTACATTACTGTATGATCCGATATCTTCCGGAATCGTCTAAGTCTAGGCTTTTGAATGTCTATAATAGAATATGGTCTGAGGGCAAGTGCCCGACCAAGTGGAAGGAATCTCATATAATTCCTATCCCCAAAGTCGGGAAAGATAAACACTTGCCCTCTAGCTATAGACCTATATCACTGACCAGTTGTCTCTGCAAACTCTTGGAGCAAATGATCAGCAAGCGTCTGATTTGGTTTTTAGAATCAAACGACTTGCTGGCCAACACACAGTGCGGCTTTCGCCGTCACCGCTCAACAGCAGATCATCTGGTCAGACTAGAGACAGCTATCAGGAATGCTTTCGTTGAAAACAAACACCTGGTAGCTGTGTTTTTCGATATTGAGAAAGCCTATGACACTGCATGGATATATGGTATTCTCCGTACTCTGCATTCCTGGGGTCTCCGGGGACGCTTGATGTTCTTTATAAAAGACTTCATGTCGAACCGGCACTTCAGGGTGCGGATCGGAAATACCTTGTCACAAATGTTCGCACTGGACAATAAGGTCCCACAGGGCTCCATACTTAGCGTTACGTTATTTTTGATTGCCATTAACGGTGCAGCTTCATGTATTCGATTACCTGTACAGAGTTCGATATTTGTCGACGGACACGGATTGGTATCTTTGTCGCCGGACAAAAGACTAGTACAATCGAACGTCAGCTTCAGCTGACCACCAATCGTCTCGATACATGAGCAACCGAAAATGGCTTCAAATTCACGACCAGCAAAACTGTGTGTTTCCATTTTTGTAGGAAAAGGGGTGTCCATCCCAATCTTACACTCACGCTTAATGGAGCACAGTTACCATTTGCCGATACTGCCAGATTTCTGGGTCTCGTGTTCGATAGTCGTCTAACTTGGCGGGCACATTTTTTGTTCGTCAAGAAAAAATGCCAAAAGTCACTCAATTTGTTGCGGGTCCTCAGTCTCAAGACATGGGGTGCAGACCGCACTATCATGTTACGTTTATATCGTTCTCTAGTGCGCTCTAAGCTGGACTATGGAGGTCTAGCTTATGGGTCAGTTAAACACCAAGAGATTAGAATTCTTGACACTGTACATCACACTGGGGTTAGATTGGCTACAGGTGCATTTCGCACCAGCCCAATACCAAGCCTGCTGTGTGAAGCAGGCGAACCGTCACTGTACAATCGTCGTAAAATTCTATCACTGCGGTATATGGCTGCACTCAGTGCCAAGCCAGATCATCCTGCGTATGACCCTATTCTACAAAATAGGCATACAGAGATTTATGACCGAAAACCAAGAGCCAATAGGCCTTTTTGTTTGAGGACGTTCGACATTTTGAGTGACATTGATTTTAATATGCCCGAAATGGCAAGTTTCGTTTTGTGTGCTGTTCCACCATGGACGCTACCGCGTCCACTTGTGAACCTCACATTAACAAGGTTTGATAAAGATGCTACGTTGCCTATCGAATACCAACATGATTTACAAAGAACACTGGTCCCTAGGTTCGAGGATACTGTCATTTTTACTGACGGATCAAAATCCGGAACCAGGGTTGGGTGTGCGTTCGTTGTTCTGAACCCACGACAACAGTTTCAGTACCGTCTACACTCCATAACGAGTGTGTACACTACTGAGCTGTACGCTATTTTCAAGGCCCTGTGTTTTGTTTCGTCAAGTCGGTCAAGTGTTATCTTGACGGACTCGCTGAGCGCTCTGAACAGTATCCGAGATCCAGATCCACTGCATCCTCTTGTACTAAAGATCCGGTTGCTACTCCACAATCTGAATTCTCAGAATGTGAGGGTAGAGCTGTTTTGGATACCGGGACATGTTGGTATTAAAGGCAACGAAGCGGCAGATGCAGCTGCAAAAGCCGCCTCTCACAGACCTATGATTGATGTGAGTTTCATTTTTCCAGATGACGCAAAGAGTCATCTGAAACATCTGGTTTTAGACATTTGGCAACATGAGTGGAGCCGCACACAGAACGTTAAGTTACGACAGGTTAAGGGAGACGTCAAACCATGGGGTTCTTCCTGCAGGATTAACCGCAGGGAGGAAACCGCCATCACACGCCTCCGTATAGGTCATTGTTGGTGGACCCATGGACACCTCCTTCGAGGAGAAGAGTCCCCTATCTGTGAGACGTGTAACACAGATTTGTCTGTGTTACACTTTTTAACTGAGTGTATACAGTTCGAGGATGTCAGGGAGAGGTTAGGCCTGTGCTATGACCTGTCAGTTGCTTTAGGTGACGACAGGGTACTCATGGACAGGCTGATACTCTTCCTGAGAGAATCGAACTTATTGTTTTATGTGTGAAGTCTTGCACCTTATTTTAATGTGTTTCTAGTTATTGACTGTGATATTCGATGGTAATTGGCCCCTTTACAGCCTCTTACCATCACCCTGTATCTGTTCAAATTTTCGAACAGACTTTTTATATTATTTATTTGTGTTTGTCAGTGCAAGATTTCTTTTATTGAGTATGCGTATTTTTAATGATTTTATTTATTTATTTATTTATTGTCTAATATATTGTTTTTAATATATAGTCTAGTCATTTAAATGGGCTGCGTTAGGCGCAAATATCCTTTCTTGCTGTGCGCCAAAAATTTTAACTAACTAACTAACTCACTTTTTTCTACAACGCGTTTCGGAGTGTAAACTCTTACTTTTTGTCGTACTTCAAAATTAACTTCCCTATGTTTTTTATCATATCTTTGCTTGTCTTTCTCTTGTCTGTTTTTTATTCGTGTTTTCGCTAATTCTCTTAAATTTTTAATTTCCGTAATTGTCCTTTTAACGTTATCAATTTGTATTTCTTTATTTAATTGTGCTTCTGTTGGCAAATTTGGGTCCCGTCCGTAAACTAATTTAAATGGGGACATTTGTGTAGTTTCTTGAACCGCCGTATTGTACGCGAATTGTAATAAATGTAAATTTTCGTCCCAATTTGATTGATCCGTATTTGTATATAAACTCATCATATCTGCTAATGTTTTATTAAAACGTTCTGTTAATCCGTTTGTTTGCGGGTGATAACTCGGAGTGAATGCGCTATTCACGCCTATACATTGTAAAAGTTCTGCTAGAAGTTCTGATTTAAATACTTTTCCACGATCGCTTAGTAAAACTCGCGGCGCTCCGTGTCTACAAATTATTTGTTCAACATTGAACTTTGCAACCGGTTCGGCCTTAGCTGAAGGTAAGGCTCTAATTTCTACCCATCGTGTTGCGTAATCAGTGGCTACTACTATATTATTTTTTCGTGATTTACTTCTTCTGAATGGCCCTAATAAATCAATTCCTACTCTGTCGAATGGGTCTCCTACGTCTATTGGTCTTAATAATCCGGCTGGTTTGAAATTTTTTGGACTTTTTCGCGCTTGACAGTCTTGATATCCTTTTACATATCGTTCTACATCTTTTTGCATTTTTTCCCAAAAATATCGATCTCTGATTCTATTGAAAGTTTTACTGAATCCTAAGTGTCCGGACAAAGGTTCGTTATGGCAAGTAAAAAGAATTTCGGATTTTAAATGTTTTGGAATGACTAATAATTTATCATTTCCGTCCATACGCGTATTTGTTCTGTATAACACGTCGTTTATAACTTCAAAATATTTTGTTCGTTTTTGTAAACCGATTGATCCGTAATTTTTATCTTTAATGGCTTTAACTAATTCCAAAATGTCGTCGTCTTTACTTTGTTCGTTTTTTAAGTCTAAATCCTCTATCGCGAAAGTGGGGACATAATTGGCTTCTTTCTCATTTTGTTCTGTTGCTTCTTGCCATGGATATCTTGATAAGCAGTCCGCGTCGTTATGTGTGCTACCGCTTTTATGTACTATTGAATAGTCAAAATCTTGGAGACGTAAACTCCACCGTGCTAATCTACCCATCGGGTCTTTAATTGATGTTAGCCAACAAAGAGCGTGATGATCTGTTACGATTCTTATATGACGGCCCCAGACAAAGTGTCTGACATGTGATAATGCCCAAATTGCTCCTAAACATTCTTTTTCGCTTTTTGAGTAATTTTTTTCTGCTTTCGTTAAACCCCTTGAAATGTACGCCACTGGATGCCAACCGTCCTTATCTTCTTGTAGTAAAATGGCGCCTATACCGTAACCGGACGCGTCTCTTCTTAGTTCAATGTTTGTGGTTGGTGAATAATGTGCTAAAACTGGTGCGTTTGTTAATTTATTTTTTAATGTTTCAAAAGAATCGTTTGCTTTTTTCGACCATTTAAATTTTAAGTCTTTTTTCGTTAAAAATGGTCTTGCTAAGTCCACGAAGCCTTTTATAAATCTTTGTAAAAATTACACATTCCGAGAAAACTTTGAACGTCTTTTACTTTTTGTGGGATTGGAAATTTATTTATTGCGTTTAATTTATTTTTATCTGGTTCAATCCCTTCTCTAGTGACTTTATGGCCTAAAATGATTTGTGAATCTTGCGCGTATGAGCATTTGCTAGGTTTTTATGTTAATTTTGCTTTTCTTAATCTTTCAAATACTTCTCTTAATCTGTTCAAGTGTTCTTCAAAAGTTTCGCTAAAAACAATTATGTCGTCTGAGTAAATTAAAATTTCCTTCCATTTCATCCTTTAAAAACTATGTCTGCCATTTGTTGGAAAGCCCCTGGTGCATTACATAGCCCGAACGGAAGTACATTGAATTCGAATAGCCCATCTGGCGTTATGAACGCAGATTTGTGTTTGTGTTCTTCTTTTATGCCTATTTGTCAATAACCGCTGAACATGTCCAGAAAAGAGAAAAACTTTGCTTTTCCTAAATAGCTAAGAATGTCCTCAATAACCGGTAAGGGATAACTATTCTTTTCCGTTACTGAATTTAATTTTCTGTAATCTACACAAAATCTCCACGTATCGTCCTTCTTTTTAACTTATTGTTGCTTGTTGACGGTCTGACTATATTGTGTTCTAACATTTCTTTTATTTGATCTTGTAAGATATCTCGTTCTTTATGAGACACTCTGTATGCTTTTTGATAAATTGGCGACGCGTCTCCCGTTTCTATTACGTGTTCCGCTACGTTTGAAAAACCCATTTGTTTATAATTATGAGCAAAGACATCACAATATTCATTTAATAAATCTTTTAATTGCTTACGTTCAGTTTTATTTAAATCTTTTCCCATTTTAATCTCTTCTTGTTCATTTTTTACATCGTTATTATTATGTTTCTCAATTATAAAGACCGTTTCCATATTATTTTTTAAGTAAGCAATTGCCGTATTTTTAAATATTATTTTAGGTGTATGAGCGTTATTGGTCACAAACAAAAAATATTTTCCATCAGGGTCCGTGCAAACATTCGTGGTAACATCCAGACAATTTTTTGACAAATAATTTATGTTAAGAGTTATGTTAAGTTTGTTTAATTGCAAATTTTCCGTTGTAAATACCCGACATCTGGCGATCTCGCCTGGTTTTATTACTCTTTTGTTTTTTACTTGAATTTTAATTGTCTTACTATTCTCTGGTTCCCCGTTTCCCGTTGGAAACTCACTCCATAAATTATTTTTATTTAACTCTTTGCCTGTTATTTCACGAATATTTGCTTTTTTAGATTCGACAATTATTTTCTCACTAAATGGCACGCTGCAGATTTTCATTTCGTCTTTATGCAATGTTAGTTGCATCTCGGCGAAATCGATTACAGCCTGATACTCGGCAAGAAAACGTACACCCAATACAAGATCATAAGGAAGCCAGCGGACAACTAGTGCTGAAATGACACCGGTCCAGTCCCCAAATTGAATTTCTACATCAGTACTACCTAACACTTCAATAGGAGTTCCAGATGCGGACTTTAGGAACGATATATTGGGTCGCTTCACTGGAGTCTCCGCAAACATCCAGGTAACGACGTTTTCGGAAGATCCCGAATCTATTAAAAATTCACTGGGTCCTTTATTCAATTTGCCTACTACTCTTATTGCCTTGTATTGAATTGTGTTGTTGTCCTCGGAAGCCAAGTGGTTAAAGGCGTTAGTCGTTGAAGACTTTTCTAACGCCTCCATCCCTCGTTTCCCGGACTCCTGTTACTATTTTGTCCCTGTCTCATGGCTGGAGATGCTTGGCCGCTTCTTTGAAAGTTAGGGCATGCTGTAGCAATATGTCCTGCGCGATTGCATTTATAACAGATGGGTCTACCATCATATGTTCTGCTATTTTTGTTTTGAGGTCTTTCTACGTTTTGCCTCCTATTTTCAAAGTTTGTATTATTTCGCGGGTTTTGATTCCCTGCTCTATTATTATTCTCTCTGTTTTGATTCCCTCCGTAATTATTTCTGAAATTTCCCCTGAAATTATTCTCATTGCCTCTATTCCCCCAATTATTTCCACCTGAATTGAATCCCTTGAAGCTATTTGTTGGTCTGTAGTTCCCGTAATTATTTCTTTGATTCGAGTACCCCGCGTTTTGATTATAATTCCTGAATCCACTATTATTACCTAAACTCAGTTCTTCTATTGCTTTAGTTAAATCTGATATAGGGTCACTATTCTCGTTTGATTCCTTTTGTTCTTCTTCGACTATTACATCGATTAACTTTTTCAAGTCTTTTAGGGTGTTCGGTGTTAAAATATTTATTCGCTTTTTAAATTGAGGCAGCATACCGCGGATTATAAACGATTTTTGTTCGTCTTCTCGCATTTCTGGGTCTACTTTATCACAAAGTTCTAAAGTCGAAAAATAGTAAGTTCGTAGATTTTCTCCTAACATCTGCCGACGGTCATGCAAGCGTCCTCGCATGCTATCGCGGTAGTTTACAGGAAAGAATGCACGTTCGAACTCTTTTTCTACTTGTACCCAAGTAGCTTCACCCTGTTCTGCGGACAGGTTTCGATACCAGGCTCTTGCATGTCCCTTTAAATATGAACCCAAGTGAGATAGTTTTAAACGATTATCCCACTTGTTGATTCTCGCGGCTAAATTATAATTTAGTAAAAATTCAGGTGCTTCTATGCCGTTGGTTGGGCCAAAGTAGTCTGGTTGCGTGAATTTTGGTTTTACCGGTGTACTATCTTCCGGTGATAGTGCCTGACTCAAAGTTACGTCCATGTTAGGCGGGTTCTTATTCCGAATATGTTCAAAATGTTCTAAATCTTGTGCTTCTATTTGTTTTTCGTGTATTTCCTGTATTACGTCATATTGTTGGTTTTTTAAAGCTTCGTTTAATCTTTCGCGTAATAACTCTACTTCTATTTTTTCTGGGGGTTTTTGATCTTTTGGGATATAATATAATGTTTGATTTGGATTTGAATCTGAGTCGCTATCGCTTGAACTAAATTGTTTCTGTGAGCTTGTAGTATCTATTGTTGATACGCTTGGAGGTGTCCTATAAATATTAGCTTTTTTTCCGAAATAAGTTGTACTGCTTAATGCGGTATTTGTGTTTTTGGGAGAATTTTTATCTGAGTTTGATTCAACTGAATTAGACCGTTGTCTTCTACCCGTAACCGATGTCTTTTCACCGACCGATTGGCTTCTAGTTTTTATTGTAGTTGTGGGAATCAATTTTTTTATTCTTTGTACGACTAACTTTTTTGGACTATTGCTTTCCATAGGTTTCAGCCATGGTTAAAGAATAATAAATGTACAAATAAGCAGTTATTTTAAGCACTTAAATTCTAAATGTTAGTATATTATAACTAATTATTGTCAAAAAATAGCCTAAAAACAACTATTCGTTTTTAGAGTTTGGCGCCTCCACCATATTGTCACAAGTGGCCTGGTGTGTCTCTTCAACTGAGGGTTGAGGGACTATGATCTTGGATGCTACTTGCGAAATGAATACGTTAGGGTTAATCTAATACAAAGTTTCCAAAGTATAGAAGGGGCTCAAAGACTTGACTTATATTAAGGCTATTAAGGCAATGGTCGTACAAGCAATGATAACGATTAGAAAAACAATAAGAAGGCAACAGCAGACGCAGTTACTCATAGCTTACGAGAGGATTTTGGAAATAAGACCCACTGTGACGTGTTATAACCTGTAAAATGCTAAACTGGGGGGATGATAGAAAACACTGATTGAATGCTAACAGTAAGACTATTTACTAAACTTTATATTTACAACTATTATATCTCTATAAGTTCTATATGTCTATACAAGTATTTATTAAAATAAATGTATTTACTCTTATGCTATTTACTTGATTATTTCCTAAGTTAATACAACTGACAAGGCCCTGTCGATATAATATAAATATTAACACTCCGTCAGTGTTCGACCAAAAACAAATAGTTAGGGCTTTTAAGCGATCTTCAGACAAATAATTGATAAACTAAAATCTACTTACATAGTGGTCATTATAAGACTTGTAGAATAACTTTTCAAAACTGTAGACACTGACTAAGATCTGCTGATGATGGCGGACTTGGTTGGTGAGTGACTGATGACTGATAATTAGCTAAATCTTTACCCGTCTTTTATAGTTCGTTCTGGGGCTTTTGAACGGAATTTGGTTATAATTTTCCCACGTTTCATCGTGACGTTTTCATATTAGGTCATTCCATAATGTGGCTCGGAATTTTCATTACCCGAAATGATGTAAGCCACTTATTTCTGGATTCTGTTCGATACACGTGTCGAGGTCTTAATTAGTTTAAATTATTTGAATTTAGTCGTCAATATTTTGGGACTAATAAAGAATGTTTTCTTTTATATTCTTACAAAATACAGAGATGTATTTAACTTTATTTTCCCTACATGACAATAGTATTTAATTTGTTTCTATATTTATTGTACTGATTTTGAGGTATTTCATTATTCGGGTTTAATTTATATTGTTTGTACAATCCATCACGATAATTAAGTGATTCAACGATACCAGCTGTAATCCAACCTTTTCTTTTTTTAAATTGCTTTTTTTTAGAGTAGGTGCAAAAGTCTATATTAAATGACAGAGAATTAATAAATTTATCCAAAACTGTATCCAAACCAATATTTTCATTTATATAACTGAAATTTTCATTTAACATTAAATTTAGCAAATTAGAGTAATTCAAAATTTTAATAATATTATCATTATTATCGGAAGTTTCTTCTGGTTGATTAATAGATGAATTATGTAAATATTTTATATTTAAAATTACTGGGTAATGTTCACTTATTTTACTGTGCAAAATTATGGATAGTATATTGTCTGGCGAAATTTTATCTTTTATTAAAAAGTGGTCTATGCATGAACGAGAGTCGTTCACAACCCTGGTGTAGCCGTTTATACAAGATCTAAAACCAAATTCAGTGAATAGGTTTATATATTCCATTCTACGCTTAGTGTCAGATAAAATATCGATATTTATATCCCCACAAAATATTTTGTGTGAGGTTTTAAAATAAGATAAAAAGTACTTTCTTAGCCCAAATATAAATTCATTTACATTTGTCGAGGGTGGTCTATAAACTGCAGTTAAAGCAATGGATTCATTATTATTATGTATAAGTAATCGAATAAATTTAAAATTTTCAATAACTATAATTGCATAGCTGGTCTTTAAATGATCTTTTACATACACAATGACTCCATCGGATTTGTTTATTGCACCCTCATTGTATATAATGTTGTAGTTTGTCATTTTAAAATACTCAATATTTTTACATATCCATGTTTCAGATAAGATTATTATATCGAAGCAATTTTCAAAATAAGATTAATAAACTTCAAGAAATGTAAAATTATGGTTAATGCTTCTAATATTAGTTTGAAAAATGCTTAGATTTTTACTAACTTTACAACTGGGTGAAAATGTTTTTAGCTGATTTACACAATTTGTTACTGAAGCACATGTTTTTTTATTTATTTCCGGATAGTCAAAGTTTAATTCTAAATCCATAATTAATTAATAACTTAAAAAATAGTAAATTAGTATAATTTAAAAAGAAACAAAGGGAAAATAGAAGAATATTCAAACTTATACAATTTTATACAATTTTACTTAGATCAGTTTCATTTTCAATAATATGAATTAAGATATTTACATCTTTACGTACACAGATTTTTGAATTTTTAAACCATACAAACTTAAATTTATTTTCTCTGGCTTTGGTTTTGGTAAGCCAAAACAGATTTTTATAAAATGGAGAAAGATTTTCGTTAATGTAGATTCTTCTAGAAATATTGTTTGGAGAAATTTCGGTAGAGTTGATTATTGTTTTTCGCTTTTTTATAAATTCGTCGCGGGTTTTTCGTGATTTAAATTGAACAATAATGGGTTTCGGTCTATGTACATTTTTGGATTCTAGTCTGTGCGAAACTTCAATATCTTCCTTTATAAGATTAATTTCTAGTTTTGTTGCAATTTTTATTAAAATTTCTTCGGTGTTCTCCCCATTACTTTCTTGGATATTGTGTAATTCAATGTTTTTATTTCGACTATATTCTTCCAGTTTGTTTAATTTATTTTCTAATATATTAATTTTTTCATCTTTTTGTTTGTTACCCTCGGTTAAATGTTGGACTACATTCTCCAGTTTGTTTATAATAATTTTATTCTGTTCAAGGCCCTGTCAATATAAAATATATACTACAGACCCTCCGTCAGTGGTTAGCTTAAAAACAAACAGTTAGGCCCTTAAGCAAACTTTAGACAACAATAATTATAAAACAAATTCTAAGTAGGAATTCTTGTTTAAAAAATAACTTTTCAAAAACTCAATACAAACGGCTGGTAGCTGTTTAGACACTTGATTCGTTCGTTTAGACGGTGACTGAATCAATTGATAACTTGCTTGATTTTTACCCGTCTTGTATAGTTCGTTCTGGGGACTTTCTAACGGATTTGGTTTGACATTTCCCAACGCTTCAAAGTGACATTGCCTTATATGGTTATTACCACAGGTGGCCCGGTATTTTTAACCAAAATGATGTTAATAACTTGTTTCTAGATTTTATCCGGTACACGTGCCGAGGTCAAATAAGTTTATAATTAATTCCAAATATTTAAATTTTATGTAAAACGATTCATTAAAATTTGGGACTAATAAAAATTGTTTTTTATGTTCTTATAAATTACAGAGATGTATTTAACCTTATTTACCCTACATGACAATATGGGAGGGGGGGGGGGGCATAAACGGATATTTAAGAACAAGTTATCAGAAAAAAACGAACCTTTTATTTTAGAAACAAAAGGAACATGAATTTACAAACTATGTTAACTATATCAATGAAAAATATATTGGATATATCGAAAACAAAAAAAAAAAGTAAATAAATAATTATTTACAAACAATTGCAAAATCCGAATTTGCCCCTACCCTGAGGGTACAATCGGATCACAGGTGGGGCAAAACAGGATAATTATTAAAGTTCCATATATATGAAAATTAACGAGTATCTATGAAACCAGTGCAAAAATTGCATTTAAATTCATCCAAAAATATGTCTTCTACGCCAGTGCAGCCTTCGTGCCCCATATTTGGCAATGTAAACACTGAACCTAACCATCATTTTTTTTTCGGTAGAAAAATATATTTTTTTGTAGTAAAGACACATTGCATTTTGATCACTACCAACCATTTCTCTTTCTTTACCTTCTTCAGAAGAACTTAACAGAAGCTTCTTTGTGACTTTATTTACCTTTTTTTTTTTTAGTGACATCTTTCTCTTTATTGCTTTTAATGGGCTGCGTTAGGCGCAAATAGTCTTTGTTGCTGTGCGCCAAAAATTTTAACTAACTCTTTATTGCTTTTGTATTAGATTTATTGCTCTTCTCTATAATTTCTAGTAATTCGTTTTTGTAGGGTTTTTCTGTCAAAATAACCGACTTTCCCCTTCTTCGGTTATAAGAACGCGTCATAGCGCTGTGAGGAACCACTATAATATCTTTTGGCGAAATTTGAAGAAGGGCCTTGCTGATCACCCACGTCTCGTGATATATTTTTTTGATCTCCCTCACTTTCTTCTCGATTATCTTCAGCTTTGTCTTCTACAATTGTACTTATCTCTTCCACATCATTGCTTGCTTCGGTCTGTTGTGTCAGCTGGAACGAAAATAATATTTTTAAATATATGGGGATCAGTGGGGTCGATACCAGTTTTACGGAAACCTGACATAGCAGTTTCAACTGTCGCGGCTTTCGCAAATTCTTTATTTATTTTATTTTATTTTGTTCGGAACACAAACAGGACAGGCCCAGCGAAGTGTTCACTACTACATAATTACAGTGTTAATACATAATTAAACAAATTTGTACTTGAAATACAATAAGTAGTTGAATACAACAAATTGTTAAACGTAATAGACTGTTAACAATACATATTATTAATATTGATGACAAATTTTGTCCTTGCAATATTTATTGAACATTTTAAAAGACACGTTGGTAATGTTAACATCTGAGAAATTATTATTGTAAGTGCTACAGAGTCTGACTATTGGAGAATTTTGATAAGAATTCGTGTTCGCAAAAGGTATACAAAGAAGCGAAGAAGATCGCGTATTGTACACTGGAATATTAATAGTGATTAAATTTTGCAGTTCAACACATGATAATAGATTATTAAGAATCTTATGCAAAATTTTCATGTCAGTTAAAGTGCGACGATCCTTTAGTGTGAGAAAATTAAACTCGGCGCAACATATATTATAATTGATATAGTTGTAATTATTTTTTAAGCATAAGTATTTAAGGAATTTTTTTTGAATACGTTCAATTTGATTTATATAAATATCGTACTGAGGGTTCCATATGACAGAGGCAAATTGAAGATTACTCTGAACATAGGCAAAGTATAATGACTTAAGGGCTGCAGTTGATTTGAAATCTTTAGTTGACCTGATGACAAAGCCCAGCATTTTGAAGGCCTTTGCTGTGATACTATTTACATGGGGATCAAATGACAGTTTAGAGTCAAATAGAATGCCCAAGTCTCTTACAACATCAGTTCTTGTGATGACAGTACCTTCAAAGTTGTAGTTGAATAAATTTCTACTATGATTTCTAGTAAAAGAAATTATAGAGCATTTATCGTAATTAAGGAATAGTTTATTCGTGGTACAGTAGTTATGAAAATTATCTATGTCATTTTGAAGAAGATTGGCATCAGATAAAGACTGTATTTTTCGGTAAATTTTCAAATCGTCTGCAAAAAGAAGAAATTCGGAATTTTTTATTACTTGATTAACGTCATTGATAAAAATCAAGAAGAGCAGTGGTCCTAAGTGTGAACCCTGTGGAACGCCAGATGTTATATTGACATAACTAGATGTAAAGCCATTAATACATACAGCTTGGGTTCTATTGGAAATGTAAGATATTAACCATCTTAAAAGATCACCATTAATACCGATCAATAACAGCTTAGTTATCAAAGTGTAGTGATCAATTTTGTCAAAAGCTTTGCGAAGGTCTGTATATACGGAGTCAATCTGAATTCTATTATCGAGATTTTCTAATATAAAATTACTGTAGATCATTAAATTAGTTTCTACTGATTTTTTAGGAAGGAATCCGTGCTGTTGATTAATAATTTTAGGTTTAACAAAATCTAAAAGATGTCTGTAGATTAATTTTTCAAAAATTTTACCTAAGGTATTAATTTTGGATATGGGGCGATAATTTTTAACTAGGTTTTTATCACCAGATTTAAAAATGGGCACTATAGTCGCTGATTTTAATGTGTCAGGAAACATATTTTCTTGTAAAGACATATTAAAGAGTAGAAATAGTGGAAAAGAAAGAGAGTTAGCAAATGACTTGAAAAATAAAGGCGGAATCATATCTGGCCCTGGTCCCTTCTTAATATCAAGATTTAACAAAACTGTTTTGATATCAGGTTCCGTGATGGTGATTTTGTTTAACGAGTTATTTATATTGTCTGAGCTGTGTACATTAGCTGAGACAGGCTTGAGAGGTTCAAATACAGATTGAAAATAATTTGAAAATAATTCGCAAATAGATTTGCCATCTTTGGCGACATGATCATTATGTTTAAGTATTCCAGGCAAAGATGATTTATTTCTTTTACTGGTTATATAATTCCAGAAACATTTAGAGTTGTCCGATATATTTGATTCTATTTTTGAGATATAAGCAAGATAGTCGCATGAAATCAAATATTTCGACCTCCCCCGTAGTAATGAAAATGTTACATAATCCGTTTTGTTTTCATATTTTTTCCATTTCTTGTGGAATTTGATTTTTTCTCTTATACACTTCACAGTGGAGGAAGAATACCAAGACGGAAAGTTATTGATAATTTTACTAAATGGAACGAATTGAGCTATCATACTTTTTATAATTTTATAGAACTTGTCAAATGATCCGTTAGTGTTAAGATTAGAAAACTCGAGATTCCAATTGATTGTATCGAGAGACTCTTGAATGGCCGTAGTGTTCATTTTAGTAAAGTTAAAAACTGAACGCTTATTAAAAACTGAATAACATAAATTAATATTAATTGAAAATTCTAGGCTAGGATGATGTTTATCCTCGTTCACTAATGGATCGTTGCATTTAATTACTCTGTTCACAATATTCTGGTTACTACATACTAAATCCAATACATTGAGACATTGATTTTTAATATTTGAAAATTGATACAAAGAGCACAAGCTATATGTTTCCATAAATAATTCCAATCGATGATCATTTGCTGTCTTGCGTGGGGTATAAAAATTATCTTTTTTATACCAAGTAATGCGTGGTAAATTGAAGTCTCCCAAGACAACAAATATATCCTCAGGATGGGAATTAATAATATGGGTTAAATTATTGAGAAAATCATCAAAGGCATCAAAATTATGTTCGGGCAGATAAACACAGCACAAATAGAACTTACGATTATTTTCACTTGTCACAGATAACCACAAATCCTCAGCATTGGTAGTCCAGTCAATCATCTGGTATGTAGACAAGTTAGACTTGGCCGCAATCAAAACGCCACCACCGTCCATTTTCTTACAGTTGGTACTTTCGCGATCTCGCCGGTACACGGTGTAATCGCTGTTAAAAAGTTCACTACTTAATACTGCAGAGTTGAGAAAGGATTCTGTTAGGCATATAAAGTCGTAGTCGGCATTTAGAGTATTGACGAATAATTTATTTGTTTTTGTTCTTAATCCTCTAACATTCTGATAGTAAATATCCATAGCAAGAAGATTTGTTTGGATATATTATTGGTATAATCAGTAGAATTTACAATAAGCTAAGAAGGTCCTTGTCGGATTTAATGACAATAATTTTAGACGTGTCGCTTCTTCTCATGCATATCATGCTATTCTTGAACCAGGTGTACTTATATCCCTTATCTTTTGCTATTTGTCGGCTCTTATTGAACAAGGACTTGTAATATGGAGACATATGTTCATTAATAAATATGTTAGAGGATAGACCATCAACAGTTAGACCAGGAGTGTAGTTTTCAGAAGAAGTTGAGATGCGTTTAGATCGTTTAGACATAGTGTTGGCAGCAATGACATTATTTTTGATGGCGCGTGAAAGAAAACGTACTATTATCGGTTTGGTTTTGTTGTTATCACGTGGTTGGACCCTGTGGATGACTTCGATGTCTTCTTTTTTTATGGGATGTTCGATTGCCTCACCTATTTTGTTTATAATTTCATATAAGTTTTCATCACGCGACTCGGGAACTCCTTGGATCTCGATATTATTTAATCTGCTATATTGTTCCAGGTCGTTTATACGTTCAGTCAAGTCATCAACATTAGTTTTAAGATTATCGTAACTAGTGGACAATTTATCGATTTGGTTTATTTTGTTATTAAATTTATTGATAACCTGTTGGAACTCAGTCACTTTGTCCGTGCAAAAGCTTAGAGATTCTAAAATAGTATCATGCTTGATATTCAGTGTATTCAACTGGGTTTTGATATTAGATAATTCTAACATAATAT
Source organism: Liopterus haemorrhoidalis (assembly GCA_963971575.1). Taxonomy (NCBI): domain Eukaryota; kingdom Metazoa; phylum Arthropoda; class Insecta; order Coleoptera; family Dytiscidae; genus Liopterus; species Liopterus haemorrhoidalis. Next base: position 29,112,992 of record OZ020622.1, on the reverse strand, counting down.
TGGAAGAATTAAATAACTGACCTGACATAGATCCAGTGGCACCATCAGGTGTGTTGGCTTCATTATCATCATCGTCAGTGGTTCGACAATCGGGGCAATGCCAGTTTATACCGGGTCCAAGTAGCAGCGGGAGAGTTGCAATAGCGATCTTAACACACTTCGCATGATAATAATTAGAGCACCGACCTTTGCACTTGATGCCCACAGATTTTCTAGTAACCGCCTGCGTACATAATTTGCAGATACCCATAGTATTGATATGGCACACCACTGGCTGAATCGGCCGAATAAGGTTGAGAATATCACAGTTGGTAGCACGATAACTTGAGTGGTAAGCAAGATAATATTATATAGAAGAAAGTGGTTTCTACGCCACTGGTTGAGCAGGCTCAATTAAAGTAGTAAAAACGACTGTTACACCACTGGAAAAATAGTTGGTATGTCACTGGATCACCGGTATGATACGTCACACAACAGCATTGACGGCTCTTAACATGGAATAAACTTGTCACCAATTGTTCACTTCAGAAATAAAAGTTATGAATATTAATTTAACACTGTATTGATTGTTTAAACAGAAACCATATTCACTTTATTTTTAAAAATTTGCTGATTAATTTGATATAAATCAATCAATAAACTTGTACAAATATCCGCGCAAATTTAGGTTTTTGAAGGAGAACAAATAAACACGTTTGTTTCAGAAAAAAATACCTGTAATATTGGCCCAAATTCTGGCCCAAAGTTTGGCCCAGAGTTTGGCTATTTGTAATTGGGTTACAATGCGACCGGGATTATAACGCAACCAGGTTTTAACTTCCTGGCTATAATAAGCGTCTAAACGCTGAAGCCTATGGGTGAAATGCGGGGGCAAGCAAAGCTTTACAATTCTCTGAGCACAGCTCCAGTCTATAACCTCAATACTTTTTGTATGTGTTATGTGGCCGTCTAACAGAAGTAATACCAGGTCGTATTCTACTAATTCCTCTTCCTGGGCAGATGAAAAAGTTTTCTTCAAATTACCCATTCCTGAACACAAATAATTGAATAAAAAGAATAAATGTAACAAATTTAAAACTACCTTTACGAATCGCCACTTCTAAGCTGCTTCCTTTTCTTATTTTTTTTAACTTTATCCTCTTACGTAGATTTTGGCACTCCAAACGTCTCTGCAGCTTTCTTGAATCCCATATTTTTTACTGCGTACAGCTTCAATCGCTTTCCGCATACTTTCAACTTCCCAACTTTGTCTTTTCGTTTTTCTTTTATATGTTCTCATTATTTGAAAACCTACTCGTGAAGAGCTAGATAGCGCGATGTCAAAGTGTAAGGATAGCTCTCCTGGTCCAGATGCGATACATTATCGTATGATCCGAAATCTTCCGGAATCATCAAAGTCTAGGCTTTTGAATGTCTATAATAGGATATGGACTGAGGGCAAGTGCCCGACCAAGTGGAAGGAATCTCATATAATTCCTATTCCCAAAGTCGGGAAAGATAAACACTTGCCCTCTAGCTATAGACCAATATCACTGACCAGTTGTGTCTGCAAGCTCATGGAGCGAATGATCAGCAAGCGTCTGATTTGGTTTTTAGAATCAAACGACTTGCTGGCCAACACACAGTGCGGCTTTCGCCGTCACCGCTCAACAGCAGATCATCTGGTCAGACTAGAGACAGCTATCAGGAATGCTTTCGTTGAAAACAAACACCTGGTAGCTGTGTTTTTCGATATTGAGAAAGCCTATGACACTGCATGGAATTATGGTATTCTCCGTACTCTGCATTCCTGGGGTCTCCGGGGACGCTTGATGTTCTTTATAAAAGACTTGATGTCGAACCGGCGCTTCAGGGTGCGGATCGGAAATACCTTGTCACAAATGTTCGCACTGGACAATGGGGTCCCACAGGGCTCCATACTGAGCGTTACGCTATTTTTAATTGCCATTAACGGTGCAGCTTCATGTATTCGATTACCTGTACAGAGTTCGATATTTGTCGACGACATTGGTATCTTTGTCGCCCGACAAAAGACTAGTACAATTGAACGTCAGCTTCAGCTGACTATCAATCGTCTCGATACATGGGCAACCGAAAATGGCTTTAAATTCTCGACCAGCAAAACTGTATGTGTCCATTTTAGTAGGAAAAGGGGTGTACATCCCAATCCTACACTCACACTAAATGGAGCAGTTACCATTTGCCGATACTGCCAGATTTCTGGGTCTCGTGTTCGATAGTCGTTTAACTTGGCGGGCACATTGTTTGTCCGTCAAGAAAAAATGCCAAAAGTCGCTCAATTTGTTGCGGGTCCTCAGTCACAAGACATGGGGTGCAGACCGCACTGTCATGTTGCGTTTATATCGTTCTTTAGTGCGCTCTAAGCTGGACTATGGATGTCTAGCTTATGGGTCAGCTAAACACCAAGAGATACGAATTCTTGACACTGTACATCACACTGGGGTTAGATTGGCCACAGGTGCATTTCGCACCAGCCCAATACTAAGCCTGCTGTGTGAAGCAGGCGAACCGTCACTGTACAATCGTCGTAAAATTCTATCTCTGCGATATATGGCTGCACTTAGTGCCAAGCCAGATCATCCCGCGTATGACCCTATTCTACAAAATAGGCATACAGAGATTTATGACAGAAAACCAAGAGCCAATAGGCCTTTTGGTCTGAGGACTTTCGACATTTTGGGCGATATTGATTTTAATATGCCTGAAATGGCAAGTTTCGTTTTGTGTGCTGTTCCACCATGGACGCTACCACGTCCACTTGTGAACCTCACATTAACTAGGTTTGATAAAGATACTACGTTGCCTATCGAATACCAACATGAGTTACAAAGAACACTGGTCCCTAGGTTCGGTAATACTGTCATTTTTACTGACGGATCAAAATCCGGAACCAGGGTTGGGTGTGCGTTCGTTGTTTTGAATCCACGCCAACAGTTTCAGTACCGTCTGCACTCCATAACGTGTGTACACTGCTGAGCTGTACGCTATTTTCAAGGCCCTGTGTTTTGTTTCGTCAGAGCAAAGTCGGTCAAGTGTTATCTTGACGGACTCGCTGAGCGCTCTGAACAGTATCCAAGATCCAGATCCAGTGCATCCTCTTGTACTAAAGATCCGGTTGCTACTCTACAATCTGAATGCTCAGAATGTGAGGGTAGAGCTGTTTTGGATACCGGGACATGTTTGTATTAAAGGCAACGAAGCGGCAGATGCAGCTGCAAAAGCCGCCTCTCACAGACCTATGATTGATGTGAGTTACGTTTTTCCAGATGACGCAAAGAGTCATCTGAAACATCTGGTTTTAGACATGTGGCAACATGAGTGGAGCCGCACACAGAACGTTAAGTTACGACAGATTAAGGGAGACGTTAAACCATGGGGTTCTTCCTGCAGGATTAACCGCAGGAAGGAAACCGCCATCACACGCCTCCGTATAGGTCACTGTTGGTGGACCCATGGGCACCTCCTTCGAGGTGAAGAGTCCCCTATCTGTGAGACGTGTAACACAGATTTGTCTGTGTTACACTTTTTAACTGAGTGTGTACAGTTCGAGGATGTCAGGGAGAGGTTAGGCCTGTGCTATGACCTGTCAGTTGCTTTAGGTGACGACAGGGTACTCATGGACAGGCTGATACTCTTCCTGAGAGAATCGAACTTATTGTTTTATGTGTGAAGTCTTGCACCTTATTTTAATGTGTTTCTAGTTATTGACTGTGATATTCGATGGTAATTGGCCCATTTACAGCCTCTTACCATCACCTTGAGTCTGTTCATATTTTCGAACAGACTTTTTATATTATTTATTTGTGTTTGTCAGTGCAAGATTTCTTTTATTGAGTATGCGTATTTTTTAATGATTTTATCTATTTATTTATTGTCGAATATATTGTTTTTAATATTTGGTCTAGTCATTTAAATGGGCTGCGTTAGGCGCAAATAGCCTTTGTTGCTGTGCGCCAAAAATTTTAACTAACTAACTAACTAACTTTCTCATCTGGAACTTCAAGTCTGAATTTATTTGCTTCAATACAATATATCACATGTTTTTGCAATGATGTTTGTGTTCTAAAAAAATTGAGACATCTATCACATAACAACGGTTTATAACTTTTAGAAACTTGTCTACGTGAGAGCATGGATAAATTTTAAAGCCACATAAAGTGATAATTTTCAGGGGCTCTGATGTGTCTGTTGTTCCTGGTAATATTCAATCATTTCATCTTCTTCTTCTTACTGCTCATCATTCGAACACATCATCAGAAGGTTGATTGCATTCATATTATTATTAAATTTAGTGCTGAGCTTAACCGGAACTACTTCATGTTTTCTACCAATTTTTTCAAGGGTGTATACATTTATAACCAAATTGTTCATATCTTCAAATTTTGATATATCTTTTATTTTAATTGGAAAATCAATTCCATCATATTGTAATACATCTTCAAAATGTGGATAGGAAGAAACACGATCTGAGTTTTTGTGAATGGGGTATAGAGCTGACATTAGAGCCCACAAAAAGCAATAATTGTCATTATTTTTAATATTAATGATTGCTTTTAAAATTTTAATATCTTGAGGCAATTCAATATATGCGCTGGCTGCGATAGGTAAATTGTTATTTATGTTCACTTTTAGATGCAGAATATTGCATAAAGCCCACCCAGAATCTTTTTCTTGAATATTCTATTATTTATTTTGTAGTTTTTCTGTAACATGTTTATCAAGACAGGCAGAAATATCAGTTCCGTTATCAATTTCAATGTTCTTAACGTTAGATTTTTTTAATTCAATGTTTCCCGTTGTGAAAAGAATAAATTCTACACTGAAGAGAGTGTTAACTTTTAAAATTGAAGTTTTCAAAGCATTTCTGATTCTGTTTATAAAAATATTCTTACTTTTTTGAAAGAATATTTTTGGATCTTTGTACCCAGGTTTTTTGATTATTGCTCCAGTTTTAATTCGATTTTTGAAAACTGACTTTACATCCACCCATATTAGATTATTTTGTATTCGTTTGCGTTTGAGTCCTGCTTCTATCTTCAGCTGATTATTTTTTAAAGTTTTTAATTTTTCACGGTAATACTTTAAAATAATGAGATTTGCTTCCAATTTATGTAAATTTTCTTTTCCACACCTCCTGTTATGATTTTTAGATGTTCGAATGACTTTTTGAACTGTTAAAATTATTTTATTCAGATGTTTACACAAATTTTGGCTTCATCGTTTCTTTTAATCAATGTCAAAGCATTCCTTAAATTTTTAATAACTTCATCAGTAGTATTGTTAATTATATCACAATTCATATTATATATTTCAATTTTTCTATAGTTAATCACTTTTTATTTAACAAATATTATTATTATTAATTTTATTTTATTTTATGTATTATTCAAAACTGAATTCGATTTCGACAGTATTTGATTTATTGCTACCAGTCTTTTCACCGTGAGATATTAAATATGCGCGCCCTGTTCTAGCCGCTTCGTTGGCTTGCTCTAATTGCTCGTCCTCAATGGTATTGTATCGTGGCCCGAAATATATCACAGTTAGTTAGTTAAAATTTTTGGCGCACAGCAACAAAGGCTATTTGCGCCCGAAAACTATCACAGCTTCATCCAATTCAACCAGCAACCTTTGGCCATCCTCTTGTATTTACTCTTCTTAATACTATTATTTTATATTTTTGATTTACAACTAAATTATTTAACGGTAAAGTTGGTTTAGAATACCCAACTTTATTAAATGCTGTTGCGAGATTATTTGCAGACATGTCTCTAATATACAATTGACGCACAAAACTGTTTTCGTTTTGGATTAGATCCGTATTTATACTCTAAATCGGGAAAAGTGAAAGTTGTCTAGAAATCCTTGATGAAATCAGGTCATTTGCAAGTTGTAATTGTTGTAAAAATTAAAATGTAAATGTTATGTAATATTGTTGGGTGGTGAATATAAAAATGTAGACTAGTATAAATGCACGCTGATTTAACGGTAGGTTCATATTCGATTCAGTTTCAAGAATGTCAAAACAAAATAATTTTGCGCATCATTTTGTAACGTGTCCGTTTAATCCATCACATCGTATGTTAAATAAACAGACTAAGAGTGCGCGTATTAAAGGTGCACCCTGAATCTGTTAAATAATAACGCTGAAGAATTAAAAATTCTGGGGTCTGCATCAAGATCTGGTCTTCTAGGCGAAAATCTCCCAACACAATCACAGCAGATTGTGAGTGTTGGGAGTAAGTACATCGCTGAAAAATTAAAAATTTGGGGGCCTGTGTCAAGATCTGGGCTTCTAAGCAAAAATCTCTCAACACAATACATTCCGGTAAGTACATACCATGTCTTTGTACGAACAAGCAACATTAAAAGTACGGGAAGTGTATCAGGGGCATTGGAGCATTGTGAAACAAGAACTTCCCAAAACAATCTACAGAGATCTAACTTTAGATTGGTGGTCAAATGATAAAAAAATAAAACCAAAAAGAAGTGTATAAATTAAAATGAAACGTGCACTGTAAAGTTATTATTTTGCAGTCCAAGTTTCATTTAAAGAGACACAGTTTAAGCTTTATGAGTAACAGTTTACTTCACTAACAGTTCTTGTTAGTAAAGTAATTTTTTTTAAACTTCTTTTTTTAAGAACTAATTTTTTTAAAACTTCTTTCTTTAAAAAGTAATTTTTTTAAAACTTCTGTATATTGTATGTATGCTGTATGTTTTTTTTTTTTAAATTATTATTATTTATTTTGCAGTACACGTGACATTAACCCTTTCGCGACGGGCGAATTTTTCAAGTCGTGCCCCCTGGACGGGCATTCTAAGCCCGTGCGGAATCGTACGGCGTTCGTAGTTGAAGCAAATTTTATCGAGAAAACACGGTCTTCGGTTTTAAAACAATCAACAACAATCGTACTTGTATACAAATGTATTATATATATTTTTTATGATTTATTTATTTTTTTTATTTTTATTTAATAGGGAGAGTAAAAATAAGATTATATACAAAAGAAATATAATTATTTATAAACATAAATTATCAAAATTTACAGTTATTTATTTATTTATTTATTTATTAAGAATAGGCTGTACAACAGGACGTACTCATAGAGCCGCCCCAATTACTGTACAACACAGATTACAATAATTGTTAACTAGTTATTAACATTGTTTAAGTAGTTAATAAATACATTTATATTACAATACGCACAGATGTGAAAATATAGAATACAATTTGAATATAATAATATAATAATATTATATAGGATTTGAAATACAATTTGAAGTGGTTATAGAACTAATATTAGCTCAGTACATCAGAAGTCAATAAAAGCCCTAAACAGAGTTTTTTATACGTATTGACAGGACAGCTGAATATGTCGATTTGGCTGTTCACCGCATTTACTGTTCTCCAAAGTCGATTAATAGGTGAGTTTAAATTAGAGTTAGAGCGACTGTACGGAATATTTAATAACGGAGGATTTATTACTAAATAGCTGAAGACATTGTAATTAATAAAAAGGAGGAAATGTTGAACGTCTACTGAATTATTTAATATTTTATGTGCTAAAGAAAGATCAAGAATAATTCTTCTGTTATAAAGACTAACCATTTTGTAATGTTGCAAATTAAATTCATATGATTTGTAATAATTTGGACGGTTAAATTTGAAGTTAAGTTTATTGATAAATTTCTTTTGTACACCTTCTAAGTGATTAATATAATTACTGTACTGAGGGTTCCAGACGGTACTAGCAAACTCGAGATGGCTACGAACAAGACTGTTATATAATATGATGTGTGTTTTAATCGACTTGAACTCTCTTGTGACACGGAAAATAAAACCAACATTTCTAAGTGCTTTTTGTACTATTTTATATATATGTATATCAAAGATGAGTTTAGAGTCCAACAGTATCCCTAAGTCTTTAATGTGATGCACTTCCTGGAGATTTTTACCATTTATATTATAATTCAGTGTGTAACGATTTACGTAGTTCCTAGTAAAATTTATAATCTTACATTTACTTTCGTTGAGACTAATTTTATTGGTGATACAAAAGTTATTCAACCTATTAAGATCAGCCTGTAATTCAAGACAATGATTATCATTGGTAACACATTTAAAGATTTTCAAATCATCCGCATACAGAAGGAATTTGGAATGCTGAAAACAGGAATCTATGTTGTTAATAAAGATAGAAAATATGAGTGGCCCAATATGAGATCCTTGCGGCACTCCTGACGTCACGGGAACAAGAGATGATAGACTGCTGTTTATGGCAATATATTGACTTCTGTTGCACAAATATGATTTTAGCCATCGGAGCAAGCTGCCGCAGATACCAAACTTCTCTAATTTCAGCATTAGAGTTGGATGATGTACCTTATCAAAGGCCTTAGAAAAGTCTGTAAATTGCGGTTACTTGCTGTCGGTTATCAAGACAATCATTTATATATTGTAAATATGGCACAAGATTAGTTAAAACCGAGCGACCTGCATAAAAACCATGTTGCATGGACAATATATTATTTTTTATTTGGAAAAACAATTGATTTACCACGCATGCTTCAAAAATCTTCCCTAAAACAGGTAGGAGAGATATTGGCCTGTAATTCTCAATACAGGATTTATTTCCATCTTTAAATACCGGACAGATTTTGGCTTTTTTCCAAAAAGATGTAAAAACACCTTCACATAAAGATTTGTTAAATAAAATGTACAATGGATATTGTAAGGAGGAGTTACATTGCTTTATAAAACAAGGAGGTAGGTCGTCATGCCCTGCACTTTTATGTTTATCTAGTTTAGAAATTTGATTGTCGATCTCCAGTAGTGAAATATTATTTATAGTAAAGCTGCATGAATTATTTAGGGAATTAATTATACTATCGTCTACAGGAGTATCATTCGACTCAAAGACTGACGCAAAATAATCCGAAAAGGAATTGCAAATATCTTGGGTATTAGCCAATCTTGTGCCATTTAGAGACATAACGCTGGGAAGACTATTACTATTTTTTTTACTCTTGAGAAATGACCAGAAAGGTTTTATATTCTCACTAATAGATTCTGCAATGTTGTTAATAAACCTTTTGTGGTCATTTCTCAGTAATTGTTTTGACCGCATGCGTAACAATGAGAAAGTGGCATAGTCTAAATTATTTTTATATATATTCCATCGTTTATGATATCTGTCTTTCTCATTTATTACTCTCTTAGTTTCTGAGGAAACCCAATACGGATGTTTGCATTTTTTTACTAAGCGTAAAGGTCAGAAATTATCAAGAACGTTCCTGACTCTAGCATAAAATATGTCTATACATGTATTGATTGATTTATTTTCAAATTCATGGTCCCAGTCAATATCATTGAGAGATAGATTAATCTGATCATAGTTTGCCTTTTTATAATTTCTTCTTTGATACGGCATATCTTTTAAAGTATCATAATTTTTAAGAGCAAGTGATATTGACAAGGCCGGGTGATGGCTTTCCTCTGAAACCAATGGAAACGAACTATTACTAATTGTTATAACAGAAGGAGTAGTATATAATACTAAATCTAAGATTTTATTATTAGCGTTTGTAACATGATTACACTGATTGAATTGAAGGAAAGATAAAGTGTCAACCAATAATCTAGAAGTGATAGTGATATTGTTACTAGGTTTTAAATAAGAATAAAAATGTGAATACTGCCATGTTATATCTGGTAAGTTGTAATCACCCACCATCAGAAAGTCATCATTAAAATGCAGTTGAATCTTATCATTAATCTTATTACAATGAGCCAACAAGTTGTTGTAGGTAGAATAAGGAGGGTTATAAACACAACATATATGCAATGTCTTCGTTGGATTCAGTTGAACTGATACCCACAGGTCCTCACAGATGCCGTTAGTGGACCACTCTTGTAATTGAGCACGAAGATCACGGGATACCGCAATAAGTACACCCCCACCATCACTTTTACAAATTAAATTATCACGATCCTTTCGAAACACATTGTATTTTTTGCAGTCGAAAATCTCATTGTTCGATATTTAGATTAGTTTCACATAAACAAATTATGTCATAACTGCTGACTGTTGATGAGGTTAGGAATTGGTCAGTTTTGGTGCGAAGACCGTTGACATTTTGAAAGTAGGTAGATAGGCTCATAATGAACTACTAAAGAAAAAACTTAGTAATTAAGGAACGAATTTTTTATTATTTATACGATTTTTTGAAGTGCTAGTTCACTATCAATATGAATAAATCTGGATTCATCTGTCTTGCGTACTAGAATACGACAATCTCGAACCCAAATATATTTGTATTCTTTAGCGTGACATAGCGCTGTAGCCTTCCTAAGTAGTTCCTTGTTTAGTAGAGTAAGATGATCGTTAACAAAAATTTTATCCATGCCGTCATTTAAGTTCAGTTCCTTTCCTGTTAATCCTTTATTCTTATTCAGCCTGGAGGCTCCAATAAATGATTCTTTTTTAAATCTATTTGCAAATTTTGCAATGATAGCTTTAGGCTTTTTGTCCCCTTCCTGGTTGTGGGCTACTCTATGATATGTTACTAAGTCATTTCGCTCTATAGTGCAGCCCACATGAGCGCCTATAGTTGTAATAATGTTCAAGATGTCCTCATTGCCTGTTTCTTTAGCCCCTAGAATTTCAACATTTTCCCTACGAGAGTATTGTTGCATATTATTTAATTCCTTCCTCATATCGTTGTTTTCTTTACGCAAAGAGGTGATATCTGCTTCCAGCTTAGCAACGGATTTTACTTTCTCCCTCATTTGAGTCATCTCTACATGAAAGTCATCAATGACGTCACTGAAATGCTGCAGTCAAGTCGCAAATTCACTCTGTTGACGCTTGACGGAGGATATCTCAGAGTGTATGTTGTCTAATTTAGCCATAAGCTCATCCTTGAGGTTAGAAATGCTAGTCGAAATCCCTGTCGGTGTATTTTTAATACAATTAGGACACTTGACTGAAAAACCCGGTGTATCCTTGAATTTTATCAGGTCTATTGGTACTGTCCCACATTTTGTGTGAAATTTTTTGTTACACGGGCCTGAGCATTCAAATCCACCATTCTGCCGGTTAACCGGCTCATTACAAATAGAACAATGTTTGTTTCTATCAGCCATTGAGACTTGATAATAAAAAGAACCAAGAACAGTTGAGATATGTAAGCAAACAACAATTTACAGTTGGTAGGCAGCCAAACATACACTAGTGTATCACCAGTCAGTTGGCGCGTAGGCGTGTGGGCAGTGATGGACGATGGACAGCAAATAACAGTTGGCAGGCAATCTCGCGTACACAGGTGTAGCACCAGTGTTCTCCAAGTGAAAGAAGATGACGCACTAATTATGTTACCACTCGCATGTTCTTGTATAAGATGATATTGTCCACTCCGAAGATATATAGCGAAAAACTTTAAAATAACAATCCTTAAAAATGATATTGTCTTACCACACAGCGTTCCGAAAATTACACAAGAGATAGATCACGAAGTGTTCTCTCTATTATAACAATTTCCAGAATTTAGGCACTAGAAAAACTCGAAGATTTTTAATAACCACAGAGACGATGTTAACACGTGTTATCACAAAATTCATTACTGAATGAATAATTCAAGACAATATAATTATAATAACATTATAATTTTTTATAAAAAAATTGTAAACAAAATATTAATTTTTATTATAATAATATTTTTTTGTATGATACACTTCAAAGCAAGGAGTGCAGCATAATGCGGCATTGCACTCCTTGCAATAAAATGCGGTCTCTCGCCTTTTCTTATTTTTGCAACAAACAACACATCTCCTTACCGTTTGTTTTTTTCCTCTTCGTTTGGCATTTTTTTAATAAATGTCTCGAAGTCAATCGGATAGGATTTTTTATATGTGATCTTCCCACAGTACAGGACTTATCAACAGGATTATATTTTTCAAATAATTCTTCAATAAGTGTTAATTGGAAATCGGCAAAGCTGGATTTTTTCCTTTGTTTAAATTATATAATGCATGCGAATTTAAAACGCATAAATCAATTAAATGAAAAAATACTTTCTTATACCACTTAATGGTTTTTCGTATAGATTTTGTGCTACTTAAAATCATATCTGAGCGGTCTACAACACCCATATACTTGTTATATTCGACTATTGCGGATGGTTTTAAAATTTGATCTCCTGTCTTCCTGTCTATTTTTTCAATTTCAGACACTCCAATTTCATGTTTCGTGGTTATCATCATTACTTCTCTCTTATCACACCATTTTATGACCAATAAAGGTCCAGATGTGATAAATATAACATCGCCTGTTTTTAACTTTTCTGGAAGATGCGGCATGTATTTTGTATTTTTTTTTAACTGTTCCACAGGCGTAAGTTTTTTTTTTTCGTAAAGATATAAAAATAATGACGGACTTGAGTACCAATTATCCACATACAATGAATGTCTTTTATTTAAATATTTTTCCAGCAAAGTGAGAACTATTTGGCCAGTCTTTCCTAAATCATTACTATCTGTTGTAATTTCAGTGGATGAACCTGTGTAAAATATGAAATCTAACACATAACCTGTTTTGCAATCGCAAATCAGGAACATTTTTATACCAAATCTACTTCTTTTAGATGATATATATTGTTTAAATCCCAAACGTCCTTTCAACAAAATTAAACTTTCATCAATACATAAACTCATAAGGTGTAAAATTATTTTGAAACGATATTTTTATTGCGTCAATTACCAATCTAACTTTTAGTAATTTGTCTTGCTGTTTTTCATTATTGTCGCAAAAATGTAGAATTCTTAGTAAAAATATATATCTATCTCTTTTCATAATTTTTGCAAACATGGGTGTTTCTATCAGTGGATTGGTTGACTAAAAGTCATAAACTTTCAATTTTTTAACTCTACTCATTAGTAAAGTGAGACCAATAAAGCACATGAATTCACTCGAATCCACATTTCTCAAATTTTTTGGAATATTTTTCTCAGTTTCTTTTAATTGTTGATAATAATTGTTACATTCATTTACAATTTTATCAACCAAAATTTGATTAAAAAGTTCTTTAAAAATTGATAGTGGCGTAGAATTGATAGTGATGTTTAGATTTTGAACACCACTATAATTTTGCTCTTCGAAATCAAGGATTTCAGGTGTCCATGTTGGATCATATTTCCAATTATAATGATCTGGCTCCTCTTGTCCTTCATCTTCACTTACCACATCTTCCAAAACGTTGTCTGCCTCATTTTCTGACAAATCTTCTTCAAAATTTTCTTCTACTTCTATATCACTTTCACCACTACTGATAGGTTCATCTTCTTCTTCACTTAAATTTGTATCGAGAGCTATTTTTTCTAATTCTAATTCTATCAATCTTCGACTCATCGTACCATAAATGCTATAAAACTAATAAAATTAAAAAAATTTACTATAATAATTTAAAGTATTAAAGACATAATTAATAAATATACTTACTTCTACCAAGTATTTTATTTCAACAAAGAATTATTTAATTTATAATGCGGATACATGCACACTCTAAGACAGATTAAAACAAACTGACGAAATATTGCGCAACAGGTCGGTGCATGTCAGTTAGACAATTAAACATGATTTTGACGACGTATACGTCCGGTCTTCGTCATAAACTTGCACTATACCGTGATATTTGTACGGTCTTAACCACTGAAGGTAAGAAAAAATGACATAAGAAAAACACGGTCTTCGCTATGTGGTACTTCATACTCCAAACCGTATATATCCGGTCTTAGTCGCGAAAGGGTTAATTAACAATTGTTCCACAAACTCTATATCTGATGAACTATATATCCTTGATGATATCAGGTCATTTGAAAGTTGTAACTGTTGTAAAAATTAAAATTATATTAGGCCGCCTGTCTCTCCTTATGTCTATCAGTATTATTGTCTCTAATAGCTCTCGTTTCAATACTCAAATATTTTTCAATTTTATAATTTTTATGTTTTTTTGTGTTTTATATTTGCATTTTATATTTTACATATTTATATATTTATTTTATTTTTTTGTATGTGTATATTTATTTATTTTTATACTATATTTCTGAGTTTTAGTATTTTTATATTTTTATAGTTTTATATTTTTACAGTTTTATATTCTTACATTTTGATATTTTTACACTCTTATACTGCCATATTTTCAAATTTTCACATTTTTACATTTCTATTTTTATATTTTCATATCTTAATATCTATATTTATTTATTAATTTATTTATTTATTTATATTTATCGTCCTGTACTCATATATTTATACTTTTATATTTTCATATTTTCAAATTAGTATATTTTTGTATTCTTACATTTTTATACTTTTATGTATTCATATTTTCAGATATCTCCATTTTTATTTTTATATTTTCATATTTTAATATCTATATTTATTTATTTATATTTATTGTCATTTACTCATATATTTATACTTTTATATTTTCATATTTTCAAACTAGTATATTTTGACACTTTCGCATTTTCATATATTTATATTTACATAGTTTCAAACTTGCATATTTTCACATTTTTACACTTCCATATACTTATATTTTCATATTTTTGTATTCTTACATTTTTATACTTTTATGTATTCATATTTTCACATATCTCCTTTTTTATTTTTATATTTTAATATCTATATTTATTTATATTTATAATTTTGTATTTTCACATATTTATTTAATATCTATATTAATTTATTTATATTTATTGTTACATACTCACATATTTACACTTTTATATTTTCATATTTTCACATATTTATATTTTAATATTATAATATATATTTCTCTATTTATTATTATTAGTCTATTATTGTTTATTGTTTAGATTAATTTGAATATTGTATGCTTATGTACATATTATATTCGCTGTTATCTCTCTCTTTTGTATAAGGTTTGCACCTTGAAACAAATAAAATTTATTATTATTATTATTATTATTATTCAAGAATGTTAAAACAAAATAATTTTGCACATCATTATGTAACGTGCCCATTTGATCCATCACATCGTGTGTAAAAGAATAGTTTAAGCACGTATTAAAGGTTCACCCTGAATCTGTTAAAAAGTTTTTTAACAACGCAGAAGAATTAAAAATTCTGGGGCCTGCATCAAGATCTGGTCTTCAAGGCGAAAATCTCCCAACACCATCACTCCCAGCAGATCCCAGAATTTTTAATTCTTCAGCGATGTACTTACTTGAGAGTTGGGTGTAAGTACATCGCTGAAGAATTAAAAATTCTGAGGCCTGCATCAAGATCTGGTCTTCAAGGCGAAAATCTCCCAACACCATCACTCCCAGCAGATTGTGAGAGTTGGGAGTAAGTACATCGCTGAAGAATTAAAAATTCTGGGGCCTGCATCAAGATCTGGGCAAAAAAGATCATTTAGGCATCAAGATCTTCTAAGCAAAAATCACTCAACACAATACATACCAGTAAGTACATACCATGTCTTTGTACGAACAAGCAAAATTAGAAGTACGTGAAGTGTATCAGGGGCATTGGAGCATTGTGAAACAAGAACTTCCCAAAACAATCTACAGAGATCTAACTTTAGATTGGTGGTCAAATGATAAAAAAATAAAACCAAAAGAAAATTTAGAAGACTTTGATCTCTGTCCCGAGCTTATCGTGATGAGTTCGCACCATTCCCACTCGAAACATTTATCAAAAGTATGCAGCTTAATTTGGAAGATTTACCTGAATCTCTCGCTGAAGTTTTCTCGTTTCACATTCGATATTCCCGATATGAAAATGCTCACGTCGTGGAACATCTTCTTATATGTGTGCTTGATGCAACAACAAAAATTCTATGGCGGTTGGCGATCAATACTGGCATCGCACTTGCCATGATCTTATAAAAAATCCCTCTTGTTTCGTACGAAATGTGGTATGGAAAAAAGAAAACTGGTGTGTATTATGTTTAAAAACACCTTTGTTTGATTATCTATACACCAAGGATTTATGTCATGGTATCAAAGTGCTGGGTTTTGCCCTTTTTCCCGGCGTAACTAATTGTGTGTGGTAACATAGTGTTAAACACTGTTTTATAATAATAATAAAATATTTATACATGAATACATAGAAATACAATTAGGCATATGTATAACCACTATGTAATTTAATTTTTTTTTAAATTGTACTTTAATTGCCTGGCAATAAAATATTTTATATATTTTTTTATGTCATGGTGTGTGGATGTATCATGAAGATGGATTTACGGATAACGAATCGGATTCAGAATCGGAGGAGCGAAATACCACTGTTCGTCGTCGTAGATTAATTTTAAAAGAAGTGTGTAATTTAAAATGAAACGTGCACTGTAAAAATTATTATTTTGCAGTGCATGTTTCATTTAAAGAGACACACTTCTTTTAAAATTAATCTACGACGACGAACAGTTCTTGTTACTAAAGTAATATTTAAATTTCTTTTTTCTTATTTTATTATTATTATTATTATTTATTTTGCAGTACACGTGACATTAATTAACAATTGTTCCACAAACTCTAAATCTATTGCTTTATTCAGTTTCCCTCGACAGGTCCCCCCTCTGCAACAATTTTATTTAATTTCACTAAATTTTTCGGTGAAACGTCGCCCAAGAAAAAAGTTGAATTCCTCAAATCCAACCAAAATTCTATTCCGAATTTTGTTTTTTCTTCTCTAACGATAAAACTTTATAGTTCCTACCAACTTCTAACGTCGAAAGACTTTTTCAGACTTGTGTTGTGGTAGCATATATCATACATATATAGAGATATTAATTTTTTTTTCTTATTGTGTTTTTAGTTTAAATTATTTTTTTAATTATTTTACAGTACACGTTCAAAGAGACACAGTTTAACTCTTAAGAGTACTGTAAGGAATGTGAGATTAATTAAAAATTGTGCAAGTACGGCTCTGTATAGTGAACGGTTAGTCTCGGTCAACGCTGTGTACGGTGAACTCAAGGCATGAGGGCTAACGTAGCCTCGTTTACTGCATTGAGAAGAATTTTCCCCCGATCGACTGAACTAAGAACTTGCTCCTAGATTTTAACTTCTTAAAAAGAGTTGAATTCCTCAAATCCAACCAAAATTCTATCCCGAATTTTGTTTTTTCTTGTCTAACTATAAAACTTTATAGTTCCTACCAACTTCTAACGTTGAAAGACTTGTGTTGTGGTAGCATATATCATATATACATAGTATTTTTTCTTATTGTAATTTTAGTTATATTATTTGTTATTTTCTTTTAACATATGTATATATTTTCATGTATTTTATTGTAAGTTATTAAGTTATTGTAAGAAATGTATGTGTATATGTAAATTTTGTAAATAAATACTTTTATTAGTAGTTTGTATTTCATATTAATGATATAGGGTAAAAATACATGAAGGTTTTTATTATAAAACAGATTTTGTGTTAAAATAACTATGTACTTACAAGAGTCTGTTATTCTTAATGCTTTTCTTCGATACAATTTAAACAAAACATAGGATCACTATTTTGTAAAACCACTTTTAATAAACATACAAGTAAAATTCTTCTTGACTTTAATCACAGACCTATTTTGTTAGCACTTTACTAGTTGCATTTATACCAAAGACTAAATAGAAAATGAATATGGGAAGCGGAACGGTTAGTAGGTTAATTGTTATTTAGAAATCGAAATGGTATTTTATACTTCAATAAGATTTTTTATTTATATGTAACACAGTTACAAAATTATTTTAACATACGTAACGTGAAATGATTATAAAGGAAAAACATTAAATTTTTTATTAAATGTTATTTATTAATTATTATGGTCATAAATACTCATACATAATATGTTTAAGATGGCAATCGTGTTCTTCGGGAAAATTTTTGAATGCTTCAGCCCACGTTGGTATATCTGTTTCATAACCAAGTCTACCAATAAATCGTTCCATATTTTCCTAAGAACATAAAAATATTCGAATCAGCGAGTATTTTCCGATGACGAACCTAGCAATTACAGGCGGATCGAATGTCTCATATAATATGGCAGATATTACTTCGCCAATATTTTCCTTAAAATTCATACATAAAGTTTCAGTTATTTGATTATTTTGCACATCTGTTACATAAAATAGATCTGACTGAAAACCCTGCAGATTCAATTTAGGCACTAAATCCTGAACTAGTTTATAAACATCGTACACATCCACGAGTTTCACATAAAACATGACTGTGACGTATGTGTGCGTGTGTGATAGTCTCAAGACTGTGCACATATCTCAAAAGTATTCATTATAAAGGTTTTTCCCAACGAATTCGCAATGGATTGTAAATAGAATTATAGACTCAACATATCCTTCTAACGGAAATGTTTTCATTTTTATAGAAAGTAAATATGGCCTCCACATTCTAACGTTTAACGAGATTAATTAGTAGATTGTACTGTTAAAGTTAAGTATCCTTGTAACGGAAATATTTTCATTTTTATATAAAATTCTCACATTCTAACGACAATAACATGTCTAGGCTTAGGATAGGGGCGGGGTGTGTAATTAGGGTTGCAACTCGCCTCGGGCTTAACACGGAGATCTGAAAAATATGACCTTCTTGAAAACACCTGGCGATGTGGCGAGAAAGTAAAATGAGGAAGGGGATGGGACGAGAAAGTAAAATGAGGAAGGGGATGGACGAGAAAGTAAAATGTGGAAGTAAAGTGTCTATGTGACCTTGAAATGAAGCAGAACGTGCCTAGATCCTCTACTGGCGTTCATTCAGATTTTTTGCAACCAAATGCTGTCGATGAATATCACAATGTACAGCGAGTACATTTGGTACTGCTTGTTTCAAATACGATATGAAACCATTATGACGCCCCGTCATTGCTGGAGCACCATCAGTAGCAGCTGACTAAATATTACAAACAGGAATTTCTTTCTCTTGAAAAAACTTGTTCATGATATTAAATATTGATTCTCTTTTTGTATCGGTTTCCAAATTTTTTGCAAATAATAACTCTTGGCATATTTTTTCTTCTTTTATGAATCGTACGTATGATAAGAGTAGTGCTTCGTTATTTGTTAGAGCTGATTCAACGAGTTGAATCAAAAATTTGCATGTCTTCAAGTAATCGCTCAAGGATATTTCAATGTTTTTTGCCATTTCATCTATTCTTCTTTGCATTGAATTATTACTCAGAGGAATTTTTCTGATGATATCTGATGGAGTCTTATGATGAAGAACAGTTTTAAGTACTTCTTTGACTGCAGGCAAGATTAATTCCTCGCCAATTGTGTGTGGTTTTTCCACTTTTGCAATTACCAACAAAATATTATATGAAACTCGTAGTCCATCATCTTCCTGTTTAGAAGACGACGCAAAAAGGGTTGATATATTTGGTTGTTTTAAATATTTCTTTTCCAGTCCTTGAAATTATGATAAATCTTTGTCCTTTCTATCAGGATGCATTTTATTCAAATGGTCTTGTAGCCTAGAAGGCTTCATGGCTTCATTTGAAAATACTTTTTGGCAAATTAAACACATAGGTAATGATTGGTTCGTAGGAGAGTATGTAAATCCATATTTCAAATACTCAATACTGTACTGTCGGCACTTCTTCTTAGATTCATACATTTTGAAAGACAAAATTTGCAACGGTTTCAATGAAATAACTTTTTAACGGATTTATAGATATACTTAATTAATATTAACTGTAATGTCTAATAACTTTTATCACTTATCACCCACAAATAAGGCGAAACTTGTCGTTAATAAAAGTTTAAATTATTAGTTTATAATAAACTGTAATGTCTAATAACTTTTATCACTTATTACTCACAAATAAATAAATAAATATGGCGAAACTTGTAGTTAATAAAAGCCCGCAGGGGAAGTTCATAATGGCCATAACACCTGGCCATTTGTCGAGCTTTCGGGCCTGATTATCCCGCGTACCCTCAATCACGCAAGGGAAGTTCATAATGGTCGCATCACCTGACCATATAGAGCTTTTGGGCCTGATGATCCCACGTACCCTGAATCACATATCATTTGGGAGGAGACAATTCAGAGAAGCCGATTGTAGGAATAGGCTTATCTGTTGTCTCTTTTATCTCCCATTTAAATTCCTACCCACGTGTTTGCCGTGCGTGGAGACCCGTAACGCCGGAGAAGAGGATCCTGGTCGGTTGAGGGAGACTGCTGCCCGCGGACAGTACGATCCCAACACGCCTTCTTTGGCCTCGGATTCGGTAAAACGGGAGGCTGAGTCTGGTCAGCTCAGTCAATCGGCTGGTGTCACGGTTCATGAATAGAGTGGCTCCACTACTGGATCGTGGATGCCGGGGTAATGCCGTGCCACTAGACAAGTATTCGGGGGTCTTTGGGAGCGGCTGCAGCTCGCAAGGTTCCAGAGTTGGTTACTACTGGTTCTCGAGCGGGTCGAGCAGCCCGTGACTACTGCCTCCGATGCTATATCATCCTGACATGCCTGGTGCAATGAGCCGGTTTGCGGTCAACGTCCCCTGTGTGGGGCTCCCTGGTGGGTGGGCATGGCAGGGTGATGAAACTTAGTATACGGGTATGGCGACTACCCGGAGGGATAATTTTTCTTTAAATTCCGCCAAGGTTGAGAGTAAACTCCGTAAAAAATCAAATAAGAGACCTCGTCGTGATGCTCAGTCATCCGATGAGGGATGTGCAAGGCCTTCTGCAAAGAAGGTTGACAGAACTGTGGAGTTTTGTGCGCCAGTGCCTCGTTTTCTTGTTGTGAAGGTGCAAGAAGAGGGAAAGTCTTTTAAAGAGATGTCCCCCTTCTTTGTTGCCCGAACGCTGGGAAAAACGTGTGCAACTGGTATAAGATCGGTGCGAAAACTGTCGGATGGTACATTGCTTATTGAATGCGAAACTGAGGCTTCTTCAACGCTTCAGAAGTGTGAAAAGTTTGGTGAATTTCGTATTTCAGTACAGCCACATAAGGCACTGAATACTTCCAAAGGCGTCGTAACGGATCGTGACCTTGCGTATGTTACGGAGGAAGAGTTTGTGCAGGAAATGGCATCGCAAGGTGTCGTGGAATGCAAGAAGCTCAACCCCCGGAACGGCAAGCCTTCGATCTCTATGGTGGTGTCCTTCGCTGGCACCAAGTGTCCAACATCGGTAAGGGTGGGGTACAACGTTTGTAACGTTCGCCCCTACTACCCCAACCCGATGCGATGCTATAAGTGCCAGCGTTACGGTCACACCTCTAGTCGTTGTGGCAAATCTTCTATCTGTGCCAACTGCGGACAGGACCAACATGATGTTGAAACCTGTCCAAACGCGGCACACTGCGTAAATTGCAAAGGGGCGCATGCCTCTACTTCACGCCACTGCCCAACGTACTTAGAGGAGAAGGCTATCCAGGTCATCAAGACGCACGATAGGATACCATATTTTGACGCCAAGAGAAAGTATAAAGAGACTGCGCCGGTCACTTTTGCGAAATCCTTCGCACAAGTGGCAGCAAAGAAGACAACAAGCGTCCAGACACAGACAGAATCAGTGCCTCGTCCGATAGTTAAAGCGGTAGGATTAACTGCGAAGAATTCCGGAACAGAAAAGGTGGCGGAATCGGTCCAAGAGACCAGTATTCAGACCCTACAACCTGGGGGATCGGGTCTGAATAAATCCCCCTCGCCTAAAGGAGAACGCACTCAACCTCAGTTCTCCCAACCACCTAAGGAGAAGACCCCCACAGTCTTCTCCACAAACGAGAAGCGACCAGAGAATGGTCGTTTCTACAAAGCCCTCATCGGTCACTGCTGAAAAGGATACTGATAAGGGACTCGGATACTGATCGGTTCTCACTGGATACCAGTGAGAGCCAAACAATCAAGGAAGGAGTCCAGTGTGTCCATCAAAACACCTGGACTACCAAATGAAAGTGTAGCCGAGAAAATGGCTGTAGACCCGCAACCAAAGGGTAAACCAAAGATCATTATGTTGCGGGGTAACTCCCCTAAATAGAAATGAACGGCCCACTACTCCAGTGGAACTGTAACGGTGTATATCAGCGCTACGAAGAACTGCGACTTTTATTATCAGATTTTGCTCCTTCGTGTGTTTGTCTACAGGAAACAAACTTCAACGAAACCGACACATTCTCTCCTCGGGGATACTCCGTGTTTCGCACGGATTTCCTTACGGGGTTAAGAGCATGTGACGGCGTGGCAATTCTCGTTAGAGACACATTGTACCACAATCCTGTAGACATTGACACGGAGTTGCAGGTCGTAGCAGTTCGTGTTGCACTTCCCCTCCAGGTGACGATTTGTTCTATCTACCTTCCCCCTGGTGTTCGAACTGACATCCGAGATGTCGTGAACATCATCGATCAACTCCCACCACCCTTCATACTACTAGGCGATTTTAACGCCTACAATGTGTGTTGGGGATCGGTGCGGAACGATCGACGGGGACGTCACCTGGAGAATATGTTGAACGATTTGAGTTTGAGCTTTTTAAACGGCGGCAGACCCACGCACTTCTGTGCAGCAACGGGTACATTCAGTGCCATAGATCTTAGCGTCGTTTTAGGAGCCATCGCTCCGTTGTTCAAATGGGATGTGCATCACGACCTTTGCGGTAGTGATCACTTTCCAATCCTCTTAAGGCCTCTGTTCAATACTGTTACCGAATCCCAGCGAACCAAAGCGACTTGGAGCTACGTGAAAGGAGACACCTCTTCAATACATTCCATCGTTGTCCAACAGAGGAAAACATGATAGCTTTCCAACGAGCGAAAGCTCGTGCTAAGAGGATTGTGAAAGAAAGCAAGCGCGAATCATGGCGCAAATACGTATGCACCGTTACAGTTGCCACTCCAGTGGCCAAAGTTTGGGAGAAGGTCCGGAAAATATCCGGCTTAAATACAGCTACAACCATTGCTGGCTTATCGGTAAATGGTAACGTAGTTACCTCAGCGGTCGAAATTGCTTACACTTTGGCGTCTCATTTCGCATTTAATTCTTGCTCTCAACACTACCCACCCGAGTTTTTAACTCGTAAAACAGGTCTAGAGTCTATACCTCTTAATTGCTTCTCCAGAGATGACGAGGTATACAACCTGCTTTTCTCTCGTGAAGAGCTAGATAGCGCGATGTCAAAGTGTAAGGATAGCTCTCCTGGTCCAGATGCGATACATTATCGTATGATCCGAAATCTTCCGGAATCATCTAAGTCTAGGCTTTTGAATGTCTATACTAGGATATGGACTGAGGGCAAGTGCCCGACCAAGTGGAAGGAATCTCATATAGTTCCTATCCCCAAAGTCGGGAAAGATAAACACTTGCCTTCTAGCTATAGACCTATATCGCTGACCAGTTGTCTCTGCAAACTCATGGAGCGAATGATCAGCAAGCGTCTGATTTGGTTTTTAGAATCAAACGACTTGCTGGCCAACACACAGTGCGGCTTTCGCCGTCACCGCTCAACAGCAGATCATCTGGTCAGAATAGAGACAGCTATCAGGAATGCTTTCGTTGAAAACAAACACCTGGTAGCTGTGTTTTTCGATATTGAGAAAGCCTATGACACTGCATGGATTTACGGTATTCTCCGTACTCTGCATTCCTGGGGTCTCCGGGGACGCTTGATGTTCTTTATAAAAGACTTCATGTCGAACCGACACTTCAGGGTGCGGATCGAAAATACCCTGTCACAAATGTTCGCACTGGACAATGGGGTCCCACAGGGCTCCATACTGAGCGTTACGCTATTTTTGATTTCCATTAACGGTGCAGCTTCATGTATTCGATTACCTGTACAGAGTTCGATATTTGTCGACGACATTGGTATCTTTGTCGCCGGACAAAAGACTAGTACAATCGAACGTCAGCTCCAGCTGACCATCAATCGTCTCGTTACATGGGCAACCGAAAATGGCTTTAAATTCTCGACCAGCAAAACTGTGTGTGTCCATTTTTGTAGGAAAAGGGATGTTCATCCCAACCCTACACTCACGCTAAATGGAGCACAGTTACCATTTGCCGATACTGCCGGATTTCTGGGTCTCGTTTTTTGGCGGGCACATTTTTTGCCCGTTAAGAAAAAATGCCAAAAGTCGCTCAATTTGTTGCGGGTCGTCAGTCACAAGACATGGGGTGCAGACCGCACTGTCATGTTACGTTTATATCGTTCTCTAGTGCGCTCTAAGCTGGACTATGGATGTCTAGCTTATGGGTTAGCTAAACACCAAGAGATTAGAATTCTTGACACTGTACATCATACTGGGGTTAGATTAGCCACAGGTGCATTTCGCACCAGTCCAATACTAAGCCTGCTGTGTGAAGCAGGCGAACCGTCACTGTACAGTCGTCGTAAAATTCTATCTCTGCGATATATGGCTGCACTTAGTGCCAAGCCAGATCATCCCGCTTATGACCCTATTCTACAAAATAGGCATGCAGAGACTTATGACAGAAAACCAAGAGCCAATAGGCCTTTTGGTCTGAGGACTATCGACATTTTGGGCGATATTGATTTTATAATGCCTGAAATGGCAAGTTTCGTTTTGTGTGCTGTTCCACCATGGACGCTACCGCGTCCACTTGTGAACCTCACATTAACTAGGTTTGATAAAGATACTACGTTGCCTATCGAATACCAACATGAGTTACAAAGAACACTGGTCCCTAGGTTCGAGGATACTGTCATTTTTACTGACGGATCAAAATCCGGAACCAGGGTTGGGTGTGCGTTCGTTGTTTGGAGTCCACGCCAACAGTTTCAGTACCGTCTGCACTCTATAACGAGTGTGTACACTGCTGAGCTGTATGCTTTTTTCAAGGCCCTGTGTTTTGTTTCCTCAGAGCAAAGTCGGTCAAGTGTTATCTTGGCGGGCTCGCTGAGCGCTCTGAACAGTATCCAAGATCCAGATCCAGTGCATCCTCTTGTACTAAAGATCCGGTTGCTACTCCACAATCTGAATGCTCAGAATGTGAGGATAGAGCTGTTTTGGATACCGGGACATGTTGGTATTAAAGGCAACGAAGCGGCAGATGCAGCTGCAAAAGCTGCCTCTCACAGACCTATGATTGATGTGAGTTTCGTTTTTCCAGATGACGCAAAGAGTCATCTGAAACATCTGGTTTTAGACATGTGGCAACATGAATGGAGCCGCACGCAGAACGTTAAGTTGCGACAGATTAAGGGAGACGTTAAACCATGGGGTTCTTCCTGCAGGATTAACCGCAGGGAGGAAACCGCCATCACACGCCTTCGTATAGGTCACTGTTGGTGGACCCATGGACACCTCCTTCGAGGAGAAGAGTCCCCTATCTGTGAGACGTGTAACACAGATTTGTCTGTGTTACACTTTTTAACTGAGTGTATACAGTTCGAGGATGTCAGGGAGAGGTTAGGCCTGTGCTATGACCTGTCAGTTGCTTTAGGTGACGACAGGGTACTCATGGACAGGCTGGTACTCTTCCTGAGAGAATCGAACTTATTGTTTTATGTGTGAAGTCTTGCACCTTATTTTAATGTGTTTCTATTTATTGACTGTGATATTCGATGGTAATTGGTTCCTTTACAGCCTCTTACCATCACCCTGAGTCTGTTCAAATTTTCGAACAGACTTTTTATATTATTTATTTGTGTTTGTCAGTGCAAGATTTCTTTTATTGAGTATGAGTATCTTTAATGATTTTATCTATTTATTTATAGTCTAATATATTGTTTTTAATATATAGTCTAGTCATTTATATGGGCTGCGTTAGGCGCAAATAGCCTTTGTTGCTGTGCGCCAAAAACTTTTAACTAACTAACTGTAGTTAATAAAAGTTTAAATTATTAGTATATAATAAACTGTAATTTCTAATAACTTTTACCAGTTATCAGTCACAAATAAGGCGAAACAAATATTTGCGAAGCACACAAAAATAACCCTGCACCGCCTTTGGTAAGGCGTTTGGTAAGGCGCGTGCGGAGAGTGGGTGGAGACTTCCGGTCCGCAAACTGTCGCTGACTAATGAGTCAGCGTTCCTATAATGTAGGAACGGAGTTAAAACTATAAAGATAAAGCATCTAACTAGAAGTAAGGTTTGATGAGCTAAGTCATTAGTGGAAGTCAATTTTGGTTACATTAAAGACATTGATTAGTGACAGATCATTTTGGACGTATACATATTGCTAATTTAAACTTTTTAATGCTTATTTACTCGATAACAATAAGAAGAAAATTTTAGATTTAGATAGAGGATAGACAGATAAAATGTTTATTATTGAAAACAATATTTTCAAAGTATTTTATTATTAATTTCTTAAATAGGTACGCCACGGCCCCACTGACTGCCTTAACGCCACCCATTTTCCTCTGGATCCGCTACCGCCTCCCTGAAAAGCTCTAGCGCCCACTGTGGGGCGGAACCGCCCCCGTTGGGAATCTATGGTTTAAGCCTTCTCAAATGAAATAAGCGTGATGTAGACACAGGTACTTGCGGCATTCTGTGCGAAATCAATTCAACCACCAAAGCTGTCGTAGCCAATTGACGAGCTGCGTTTACAGAAGGGGCTATGAGACAGTTAGTCAAATGATTTATATTAGGCTATTGTGTTTTGCCTAACCCAAAAACGTCAGTTTTAAATGGGTTGCATTCTAAATTAAGCATGGAGTCGCAATCTTTAGTAATATACGAGGACTGACTATCTGTGTCTAGGAGACAGCGAATAGGAAAAAATTCGTCCGAGAAATTTTTTAGGAAAACAATAGCAGTCGGTAAGACAACCGTAAATTTGTCTACCATAGTTTTATGCTGCCGTCGTAAGAAAGAGTGCCGTATCTGCAAAATTTCAGTTTCGAGAAAACGTCATAAACGCGTTTAGTTTTCTGTTGCGTTAATTAATGTACAACATATTTCTTACATATTTTATTATCAAGGATTTTGGTATGATAAATTTGATGGTAATAAAATTAGAGCTGTAAATCAATTATTTTGGGTATAAAACGCACTTACGGCATTTTAGATTACTACAAAGTAATTTATAGGGTTGCTAAAAGTAGGCAAAAGAATCGGAAACACAAAGCAGTGACGATTTTAAGCTAATACAAATCAATAATATGTAAAGTGGCATGTAGGGTAAAAAAAACCATATTCTGTATATTACAACATATTATAAACCATTTTTATTATTAATAAAATAAAATTAATATAAACCTCAAAATATTTTATTGAATATTTGTATTATAATATTTTCAATATTAATAGAAAACATACAAAAAAATCACAAAATAGGAACTTTTCAACTTATTAAGCATTTTCTACTACTAATAATGAATAATAATAATACATAAATTGAAATATAACTAAAGTTAATAAAACTAAAATAAAAGTTAACTCATCATACACAAACCTATTCGAAACTTGCAACTAAATCATTGGACTCGTCAGAAACTGGAATATTTTCCCAAAACCTCAACCTATCTTTAGTCACAATTGAAGATAACTTTTTGAAAATATTGTCTCTTTTTGAAACAGGCATCATTCTACTTTCAGAATATTTTTCGGGATCTGTCATTTGATGTTTGTTTTTAGTAATTGAAACTTTTAAAAAATTTAATTGCTTGAAGTCACTCTCTGAAAAATTGTTTTTATATTCCAAGTAGTAGAAACCTCGTTTTGCAACAACTTGAACAATATCTGATACATAAACTTTGGGCCTTAGTCTATTTAAAATATTTTTTGATGAATGATCTTTCCAGTGATAAAAATCAGAAAATTCCATTGATTTTATTATGACTTTTCCTGAGTGTTGCGCCCGCGCAATTATTTTGAATAAGTTATGGTTAGGGAGTTTTGTTTTTCCCCAACTGAAGGACATGCAGTTCGTCGAATGCGACTGAACGGAAGTCAAGTCGAAGAGTTGAACACACACAATTGTTTTGTAACATTTAATTTGAAGAATGAAGAATATATTTATGCAAGCCTATTGTATATTGCAATGTAATATTTCTGTCTGAAGGCTGTAATTGAGAGAGAGAATTTCCTATGTTGTGGACTTATGATAAGTATTAGATATTTAAGTTGTCAAAATTTACTGTATTTGAATATATGGTATTTAAGTTAGGTTATGTTACACATAACCACATGTTTTGCTATATAAAAGCACATGTTTAATTTGGGTTATAATTTACTAACTGCTCATTCAGGGCATAAATTACTGTTTGTATATATATTAAATCAGGGTTTTTTTGTGTTAGAGTTAATCTTGTGAAATATACATGTGCTATAAGGTAGTTATTAAAGTTGTACTTTATTTATGCTATTGGCTGTTGTTGTGTATATTATAGGCTGTTTTACCATGAGAAGGGACTCCATACATTTTGTACCACACACGAGACACTGAGAATAAAGACATTATCAGCTTCTTTGCGTCATACACTGGCTGTTCAGCTGCAAGTAGTGGTAGTGCACGGCTTTATTAGGTGGAGGCTGCTAATTCATGCATTAAGTTTATGTCTGACAATTTGGTGAGTCTTTCCTCATGTTATTATTCTCCGGATCAGTGTACACATGTTCACCTGACGTATGGGTTACGATTGTAGATGTTGTTAGTTACGGGTACAGTTTTGATTCCTATCCGAACAACATTTCATGAGTGCATATATACCTTAATGTGTTCCAGGCTAACAGTCCTACTCTGTTTAAAGTCCCGTCATTAGAGCCGATTTCGGGTGAAACTACCATATCCTTACCATCCCCTGATGTTAGAATTTCATAAACCCATACAATTATAATATTAATGGTTTCTGACGCCTATAAAGTCAGATGGTCCGTCGTACGCCTATGAAACCTTTTTATTTACGAGCTCTGCCTCTGTGCGTCGCTTTTTAGAAACTGCGGGCCCTACACTGAGTTTGCACTGGAGACAGCATTTTCAAAATCGCGAAAGTCATAAAGTCTCTTTAAGGCGATTTCCACCTGGTGGTGGAAATTGTCCTCAGACGTAAAAGTATGTCCGGATTCAAAATATTTTAAAGTTATTAACTCCGTGCTGACATAATTCGAGTTTATTAAATACACAAGAAATGAAAATAGTGCCCAGTTCTTGTTTTGGCCAGTGCAGTTGTCCAGCCAAAGAACAATGTGTCTTTTGTCACGATGGTAAATAGAGAACTGGAAAAATGCACTTACTAGCTCTTCCTTTTTGCGCCCTGCTGTGGCTTCATGCCATAACACCGCGAAAGGCTTTTCTTCAGAATTTTTTCCTAGGGGTACAAAGCTCTCATTGAATGCAATGACGCGTTGCGTAAAGACGACACTTTTGAACATGTCGAGTCGGGGAAGTATTATAACTTTTTGTAAGTCCGCTGAAAAATAAAGTTGCGGCGAATCTTTGGCTTTTTCAACATCATCCCTGTACTTTTGACGAGCAATTTGTGCGCGTTTAATATGGGTATTCCCTGTTTTGCAAGTCTCGCATTATGGATCATGTAATTTATGACTTTTACAAATTTCGCATTCCTCGTGGCCGAGATGCGCAAATGAAATATTTTTTTCTTTAACTACCACATTTCTGTAAAGTTCATATGAGCAATCAATATTAGGATTATTTTTAACATAGTCAGAGTGCATCATTTTTATGGATATATCAGAAGGTAAGTATAGTTTATTTGGGGCGTGCTCACGCCGGTAATGAGATACGCAGAGATGGTATTTTTGTATGTGATCATGTATGACTTGGCGATCTATTTTTTATGTTTTGGGTGGAATCCTCTCTTGTCTTTTTCTACCGTTACAGCCGTAGCATTACTTACTAACTTTATAATTGTATCATTATGACTGCTAAATCCTAATGTTGACAAATAAAATGTTTTACAAACTTGGAAAGTGTACCATTTCTCATCTCTCAGGTAATAATTTAAGGTTTTGTTTCTTCTTGAGTCGCCACTTAATACATTTTTTGTTCTTCTTTTTACATCCATTTTTTTTTTGTAGTATGGAGTACAAACAGTCTTCTTGCAGTCCAATCCCTGAGTCCAAAATTCTAAGTTAATCGTTTCACGCCTAGCTGCTAATATTTTTTTAGAGCATAATTTTTTGCACGAATCCTTGCAAGGAGGTCCTAGCTTATGTTTTTCTTTATTTTTCAAAGCTTTCTTTTTTTCCATTTCATCATTAGAATCATTTTTTTGCTTTAATTTTCGCTTTTGTGGCCTCCCCTTTTTCGTAAAGCCAATACTATCATCAGTTTGACAAGTCAACATGTCATTTTGAATATTTGAATTTCCATCTAATTGTGCTACTGTACCTTCCGTTACAATTGTACATAGATTATATAGTCGGATTGCTGATAAGTGACTGTTCGTTTCTACAAGTATCGATATTCAATACTATATGCTTTCTCTGTCTATATCATTATAATTATTTGCATACCCATAGTAACGTATAGTGATCCAAGTTGACAACTAACGTTCAAAATTATTTGAATAAAAAACAAAGCATTAGAAAGAAAGAGCATGATTCGTAGATATCTTTACTAATTAGAGCGCGAAAATAAATTTACAGCAGTACTCAAACAAACAAAATTATTAATTTTAAGGTTATAATTATAAATAAGGAAAAATTTATACTCATACGTAAATTTTGGATTATAATTTGTTATTTATTCTAGCAGATTTAAAATTAAAGTTTGTGAATTTAATAATTGGCCGCAAGCCATATTTTAATGAATATTTATTACCAGACACTGACAGTAATGACAAATAACAAAAAACATTTTTAAAATCCCTGAAGAATGGTAACTAGATTATTATATGAAAGCACTTCTTGATACATACATGTAACAGTCACCTATCAGCAATCCGACTAAACTTATATTTTTTGTATTATTTAAATCAATAATAAATGAAAATAATAATATCTTTTCACGGAGAAAAAGTTTATGTTGGAATAGCAAAAAAGGGAGCAAGTGTAACAAGAAAATTTTGTAAAAAAGTGACAGCAAAATTAATTTGTTGCCTGGTACAATAAAAGTTTTGTAGTATTGGTTTGCTAATTTAACAAAACTAGTTTGTAACATTAACAAATCATGTATTGTAATGTTTACCATACAGTATTGTAAAGTAACAATACAGTTTATTTAAAATTCAAAACAAGTTTGCTAAATTAACAAAACTATTTTGTAACATTAGCAAACCATGTATTGTACTGTTTACCGTATTGTAATATACAGTATTGTAAAATTAACATTAGAGTTCATTTAAAATTACAAAACAAGTTTGTTGAATTAACCAAACTAGTTTGTAAAATTAACAGAACTATTTTGTAACATTAGCAAACCATGTATTGTACTGTTTACTATATTGTAATATACAGTGTAGAACACGCAATTTTACTACGGGGGGGAGATAGGGATAGATAGAGTAAAAACAACTATCCCTACCGCTGACAACCAAAATGTAACACGCGCAAATTGTATTACGGGGGGAAAGATTGAGTAAAAACAACTATCCCACCCGGTGCCACCAAATGTAACAGTGCAAAATTACTCTTTAAAAATATTGTAAATAACTGATTAAGGGACTATTACCGGTTAGAAAGGCAAAAAATGACCTATAATTAAATATTTTTTTTCTCGTTTCCTTTATTATAGAACGTTGTGCAACTTTTTTTATTTTATTAATATTATATTCAAGATTATAAATTTTTTTTTTTTTTTTTTCAATACATAGATAATTATATAGATGGCGCCAAAGTTCAGTAACAAAAAATTATGATGCTCCATGGCCCGGGGTTAATCTCGAAATTGACAAGTCTGAAACAAAAAATTCAAAAATAATTTTAAAGATGAAGGTGTCTTACATCGTAATTTACCACCTATTATAAAAAAAAGGGTGTTAAAACAAAATGGCGGATAGGTGAAAATTTTTTTCTAAAAATCATGTTTTTTCCCCTTTTAACCTTATCAATTTTCTTTTTTTTCAAATTTTTTTGCAATTTTCTGGTAAATTACGGTAGAGGACATCAAAATGAACCAAATTCACTAAATTTTAAAAATATCCGTTGTGTAGTTATGGAGAATAAGTCTGGGCCGATTGAAAAAACACCATTTCGAGAAAATCACTTTTAAAGTTTTTTTTAATATTTGTATTGTAATATTTTTAAAAAAATTAAGTTTCAGCACTTACAATTGGTTAATCAGCAATCCCTGGTCCATATAAAAGTACTGCCGAATCAATCATTTGTTGCTGTTCCTCTTGCTGAGCAGTTTGCTTTGCCAAGCGAGCTTCCTTCGACGCCGCGGTACTCGCTTTATTGGCCATCTCAATGCGTTCCTCATCTTTTTTTTAAACATAATCATACGCAGAGTGTCCAATTATGCATCCCATTACCTCCAATATTTTCAAGAGGGACGTTCTACCTTCATTAAATATTGCTAATGAAATATTAGCAGCCAACTCAGTAACTTCTCTTCCCACAAACGTATGTTTGGGAACGATAGCCCAAAGTGTTTTATATATATATATTTTAATGTTTTATTATATGTTTAATTATATATATATATATGTATTTGAACAGAATAACGGTGTTGAGAAGCACACCTGCCGAAACTCGTCAAACCAGCTGTCGCGCACCGAAAAAGTGCATGCGCTAAAATTGCCACCAATTTCTTATTTTTTTGAATTTCGTTATAAAAATTTAGGATATGATTTCTGAAGGTATAAGGAATCAAAAAATGTAAAAAAAAAACGATATTTTGAAAATTATAACCGGTAATAGTCCCTTAAAACAATCCCATCGGTGACACCAGTTGTGAACGTGCAAACCTTTACGGGGTTAAAGACAATGATTTAGATCAATAATGAACAATCCCACCGATTGCCCCCAATGGTAAAAGGTGGCAAACTACGAGTAAAAGATAATTTATATAAATAATTAAGAACAACAACCCCAACTGTACTAGTTGTAAAAGTGGTAATTACGGGAGGAAAATAATAAGTAAACAATTAAACTATGCAAGGTATTTACTTAACTGTTCAGCTGCCACCACCTAATTTATTAGTAGCAAAAATTAGGAAAAGCTTTTAATCAAAATCTCTAGTGGTATTATTGGCAATCTCAATATTAAACAATCTTATGGCTTTAATATATTTATTAATAAAAACAACTTAAAACTAACAAAAGAAAACTACATATTATAACATAAAATAATCTTACCTAAACTTAGCCTACTTACATGTACAATTCTTAAAATCTTCACTTGACATTTTTATCTAATTTAAATTCTATATTTCTCTTCATTTTGATTATTATCGAATGACTCTACATAACTAACTGACGGTAAATAACAGAATGCCCCTCGTGCTAATTTTGTAGGCTTATATAAGCAGCCCTCAGACAATAGAATACCTGTACATCTGCTTCTAATAGTTTAGCTTTAGAAGCCGATGCTAGAAAAGAATTACTTTACATTAAAGTCATTCTTTTCCCTGATTTATGTATGCTCTTTTGTACAATTTACTGAATAGTTCTAATGGTCTAAGGGTAGGTAACTCAAGATTGTACTTGTGACCGTAACAATGAAAGGCTGACCATCATGTTAAGATAACAATCTTCTTAAGTTAACAAAATAGATTTTACTAAATATAAAATTAACAGCGTTTTTATACTGTTACAACAGTATTGTAAAATTAACATTACAGTTCATTTAAAATTACAAAACAAGTTTGTTGAAATAACCAAACTAGTTTGTAACATTAACAAACTGTGTATTGTAATATTTACCATACAGTATTGTATAATTAGCAATACAGTTTATTTAAACCTGCAAAATAAAGGGTGCTAAATAAAACTACCATACTGGTATGGTTAATTAATTGTTTTTTTATTCCTTACATTGTCCAATCCGCAACAACCAAACAGTTTACCAGCCGCTACTAAACCGGATGGTAAAAACGATCAACTTTGATTATAATGAAAAATTTCTCCTTTTAAACAAGAGTATAATTTCGTTTTAACATCTCGGTAAACAAAATAAACCTGATAAACTGCTTGGTGATTGGATTGAGATATAATTACAATTTTCTTTTACATCTTTTATTTAAATTTAATTTTGATCTTAATACTAATACTTGAGAACGGTGATGTGTTACATATTCATTTCGCATAAGTTTTACTTGCATTTCGACTAAATTGATACAGATAAATAAATACACTAATAGCCAGTTTCACCATCGTTTAATAAATTTGTCCGACGAATAAAATTGACAGTATCGCATTGGTTTTAAATTTTTTATGTAGTAATTAACATTGCTATTAAAAGAATAATGTTTTACCGGGAACTTTATTCATTGAATAAATTTATTCGACGTTGGTGAAATTGAACATTAAATATGGTATATATGGTATGTCCAACGAGAAGGCACAGCCCACGAAAACAAAAGATTTCAAATAATTTTGCTTTTCCAGTTGTGCAGGATATATAGCTTTGATATCCTGGACTGTACTCAGGAAAAAAATGTATATATTTTACATACGTATTCGTTACAAATTCGGTAAATCCATAATACGACACTGCGGATTTCTAGAAAAAACTATACATTTTAATTATGCTAATTGTTATGATAACACTGCATCTTCTGGTTGCATGTACTTAATAAAAGGCCCCATATTATTATTAATAGATAGGCGGTTATGTTTATAAGGTGAAACGGCGAACAGGGAAATTTAATTAAAAGTGTGAGAAGCAGAAATGGCCGATATCTGGACAAACTTGTATTTATTAAATCGCCCTTATTCTACTGTATATTGTTTTGACTGACCGATTGTGGTCCAGCTATAAGCCTAATATATTATCTTAACATTTTTCATTTACATTTTTTTAAAAAATTTAATTTATTGTAATACATGGTGTCTCAAAAGAAATTTTATAATTATTTAGCTTACTGCGTGAACGCAACGTATCCGAGGGGCGCGGGGGTTATGTCAATCGGTAGCCTGGCTCTTGGGAATTCAGTAGCTATGGAGCGTTTCTCGGGAGCAGACCGCGCGTTATGCGTGCGAGAGTTTTACAAAAACGGTGATTCGGCGACTGTAGCGCGTAGAAAATTCTGCAGTATTCGAGGTTTTCGCCACTTAAATGATGCGCCAAGCATTCCTCTCATTCGACATTGGGTTAAAAAGTTTGAAGAGACTGGTACAACGCTAGATAAATCAAAATCCGGGCGACCTAGGTCATCAAGAACGGTAGAAAACGTGGAGAATGTTAATCAGTCTGTTCGTGACGACCCGAACCTTTCAATTCGGAAGCGCGCAAGTGCTTTAAATGTGCATAGATCATCATTACATCGCATTATACACAAAGACCTAAAGCTGCACCCCTACAAACTTCAATTGGTGCAAGAATTAAAGCCCCAAGATGCCAGTCAGAGGCTTAATTTCGTAAATCAGGTGATTGAGCGATTTTCAACGTTTACCAACATTTTGTTTTCTGATGAAGCCCATTTTCATCTTAATGGCCACGTAAATAAGCAGAACTGCCGCTACTGGAGTGCAACGAATCCGAAACGCAAACATCAGAAACCCCTACATTCGCCTAAAGTGACCGTATGGGCTGCGATGTCGGCGCGAGGAATTATCGGCCCTTACTTTTTTGAAGACGAAAGGGGGCGTGCAGTTACAGTGAATTCAGAGCGTTATGTGGAGATGTTAGACAACTTCTTGGTACCTGAACTGCAAAACTTTCCTGGCTATAACCAAAGAACATGGTTCCAACAGGACGGAGCAACTTCACACACGTCCAATATGTCTCTGCCACGTGTTCGTGAAATTTTCTCAGGCAAATTGATCTCCCGGAGAGGTGACATAAATTGGCCTCCACGCAGTCCAGATTTAACCCCTATGGACTTTTTCCTATGGGGTTATCTTAAATCTAAAGTTTACGCCAATAAACCGACTTCACTGGCGCATTTGAAAGAAAATATCCGTCACGAAATGGCAGCCATCCCTGAATCCACCTGCCGAGACGTCATAAGTAATTTTTCTGTTCGATTAAATGAGTGCCGAGAACGCGAGGGTCTACAGTTAGACGATATTATTTTTAAGAAATAAATCCCCAAAAAGTGTATTTTAATAATTAATAAACATTTTTTCTATATACGGCTTACTTTTTTTTTAATCGATCCACTAAATATAAAATTTCTTTTGAGACACCTTGTATTACATACGGACGGTGTGCAAGTAAAACATATTAATTTCACATAGGTAAGTTTTGCTTGCACATCGACCAAATCTAGACAGATAAATTAATACTTTTTAATAGGCCACATATTATAGATATGTGGTTATGTTTATAAGGTGAAACGGCGAACAGGGAAATTTAATTAAAAGTGTGAGAAGCAGAAATGGCCGACATCAGGTCAAACTTCCATTTATTAAATCACCATTATTCTATACTGTATATGGTTTTGACTGACCGCTCGGGGTACAGTCATAAATATCCGGAAGAAATACAGATTAACCCTTTGACTAGCGTCGACAAGAAGGGTAATGTGGCTGAAGGCCCTTATCACTACATATAAGGGATTTTATCCCCATCCGTATCTAGACCCCGTCGCGTACGAGGCAAAACTATATTTGAAATCCCACTTAAATCCACTAAGACTGACCAGGTCAAAATATAAAAAAAGAAAATTTTTCCACCCTGATGGACGGGCGAATCCCGTTGAAATGTGAAACTCTTCCCAAAAATTTAGACAATATTCCCCCGCTCGGTACCGTGTGGAGATTGTACAAGCGTGGTCAAGCTCAGGTTGAGATATAGTGGGTTTTTACGTAGGTACGTTCATATTCTTTTAACATTTATACAATAAAATATACATTAAAAACAAGCTTTTATTAACAAATGTACTGTCCATTATTTTCTATCACTCTGATCCAACGCTCAGGCAAGTTCATAATGAGGAGCATATAGTCCAGACATCGCACCGTCCGGCTGCCATTTGTCCCGCTCTCTACAAAATTCCCTTAACGGAAAAAAATTCACATCTTTGGATGATATCAAAATTCACCTCGACAGATTTTTCGAGAGTAAAGATAGAACCTTCTTAGGCATTATGAAATTGCCTGAACTATGGATCAGAGTGATAGAAAATAATGGACGGTACATTTGATAATAAAATCTTTTTTTTTAGTATGTATATATATTTTACTCAATAAAATGTTTAAAAAAAACAAACAGACTTACGTCACAACCCAACATCTCTGGTACGTGAGTCCAGTGCGGTGCCCTATCACCGACGGGGGATTCCTGTATGTCGCGACGCATTTATACGCTTAGTATGAACGTGAACATATGTAAGTTTTTGCTTTATAATGTACTAACAAAACTGGCATAAAATTTAATAAATCTGACTGTTTTATATGTTCATATTCATTAGTTTCTAACACCTCATAACCAAATATATGCGAATTAAACGATATTGTTTTTAAAGTTACACAAATAAAAATAATAAGTTTGCCTCGAATTAATATGAAAGCTATTTTGCCGTACACTGGCAAACCATACTGATCAATTATTAAAAAAACGTGGTAATCTATTTTATATAAGGTCCCATTAAAATTTACCCATTTGACACATATAAGCCCATTCATATCCGTAACATTTGGAATAATTCTCAACATATCATTAGATATATCTACATGACCTGAAGAATATTTAATATTATTTTGAAAGCCAACGATTGCAGCGATTTATATATTTTCTAAGGAAGATAGTAGTATAACAGTGGGCATACGGGCTCATTACCCACGAAACCCTGAAATTTGCACAAATTCACATTTCGCAAACGTACGCGACCATCGCTGTGCGTCCCCCCTCCCCCCGCCACCCCTCGGCCTCGCTCGTCCGATCACCGCGAGACTCGAGGTCAAAAAACAGGGTCCTTATCGGTCGCGGCGTCCGACGCGTGCAGCGAACGAGTTCAAACTTGTTCGGGGTCAAAACCGGGTCATCGCAATCTTTGCTGACGCAATATGTTTTTCTGTTCGAGGTCAAAACCGGGTCATGACAATTTTTGCTGACGCAATATGTTTTTCGAGGTATTGATAAGGTTTATTTACGTCTGCAAAAATTTGATTTTTGTACCCAGACACAAAAATTTGGTGTAAACATGACATGTTTACATAATTAAGTTCTCAGTTATCAACTAATTATAATTTAATAAAAATATGATATAAACCGGATGTTGATAATAAAATAATATATATACCAGATGAATTCACAATCAAATCATTTTCATATATTACTACGTACTACGAAGATGAATAATATTCAAGAAGAAGATGTGATCAGTATTAATAGTGATAGTGATAGTTGGAGCAGTGGAAGTGAGGCGGAAGAAGACATTGACATTATTGAAATTGGTGATGAGGGTGTGGAGTCGGACACGGACGATCACCGACAATATAACAGTAGCATAATTCGGCTGGATAGTTCCAGCAAAAGCGTATGTTTTTTGACTGCGTACAAAGAGGTAAATTCCGCTGGAACTTACCGCCGAGTTTGTGCGCTGTGTATTTACCGGTTTTTAGAAGAGGAGGATGCCGGCTACGTCGCTATGACGTACAGCCGGCATACGACGGTGAACCCCGTGACGCGTAAGAAAAAAAGCAATATATGAAGTTATAAATAATTATATATAAAAATATATTATTTCCAACAGATGAAGCAAGAGCTACTGCGGCCGACTACCGCTGCGATGTTTGTGGGGATTCCTTGGTGTTGGCAATCCCCACAGACGTATGCCCTCGTTGTGTGAACGCTGAGTGAGTATTAAATTATTGTTTTAACCTTTTTTGAGGGTTTTAAATTATTTTTTATATTCTATTTTTACAGAAATGATCAGGTTCAACACATCTGTTCCCCCCCAGCATCACCACCCCCTCCATAAAAAATTTAATTATACTAATATTAACTTTAATTAATAAATCAACTATAATTCAAATATATATATATATATATATATTGACATGATGAATGAGCAACTTTTGTTTTTAAAACAATTAACTGTGATTAATTAACTGGGAGTCGGGAATTCTAAAAATAAAACAACATGAGATTAAATTACATTATCTTTATTTAAAACACAGAGTATAACATTGTATTTTAAAAACACATAAGTTGAAAATTTATCTAATACTTATTTTATTCCTACTTAATCCTATCCTTATAACCCCACGGTATCGTGTCGGTGTATAAATAATTTACAACCCTTTTGTCATCATGCGGACTAAACGCAAGTTTTTTTTGTTTAATTGTGTATACATCGTGCCGTATAGATTTTATAATGCTTTGTTCTCTGATAAGTGTAATGTTTTGAAATAAACAATCATAATAATCTTCAAAGTTTATAGTTTTTAAAGCGGCTTGCGTGACACCCTTCGCCCGTTTACCCGTTTTCGCATTCAACACCTTGTAACTGTACATTTTTGATCGTAATCCTATAAAATCTGTTATAATCTGGCCAGCGCATTCGTCTTTCATCAAACCTATTTTTTTGTTAACCTGAGGCATGCCGAATACGTTATCCTTGGGATAATCTGATGTGTCGAATTTACTTATATCACGTTTTATCATTTGGTAAACATCAAAATTTAAAAAATTATATATGAGGCTATCTGTATCTGTGTAAAGTAATTTCGCATTATCACCGACCGTTGCTTTAACATAGTTGTAATGGAAATCGTAAATGAAAGTTTTGGAAAGATCGAGTATTGAGAACCCGACATAAATAGGTTTATTGAATATCACCATATTTTTATTCATTTCAATCAGTATAATGTCTTCATCAAGTATGGTGCAGCTGTGAAAATTAGGTTGTGATATGTATGATTTGGCTCCGTAACGCCCCCCCCCATTTTGTAACTAATTTCACATTTGAATGTTTACGAACGTTCTCCATCGTCTTCCCGAACACGGAATTGTTCATCAACTTAAAAAAAAAATTTTCGAATTCATTTTTGGCTACTTTTCTCAACGATGTGTTTAAATCTATATATTTCTTTAACCAGGGACTTTGTTGAAATTTGAGCACGCGGTGTATTTTCATTAATTTCATTCCGAATTGTACACATTGTTGTAAATTTTGATAGTGTATAACATATTTTTTTTTATCATATAAATTCGGAATTAATTTTGCAGTCTTTGAGGTGGGGGGTGTAAAATGTTCAGGGCATAAAGGTAGATCTTTATGCATTCTATGCAATTCTACGGGGTATTCTAGATCCACCTCGAAAATATAACCGGTATCGGCTTCACCAGATAAATTTAATAAATCGATTTTATAAAAGTCCATTTCCGCCACCCACTCAAATTGCGCAAATGGTAAATTCATCCCCATAGCCGCACCGTACAAATTGTTAACATCGAAATACATCAGGTGAGATTCGGGTTCGTCGGGATTGTAATATTCACCCATATATTTATTATTGGCTTTCCCATATCTGTTCGAACACTGTGACACACCGCCTCGGATCCCTTTTTCCAAAAACAAAACTTTATCAACATCGGTCAATAACTCGAGCTCAATTTCAGTACACTTTAACATCGCGTCGAAAGAAAGACCGGGTGCCGTGTAATAATGTAAAGCATCCAATCGGTACGTTTGTAAACAGGTACCCCGAAAAGCCTCAAAGACATCCGCTAATAATAACACATCCGTCTTCAAGTAGAGGTCGTTGTAATCACCCAATGTCCGCACGTTGAACGTATTCCAAACTTCTCGAGCGTGCGAATAGTCTTCTTCACTTATACTTTCATTTCGGAGGGAACTGAAGAATGCGGTTTGCGGGGGTAATTGTACCTCATCGAGTTTTTCCCACGAATCGATGTACTCGTACGGGAACACACCTTTTCTCGTTAATAATTTGAACTCGGTTGCGGATGCGCAATGGGATCTGGTGATCGACATCTCCGGATCTTTCAGATAGGATGATAATTTATCAAGACTGCTCGCCATAAAACGAAACGAATCGATAAATCTGAATTTCACTTTTGTATTCAACACAGATTTAGTGAAGGATATGTACCGTTCTTTATTTATCGGTAGTAATGAAACAGATCCCGGTATCCCTTTAGCTATATTTTTAATGATGTGATGTGCATCGTACCCGGACAAGTTATGGAAAACTACAGGTATCGTGTGACTGGCGTGATACTTTAGGTTGCATGATTGATGTGCTGCGCCGCGGTAATTAGAGGTCAGGTGGTCATGGTCCCTGACCCGGACGTCGTTCGCGTGAAAATTTTGGTGGCATATATGACAAATTGTAGCGTTCATGAACCGCTTTTGTTCCTCGCGTGTCAGTTTCATCGGCAAAGCGTTGCGCATTATTTCATCAACTTGCGTGGCGATGTTACTAAGTTGATCCGTGAACCAATTTATGCAATCTTTACCGCGATTAAATCGGTAACCGGATAACGAACCATCATAAGAACACTTCATGTAATATCCCACGCTCGACGGAATATGTTTATGCGTGTTAATTGTATTTTTCCCACTTTTGTCATCAATTTTTTCGAGAATGGCCTCGATGTCCGCATACAAAACGAAAGGTACTTTCTCTTTATTGCTGTAATTTTTAAATTTTAAAATTTTATGCGTCTCGTCGGGTAGTTCAATTCGCGTGCACGGATTCGTGACACGACAATTTAATAAATGTTTTTGCAGCGAAGTCTCGGTTATGAAGTGATTCAAACATCTATCGCACAGATATGCTTTATGGTGTGATTTGGAAATCTGTGCGGAGAGTAATCTTGATAAATTCTTAATCCACATGAAGTGGTAATTTCGCGGTGCTCTAATATTCGCGACGATATCCCCCTCTTCCATTTTTTCTTCTTCTTCTTCATCTTCATCTTCCACATTAGAGTACATCATTAAAAGATGTATGGTTTTCACATCAGTTTTTTTACTTAATTTAACGGGGGCGACTTCATGTTTATTCTTACCAACTTTTAAAAGCGTGTACACGTTTATCGATAATTTATTCATCTCTTCAAATTTCGGTATGTCCTTAATTCGAATCGGGAACTGAATTCCGTCATAATTTAATGATGTACTAAAATGTGGGTATGACGTCACACGATCTGAATTCTTATCTGCCGGATACAGTGCGGACATAACAGCCCACAAGAAACAGTATTCATCACGGTTCTTCATATTTATTACGGCTTGTTTCTTCTTCACATCATCCGGTAAATCAATATATCCACGTATGGTGATGGGTGAATAATTGTTTATGTTCACGTTTAAATGCATTATCTCATGCAACGACCATCCGGAGTCACGTTCCTGGAACTCCTCCAGATCACGCAATATATTTTCTCTCACGTTTTCATTATACCACACGTTGATATCGGTGGCGTTATCGATAATTTTATTGCTCGTGTTAAATGTTTTTATTTCTATCCTACCGGTTGATGGTAACACAAATTCCCCACTAAATATCACGTTCACTTTTAAAATCGATTTCTTCAGGCTGGCTTTAATTTTATTCGTGAAAATCCTTTTGGATTTTTCGAGAAATGTTCTCGGATCTTTAAACCCTCCTTTGTTTATTATGGCACCGGTTTTTATTCGATTATTGAACACGGATTTGATGTCTTCCCAAACCAAATTTTGCTTCCTCCTCCGTGTCAATAGTCCTGCTCCGGTTTTTGTCGAACTCGTTTTGATATTCTTCAGCTTCTCACGGAAAAATTTTAAAATAGTTAAATTGCCTTGCAATTTGGCTAAATTCTCATCTTTACACCTGAACACCGTGATTTGGTTCTCGATACATTTCTGAACTATTATTATAATTTTGTTTATGTGTTTCCGCCATCTTTCGGCTTCATCGACAGTTCTAATGAGCGATAAAGCTTTTCGAATGTTAATAATAGCCCGATCGCTAATACTGCAAACTGTACTGTTAGAACTCATCATGAATTTATCAGTTCTCGAATAATACTTTACCAAAACCCCCCCTGAGCAGGAGCTTTTATACCAAAAACCCGCGTTGGAAAAACCTGTTGATAAGGAAAACTAGTTTGAACTTGTTCGTGCGACCTCGGACGTGTTAGAAACTTTTCGCGCGACCTTGGATGCACGCGTCGGACATCGCAACTGATAATGGGGATTCGACCTTATCAAAACATGTTTATATAATTAATTAACTGGTTGGAATTCTAAAAATAAAACAACATGAAATGAAATTACATTATCTTTATTTAAAACACACAGAGTATTACATTTTATAACTATAATAATATTACAAGTTATAATAAGATGTAAGTTTGGTTAATAAATTTTTAAGTTGTTTAAATATTCCCACATTAGGACACTGTATATCAAATATAGACAAGTCAAAAGGTTCCGCCTTTACAAGTTTGTTAGTAAATTCACTGTACGCGTAATAGATTTTGTTTTTGAAAAAATATATTAAGCCATCCGTATATCGGAAGCCTCCATTAACACCCGGTGGTATTTCGGGAAACATTTTATAAACGTATGCGTTATCCTTAACATACATATTACATTCATCGATTTCCGAGCAATATACATCATTATAGAAAAAGTACGTGCGCCCCGTATATGAATTAAACGCACTCGTAATGTTTTTCATCGAATTAAAGTTTACTACACGGTGTTCAAGTTGAAAAGATGGGAATTTAACGTTGTATATTATATTACCGGTAACGAGTATAATATTACCGTTAGGTCTCTGATAGACAGCTGATATTTTATCAAAATTTAATAAAAATGGTAGCCAGTCGGTAATTCGTGTTGGTTTATGATTTAAATTATTATCAGCTAGATTTTTCTGCCACACCCAATCCGCAT
Source organism: Liopterus haemorrhoidalis (assembly GCA_963971575.1). NCBI lineage: Eukaryota > Metazoa > Arthropoda > Insecta > Coleoptera > Dytiscidae > Liopterus > Liopterus haemorrhoidalis. The sequence goes on along the minus strand of OZ020622.1, from coordinate 29,069,091 downwards.
GAAATATGTACAGATGTTCATTTATTATTAAGAATGTATTTAATTCATTATTTAAATCACAAATGTTGGGTGGGGTTGCTCCTGCTGCTGCTGCTGCTGCTCCTGGGGGTTGTTCTTTGGCTGTTGTTGTTGTTGTTGTTGTTGTCGTTGTTGTTTCTAGAGGAGGACCGTATAAGGATTGAATAGCATGTTTGTCATCCTCTTCTAAATCCACAGCCGTGAGGTTGTTAAACATTTTTGAAAAATAATAGGGGTACATAATGGAGAAAAAGTTATTTGAATGATGGATTCCGAGTGAGTGCCCAATTTCATGTACCATCATTTCAAAGAAATTTGTAAAATTATCCAATGATGTGTTCAAATTATAGTCCCAATTTTCATCCGAATCAATATGTATTTCTACAGGGGTTTGATTTGCGTTGGGTAGGTTGGCGTGTGCCAATGTACCGCCGGGACCGTCAAAAGAATTGACACAATATGCGTATGTTTTAGAAGTGAAATGACGTTTCTTTCCGAAACTGATTAATATATCAGGTCGAACATTTTTTCTCATAAATGTAATATCGGCATGCTTCGACCAAATATCGAATGCTCTCTGCACCAGGTTGATAGCTCGAGTATTAGAGGTTCGATATATTTCCCAAAATACGATTTTATTCATCCATTTATTATGACCGATAACATAGTTTAAGGTATCGGAATTACCACATCTCCGCTTTCTCATTAAATTCAATGTTTCTAAATTGGACGCATCATCAATGGACAAGTTGTGTTGTTTTTGAAAATATTTTAACGCATTTCTGTATTTACCATTTGTTTCATCGATCGCTTCGAAATTTAACTCGTCGCTAAAGTTAAAATAGCCGTATGTGTGTAGGTGGGTTAGAATTTCTTCAAATTCTGACGCTTGTATAAGGTTATAACACGGGAGAAGAAAAATATACAGCAGTAACCCCAACATCCTGAAGAAGACTAACTAATTTTCCACAAGTGTTTATTATTATAACAAATTTACGATACCGGTTAAGGGTGAATAATCGGTAATTTTATCATGTAATATTAGACAGTAAGCCGTTGTTTGAGCGGGGAAATTTTCGGTGGCTTCAAATTCTAATCGGATATCAACAGGACCGGATTTGATTTTTTCGTTCTGTTTAGAACAATCGATTACTATTAAACAAACATCCTTGAAATTAGCCCAATTTAACAGGGGGCTGGTCTGTTGATTATAGTAGGACTTTTGAAACTGTGTGTACATTTCATACAATACGGCATACTGATTTTTTCCAAAATTTATATTTAGATTATCGTACGGAAAGCATTCTGAATTAAGGTGGAGTTTAACATTTGTCAGATTGCAATGGTTAAATTTACCAGAATCCGTATTGGTTTTATTTTTAACATCGCTCTGAAATCCGAGTATTACATATCTGGGTGTCTCTAACCGGCTCGATGATTTTATGGCCCAAATTTGTTTTGAAGCGGTTGGTAATACGGGGTACTCGTAAAGGTCCCAACCTCTATATGGCGCCTGTAACACCCCGCCATTGTTAATAATATTCAACAAATTTAATTTTTCCTCATCGCTAGGATAAATATGTTTAATTCGCCATTGTATCTTAAATATATTTATTTTAAATTCTGCATCATTTATATACACATTTTTATCGTTTCTAGAACGGACGAGTATGAGTTCTTGTTTAGCATTTAAAATGATTCGATTGTAGTCTTCGGCAAAACCGAGCAGTAATTTTAGCGGTATTGATACGGTGAAATCTCCAGTGGCGTGCACGAGTTTTGCATTATTCCAACCGGCGGTTTCATAGTTAGATACCTCGTTTTAATACCTCGATTTAATCGAAATATAACCTTTCATTGTACTTGTAATACCTACATTTTTAACCTTATCGATTTCAATACCGAATAATTCATAACGAATTTCATCAAACAGAAACGCGAACCCATTTGTCGCTAATTTCACATCGACCGGTGCTGTTAAAGCGGTTTCATCAGGTTTAGTAAATCTACCCTCTATAACAATGAAACTATCGTACGGTGTTGTGCAGATATCTTGATGGTGAATCGGTATTCTTATCTCGTCACTGTTTTCATATCTCGTAGATGAATATGGATCATACGTATGCCACTCTTCACGTCTGACGGCATTGTTAAAGCTTACTTTACCGCTCACGTTTAGTATTTCACTCATTGTTGTTTCTTTAATTTGTAACCTTGAGATAAAAGAAACTGAATATTTTCAGGTGTTAACGCAGGTCTTGTTGGAGGGAGATTGAATTTATATTTGTCAGACGTGTTATTTATAGGTATAGGTTTTTTTTTTGTTAGGGGAGTATTAAAATCAATACCCATTATAACCTTCTTAGATGTAATCTAACTGTGATTATTTCGTTTTCGAAATTTATCAGATATCCGTTCTGGTCACAAATTCGGAGAGTTAAGTTATTCACACTTCGGACGTTCACAGGTAAATAAATAACGTTTCGTGGTGTCTCTATTATTTTATACCCCGCCGGAACAGTGGGGTAGAATTCATGGATAGTGTGCACTAACTCGTTGTTTCTATATGCACCCGTTACAATATTACACTCGATTTGTATCGAGTTAACCTTTACTATGTCCACAGGAAAATCTGATTCGTGAACTATATTAGGTTCTAATATTCTTTTTGAAAATCCCAACATATTCCCGATGCAATCATCCTTGGTAAAATCAATCTCGCAGTTACTGAGCAGCTCGCATTTAAATGTGGTGTTGTTAGCGTATAGAGTTAAGAAGTTTTCTTTTTTAATCACGGATGTGGATGGGGTTTGGTTATGTTCAAATATATGTTTGGCATTCGGATCACCGAGCTCGAGCCGTAAATAATTATTAATGCCTTCTATCTCATAAGCGCCCACCGGTAAAATTATTACTTTATCACCATCATAATAGAATTTATTATTACCCACATCGATATTAGGTATTGAATTATATGTATAGAAATTTATTAATCCGATGTCATAATCACCATCAGTCAGATCTAGCGGTGGGAAAAAATCACAACTAAGTTCATGTGATTTACCGGTCAGTGTAAATGTGTTTGTGCTATCGCCCGACATGTTCGTTAATAATGATGTAAAATCTAAGATGTTCATTTATTTATGTAGAAATTTAAGACATAAATGACCACATTTTATCGAATTATAATCTTGATCAGCGTTGTAATTATAGGTTATTTTAGCCCGCTCACCAAAATAATTAATCAGTTCAAGCGGTGGTGGTAATTTTCCGAAACTATCGTAATACTCAACATAATTACCGAATTTCTTGTAAGCCACCCAGTGCGTGCCGGGGCCATCCGCATTGTCTAGATTTATAATGGCGCATTCGTTAGTTTTAGGTTTTTTCGGTAAAGCATTACGCATAAACACACCTCTAAAATTCGGTATATTTACAGCATAAATGTGCAGATCGTGATTTGTTAATGCTCGATTGGGTAAAATTAATGTTTTATTATTTTTTTTTTTTTTTTATTTTTCCGCTGTAATTTACCACCGCGTTTATGAGGATACGGACCCAGATACAGACCGCCACCCAACGCCTTTTTCGTTCCGTAGGACGCGGCTCCGCTGGCCACACCTGCCAATAACGCTTTCCCTATCAGCGGTAACAGCGCCGGTAGAAATGGTAGAACGCCACCTGTTTTTAAAGTTCTCGATCGTTTTTTCGTTTTCTTCGTTTTCGGTTTTCTTTTCTTATGCCCCATACCGAGTTTTGTTTTCGCTTTCATAGCACCCACCACCGCCAACGCCGCTGCTTTTTCACCTATGGAAGCGTCTTTTGATATAACTCTTAGCCAAGCCTTCTGCTGCAACACTTTATCCGCTTCGTGTCTTTCTTTTAATTCCTTATTCTGAGAATAAGCTATGTCGTGATCCTTACACGCGGAGTCTAAAGGGTTTATCCCGGGATCACCTCGTAATAATCTTTTCTGAAGTTTAGTACCGGGTCCGCAATATTGATATCCGGGTAAATGCAATTCAAACGGTAGAGAATTTATCGCGGAATTAAGTAAACCGGAGCCGCTATGATGCGTAATCATCAGGTGATGAAAAGTGAATGATATATAAATAGGAAATCCACACATATATACCCTTCATTATTTGTTAAGATGCACTTCACGAAGCACAAAAGCAGTCTGCATGTAAAAAATTTTGATATGATGGATAACAGCTGTGGTGGTGGTGGTGGTAACGTCTGTAGAAGACATGGAGATTTATTACCAAATACCATCAGATGCATAATTTGTGGTCCGTCAAATTGCGGTAAAACTAATGTGATGTTGAGTTTATTATCAGATAAAAACGGATTTCGATTCGAAAATATTTATATTTATTCTAAGTCACTTAATCAACCGAAATATAAATTTCTAGAAGAGTGCGTTTCTCGTGTAAAAGGCATGGGTTACTTTACGTTTACTGATAACGCTGATATCGTGAAACCTCAAGATTCAAGGTCAAACTCGGTGTTTCTGTTTGACGATATAGCTTGTGACAAACAGATGTGTATTCAGGAATTTTTTAGTCAGGGGCGTCATTATTTTATAGATTGTTTTTATTTATGTCAAACCTACGCTCGTATACCTAAGCATTTAATACGGGACAATGTGAATTTGATTGTCATTTTCAAGCAGGACGATATGAATTTACATCATATATATAAAGATCACGTGAATACCGATATGACGTTCATAAAATTTAAAGAATTTTGTTCTGATTGTTGGCGGGATAAATATGGATTCGTCGTGATCGATAAGGACAGCGATATACTAAAAGGGCGGTATCGAAAAGGTTTTCATAATATTCTAACATAAGAAAAACAGGTCAAACTGACAGGTTGAACAGGTCTAACAGGTCGAACAGACAGGTCTAACAGGTCGAACAGACAGGTTGAACAGGTCAAACAGACAGGTCGAACGGGTTGAACAGGTTGAATAGGTCGAACAGACAGGTAATATAGGTCGAGAACAGGTCTACCTGACTGCTATATATATATATATACGGGTGTTGTTATATCGCATTCATTAAACAAACCTGTATAAGGTGACACGTAGAAACGGATGGGTGTGAAAACAACAGATGATGATACTCTCAGACGAATAATAGATGTGAGTAATGCTATTCGTCTGAAATATAACAGTCTGAAGCGGGGGCGAACTGAAACCGAGAAAAATCTTGAGGAAACCTTTAGACCCATAACTCACTCCTTAAAGAAATTAAAGTTTGAAAACATTGTTAAAACCACACCGCGATCGTCAGTGGTGACACCTCTTATAAAACCTAAAAAATTATACCCGGGTGTGGATGGGGATGATGAGGGGGAAGGTGAAGCGGTAGGATCACGAACCTTCAAAACACCGACGAGAACATCATTTCTGAACACCGAATTAATTGCCGAAGCTCGAGGTAAAGATGAGGAGGATGTTTTTAGACCTGTACGTGAATCGCTTAGAACCGAGGAGACGCGTGCTGAACTTAGTAATTTACTAGGTGACAGAGCTGCGGAATATTTTCACTTCTTCATAACGGCGGACGATAAAGAAAAAGATACGGTGTATGGAATTCATAGGGATTCTGACGGTAATTGGGTGGTCGGTAATACAATAATTACAATTAAACATAATGATATATCCGTCAACGATAAATGGTACGAGGGCACGAGGGGATTATATGAATTATTATTTAAGAGAAGTCCTTTACATTATACTCCAGAAGATGTGGAATCCTACATTGACATTGTTGTAAAAACAAACGCGCATAGAAGGGGGTATCGTGCGGATGGTCAGTTAAACGGAAACGGTGGTAGAAAGTAAAGAGAAATTATTAAACCGGCGATGACTGCTTTGAAAACAAGACAGCGATCTGGTACAGGATTAGGTCTTACTCAAAACCCTCAGTTAACTGTAAACGATAATGATTATAATTGCATATATTGGTATTGGAATAATATAAACGAAATCGTAGACAGATTACAGTTGTTAATCGCATCTAAAAATGCCGGTCATTCAAATCATAATAACGAAATTTTAGCGATAGAAGAGGAGTTGTATGAAGAAGGTATAATCAAGATCAAAAAGAAAGAAAAGGAGGAGAAGGAGGAGTAATTATATGATGATACTTATATAAGCGAAATTCCAAATTTTTAAAAACAGAACGTTTTAATTCGTCTGTGTATAATGAGTAAATTAAAAATCGTAAACGAGTTACACAGATCGGCTCGTAGAAATTACCCGCGAAGACGTGTGATAACTAAAGGTATTGATGACTTATGGCAGAGTGATCTCGTTGAAATGATTCCTCACGCTCGATATAATAAGGGTTACAAATATTTATTAACAATTATAGATGTTTTTTCCAAATATGCTTGGGTGGTACCGGTAAAATCAAAATCTGCCGAAAATATATCGCTTGCTCTTTCAAAAGTTTTCGAGCAAGGTCGTGTCCCGAAAAATTTACAAACAGATAACGGTAAAGAATTTTATAATTCAAAATTTAAAGAATTAATGAAACGGTATAACGTCAATCATTATTCTTCGTTCAGTAATCTTAAGGCCTCCGTTTGTGAAAGGTTCAACAGAACACTTAAGAATTCTATGTGGCGAAGATTTAGCCACCAAGGTTCACATATTTGGTTGAAGATTTTATCGAAATTGGTCGAACAATACAATAATAAACGACACAGAACTATCGGTATGAAACCGGTCGAAGTTACGCATAAAAATGAGAAACTTTTATTACAAACGGTGTACAGTAATATTAAAATTAGCGGTAAAGCTAAACTTAAAGTTGGAGATTATGTACGAATAAGTAAAATAAAGCACTTATTTGAAAAAGGTTATGAACCCAACTGGTCCACTGAAATATTTAAAATTGATAAAATTCAACACACAAATCCGGTTACTTATAAACTACAAGATTTTCAAAATAACCCTATTTCAGGCGGGTTTTACGAGTACGAGTTACAAAAGACCGCATACCCCGATATTTATCTAGTTGAAAAGATATTGCGCACTAAGGGGTCTAAGGTGTACGTTAAATGGTTGGGTTTCGATAAATCTTTCAATTCTTGGGTTGATAAATCAGATGTAATTCAAAATTAAAAGACGACTACGACATGTTTGAACTTGTTAGAACCTGTTCGTGCGACCTTGGACGTGTCTGCACGCGCTGGACATCACAACTGATAAGGGGATTACCCAGTTTTGACCTTGAGTCCCACAGTGATAACGATTTCCAGTTGTACTCCCCACCATGATGGAAAAAAATTAAATATAAAAAGAGTTTGCATAGAGATGTGGAACATTAACCGTTAACACCTCGCCCAACACATATCTTCGTCAAAATGCGTTCACAACCACCATCTGAAAATTATGTTTCGCTCGGTAATGATATTTTTGCGCGAGTAGAATTGGTGGATCTTTACCATTTACATATTAATTTAACATTTAAAGTTGATGGTGATATAGTAAAATGGTACATACCCAGCAAGGTTTTCACCGGTCGTAACACGGATCAAGTTCGTTTCAAACTGAACTTAACATCGAAACATTCATGTTTGTTGAACCTCCAAAAAGAATACCCCTGTTATAACGATTATGATATAAATTTTGTTCTACATCCGGGGGACAATTCTCTCCGTTCTTGGGGTAATGAAGGTGGTGATTTGTACATATTGAATCCGGAAAGTAAAGCGACACTTTTACTGGATGAGTACACCGATGATAAACCAACACGCTTAATTCTCACCACCTATAGACAACTAAAACGACAACGAAAATATCATCATTATTATGACTCCGGTGATAGGATCGTGTGTGATGGTACAGCTTCCTCTCGCTCCGAAGTTGATGGTGATATAGCACACGCTCATTTTGCGACGTATGGAGAATCATCGCAACAATTCTGCGAAGTGCGGTTTCAGAAAAACGAAGACACGGCCCGTGGAACCATATTCCATTTTATTGTTATCGACTAACGTAAACAGCAAATTAATGTAAATATTTTTAATTAATATTAATAAATAATGTTATGTAAAATGTTGTGTTTAATTTCTACTTTCCCTTCACCCCCCTCCTTACCCTTATATAACTCATCATGAGTTGTGAAATTTTCAATTCTGTGTCGCACTCCAAACATACACTATGTATAGCGCGATCGGTGTCGTGAACTTTATTTTATTAACAAATGTTTTAAATTACACCACTTTGTATATTACAAAACCGCAGGGGACTGATCAGTGCGTGATTACAATAGATTATGATAAAACAATGACCGAATCTTATCCGCAGAGATGGTCTTTAATGGAAAATTACTATCAGTTTTGTCGAATAAATATCGATGAAAATTCGGATGATGCATTTATCCGGTATAAAATTCGTTATATATTACATGATAACAGTCACTGGATGCCTACGAATGAGTGGATATCAACGCTTCGCGATGTAAAAACCTATGAGTCATTACAAAAATCCGTGATAATATATATTTATTCTAAGATAACTTTTATGATATTTCTTGTGTTATACATAATAATAATAATAACATTATATTACTTTAAATACCCGCGCAAAGGACGAACTCTCGCAATTTCAAAATGAGCATCAACAAGTTCGGACATTATTCGGATGAGCTATATTCTTCAGCAAATGTTCGCGGACCTGTAGTAAATACAGGATTCAATCGTACCAGAGATGGGAATTTAAATTTTAACCTCAAACGACTGGTGAACGTCGCCGATCCGCAGGATGAAAATGATGCGTGCATAAAAAAGTATGCGGACTCGGTGACGCACGAGTTAAAAAATGAATTTGATTTAATCGGTGGCAAAATGGAAACTAACATTGAAAATTTAACGCGTAAAGTAGATAATATAGTAAAAATTATACCCGACATTGCTGCCGATGAATGTATAAAAACACGTGAGAAAACACAAGCATATTTACTACGAGAGTTGTGTAAAATAATTGATGAGAAAACGGGGGAAAACAAAGAAAATTTGAAAAAAACAATGAATCAACTATTTATTAAAATGAATGATAATTTAAAGAAAATACATAATTATGTGTTAGTTAATTTACAACTAAAATTAAATGTGGATGTTTATTTATTTATTTATTTATTTATTTATTTATTTATTTATTGGACACGACAGACCAAAGTCCTTAATTGTGCCCATACATATATAAATTACATAAATACAATAACATAAAAAATAACTTAATACTCTAACATATGTACAAATACGTTTATAAAGTGCACAAGCATAAGAATTTTACATACAAAACTTACTATAACATGTTCACACAATCACATATTTATTAGGTACATTGAGAATCATTCATACAGTATATACACATTCGTTGTAGTTTCCATTCATAATTTGGAGGTCATTTGTACTACACAGAATTAAATTTGGAGGTACGAACATGTATGACATTTTTATCTATTTTAGACATTTACTACAATATTTCAGCACAAAGTTTCCATTACATCACGCTTATTACAGCTTTGCGAAAACCTGCATAACTTACATTGAATATATCAATAGATCGGTCTTTTGACAAAAGATCGTTATACAGTGCGGTCATTTTATGCAGAGGACTCATATTGCAATGCTCCGTATTTGCCCTTTTACATAAGAATAATGTGTCTCTTGTCCTAAAATCACGGGAAGGTACTCTTACGTAAATATTAGATAAAATGTTAGAGTCGTCCACAAGATTATTAAATATTTTGTATAGAAGTAGCAGTGATGCCAAATCTCTTCTCGCAGCCAACGTTTTAACATTAAACTCTGCCAAAATTACTTCACCGGACGTATACTTTGGATATACTCCTGTCATCCGTAGTTTCACAACACGGTAATACCGCGTTTGTACAGTTTCAATGCGTTTAATATATTTAGTTTGATACGGTGCCCATATAATATTACCATACTCAAGTAGAGGTCTAACATGAGCATTGAATAATGCAATGTACGTCCGATTATGACGAAAATCTTTAGTTACACGAAGTACATACCCAACCTTTCTCAATGCATTATTGACAATATGTTCAACGTGATGGTGAAAATTCAGTTTCGAATCGAACAATATTCCCAAATCTCTGATTGTCTCTGTTCGAGGAACAATACAGCCTTCCATATTGTAATTGTATGTGATCACTTCCCTCTTTCTAGAGTAAGTCATAACCTTACACTTTGTGGTGTTAAATGTTAGACCAGTGGATTTACTCCATTCACAGAGTTTTTGTAAATCACTTTGAAGTGCAAGACAGTGAGACAAGTCAGTTATTTGGCGATATATTTTGACGTCATCAGCAAACATCTCGCACTGGCTGTTGCTCACAATATCTGGGATATTATTGACCACCAGAAGGAACATCAGGGGCCCGAGATTCGACCCCTGTGGCACACCACTGGTTGATAAATAATTCCTCGACTTTGAACCGTTGAATTGAACGTATTGTGATCTGTTACGTAAATAGGTTTCAAACCAAGTGCACATTAGAGGTGAAACACCAACATGTTTTAATGCACCAAGTAAGTGGGAATGCCCTATTTTATCAAAAACCTTCGTCATATCGAGGTATACTGCATCTACTTGAGTTCCAGAATCCAGACAGTGACTAACGTATTCTGTTAAGGATATCAAATTAGTAACTGTTGACCTACGTGGCATAAATCCGTGTTGTTTTTTACTAATAACTGGAGAGACGTGTTGGAATAAATATTTATAAATAATTTGTTCAAAAACTTTGGCCGGAGGCGAGATAATGGATACCGGTCTATAATTCTTAACGTCTTTTTTATCTCCGCTCTTATGTATAGGACATACCCTAGACATCTTCCACCTAGTAGGGAATGTATGTGTATCAATTGATTTTTGAAACAGAATGTGAAGTGGATACGTCAGAATATCTTTACATCCTTTTATTACGTAAGGCGGTAGATTATCCGGACCGCAAGATTTTTTGGGCTTTAATTTCCTTATGGACCACTCTACATCCTCCAGAGTCACAGATTTAATATTGAGAGACTCGATGTTGCATGTCTCTTTTCTAGCATTGTTCACGTCATCAATATCATCATTGAAAACAGAAGCAAAATAAGATGCAAAAGTATCCGCAATCTGTAGACTATCATCCACAACGACATTGTCTTCAGTAATTAAGCAAGAAAGAAGATCGGATTTTCTTTTACTTTTAGCAAATTCCCAAAATTTTTTTGAATCATTAGGAATGTTTTGTTCAATTTCTTCAATATAGCTCCGATATTCCTTCTTTAACAGAGCTTTTAAAGTTCTCCTACATTCAGAGAACTTGTGCTTATGGTAGTCTACATCTCCAGATTTATTTTTAATTTTTTTATGGAAATATTTTTTCTGTTTAATCAGTGATTTAATCTCAGCCGTGAACCAAGAGGGATAAGTGCCAACCCGCGACCGGACTATCGGTACACAATTGTTAAGGACATTATATAAAACATTATAAAATTCGTCCAAGGCATGGTTGACATCATCGTAATATCTGAGAAAACTCCAGTTAACTTGACTGAGTTCATTATACAACTTCAAGAAATCAGCTTTTTTAAAATTATATCCTTTGTTAATTTCTGACTCTTGTTTCACCACAAAGCAAGTGTATTTATTGCAAATAGTAAGTGCTGGGTGATATTTGTCTTCAAGTAACAGAGGATCATAGTTTTTTTCTACACTCACACTAGCAATATTTGTCAAAACTAGATCTAAAGTTTTATTATATGCATTACATATGTTATTTGAACTTCGCAAACCATAAAAACTGATATTATTGGCAACTTCTGCTGCCGCGCTATCACACTGATTAATATCGTTGAAAATATCAACATTGAAATCTCCAATTATTATAACGTTATTTGCAGTGATATCTAAGCAAGAGTTTAAGATGTCAAAATAAAGTCTGTACTGATCAGCTGTTGATTTTGGTGGTAAATAAACACATGATATAAACATTGTCGTTCTATCGTCATACAGTTTGATCAGTACATACTCGAGAGAGGTTACATGTTTCGTTAGGTTTATAGATTTCCAACGTGAATGGACTGCTACCAGAACACCTCCGCCCCTCCTACCGTCCTGCCGGTCTGAACGATGACAGGCATATCTAACATCAAACAATTCTCTGTTATATATACTTTCATGTAGCCATGTTTCAGTAAACGAAATTACATCATAATCAGAAGCAAGAACGTTAGGATAGAGCAGATGCGTTTTGGTTCGAAGTCCGCGTACATTCTGGTAATACAAAGACATTTGTTTATTCAGTGACACTTGATTTTAACACACTCATTGCTTTTTCTTTACACCTCTTTTCAATTACACTTATATCTTTCTCACTATTTACATTCACTGCCGGGGAACGTTCATTTTCACGCACGTAGATTCTTCCATTCCTGGTCCACACATACATAACATTGCAGGTTGTTCTCAGTTTCCGGGCAGCTGCTAGCAGGGATCGACGACGCTGTGTCAAGTTTTCGTTGACGTAAACATTGCTGGGGACGCCTTGGTAACCGAGTTCCTTGGTACTTTATGAAGTTTTAAATAGTCCGAATGATGAATATTATACATCGCCATTTAGTGGGAAAATAATACGAATTTCCTACAGCGGTAGGAACTTAAAGTTCATCGCAAATATAAATAATGAAACACTATTATTAAAAAATAATAATAATGAAATTGTGGAAAATGATAAAATACGATTTTATTGCGGTGACTCTGTTGGTCAATATCCTAAAAAATTATATGTAGAAATAATAATATTATTAAATAATTCATAAATAAAACTTGATTCGACTTATGGTAAACTAACAGATGTGAGGGTGGGGTTAGATAAGAAATACAATTGGATAAATAAAAGGAGATTGTTTAACCGGAGCTCATTCAAAAACTACTACTACTACTTCTGTGAAAGATGGTTGATCACGGTCAGATTATTAAATACTTTGATGGCGATCGTTGGGTGGATTTCACCATCACCTGCGGTGCAGATGTAAAAAAATACTACGCCGATGGTTGCTGGATGTTCGCGTCGGAAGAATTTCACCGAGGTCAACATCTTGACCCTGCGGAATATGAAGGATTTAAAAAGGAAGGATATCCGGTTAGAAATTGTGACGAACACTCCGACGCTTCGAATGATGTCTGGTATAAAAAGATCATTGTTGAACAACCGAACCATGATTATACTTCATGTCTGTGGGATGTGGATATGAAGAAAGAAAAACACCAATTTTAATCATATATATGTTTTATTAATGTATTATTACAATGTACAAACAATAAATAATATTCTAAAAAATAAATGTGTTTTAATTATTTCCATATATCCCCCGACCATTCTATACATTCATTATATTATTCAATTACATAACTAACTTATTACAATAAAACATCTGAAATTATTCAGTCGGATACATTTCTTTTTTTTCTAAAACATATTTAAATTTTTCGTTAAATTCAATTATTCTACGCTGGAACCGTTCTCGATCTGCATGCTGCTCCCAACACCCTCGTCTCACCGATCGGGTCGCATACCCCCACACTATGAGATGATGCACCCGAACGACTTCATTAAATTGAACTTTTCTTTCTTCCATCCTTATGAATATCTAACTTCTTCATAGCTGTTGTTATTTTACATATGTTTTCATACTGATTTATGTCTTCTTTAAGTTTTTTTATGTTGCAAATATGTGTGTTTATTTTATTCAGCAAATTCACGCGAGCGTTCATCTTTCTCACCGAACAAGAACTTTAAATGAATTGTATGCAAAATTCTTTTGTTAACCAATATATACAGAAGTGGAAGTGAGTTTATCAAATTTTAAAAATAATTTTTATATCACCCCCCGCCATTATTTATTATTATACATCACATTTCATTTATTATTATATTTTAAAATATTCGCAATTTTGTATGCATTATCGGTGGAACATATTTTACCATCGGTATTATGATGGAAACATCGTGTTTTACTCACACACTCTTTCAGTGATGGTTGTTCGGGTACATCCACAATGATCGCTTTAAGATTCAGAGATGATAAAAATTTCATCTTTTGATCACCCTTCACATAAATCACCGTTGCTGATTTTAATAAATTTGGTAAATGATTTTTAATAAATTCTTCATAATCCACGAATCCATCGGACCACCTCAAACCGTGATGGTGAGAATAAAGCCAGCCCGCTCGTTTTTTGTACTCGCTGTCTAATGAACGCCATTTAAAAGGAGGTTTCAGTATAAAATGACTGATTTTAGTTTTTTCACTGCCTTCACCCGAGGACAGAATAGTTATTTCTTTTAAAATAAATGTATTTGTATAAAATCCTTGAAGATCAACAATGAATTTCATGATAATATGTGTTCACTTGAGGGGGGTTTAGTTGATAAATACCAAATATTACAGTTGAACTATTATTATATTCTCTGTTACGGACTATTATGAGGGTAAGCAGGGGTGAAGGGAAAGTAGATATTAAACACAACATTTTACATAATATTATTTATTCGGTTTACTTTTCATAAAAAAATTTTTGCACGTTTATGTGATGGGGATGAGGCCTCTTCATCTGAGTCGAATGCTGCTGCTGCTAATTTTTTAACGTGTTTAAATGGTACGGCCTCTTCATCCGAGTCAGATGCTGCAGGTGCCGCTGCCGCCGCCGATGTCCCCGTCCCCGCTGATACGGATGGTGGTGGTGGTGGCGGTAACTCCTTCACCGATGGGCGTCGCGAGTTCGAGTTGCTCTCTTCATCATCCTTTAGCTGGAAGGCGAACCTTTTACAAGCTCGCTCGAGCAACGCGAACTCCTCAGGGGTTTCCAGAGCGGTCCTGAAGTATGCGACCGGCAGGTTACCGAACTTGGCGGCCAGCGTGCTGCTCTTCGGTGAGTAGGTCAGACTCACAATCACCCGATCTCCTTGTATTACCACGTTAGTCAAACCAAATCTTTAAAAAATATAAATACATGTAAAAATTATGAAAAATAAATAAATAAAATAACTCACCTGAATAAATGCTTCACCACCACAACTAACATAGGCAAGGGAAGTTTCGCCTCGTCCTTTGATATAACGACCAAAGTTGTAGGTATATTTGCCATTATATATGATGCTGTTGTCACTGTGATACAACTTCTGAAATTCCGCTCTATATATACGAAACGATAAGTTAAAAAACCTTGAATCTGCGTACAAAAATCAAATTTTTGCGGACGTAAATAAACCTTATCAATACCCGTTCGTAAACGTGATTACACCGATCGAAAAACATATTGTGTCAGCAAAAATTGTCATGACCCGGTTTTGACCTCGAACAGAAAAACATATTGCGTCAGCAAAGATTGCGATGACCCGGTTTTGACCCCGAACAAGTTTGAACTCGTTCGCTGCACGCGCCGGACGCCGCGACCGATAAGGACCCTGTTTTTTGACCTCGAGTCTCGCGGTGATCGGACGAGCGAGGCCGAGGGGAGGCGGGGGGAGGGGGGACGCACAGCGATGGTCGCGTACGTTTGCGAAATGTGAATTTGTGCAAATTTCAGGGTTTCGTGGGTAATGAGCCCGTATGCCCACTGTTATACTACTGAAGATGAATGTAATTTAGGCAAAACTGGTATAGACAAATAAACTGCCCCTAATTTATGGATTCCCGTATGTGACCCTAGTGGATTTCCCACTTCAAAATCATCATAATACAATATTAAAGGAAATTCCAGTTTTTAATTATCACTATGTCTTTGTTTGAAGAGTTTGCCTTGGATTATATTACTCATAATATCATTATTTAACCCTAAAGAATTTATAAACACCAATATGTCATTTAATACATGATAGTCAAATGAGTCGTGCTAGAAGCAACACGTATAAGAGCGAACTCGTGTGACAAATGAAATAAAATAACATTAATCTATAAATAAAAGTGTAATTGTGAATCAATAAAATTAAGAGATTATAAGTGTATACATAAAAAATAATAATAATAATAATAATAATATTAATAAATAATATTAGTTATAATATAAGAGTTAAGTTAATATTTTTTAATTTTGTTAAAAGTTTTTTACCAGGGTAATGAAGTGCGGAGTCATGGATGAATTAAATGAATTAAAAATTTCTGATCTAAAAATTGCCGAAATAAAGATAAATTAAATCAACTAGGTTTAGATCCAAAGGGTAATAAGGCTACACTTGTGTGTAGACTGAGAGAAGCATGTGAAAAAATGGAGTGTAGTGTAAGTACGAACGACAGGTATAACGTGATACAAAATCAAAGTGATGTTAAATCAATGCAAATTAAAATAAATAATTTACAAATGGACAATGAACAACTAAAATTACAGGTAAAAGCGTTAATACAGGAGAATGAAAAATTAAAAATCAGTGTTATAAATTCTGACAGTTACAAACTTGAAGCAAAGGTTATTGACCTAACAACAGACAAGACAAGTCAATCAGCTGACACGTGTGTCAAAAGTAAAACACCTCCCACAATAGATACAATCCCAAAAAATAAATGTGACGTACCCCCCACTCTTGTATCAGTGACACCCCCCCCCCCAATAATTTGAAGCATAATGGCAAATCAACCAAAGACAGACAAGATGCAGGTTTCAACTATTTTACCAAGTAAACCAACTATAAATACGGAAATCGATAATATTCTGAAGGAGCCGCCCATTGAGACATTTAGCAAATCAAGACAAAATAATATTCTTGTATTAGGTGATAGCCATGGCCGAACTATTGGAAAAATTTTATATAAATACAAAAATGAAAAATTGAACTATAAAATTACTAATATTTTCAAGCCAAATGCTAAAATCAGTGATGTGTTAAGTGATATAGACAAACTAACTAAGAATTTCACTTATAAAGATTTAGTGATAATTCTAGGTGGTACGAACGAATTTCCTAGTAGTAATCTTATTAAATTATGTAAAACGTACATGCAATTAACTAGTGTTCTGAAACATACAAATGTAATAATTGCGGCTATTATGCAAAAAACAATGTACAATTTAAAAATATTAAGTTTGTAAAAAATTTAGCTGTAGACGTGCACTGTGAAATAATCGCTGTAGAATTTACTGATTTAAAAATAATTGTAATTTCATTATACAGGTCACCAATAGGTAATTTAAATATTTTTTTAGAAAAATTTAACGATGTTGTAAAAAACATATGCGACAAATTCAAAAAACATAAATTAATAGTATGTGGCGACTTTAATATCGATCTCTTTGACAAGAACCAAGATTATTATGATCTAACCGATGTTATATTTAGCTTAGGTCTTAAAATTACAAATTATACTATAACAAGATATTCATACTTAGGAAGGGGCACATGTATAGATAACATACTGACAAATATGTCTGAAGAAGAAACAGATACAACTGTTGTTAATCCTTACATGTCTGATCACTTAGGTCTGATGTTTACTTTCAAATCAGATGTCAAGGATAAGAAAGGGACTGAAAGTACTTACTATTTTGTACGAGATATGAACGTACTAAATGTAGAAATTTTTCAAAATTATTTATTTTATTTTGATTGGGAATCAGTTTTAGAATTAGATGTTAATAATATTAATTGACAATTTTCAAAATTTTAAGAGCATTTTTTAGTACAAGCAAACTATTATTTTCCGTTTAAAAAGGTAAAAAGAAAAATTTCAGAAAAAAATCAGTGGTATACTAAAGAATTAAAAGAGGAAGAAGGGTGAAGGACACCTAAAAGTGTCCTAGAACTGGCCTAGCTTTTGCACGAGAAAAATTTCAAAGTATGTGTCCTAGAACTGGCCTAGCTTTTATACGAGAGAAAAGTGTCCTATAACTGGCCTAGCTTTTGCACGAGAAAAATTTCAGAGCATGTGTCCTAGAACTGGTCTAGCTTTTGCACGAGAAAAATTTCAGAGTATGGGTCCTAGTTTAATGTAGAGTGGGGGTTTATGATATATAAAGCGCTGGTGCTGGTGCTTTGTTAACCAGTTCATCATCATTTGCTGATTTCAGGTGAGATAAAATATAATGCTTAAAAAGATGTGTTATAGATGTTTATGTATTTTTTCACAGCCATACAAAATGACCGAGTTGCCGTCAACAGTTGGTGATGTGTCTCAGGAATATATTCGACATAACATTAAAAAATTGTTATTTGAAACGGATTTTACACTGAAAAAAAATCATTGTGTTCATGTGATGGTTGGGTTAAACCCTATCGATTTAAATGTATGCATTAGGGTTAACGATGTGCTGAATCAGATTGATGTACCGTTTGATGTAGATGGGTGGTTGGATTTTATACAAGAGACCGATGAATACATGAAGAAAAACATAAAGGTTTCCACCCCAGATGCACATTAGTTTGTAATAGACATGAAAACAACCTTTTCACTAAAATGGGGAGGACGAACGCTGATTATGACCGACGACACCGTTAAAGAATTGTTAACGCTAAGAGATATTCTCAGACAAACATGTGATTTTTATAAGAACCTTAACTTCAGGTCTTTTTATTGTGATGTTAATACACAGGTTCATTACACATCCACAAAATACCCGTTAATCGAAACTGTACAAAAATTTATTGAAGATGAAAATAATATATTATGTCTTATTTATCGGGAAAGGCTTTATTATTACCCCGAATTTATCACGGATGATTTAAACACTATAAATTATTACGTACCAAGTAACCATGAAAAATTTAAACATTTAAGATCGGCAAAAATTAGACGTTTGAATGAAATCACTGGTGGGGTTGAAGGATGTAAATAGAAAATCTGTATTAAAATTCATTTTCTTTTTCATAGTCTGTTTTATTAATTGTAACTGCGTCTATCAATAAAGATAATGTAAAAACTGTATTTTATATGAATTTCCTAATCATCCAAGTTAAAGTAAAATAAAATTTCCTGCTTTGAAGTTTTATCAGTAAAGATAAGTACAGCATGCTATCCTTGTTTAGTCGGTTTAGTTCAACGGATTGCGGGTCCTCTTCTTGTGGTTACATTATTTTATATGAATTTCCTAATCATCTAAGTTAAAGCAAAATAAAATTTCCTGCTTTGAAGTTTTATCAGTAAAGATAAGTACAGTATGCCGTCCTTGTTTAGTCGGTTTAGTTCAATGGATTGCGGGCCCTCTTCTTGCGGTTACCTTATCACATGCACCGGATGGATATAAACCCGTTTTGAGATATTCAACATCAGTCACGTCGCAGTAACCCATCATTAAAAAATGTCCGCTGTAAAGAAAATTAAAGCAATCATAGCCGTTATCGAGAAGTATATTGAAATGAATGATTTTTCACTAGTCGACAGATGGACTAATAGATGTACTGAGAACATCATATTAGTGAATAAATTAATAAAAAGTGGCGTGAAATTGGGTGTAAAAAACGGTTTGATTGCGGCACAGGCCCAATTACAAGGGTGCAGAACTGTGTTGAAAGCGAGAAAAATTATGGGTAGCGGAAATTTTTCAGTCTCTAAAAAAAAAAACAAAAAGTAGAATGGGTTAATTTAGAGACGGCATTTAACTCCAGAAACCAGACGGCTGCAAATATCAATATAAAACACAAAGATCCGTCAATATTTTTGGATGACTGTTTGAAATTATTTAAAATACATATTAACGACATTCTTAAAAAAAGTCCACATTTAAAAATTCACACGGATTTTTGCGGGAAATTCATCAAGAAGACTGTCGATCTTACCGAGGTGGAAGATATCAAGCACTTCATAACAAAATCAGCGTACTTTGATGGAAATAAATCAACCGATGAATGGTTCAAGGATCACATACGAGATAAAATCTTAACGAAACTCGAGGAATTTCAGGTATTTTGTAATTTTAATTCTGGTAACATAATTCTAATGAACTGAAATGATTTTTCAGGAGCGAGATAGCGGATGGATGCTCTCACAAATAATCAACATTATTATAAGTTTCAACAAACACATTCATCTTATTGGTTCTTCATATATAGACCTACCCAAGGAAATAAAACAAAAAAAGGCGTGCATCAACATAAAAAATCATGATGACGCATGTTTTGCGTGGTGCGTCACTGCATCATTAACCCCCGGGGTAATTATACATCCCGAAAGAATATCATCATATCAGCATTATTCTAAAATTTTAAATTTGGATGGTATATCCATGCCGATGACGGTGAAACAAACCCCCAAATTTGAAAAACAAAACAAAATTTCAATTAATATTTATATTTTACAAAAAAATAAAAACGGTTTTCATATTGCACCCACATATCTTACTAATAATAAGCAGGAGAGGCATATAAATTTGCTGTTGATAAAGAATTCATATACGGTTGCTGATGACGCTGATGATGTTGATGATGACGATGATGACGATGATGATGATGATGATGATGATGATGAAATTCAATATCATTTTGTTTATATAAAAAGTTTATCGCGACTAGTCAACAATCAAATTAATTCGAATGGTCATAAAAAACACATTTGTGATCGATGTTTACATGTTTTTAAATCTTTGGATAAATATAAAATACACATTAATGATTGTGGATTGTTAAATTCATGTAAAATATTATTACCATCTAAAGATAATGCTTACGTGAGTTTTAAAGACTTCCACCATAAACAAATTTGTCCATTTATTATATACGCTGATTTGGAGTGTTTACTTGTTCCCAGTGATAATGATAACGAATATCAAAAACACATACCATATAGCATAGGCTATTACGTTAAATGTGCATATGATGACAGCCTATCGTTTTATAGATCTTTTCGTGGCGAGGATTGTTTACGGTGGTTTTCTAAACAGTTGTCTCAATTTATTGAGGATGTTGAACCGGTGTATATGTGTCCGTTACCCATGAATCGGTTGACAGATGATAAAAAAAAAGCGGAAAAAATATGTCATATTTGCGAATTGCCTATTGGGTCATTTTTCGTTCTAGATCACGACCATTTTAGCGGTGTCTTCAGAGGGTTCGCTCATCAAGAATGTAACCTGTCTTACCGTAAAAATTTTGCAATACCGATAGTGTTTCATAATCTCAGTGGATATGACGCGCACTTTATTATAAAAAACATTGCTAAGGATTTTGAAGGAAAAGTTGATTTGTTACCAATAAACAAGGAAAGATATATTTCTTAAAAGATAGTTTTCTAAAATTAAAATTTATCGATTCCTTCAGGTTTTTATCATCCAGTTTGCAATTACTCGCTTCATATTTAAAAGACTATCCGATTTTAAGACGGGAATTTTCATGCCTGGATGATGATATGTTTAGTTTACTCACACGTAAGGGTGTCTTCCCTTACGATTATATTAATTCATACGAAAAATTAAAGGAAGTAAGTTTGCCTGATAAAGATGCGTTTTACAGTAAACTCAACGACGAACATATAAGCGATTCCGATTATGACCATGCGATAAAAGTTTTCACAACATTCAAATGTCAAATATCGGGGAGTATTCCGATCTGTATATGAAACTTGATATTTTACTTCTGACTGAAATATTTGAGGGTTTTCGATCAAATTGTAGACGAACGTATGGACTTGACCCAGCCTGGTATTACAGTCTACCCGGTCTTAGTTGGAGCGCAATGTTAAAATACACCGGAGTAAAATTGGAATTATTAACTGACGTTGATATGATTTATTTTATTGAGCGCGGTATTAGGGCGGGTTAAGTCAGTGTTCTAAACGTTTCGCCAAAGCCAACAATAAATATCACACACCCGATTATGATCCATCGAAACCGAGTATATTTTTATGTTATCTCGACGTCAATAATTTATACGGATGGTCCATGTCACAGCATTTACCATACGGTTGTTTTGAATAGATACCTGACGAGCAATTAGAAAACTTTAATTTTAACGTATCAGATGATAATGACGTTGGTTTTATTTTAGAAATCGATATTGACTACCCCGAACACCTACATGATTCGCACACCTGTCTACCATTTTGCCCAACGCACGAGCATGCACCGATGTCGAAACAGACAAAATTATTGGCTACATTAACGATGAAAAAACATTACATAATTCACTACAGAAATTTAAAACAGTGCTTGCAAAACGGTTTAAAATTATTAAAAATTCATCGTGTGCTAAAATTCAAACAGAGAGATTATTTAAAAAGTTACATAGATCTGAATTCAACTTTGCGAACGGCTGCAACTAATGATTTTGAAAAAAATCTTTACAAGCTTTTCAACAATGCCATTTTTGGGAAAACGATTGAAAACATACGTAAGCACTGTGATATAAAATTAGTCACGAAGTGGGGTGGGCGATACGGCGCTCGAGCGTTAATAGCGAAACCAAATTTTAAATCATCAGTCATTTTTGAACCAAACTTAGTAGCCGTTGAATTAAATAAGTGTGAAATTTTATTAAATAAACCGATCTACGTTGGGATGTGTATATTAGATATTTCTAAATTAAAGATGTATGAATTTCACTATGGGTATATGAAAAAAATGTACGATGATAAAGTTAAAATTTGCTACACGGATACAGATTCATTCATTTATGAAATACAAACTGATGATTTTTATGGCGTGATACGTCGCGATGCATTGAAATATTTTGATACTAGTGATTACCCACAAGATAACGTTTATGACATACCTCAAATTAATAAGAAAGTTTTAGGAATGTTTAAGGATGAATGCGGCGGTAAAGTTTTAACCGAATTTGTTGGACTTAGGTCAAAAATGTACGCATACAGGGTTGAGGGGAAAGACAAGGATAATCGAATAAAGGGTGTGAAAACTAATGTACGAAATAAATTAACGTTTGATGACTATGTCGATTGTTTAAATAATTCAAAAGAATTTATCGTCAATCAAAATTTGATTGTGTCCAAAAAACATAATGTTAGCACAATTACACAAAAAAAAATAGCCCTCCGCCCCCATGATGACAAGAGGTATTTATTACAAGACACACATAGCACTTTGCCGTGGGGGCATTATTTAATCAAATAAGTTTTTAATATAATATACGTGAAACTGTGATGTATGTATTGTAATAGTTTTAAGGAAATAAATAAAACACTGATAATTATATTTTGTTTTTTTTATTTAAGTATTTGGGAATACATGTCGGTTGTACAACATATCGTTGTACACCCAGTATGGGCCGTACGGTGTCACGTGTAGAAGGACACCTCCAACACCTCCACCGAACGCCCCGACTCTCCCGACCGAACCGTACAGAAATATATTTCTGTACAACTGTAAAAGAAGAAAATAATATTAAACAAAAACTTATAAACGGATTTATTGTTACATACCGTCAACGCGCCGGTGAAAAGCAGATGCATCGCTGCACCTGCGAGTCGATCCCTTGCCCCATCGTCGACGTTTAGTTCGGTTATTGTGATAGCGTTGACGAACGCTGGCGGCGAATAAAACATCGACGGCAGCGGTTCGGCGTACGAATCCGGTAGAATGAATTCTTCCACAGGCGATGGGTGCGGCGCCGTTAACCCAGCGGCCATCTCAAATGCAACGGTTAATTCTTCATCTGATGTCGACATTTTCAACTTAGAGAATAACAAAAATAATTAGACGCGAAACAAATAAAAACAAGATCTGACTTTATTGATATATATATATATATATATATATATATATATATATATACACACACCGGAGAATTTCTTTCTTCTGTTGAAATTAAATATACTTAATTTAGTCGGGATAAAGAAGATAGTGTCGTGAATAACCCACATTTATTTCATAAGGCCTATATTTCGCCAACAGTTCGTTAGCTTTATTCAAGGTATCTATAACAACAATGTGCAAATTAGTTAATGGAATTATAACAACAGTTATCTTTACTTACTGAAATAATTAAGAGGAACACATGGATGTTATCAAAAAACGAACTAAGTCGTTATAAATCCCAAACCAATCAGGCACCATAACTTTTTTACAATAAAAACTTTAAATTAATAACATTCTATACATTTTTTACAAAACAAACGTGAAGCGGCCATTTTGTTAATAAGGGAAGAAGAACAAGAGTTGAGGGGTGGAGATAAGGAAATTGTTCTAGAATGTTCCATTATACGATTAAGGTAAGAAGAAGTATTCTTCATCCCATGATTCAATATGATGACCTTGGGTATTTTTTGAAATTAAGCGGGCATGTGTATGACTTAGAATTAAATAAAAAACCAATAATAAATTGACAAAATTGCAACAAGGGTATTGTAATCATTATTATCACACAATAACCTCTCGAGGATCATTTTTCTTCCTTATTTTTTTAAATGTAAGGAGGAAAGAGTAAATAGAATGTAAATTTTCAATATCCTTTTTCGAATTTAGTGTGTGATCAAAATGATTAATATAACACATCTCTTTAAACATCCTACTAGAAAAATGGGAGAAACGGTCCAAAACCTCAGGATTATCAAATTCAACTTTATGCTTCGTGTCATGTATATGTTGTCCCAACGCACATTTTTTAGGACTTATTCTCGCATCAGAACGATGTTGAATTATTCTATTACTGAGTTTTTGTATCGTACTGCCCACGTAGACTTTGTTACATTCGCATTTCAATTTGTGGGAGGGAATTAGGGGGAGGTAATGTAGGATTGGTTACCAATACAACGGAAGTTTCTGAACCTAAAAAATACAGAGCCCTCACATATTTGGGACACACCTCAAATAGCCTTAAGAAGGTACTAAGGTTGGAAAACCTAGTTATTGCAGACAAACCATTATCAAAGTTAGCTTCTATAAATACATTTCCTTATCTCCACCCCTCAACTCTTGTTCTTCTTCCCTTATTAACAAAATGGCCGCTTCACGTTTGTTTTGTAAAAAATGTATAGAATGTTATTAATTTAAAGTTTTTATTGTAAAAAAGTTATGGTGCCTGATTGGTTTGGGATTTATAACGACTTAGTTCGTTTTTTGATAACATCCATGTGTTCCTCTTAATTATTTCAGTAAGTAAAGATAACTGTTGTTATAATTCCATTAACTAATTTGCACATTGTTGTTATAGATACCTTGAATAAAGCTAACGAACTGTTGGCGAAATATAGGCCTTATGAAATAAATGTGGGTTATTCACGACACTATCTTCTTTATCCCGACTAAATTAAGTATATTTAATTTCAACAGAAGAAAGAAATTCTCCGGTGTGTGTATTTTACAGAAAGATGGGTTTTTTCAACACAATCAGTGCAAACTACGGACATCATGTTACCAGAGCCATGAAAAATTTTACAAAAAAAAACAAGAAACTTTCAACAGCGAAGACCAAGTTAACATTCCTTATCAAATGCAAAAAAGAACACGTGACTCCAAAACACATTTGGGCTTATGAGAAGAAAGTTCAGAACCTTATGTTGGATAATAGTGGGGATCTGAACAGGGATTTTGGACCATTTAACCTAAGGTTGAAATTAAAAATACTTAGCTTAGAACTTTCTAATGTGAATTCCGATATTAGGAAGTTGGAAACTGATATTTCTTGTTTGAGGACACTTATCACTGAAGCCGTGCCTTTTTACGTACAAAAAAGATTTTTTCAGAAACAAAAAACATCCTTTAATAAGTCTATAAATAGTAAAAAGACTCGACTTCATGATAAGTTTTTGAAAATAAGAGATAATTTTGAATTAAACAACAAAATAAAAACGTCGGATGAATGGTTCATGAACCTATCAGACGTAGAAATTCCTAAAGAGATTTCCAACTTTCTAAAATTAGGAAGTAAATTTTCTGTACCACTCAGCCACAGAGACGTGGATGTGTTTAAAATACTTGCTGAAGTAGAAGACATTCTTTCTCTTCATGAGGAGGATTTTAAAGAAATTAAAAGAGCACAAGTCACCAATCTACTCACCAATTATTTTAAAGGCACTCATGGATCTAGTGAATACAAATTTAATGCCATTACTAGACAATTTCATACCACAAAAATTTTTTTAAAAAATAATCCCAATTTAATATTATTAAAAGCCGATAAAGGCAACGTTTCTGTTATCATGAACAGAGCGGAATATAACCAAAAACTAGAAACCATTTTAAATGATGAAGAAACTTACGAAGTATTGGGTTCCGATCCTACTACTTCATATCAAAACCTCAACAATAAATTAGTAGCAAAACTTAAACTTAATAAATTCATTTCAAAAGAGATTGCCAGAGATTTAAACGAACATAACGCACTTATCCCTAGGGTTTTTGCTAACATTAAAATACATAAAGATGAAAAACCATTACGTCATATCATTGATAGTTCGGATGGACCTTTAAAAAACCTTACCATTTTTATGGCAGACATATTAAAAAGATCTTATAACATTGACAATCCATACTACGTTAACAATTCGTTTGATCTTGTTAAAGAACTTAAAGATTTCAAAATTCCGAATAATTTTACATTAATTAGTTTGGATGTAGTTTCATTATTTCCTAGTCTCACATGGGACCTTATTTTACAAGAAATTAAAAACAGATGGTCAGACATCTCCAAAGTTACCCCTATCAGCAGGGATATTTTTATTGAAAATTTAAAAACCATATATCATTCTTCTTATTTTGCGTTTGAGGATAAGATTTACTTACAAAAGAAGGGTTGTCCAATGGGTAGCAATCTCTCTCCCATCTTAGCTCAAATAACCATGGATACTTTATTGGATAAGGTTTTGGAAAGATTGGATTTCCAAGTACCTTTTATAAAAAAATATGTTGATGACTTAGTGTTGGCAGTTCCGTTGAACAAAACCAACTATGTCTTGGAAAAATTCAATGAATATCATCCGTCGATACAATTTACCATAGAGGTAGAAGATGTGGAAAAAAAAGGAGTCCCCTTTTTGGACACTTACTTCTTTAGAGATATAGATAATAACCTCAAATTCAATTGGTACACCAAAAAAACATACTCAGGTAGATATCTTAACTTCCTTTCTTTTCATCCACTTAAATACAAAATAGCACTTTTAAAAACCATGAAAGACAGGGTCACAAAAATTTCAGATATAACTTTCCTCAAAAATAATTTAAAAAGATTAGCAGGAATCTTCATAGCCAATTCATATCCAAAAAAAGTAGTTTACAAAATTCTTTTCAACTGTGATACCAATCACGAATCAGATCCAGGGGGAGGTAATGTAGGATTGGTTACCAATACAACGGAAGTTTCTGAACCTAAAAAATACAGAGCCCTCACATAATTGGGACACACCTCAAATAGCCTTAAGAAGGTACTAAGGTTGGAAAACCTAGTTATTGCAGACAAACCATTATCAAAGTTAGCTTCTATAAATACGAAATTAAAATATAAATACAACATTGGTTCCAGTAAAAACTGTATTTACAAATTGAAATGCGAATGTAACAAAGTCTACGTGGGCAGTACGATACAAAAACTCAGTAATAGAATAATTCAACATCGTTCTGATGCGAGAATAAGTCCTAAAAAATGTGCGTTGGGACAACATATACATGACACGAAGCATAAAGTTGAATTTGATAATCCTGAGGTTTTGGACCGTTTCTCCCATTTTTCTAGTAGGATGTTTAAAGAGATGTGTTATATTAATCATTTTGATCACACACTAAATTCGAAAAAGGATATTGAAAATTTACATTCTATTTACTCTTTCCTCCTTACATTTAAAAAAATAAGGAAGAAAAATGATCCTCGAGAGGTTATTGTGTGATAATAATGATTACAATACCCTTGTTGCAATTTTGTCAATTTATTATTGGTTTTTTATTTAATTCTAAGTCATACACATGCCCGCTTAATTTCAAAAAATACCCAAGGTCATCATATTGAATCATGGGATGAAGAATACTTCTTCTTACCTTAATCGTATAATGGAACATTCTAGAACAATTTCCTTATCTCCACCCCTCAACTCTTGTTCTTCTTCCCTTATTAACAAAATGGCCGCTTCACGTTTGTTTTGTAAAAAATGTATAGAATGTTATTAATTTAAAGTTTTTATTGTAAAAAAGTTATGGTGCCTGATTGGTTTGGGATTTATAACGACTTAGTTCGTTTTTTGATAACATCCATGTGTTCCTCTTAATTATTTCAGTAAGTAAAGATAACTGTTGTTATAATTCCATTAACTAATTTGCACATTGTTGTTATAGATACCTTGAATAAAGCTAACGAACTGTTGGCGAAATATAGGCCTTATGAAATAAATGTGGGTTATTCACGACACTATCTTCTTTATCCCGACTAAATTAAGTATATATATATATATATATATATATATATATATATATATATATATATATATATATATATATATATATATATATATATATATATATATGTTAGCGACAATATAATTATGCAACATTTATCCTTGTTAACGATCGTGGGGTGCTATATCGTTGCTAAGGCATATTGTTTTATGTAAATAGAATAGTAGAAAATATATCATATGATGTGCGAGACGTATTAGTTGATAAATAAAATCATGTCTTATTATTCATAAAATACCTTTTTTATTAATATCAGAAGTGCGATTGGCCTATCACCCACAAGAAATATAAAATAAGTGCTATATTAAAAATATTTTTTTTAATGCAACCATTATATTGATGCAAAGAAATTGTCGTATAATATTGCAAAGGCTAATGTAAAGTTTTCAGTTAAAGGTGACGATTGAGAATAAAGGTAGTATGAATTATGAGCTAGATAATAAATTGGCAAATTTCAAGTTATTTTGTCAAAAATTATTTCAAGTGGTTTCTAAGGAAATGACACTCATTGGAATAAATTTGAAATGTGACATTTGTTTGAAAAATGCAGAATCTTAACAAAGATCCCTAAAAATTGTCAGGATGACCGAGCGTTGCTTTGTTATTAACAAACACAATTTACGAAGGTAACTGGTTAGATTGATGATGACTAAAACGGTAAGAGGCATTTTATTGTTTTGGTTAAATCATGTGGCACGTGTTAGCCATAATGTGTAAAAATTAGATTTGAGATTTTGTTTTTGATATTTGAGATTTAATATCTGAGTTATGATATTTGAGATTTGATAATTAAGATCTGAGTTTCGAGATTTGAGTTTTAAAGTTGAACGTTTATTGGAAAAGATAAATGACAGATCACTGGGATCGGATTGGCAGAATAAACTGATAAATGTAATTGCTAATGAGTTGAGAGAAAAGGTTGTCGAGTACCGCAAGACATGCCGCTGCCAGTGTCATCAGTCCGGTAATAGCTCTGTAACCATGGTGGCAGATGGTGAGCTATGGCGACGGGCTGATGATGTTGATGATAAAGCACTGTGTGTGCAGAAACAAATAAACGGTCTCTGAGCTTGTTGTGCTGTAGACAATCTGTAATGAAGGAACCTAATAGATAGTTATTGAGTATCTGAGCTTGTTGATCTAGTCACTGAGTTCGTGGTAGAGAAATGAAATGTAACGTATAGTCTCTAAGCTTTCAGATCATAAGTTATAGTATTCCTGGAGAGTTCTGTTTTAAATAAATATTTACTTTTATTAATTGATATTGGTGCATGGTTGATTTTGTGAAAGATCAATTCTGCGCCCAAATTGCTCTATTTACAGATTATGAATTAGGTGAAGACTTTCAAGATTCAGTAGAAGATATGCAGGTCCTGGTATGCAGGTTGCTGATACTGGTATGCAAGATGCAGGATGCTGTTGTTGGTATGGAGCAGACCATTGGTGGTATGCAGGTTGCTGTTGCTGATAACAACAATGCTGTTAATGGTGTGAAGAATACAGTTGCGTCCCGAGAACGTTCCGCATGTCAGTCTGGCCGTGTTAGCGACAATATAATTATGCAACATTTATCTTTATTAACGATCGTGGGGTGCTATATCGTTGCTAAGGCATATTGTTTTATGTAAATAGAATAGTAGAAAATATATCATATGATGTGCGAGACGTATTAGTTGATAAATAAAATCATGTCTGATTATTCATAAAATACCTTTTTTATTAATATATATATATATATATATATATATATTACTTACATTTATTTCAAGTGATGCGGCACGGAACACTATGAACACATCTTTCAGTCGATCGACTTATATATTTTAAACATATCACTAAAGTAACCACAATAATATCTAGTGTTTTTCTCTGAGGTTTTTACGAAAGTTTTTCTTTGAGGTTCAGGTTTTTACGAAAAGATACGTATAGATTTTGAATACAAAGTTTTTATTTTTCTGACCGATAATACATTGTGTTTTTTACATATTTTAATAACAATTTAACATTATTGATACTGCACACACCAAATTGGTTTTTGTGATATACACAACATTTTGTCGCTTCAAATATCGGACATTCTTCATCATATTCCAAGTTGACAATCGAACAGTGTAAATATTTCCTTAAGAAATCTTCTTTTACCCGCCCCTTTACATACGCAGTTGTACAGGAGTTGAATAACTGTAAAATGCTACCGATTTCATTTAATTCTATTTGACCGTAATTATAATGCAATCGATAATGATTTTTCTCCAACCATAATATTCCACGTTTATCAGATTTGTTTAGAGTTCTGAACTCGGCGATTGGTTTAAACAGATAACTATACAAGGCATCGATGTGATCGGTGCTAGAACCAACACATAACTCTTTCGGTACAAAGTTATCATTGACCGTAAATCCTTGCATATCAATCACACAGAAATTCATCTTCTTCGATCCTCAGTTATTCTTTTAACATCCCCCGAAGACGCTGAATATTTTAACAATGAGTCATGTAAAATAACACAGAACGCACGAGTGTTAGCATTAAAATTTTCAGTCGATTCGATTTCAACTTTCAGATCTATGATGCCCGTCTTAATTCGTTCGTTTTGTCTCGAAACATCGAAAACAAAGAGCATGTGATCCTTGAATGTTTGAAAATCTAGCAATGGCTCGCTGTTTTCTTTATTGTAGTAACTCTTTTGAAATTTTGAATAATAATGATATGCGATTAAATAATTATTTTCTTTTATATCCAAATTAAGGTTCTCATGGGGGGAGACATCAGAATTAAGAAAAATCCTAATATTTCGCACATTACAATGATTGAATTTGGAGGAATCTTTTTCAGGGTTATTTTCCAATTGATCTTGGAAAGCGATTATGACGTATCGAGGTCTTTCTAATGTTGTTGTACCTTTAACAACAAATACATCTTTGTTTGTTTGTCTGAGTGGGAGTTCGTGACATTCCCAGCTTCGGAAAAATGTAGGAACTGGCGTGTCATTCAACAAACCCCTTTTTTCCAAGCTGAATTTGTGATCATCATTAAGAAAAACATGAGGCATGTGCCATTCAACTGTTTCTAAATTTATTTTAACATTTGGCGATCCAACATAACAGTTTACATCAGTTCTACTTCTTACTAACACAAGTTTTTGTTTTATATTGTACACCAGTTTTCTGTGGTCTTCGGCGAAACCGAGCCAACATTTGAGCGGGATAATAGCATAAAAAAATTTATTATCGGTGAAATATGTTTTACATTCACCCGTTTTGGACCACCCAGCTAATTCGAGGGATTTGATTTGGTTATCTGTGTATGACAAGTACCCCTTTATGCATGATGTTACCCCGACATGTCGACATTTGTCAATTTCTAAATCCCCTAACACATAGCGAATTTCCTCAAACAAAAATGCGAAACCGTTTCTAACAAATTTAAAAGCGGGTTTAGTCACAGCGACTGGGAATTCAACTGTACCGGCTAAAAATAAAAAGCTCTCCGATGGATCAGTGAATAAGTCTTGTTGATTAATATCAATTTTTATGACATCATTATTTCCAAAATTTCGTGAATTCGGTTGGTAAGAATGTAATTCTTCTTTGATGTAGGTATCATCAAATGATGGTTCGGCAAAAATATCATGTTTATCCATATCCGGCACGTAACTCGTAACCTAATTTTAACAATTTTTCCTTAACACGTTGACGTGCACGCGCCTCAATTGATTTTTTGGATTTACTTGGTTTTTTCACCTTTCGCAAACCCACTTTATTGACGTTGGACACCTCCCGCAGGGGAAGTTCATAATGGCCATAACACCTGGCCATTTGTCGAGCTTTCGGGCCTGATGATCCCGCGTACCCTCAATCACGCAAGGGAAGTTCATAATGGTCGCATCACCTGACCATATAGAGCTTTTGGGCCTGATGATCCCACGTACCCTGAATCACATATCATTTGGGAGGAGACAGTTCAGAGAAGCCGATTGTGGGAATAGGCTTATCTGTTGTCTCTTTGATCTCCCACTTAAATTCCTACCCACGTGTTTGCCGTGCGTGGAGACCCGTAACGCCGGAGAAGAGGGTCCTGGTCGGTTGAGGGAGACTGCTGCCCGCGGACAGTACGATCCCAACACGCCTTCTTTGGCCTCGGATTCGGTAAAACGGGAGGCTGAGTCTGGTCAGCTCAGTCAATCGGCTGGTGTCACGGTTCATGAATAGAGTGGCTCCACTACTGGATCGTGGATGCCGGGGTAATGCCGTGCCACTAGACAAGTATTCGGGGGTCTGTGGGAGCGGATGCAGCTCGCCCGGTTCCAGAGTTGGCTACTACTGGTTCTCGAGCGGGTCGAGCAGCCCGTGACTACTTCCTCCGATGCTATATCATCCTGACATGCCTGGCGCAATGAGCCGGTTTGCGGCCAACGTCCCCTGTGTGGGGCTCCCTGGTGGGTGGGCATGGCAGGGTGATGAAACTTAGTATACGGGTATGGCGACTACCCGGAGGGATAATTTTTCTTTAAATTCCGCCAAAGTTGAGAGTAAACTCCGTAAAAAATCAAACAAGAGACCTCGTCGTGATGCTCAGTCATCCGATGAGGGATGTGCAAGGCCTTCTGCAAAGAAGGTTGACAGAACTGTGGAGTTTTGTGCGCCAGTGCCTCGTTTTCTAGTTGTGAAGGTGCAAGAAGAGGGAAAGTCTTTTAAAGAGATGTCCCCCTTCTTTGTTGCCCGAACGCTGGGAAAAACGTGTGCAACTGGTATAAGATCAGTGCGAAAACTGTCGGATGGTACATTGCTTATTGAATGCGAAACTGAGGCTTCTTCCACGCTCCAGAAATGTGAAAAGTTTGGTGAGTTTCGTATTTCAGTACAGCCACATAAGGCACTGAATACTTCCAAAGGCGTCGTAACGGATCGTGACCTTGCGTATGTTACGGAGGAAGAGTTTGTGCAGGAAATGGCATCGCAAGGTGTCGTGGAATGCAAGAAGCTCAACCCCCGGAACGGCAAGCCTTCGATCTCTATGGTGGTGTCCTTCGCTGGCACCAAGTGTCCAACATCGGTAAGGGTGGGCTACAACGTTTGTAACGTTCGCCCCTACTACCCAAACCCGATGCGATGCTATAAGTGCCAGCGTTACGGTCACACCTCTAGTCGTTGTGGCAAATCTTCTATATGTGCCAACTGCGGACAGGACCAACATGATGTTGAAACCTGTCCAAACGCGGCACACTGCGTAAATTGCAAAG
This sequence comes from Liopterus haemorrhoidalis, assembly GCA_963971575.1. NCBI lineage: Eukaryota > Metazoa > Arthropoda > Insecta > Coleoptera > Dytiscidae > Liopterus > Liopterus haemorrhoidalis. Next base: position 29,035,470 of record OZ020622.1, on the reverse strand, counting down.
GGGCGCATGCCTCAACTTCACGCCACTGCCCAACGTACTTAGAGGAGAAGGCTATCCAGGTCATCAAGACGCACGATAGGATACCGTATTTTGACGCCAAGAGGAAGTATAAAGAGACTGCGCCGGTCACTTTTGCGAAATCCTTCGCACAAGTGGCAGCAAAGAAGACAGCAAGCGTCCAGACACAGACAGAATCAGTGCCTCGTCCGACAGTTAAAGCGGTAGGATTTGCTGCGAATAATTCCGGAACAGAAAAGGTGGCGGAATCGGTCCAAGAGACCAGTATTCAGACCCCACAACCTGGGGGATCGGGTCTGAATAAATCCCCCTCGCCTAAAGGAGAACGCACTCAACCTCAGTTCTCCCAACCACCTAAGGAGAAGACCCCACAGTCTTCTCCACAAACGAGAAGCGACCAGAGAATGGTCGCTTCTACAAAACCCTCATCAGTTACTCCTGAAAAGGAGACTGATAAGGGACCCGTTGGTTCTCACTGGATACCAGTGAGAACAAAACAATCAAAAAAGGAGTCCAGTGTGTCCACCAAGGCACCTGGACAAACAAGTGAAACCGTGGCCGAGAAAATGGCTGTTGACCCGCAACCTAAGGGTAAACCAAAGATCATTAGGTTGCGGGGTAACTCCCCTAAACAAAAATGACTGGTCCACTAATCCAGTGGAACTGTAACGGTGTATATCAGCGCTACGAAGAACTGCGACTGTTACTCTCCAATTTAGCGCCTTCGTGTGTTTGTCTGCAGGAAACAAATTTCACGGAAACCGACACATTCTCTCCTCGAGGATACTCCGTGTTTCGCACGGATTTCCTTACGGGGGCAAGAGCATGTGACGGCGTGGCAATTCTCGTTAGAGACACATTGTACCACGATCCTGTAGACATTGACACTGAGTTGCAGGTCGTAGCAGTTCGTGTTGCACTTCCCCTCCAGGTGACGATTTGTTCTATCTACCTTCCCCCTGGTGTTCGAACTGACATCCGAGATGTCGTGAACATCATCGATCAACTCCCACCACCTTTCATACTACTAGGCGATTTTAACGCCTACAATGTATGTTGGGGATCGGTGCGGAACGATCGACGGGGACGTCACCTGGAGACTATGTTGAACGATTTGAGTTTGAGCTTTTTGAACGACGGCAGACCCACGCACTTCTGTGCAGCAACGGGTACATTCAGTGCCATAGATCTTAGCGTCGTTTCAGGAGCCATCGCTCCGTTGTTCAAATGGGACGTGCATCACGACCTGTGCGGTAGTGATCACTTTCCAATCTTCTTAAGGCCTCTGTTCAATACTGTTACCGAATCCCGCTGGCCACAGTGGGTTCTTCGGAAAGCAGATTGGACCAAGTTCGCAGAATCATTCTCTCACGAGGATATTCCGAACTTGAGCGTAGACGAAGAGGTGAATCATTTCACGGATTCCATCACGAGCGCGGCTGAAAGCAGCATACCGCTGTCATCCACTCAGCCCCGTCGAGTTCCCGTTCCCTGGTGGAACGAGGAATGCGACTTGGCGCTACGTGAAAGGAGACACCTCTTCAATACATTCCGTCGTTGTCCAACAGAGACAAACATGATAGCCTTCCAACGAGCGAAAGCTCGTGCTAAGAGGATTGTGAAAGAAAGCAAGCGCGAATCATGGCGCAAATACGTATGCACCGTTACAGTTGCCACTCCAGTGGCCAAAGTTTGGGAGAAGGTCCGGAAAATATCCGGTCTAAATACAGCTACAGCCATTGCTGGTCTATCGGTAAATGGTAACGTAGTTACCTCAGCGGTCGAAATTGCTAACACTTTGGCATCTAATTTTGCGTTCAATTCTAGCTCTGAACATTATTCACCCGAGTTTCTAACTCGTAAAGCAGGCCTCGAATCTATACCTCTAAATTTCTTTTCTAGGAATGACGAGGTATACAACCTGCTTTTCTCTCGTGAAGAGCTAGATAGCGCGATGTCAAAGTGTAAGGATAGCTCTCCTGGTCCAGATGCGATACATTATCGTATGATCCGAAATCTTCCGGAATCATCTAAGTCTAGGCTTTTGAATGTCTATAACAGGATATGGACTGAGGGCAAGTGCCCGACCAAGTGGAAGGAATCTCATATAATTCCTATCCCCAAAGTCGGGAAAGATAAACACTTGCCCTCTAGCTATAGACCAATATCACTGACCAGTTGTCTCTGCAAGCTCATGGAGCGAATGATCAGCAAGCGTCTGATTTGGTTTTTAGAATCAAACGACTTGCTGGCCAACACACAGTGCGGCTTTCGCCGTCACCGCTCAACAGCAGATCATCTGGTCAGACTAGAGACAGCTATCAGGAATGCTTTCGTTGAAAACAAACACCTGGTAGCTGTGTTTTTCGATATTGAGAAAGCCTATGACACTGCATGGATTTATGGTATTCTCCGTACTCTGCATTCCTGGGGTCTCCGGGGACGCTTGATGTTCTTTATAAAAGACTTCATGTCGAACCGGCGCTTCAGGGTGCGGATCGGAAATACCTTGTCACAAATGTTCGCACTGGACAATGGGGTCCCACAGGGCTCCATACTGAGCGTTACGCTATTTTTAATTGCCATTAACGGTGCAGCTTCATGTATTCGATTACCTGTACAGAGTTCGATATTTGTCGACGACATTGGTATCTTTGTCGCCGGACAAAAGACTAGTACAATCGAACGTCAGCTTCAGCTGACTATCAATCGTCTCGATACATGGGCAACCGAAAATGGCTTTAAATTCTCGACCAGCAAAACTGTATGTGTCCATTTTAGTAGGAAAAGGGGTGTACATCCCAATCCTACACTCACACTAAATGGAGCACAGTTACCATTTGCCGATACTGCCAGATTTCTGGGTCTCGTGTTCGATAGCCGTCTATCTTGGCGGGCACATTTTTTGTCCGTCAAGAAAAAATGCCAAAAGTCGCTCAATTTGTTGCGGGTCCTCAGTCACAAGACATGGGGTGCAGACCGCACTGTCATGTTGCGTTTATATCGTTCTCTAGTGCGCTCTAAGCTGGACTATGGATGTCTAGCTTATGGGTCAGCTAAACACCAAGAGATAAGAATTCTTGACACTGTACATCACACTGGGGTTAGGTTGGCCACAGGTGCATTTCGCACCAGTCCAATACTAAGCCTGCTGTGTGAAGCAGGCGAACCGTCACTGTACAATCGTCGTAAAATTCTATCCTTGCGGTATATGGCTGCACTCAGTGCCAAGCCAGATCATCCCGCGTATGACCCTATTCTACAAAATAGGCATACAGAAATATATGACAGAAAACCAAGAGCCAATAGGCCTTTTGGTCTGAGGACTTTCGACATTTTGGGCGATATTGATTTTAATATGCCTGAAATAGCAAGTTTCGTTTTGTGTGCTGTTCCACCATGGACGCTACCGCGTCCACTTGTGAACCTCACATTAACTAGGTTTGATAAAGATACTACGTTGCCTATCGAATACCAACATGAGTTACAAAGAACACTGGTCCCTAGGTTCGAGGATACTGTCATTTTTACTGACGGATCAAAATCCGGAACCAGGGTTGGGTGTGCGTTCGTTGTTTTGAATCCACGCCAACAGTTTCAGTACCGTCTGCACTCCATAACGAGTGTGTACACTGCTGAGCTGTACGCTATTTTCAAGGCCCTGTGTTTTGTTTCGTCAGAGCAAAGTCGGTCAAGTGTTATCTTGACGGACTCGCTGAGCTCTCTGAACAGTATCCAAGATCCAGATCCAGTGCATCCTCTTGTACTAAAGATCCGGTTGCTACTCCACAACCTGAATGCTCAGAATGTGAGGGTAGAGCTGTTTTGGATACCGGGACATGTTGGTATTAAAGGCAACGAAGCGGCAGATGCAGCTGCAAAAGCCGCCTCTCGCAGACCTATGATTGATGTGAGTTTCGTTTTTCCAGATGACGCAAAGAGTCATCTGACACATCTGGTTTTAGACATGTGGCAACATGAGTGGAGCCGCACACAGAACGTTAAGTTACGACAGATTAAGGGAGACGTTAAACCATGGGGTTCTTCCTGCAGGATTAACCGCAGGGAGGAAACCGCCATCACACGCCTTCGTATAGGTCACTGTTGGTGGACCCATGGACACCTCCTTCGAGGTGAAGAGTCCCCTGTCTGTGAGACGTGTAACACAGATTTGTCTGTGTTACACATTTTAACCGAATGTGTACAGTTCGAGGATGTCAGGGAGAGGTTAGGCCTGTGCTATGACCTGTCAGTTGCTTTAGGTGACGACAGGGTACTCATGGACAGGCTGATACTCTTCCTGAGAGAATCGAACTTATTGTTTTATGTGTGAAGTCTTGCACCTTATTTTAATGTGTTTCTAGTTATTGACTGTGATATACGATGGTAATTGGCCCCTTTACAGCCTCTTACCATCACCCTGAGTCTGTTCAAATTTTGGAACAGACTTTTTATATTATTTATTTGTGTTTGTCAGTGCAAGACTTCTTTTATTGAGTATGCGTATTTTTAATGATTTTATTTATTTATTTATTTATTTATTGTCTAAATTTTTATTTTTAATATATAGTCTAGTCATTTAGATGGGCTGTGTTAGGCGCAAATAGCCTTTGTTGCTGTGCGCCAAAAATTTCAACTAACTAACTAACTGACGTTGGACACCGGTCTATATCCACCCCCTTTTATATTAAACACAATCCCCATATCACCACATCAACGGTTGTGGCAAAAATGATTCCATCGTGTTATTTTACAGTTATTTATAAGCGTTTTTTCAGTTCCAACCTAATTAATATATGTTCTTTATTGAAGTTTACCAATTCACCATCCTGGTCCAGTATTCTTAGAGTTATGTTATCGACTTCGGGGCGCTGAATTACATTTAAATACAAAACATTATTAGGTTCAATATCTATAGAATAACCGGGTGCGACGGTTGGCGAAAATTCATAAATGGTGTGTGATAACTTGTTGCCATAGAACGCACCCGTAACTAAGTTACATTCGATCCGAATGCTTGAGACTTTTCTGATGTTTACTGGTCTATCAGATTCGTGTATTTTATTAGATTCCAAGATTTTATGAGAAAATCCTAATAATTTACCGATTGTGTCATTTTTCGTAAAATCAATATCGTGTTTACATTTGATTTCACACTTTAACGTGTTATTGTTAGGTTTGAGAGATATGACGTCAGCACCCAGCTGAGCCTGTAGATAGACTTCGATATCACTTATTTCATATGATCCATCCGGTATTGTTATCACTTTAATAACGTTGTTTATTCTGATGATAAATTTATTATTTCCTTGTTCTACATTAGGTATACTGTGATAAGTATGAAACCCGATTAAGCCAATGCAATAGTCACACCCATCATCCAGCTCTACAGCTGGAAAATAGTTTTCTGACAGCACACTCGTCCGTCCTTGCAACGTGAATGTTAGGGACATAACTGTCAAAAATTTTATAATCACAGGTCCTTTATTCAAATTTCACCGACTAAAAATTTTAAACATAAATGTCCACAATTGAAAGTATTCCTCTTTTGATAATTTTCCTGGTTGTATTTGATTTGACTACCTCGAAAATATTGGATCAATTCTTTAGGTGGTGACAAGTCACCATAACTGTCGAAGTATCTGACAATATTACCCCTTTTATGATATGCAACCCAATGTGAGCCCACACCAGTTTGTTTGTCAAGATTAATAATAGCACATTCGGTGCGACGTGGTTTTCTGGGTAACGCATCTCTCATAAACACGCCGCGAAAGTTTTTAATGTTATTATCAGCAATGAATTTTTCTATGTCTATATTCGTTAATGGTCGTCGAGGTAGTTTTTTTATGAGTTTTTTGTCGTTGTAGTATACAAACCATAACCCTTCTTATAAGGTTTTAAATATAACCCCCCACCACTTTTTGATTGTATCAGCGCACCCTCAATAAATTTATTGTGTCGTCTGGTCTCATCCAATTCATTCTTAGCAGTTTGTGTTGTTTTTATCGCTTTATGGATTGCAGCTGCACCCCCAGCCAGACTACCCAATGCACTCAAACCAGCAAAAATATGTATCAACGGTAAAACACCACCCCGTTTAGGAATTGGTATCACTCGAGGTTGTTGTATTCTTGTCTTACCACCGATGCTTCTGACAGCCGTTTTGCAAGCGGTCAACGCGACATTAATAGCTTTTTCATTTTTTAAAGTTCCTTTACTTTTTAATCCACGAAGCGCGTTTTTAGCTTTCGTAATTACCCCGCTACCAAGGCGATTTTTTTTTTGTTTTTTCGCAACTTTTTTTTTTCCTTTTTCTCTTTATTGATGTACCTCGGCCTAATTTTCCCCTCTTAGCATCGTATGCTATACCCATACCGAATTTACGTTTTGCGCGCATGGCGTTTGTCACTAGCCAGGCGGCTGCACATTCACCAATTTTTGTGTCGGGTGCGATAACACGTGACCAAGCCTTTTCCTGTAGAATCTTATCAGCCTCGTGACGTTTGTTTACGTCACCAGTTTCTGAATATCTGATATCGTGAGACTTACACGCTTCGTCCAAAGGATTAATTCCTGAATCACCTCGGGCTAATCGCTCTTTTAATTTTGTTCCAGGACCACAGAAATTATAAGTTGGTATATGTATTTCATGTTTAAGCGAATCAATTGCACTATTTAAAACCCCAGCGCCTCTGTATGTTATCATTGATGTTTTGTTATAGAATGATGTGATAAAAAGAATGTATGTCATTTATATTAGTTCAGTAACACGATGGATGTCCAAAAGCAAAAGCATAAATTAACCGTAATGAACTTAGATGAGTGTGTTGGTGATTTTAAGATTCCAACACGTCACAGCTGTCTCTTACCGAACGATATTAGAGCTTTAATTTGCGGATCCAGCGGTTGCGGAAAATCGAATGTGATGCTAAGTTTACTGTTTGATCAGAACGGTCTCAAGTTCGAAAATATTTACATTTACTCTAAATCTCTCCACCAACCAAAATATGTTTTTTTAAAAAGTGTATTGGATGGCATTAAGGGCATCGGGTATTTCCCATTTACGGTAAACGATGACGTTTTAAACCCCGACGATGCAAAACCTAATTCGGTGTTTATATTTGATGATGTTTCGTGCGGTGCACAAGATAAAATAATGACGTTTTTTTCAATGGGACGGCATCATAAAATTGACAGTTTCTATCTCTGTCAGACTTATACAAAAATCCCGAAACAACTGATTCGTGATAATGCAAACTTGATTATTATTTTCAAACAGGACGATCTTACTTCAAAACACGTATTCATGAATCATGTTAGCGGTGATATGACTCTCGGTGAGTTTAAATACCTATGCATGGAATGTTGGAAAGATAAACATGGATTTATTGTTATAAATAAAGAGAGTGAAAAGGGTAGATATCGCAAGGGTTTTGATATATTTATAAACCACGTCACTAACAAAGATTGTTAGTATTGAAAATAACCACGATGCGAATAGTGTTCTCATTTCTTTTCAGTTTGGAAGAGGGTTGTTTCAAAGAGATTGTTTTAGCAACAACATTGTTTTTAGTATCTATTGTTATAATCATTATTCTGGCTGTTCTAATCTGTGCATGACCTCTTTCTAACTGGTTTTTACTGTTTTTAACAGCTATTTTTTAATATGGCTGATAAAGAGGGGTTAAAATTTAAGCAACATAAATTGAGACTGAGAAAAGTAATTCGTGAAAAACTACAACTTTTAAAGATCGGCCAAGCAGAACTAGCTGATAAATTTAAAGGAACCTATAAGACCATAATTCAACCGTTGAAACAGCTGGTTAAAAGAGAAGATGAAATTCAAAAAACACTTATTAAAAATGAAAAAATAGAAAAAGATGAACCGACCGAAATTACAAACCAGAAAATTTCACAACCGTTGAGTGAAACAGTTTACACAATACCTGAAGATGACGATGATGATGATGATGATGATGATGATGATGATGGCGAAGAAAATATAAGCAACATAAATGTGACACACAAGGACTTGGAGGGGTATTTAGAAAAATATGATCCGTTACCACGTGGATACATGGAGCGTTTTTTAACAGATAACTCTGACAGTTTTGACACAAAAACAGGAATAAGATATAATGTAATGAAGTCACAATGGCAAATAGGAAATGCCGATGTCGAAATACAAGGGAAGAATTTATTAATTAAAGGTGTGCGTTATGACGGCACATATGGTCTCTATGAGTTACTGTTCAAGAAGAAACCAAAAAATTACTCCGAATCAGATATTGAAAATTATGTAAATATTTTAAAACAGACCGACGCACTTAGACGGGACTATGATCCCATGAAACAAATTCAAGGTTCCAGATCGATGAAATATCAATCTGTGATAAAGAAGTATCTGGGTGAACAAAAAGATGGTGGGTCGAAGAAAATGGGAGGGGGTTATAAGGAGATGATTGTTGAAAACAAATCATTTTGACATGTTTACTGTTATAGGCCGGAAAAATTAGTTAATAGATTGATTAAATTGTGTGCTTCTCGCGACGCCGGAAACACATCCCATCATAATGAGATAATGCGTATTGAGAAAGAATTGCGTGGTTTGAATATAATCAAATAAATACATGCACATCGATTATTTCACTGATGAGTGTCGATAAGTTTGGACGTGCGTTAGAGAGGGGTGATCTAGGTAAGCTTTGCAGGCCACCAGGACCCGGGTTTAAATTGACTGACGATGGTGATTTTGATATTACAAATAAACAATTGAAACATGTTAAAAACCCGACTGATGACGATGATGCCTGCACAAAAAATTACGTGGATGAATCCATAATTACAAAAACCCTCGTCAGAAATACGAGCTATAGAAATTATTTTTATGATGCTGAAAATTGTCGTATTATAAACGTCGCCGATCCTGAAACCATCAGTGATGCCGCAACAAAGGGATTTGTTACATCTTGCTTTAAAAATTTAATAGAAGATCTACCGCAATGGGCTCTTTGCAAAACGCTCCATAAAGATAACGATAATTTTGATTGTCAGTTTAAACGAATAAGTAGTGTCGCCGCCCCCTTATATGACGATGATGTCGTTAATAAATTATATATTCATACATTAAATTCGCGTATGCATGATAAGATTACTAGGGTTGCGAATGAAATCCCTGGTATTGTCAATTCAAAATTGAGTCCGGTGAATGTGAAAATACAAACGATGGATAAAAATATAAAAACTGCGTTTGATGGAATACATCTTAAATTACAGAATATCGAAAAGCGGTTAGTGCAACAGCAACAATAATTGATATCAATGCGGATACAGAGCAGGAATGTCGGTACAGTTAAGGAAGTTATTGTTAAAGAATTACATAGACCTGTTAGGAAAAGATTCCCTAGAATGAAAATAATAATTAAAGGATATGATGAAACTTGGCAATCTGATTTGATCGATGTCTGCCAGTATTCACGACAAAACAACGGCAATAGATATATTTTGATTGTTATTGATTGTTTTTCCAAATACCTGTGGGCGGTACCTCTAAAGAAAAAAACCGGCTTATGTGTCTCATCGGCTATGGAAAAAATCTTTAAAACAAGCAAGAGAAAACCTAAAAACTTGCAAACTGATGCCGGAAAAGAATATTACAATAGTGAATTTAAAAAATTAATGATAAAACATAAAATTAGACATTATTCAACATATACCATTATGAAAGCTGCGATTGCTGAGAGGGTGATTCGAACTGTAAAAGAAGCTATGTATAGGATGTTCAGTTTACGTGGAAGTTATAAATCGGTCGATGAATTAAATAATATTATATCGAGGTACAATCGGGTGAAGCACAGAACAACAAAAATGCGGCCTTGTGATGTCAATGAAAATACACCGTTGTTAAAGACCGTGTACTCCAATATCAAAACATTTAATAAAGGAAAATATCGTATAGGCGATATTGTACGCATCAGCAAAGAAAAAACGGTATTCTCTAAAGGTTATACACCGAACTGGTCCACCGAGCTATTCAAAATCTATAAAGTTAATTTAACTAATCCAGTTATATATTTATTAGAAGATATGAGGGGTGCACCGATAAAGGGTGCTTTTTATGAATATGAATTGCAGAAAACAACGCACCCTAATTTTTACCTTGTTGAAAAAATTTTACAACGTAAAGGTACCAAAATTAAAGTTAGGTGGTTGGGGTTGCCGAAAACAGAAGATAGTTGGATAAACGCCGATGATGTTGGTTTATAACACGCATGCGAGCGCGATCACAAACCATAATAGTTTGCGGCACTGTACTGATAACATTATGCTCCCGTACATATTATTATTATTATTATGTTCACATAATGTGTTCACGATTGAATTTAAAGATGCTGTAAATTATCTTTATAAATTCGGATACCTGGAAGTTAACGAAAACGAAATTTCAAATCTACATAAAGATGATACTACATTTTTAAACGCCTTAACATTATTCCAAGAAAATTTTAATATACCTGTGAGTTACACAGTTGACAACGAAACAGCGCGATTAATCAGTTCAATGCGATGCTGCGTTCAGGATGATCCATCAGCATTTAGTCTCACGAAATATAAATGGGAAAATAAATCGACGTTAATATGGCATTTCTATCGGGCGAATTCGGAACTTCTAAAGCTAACGGCGAAAGCCTTTGATGTGTGGTCTAACCAAACTAATTTAAATTTTGTACACAGCAGTGTAAAACCAGATATTTTGATTTCTTTTAGTGGTAGCCAACACCCTTACAGATGTGAAAATAAAGAGTGTGAATATAATTTTGATGATGATGATTCGGGGGTGGTATACGCTCATGCATTTTTCCCGAACCCAGCTAAAAAATGTTTAGAAATACACCTGAATTCAGCGCATAACTGGTCGTACAAGTTGAGGTCATCTGCTCAGGGGGGTGTTAGTCTGTATACTGTCTTGATTCACGAGATAGGGCATGTATTGGGGGTGGGTCATTCCGCCAATAGAACAGCAATCATGTACCCTGTGTTGAATAACATGATGCCAAGTGATGGATTAAGTTCTGAAGATATTTTCGCGGTTCAAAGTCTGTATGGGGTAAAACGAATCAGCTCGACACCCAAACCAACAGTAAAAATCGATGCAGTTGTTAATAACAAATCAGAATCGAATCGCCCCGATTTATGCCAGTTAAAAAATGTAAATACTTTTTTAATTGTTAACGAAAGAATTTATATATTTTATGAAAAATGGGTTTGGTCGAAAAAACTTGATGAAGATTGTTTTTATTCAGAACCATTGCTTTTATCAGATTGGTTAACATTCTTACCCGCTAACTTTACAAAAATTTCTGCCGTCTTTCAAAGACCTAATGGTAATATTGTATTTTTTTATCGATAATCAGGTGTACAATGTGGAATTTCCATCATTTCAACTGATTGCCTGTTGTGATAATGTTTTCTTAAAAACACGTAAGATTAATGCTGCCGTTAATACAAACAGAGGTCGTACATACATATTTTATGATGATGGGTATATTACGGAATTATCTGAATGTGATTTGCAAAGTGAAACACATGGTTTGATTGAAAAGGTGTTCCCAGGCGTACCGATAACTGTCGAAAGTGCATTTCGTTATACAAACGGTCGACTTTACTTTTTTAAAAGAAATAGGTATTATGAATTTGATGAATTTTCCAACACATTAGTAAAAGCTGGTAAAAATGATTTATCGATATTCGGTATAAGCTGCCCGAATATTGGTGTGTTACAACAAATTAAAATGTTATTATCAAAGTTAATAAAATGAAGTAATGTAATTTGTTGAAAGTGAATGTATGATGTTATGGAAATAAAAATGGTGTATAAAAAATTTTCTTTTTATTTATGGTACCTGAAAATAAAAATATAAAAACAAAACAATCTTTTTAAAAATATTTATTTTTTTATAATTACACAATTACTACATCCGAATCAGAAGATGAAGAAGAAGAAGAAGAATCTAGAGTTTCGTCACAATACATATATTCATCGTCATCAGAAGATAAAAATGAATCTGAATTGTTAGAAAAAAATGGTGTTGTTAAATAAGGCAAATAAACCGATTCATGAAAATAAACTCTTTCTTCATGTTCTACAATTAAATTTAAACAATCGTAATGTGTGTCATCGGTACAGATTTCAAATAAAAATTTAAAACAATTTTGCAATCTTAAATAATTTAGTCCATGAATCAAATTGAAATGGCAACTACAAGTGGATTTATGTGATAATATACTATCAACTAGGTTGTAATTTTGTTTAAAACATGTTTCACAGAAAACAGATGTTCTATCATATATTTTGTAACGAAATAATATGCAGAATTTGAAACAGTGGGGCCATTCAATAAGCTCTTGAGGTGTAATTTGTTCATCTCCAACTTCTTCTTCTTCTTCTTCTTCTTCTACTTCATATTTGTATGCGAGTGTAATATCCTTAATGTATTTGTGTCGACACATTTACACATCAGTGTCGTCTTCGTCTTCTGAAAGCAGCTGCCTTTTCTTTAGACCTTTTTTTGCACCCTCTGTTTTATGTTTCGTTTGTCGCTGTTTGATCACCTCTGTTGATGATTCCTCGTAAAATGCGAATGTGAGTTTCCCCGCTGGTAGTTTGGTAATCTTGAAATGTGAATTTTTTAATTTTTGTATCGCAACCTCACTTAACCCATTAAATTTTGATGGGAGAAAACTCTGAAAAGCACCGTCTACAGTAATACGTATGCCTTTTCCGTATTTTGTTTCCGTCACCTCTGCGTCTGTTATCTTGAATAACTTGTTTAATTCGATGTCTGTTACTTTCTTGTAATACAGTTCACCGATTTCATTCAACTCTTCCATTCTTCTTCTTCTTCTTCTTCTTCTTTTATTAAATTTGAGACAGAATAACTTTTATTAACTGATGTATTTATGAAAAAACATCATGCTTTTATACTAAAAAAATCATTGTTACTAACCCCACCACCTTTTTTCAAAACCACAACAAACAAGCTCTTTGTAAGTACCGATGCCGATGGTCGTCCTTTGAATTGTCCGCGCGTCAAAATAAAACATAAGCTTTGAAGTGACCTGTTTGATAACGCTTGTTCTTTGATCGACTCGCGCTATTTTTTGCTAAATATATTTAACCAAGTCGGACCGTCACGTAAGTCTATGAAATCATCAAATATTTTATTTTCATCATGTACTTTTAGCATCTCTAAAACAGCTAATTTTCTTAAGCGTTATTTCAAAATCATGAACGATTTCTTTGGTTAAATTTTCGGTGAAATTTCTCTTCGTTAATATTTTATTATCATTTGGTTCCATTTTATTCAGGATGTTCTGTAGCGTGTTCTGATAAGAATCGATGAAATTTACGTCATTCAAAATATCAATGCGATTTTCTAAAATGTCTTTTAGTTTGAACATCACATCACAATCTTTAGCAGTAAGCACATATGAGTAGGAGTTCATCCAGGTGATCGTAATGGTTCTGTCCCCCAAATTTCCCCCGAAATGAATGCCGTATTCGCCCAGATCTATGTACCCTATGCGATGTTCACCATAACCAACATTGTCCGACAAATAATTCGTGATGTGTGATTCACACTCATCGATAAAACGTTTCCAAAAGTATTCGTTAAACGTAATACCTTTATGTTGTGATTTATTCTCAGTAAGTTTAACAACAGGTATGAAATTTTGCGTTGGTGATAAACCGACTGTTATTATTTTAGTTTTGTTAAAATTATAAACTGATTCCAACAGCAAATGATCCTCTTCATAATTGTTTGAAACGATCAATTGCAGAGTTTTCTTTAGACCAATCGCATCGTTGATTTCTTCAGATTTACGTTGTTTACTTGGGGTAGCCATGTCTATAAAATAATAAAAGTAAGTAATAATTACATATGAGAAGTGTATATTGCACAAACTTACCTCTTGATAAAAGAATGAAAAAGTACAACGTAATTTATTCTAATGCGCGCACTTTATATAATCAAACCCCCACCCTCAATAAAGTAACCCCTAACATTCAATCATACAGGGCTGTGAAAAATTGTTCGGTTCTAAACCAAATACTTAAAAAAAATTCTCGTGCAAAAGCTAGGCCAGTTCTAGGACACTTTTCTCTCGAATAAAAGCTAGGCCAGTTCTAGGACACATACTCTGAAATTTTTCTCGTGCAAAAGCTAGGCCAGTTCTAGGACACTTTTCTCTCGTATAAAAGCTAGGCCAGTTCTAGGACACTTTTCTCTCGTATAAAAGCTAGGCCAGTTCTAGGACACATACTTTGAAATTTTTCTCGTGCAAAAGCTAGGGCAGTTCTAGGACACCTAAAAGTGTCCTAGAACTGGCCTAGCACCCTACTATGAAAAGAAATGAAAAATATGTTAACACTTCTTGCTGATATAGCTAAAGTAGATGAGAAATATGAAAATAGTTACAAGGCTTTTCGACTCAAATATAAAAAGAAAATTAAAGAAACAAAATTAAGATTCAATAGCGACTATATATTAAATGCTAAAAAATTCTCTAAAGCCACTTGGGCTATAATTCAAATTCAAATTCAAATTCAAATTTAAATTTATTTCCCAAATTCAAAATATATAGATACATATATACATAAACAATGTTTCCTATAGTTACGAAAAACAAACATGTAAAACAGTATCTCTAACAAAAGAAAAAATTTATAAATTATAAGATGGGCAGCTAAACACACTAAGCAAACAAAGCTTGTATTGTGGTCAGCTGATTCCTCTAGATTATGCGAATCATTAGAACTAGCAAAAGAAAATAAGAAATCAGTATAATTAAACATGCATTAACATATTATGTAAAGCATGTGTTATAAAACATTCTTTGTGTAAAACAAACATTTTCATGTGAAAAAAAACTTGTTAAGAATACTCAAAAACTTTAAGAAACAAATTGTTGTTATCTGATATATATTTTTTTATTTCAGATATAAAAATTTTGAGTTTATTAATTTTTCTGAGGTGTGTAGGAATAATATTATAAAGTTTTGGACCGAAAAAATTCATATTTCTTTGACAGAGACTCTTTTTTAGAATATGAATTTGTAGGTTATAATTATTGTTGTGTCTGGTATTGTAATTGTGATTAATTAAATCATTATTTTTATCTTTTTTATAATAGTAAATAATGGCATTCAGAATATATAGATTTCTAACGTTAAATATGTTATTTTCCGAATATAGTGAATCTGTTGAGAAACGATAATCTTTTTTAAAAATAATTTTTAATATGCAATTTTGAATAATTTGTAGATTATGAAGTGCATTATTATAGAGACCACCCCAGCAAGTTATACCATACCTAATGATAGACTCTACAAGGGATGTATAAATAATTTTAATTGTTTTAATATTTAGTATGTCTCTAATGCAATAAAATTTTGGAATCAAATTTCTGATTTTTTTTACTGTACTTTCAATGTGTGAGTTCCATCACATGTGTTGATCAATCATAACACCGAGGTATTTTAATGATTTAACTTTTTTTATAGATTCCGATGTGTTATTAATTTTAATTTCTAAATAGTTTGGTTGTCCTGGGGATGATAAAGAAAATGAAATAAATTTAGATTTATTGATGTTTAAAGTGAGTAGATGCGAATCTAACCATTTTTTTATATAAAATAGACCTTGAGATGTTTTTTCAAGGGTTTCTGACCATGTATCTCCTGCAAATATCAGTGCTGTGTCATCAGCATAAGAAATGATTTGCCCACTATTTTGTAGATTACATAAGTCATTAATATAAATTAAGAACAAAATGGCTGAGATTACGGTACCTTGTGGGATACCAATTGAAACCAGTAGTTTAGAACTAATTGTTTTATTAAATTTTACACACTGAAATCGATTTGATAGGTAGCTTTCAAAAAGTTTTAATACTGTCCCTCTAATACCTAAGTCTTCAAGTTTGTTTAGAAGAAGATTATGAGGCACAGTATCAAAAGCTTTAGCCAGGTCCAAGAAAACTGTAAGGGTTTTTTTATTATTATTTAAGTTTGAAATTATTTTTGATGTAAGTGTAAGAATGGCAGATTCAGTGTTAGAACCTTGAATAAATCCAAATTGATTAGGTGAGATAAACTTTAGTTTATCTAAGTAATGTAATAATCTTTTTTTAATACATTTTTCGAGAATTTTCGCAAAATTATTAATCTGACTGATTGGTCTGTAATTATTCGGATCACTTTTATTTCCTGCTTTAAATAAAGGTGTGATTATATATTCCTT
Source organism: Liopterus haemorrhoidalis (assembly GCA_963971575.1). Classification (NCBI taxonomy): domain Eukaryota; kingdom Metazoa; phylum Arthropoda; class Insecta; order Coleoptera; family Dytiscidae; genus Liopterus; species Liopterus haemorrhoidalis. Next base: position 29,019,145 of record OZ020622.1, on the reverse strand, counting down.
GAAGTAATCAGGAATTATGCCTGTAATGAAAATTAAATTGAAAATATGTTTTAAAGGTTGGATAATGTGTGAATGAGTTGTTTTTATTAAAGTTGAAGATAATTTATCAGGTCCAGCTGAATTATTATTTTTTAGATCATGTATGTATTCAATAAGTTCATTTTCATTTATTGGTGTCAAAAACATAGATATGCTAGAGTTATTTTTGGAGGACAGGGGTGGATTTTGAGTTGAGATTTTTGAAGCCATTAATTTACCTACTTGAGTAAAGTGATGATTAAAAATATTCCCTATGTCTAGTTCATTGGTATATTCGATATTATTTTTTTTAATTTTTGATATATTATTATACTTATGAGGTATTTCGTTTGCTGCATCAGCTATGATTCTGAAAATATTTTTAAAATTATTGTTAGCTTCTTTAATTTTCGTTTTGTAATATTCATTTTTAGTAAATTTAATGATTTTGTTTAATTTATTTCTATAATTATTATAATCTAACTTTGCTGATGGATTATTTTTGTTTTTATTTACTTTAAGTTTAAGTTTATCTCGATGTTTAATTGATTTTAGAATACCGTTTGTGATCCAAGGTTTGATTTTATAATTTTTTTTCTTAATTAAGTAAGTAGAAGAATGTAGATTAATAATATTAGTATATTTTTGTAAAAATGTATCAGTTGCTTCATTTGGCTCTGCAGATGTTAGAACCGAGTTCCAATTTTCTTGTATTAAGGATTTATTCAGAGCGTCATAATTTATCTCAGTTCTGTAAACATCATTTTTTATTATATGCCTATTATTTATATTGAAATTAAAACGTATAGTTATCGGATAATGGTCTGTTATACTGTTTTGTAATATAAAGGACTTGTTTTCAATTTTTTTACAAGAGTTAGATTTTTTTATGTTAATGTGATCAATACATGAGCTGGATACAGCAGATACCCTTGTTGGTTCTGTAATGCTACTAGTGAAGTTATATTTGGCAATAATGTTAAGATATTTATGACAATTAATATCAGAAACATCCAGAGTATTAATGTTTAGATCACCAATAATTAACTCAATTTGTTGTTTGTTAAATTTTCTGATGCAGTGATCAAATTCATCGAAAAATGTGTGTATAATTGAAGAAGGAGATCTATATATTGCAATAATTCCAAATGATATTTTATTATAGGTAAAAGAGATTCTAGTAAAGGAGACTTCTGTTAATTTTATAATTTCAAAGTTACAGTTTAAGTTGTTCTTGTAGAATATGGCAATACCATCATTTTGGTTATTATTACCATTGTTATAGAAATTTGAGTACCCTGTTATATAGTAATTAGATAGATTCTCAATATGCCAGGTTTCAGACAAAATAATAATATCATAACAAATTGATTTTGTTTCCTCTAAAAATAATAAAAGATCATTAAAATTTTTATTCAGGCTGCGAATGTTTAGGTGTATGATGTTAAAATTTAAATTTTTATTATTATTAGATATCTTTAAGTAGTTATCAACTGAAAATGTTTGTTTCGAAGGTGAGACATTAGAAATAGAGGTCTCAATTTGGTTTAGAAGTGTAACAGTGTTCATTAAGAAACATAAATATATTAAGTTAAAACTAAAATCAAACTTATAACAATTCAAAACAAAGTGACGTAAGACACAAAAATATATAAATCTTATATGAACTTGGCAGCGACAGCTATATACCTGACAGATTAATAGAAATATGAAATGTTACCTGTAGAAAAAATCTTCAACAAACAGCATGTCTTATTTTGTGTAAATTACATAACATTTTTTAAAATGTAGTGTGATATTTTATACAACTTTAAGATATGTCCGACATATGCGTTATACGACTTATGACATTTTTGTGTTTTACGTAAATAACCCCGTCTCTCGACCATGCATTAGTGAAGCCGTATTTATCAGTTGCCGTTTTTAAAAGATTTACATTATAGATAGTAAGATCCTCTTTAATAACAATATTAGAACCTTTAAATTTTTTTTTAAGACTGTACACACGCGCACGTTCATTATATGTTGCAAATTTCACAAGAATTGCTCTAGGTTTATCACTCATTTTTTTACCAACGCGATGTGTTCTGTCCAGAGAGATTCTATTAATGACTAAGTTTAAATTGTTGTGGAAGATGTTGAGCACTAGATCATCGGTGTCTTCATTTTCCTGTTCGGGCGCTCCAAAGATTCTGAGCGAATTTCGACGGGAGTACTGCTCGAGTTGACGGATTCGATCTTGGGCGTCGTTTAACTCCTTTTCCTTCTCGTTCAGCTTCGATTCCAAAATATTAGATTTTTCAGTAACCTCTTTAAGTTTATCTTCATATTTTTTTATGACGATAGCAGATAGAATTTTCGCTAGTTCCTCTAGACCGGAAAGAAACCAATCAACAGGTTAAATCAAAAATAAAAAACAATATTAACATTTCTCCCGACGAATTTAATAAGTATTTTGCAAACGTAGCCAAAGATATTCAGGCAGAAATATCTAATTCGGGTAATAATAATAATAATTTAATAAGAAATTTAGAAAATTTTAATAAAAGTCTATATTTATATCCGACAACAGAAACTGAGATTTATGAAATTATTAGTAGCCTTAATAATACAAATTCAATAGATATGTACAAACTAAATTCAAAAATAATAAAAAAGGCGGCTATTGGAATAGCATATCCTCTAAAATTATTAATTAATAAATGTTTTATGTATGGTAACTTTCCAGAATGCCTAAAAACCTCGGTAATAACACAGATATTTAAAAAAGGTTCTATACAAGATGTAGCAAATTATAGGCCAATCGCTATTGCACCCATATTTTCAAAAATTATTGAAAAGTTACTAAAAAATAGAATAATGTCATTTTTGGAAAATAATAGTTTATTTGTAGACAACCAGTATGGGTTTCGAAAAAATAAATCCACGACACAGGCTGCAATCAAGCTTATAGACAGTATAGCTGTAAGTATCGATCAAGGTTTTCATGTCGCTGCTACTTGCTGTGATCTGTCTAAGGCATTTGATTGCATCTCACATCATATACTACTAGAAAAATGCAACAAATATGGTTTGAGAGGTAATGTGTCTTGTCTTTTAGGGAGTTTCCTAAAAGATAGAAGACAAGTGGTAGCACATGATGGGCAAGTGTCAGACAGCGAAGTTATTAATACAGGTGTCCCACAAGGCTCTGTGATAGGAAGCTTACTATTTATATTATACATAAACGACCTGCCAAATAATATAAATGCCCAAACTTCGATGTATGCTGATGACACGACATGTATACATACCAGTAAAACTAGATACGAATTAAAAGACAAAATCAGTTATACTAATCAAGAAGCTGTTGTATGGTTCTCAGCAAATAATTTAAAATTAAACGAAAATAAAACGCAAAATATTATATTTAGTAGAAATCAAATTCTCAGTGACACTGTTTTAAATTGCACGGACAATATAAATTTTTTAGGTTTTAACATAGATAATCAGATAAAATGGACATCCCAAATAGATAAAATAGCTAACAAACTTAGGACCAGCAATTATATGTTAAGGAAAGTTACAAAAACAGTGTCGCTAGAAACATTAAAGGCTTTATATTTTGCGTACTTTCAGTCAGCTCTATCATACGGATTGGAACTGTGGGGAAACTCACAAAATGTTGATAGGATTTTTAAATTGCAAAAAATTGCAGTTAGAATAATTGCAAAAGTACCAGCGAGAACATCATGTAGAGACCTATTTGTTAAATATAATATCCCGACTGTACACAGCCTTTATATTTTTAAATGTCTACTTTATGTATGTCAAGCAGAATATAAATAATTTTGCAACTAATAGCTTCTACCATCGGTATGAAACAAGACGAGGTAACGACATAAGAGTAATGACGCGCAAGTATAGCTACTTAAACAAAGGGATCGATATTATGGGCCCAACACTATATAATAAATTGCCATTAGAAATAAAAAATCTTACTTTTAAACAATTTAAAATTGCTGTAAAAAAAATACTCTTTGGTGCTGCACTATATTCGATTGAGGAGTATATGGCAATGAATACGAATTTATAAATATGTTTTGACAAATAAATTTAAGGAAATGATAAAGTTTGTTAAATATTGATTAGTTTTAAGTTATAAATGTTATATTAATATAAATAATTGTACTTGGACATAAGATATGTGCATTTATTCTGTACTCTGTCTTAAATAAATAAATACATTAGGAAGTTTTTTTTTTTAAATTGCAGGTATAGGAATATACTGTATATTGACGTTTACATTTTCTAACACCCGAAAATTTTGCTTGTTGCCTAGTACCGATTTTATATTGAATAGGAGATATATAGCATCCATATTTTTCTAAATATTTTAAAAATAAAGATTCACTATTTACTGAGGTCAGTATGTTTCCAAAACAAACTATTTTTTTTACTAATCCTTCTTTACATTTATTGCATATATTCTTGTTGAATTTTTAACAGATATGACATTAATTTGCCACACTGCTTTTGAATATTTTGGACTTGATTTCTAGGGAAAGAAATGTTTCCATAAAAATTTGTTATAATTTGAAAAATCTGTTTAGTTATAACTTCTTTAGAACTACCTTCCAAATTTTGAACCGTGTTTGAATCATCAGGGACTATTGTTTCGTCAAATGAAACATAAGATACATCTGGAGATGTAATTTTTAAACTGTCTGCCTTTAAAATGTGCGTTTCTAAATGTTTCCTAAATGAATTAAGATTTGAATAAATCCTCATGCATGAATCTTCAACGCAAGTGTAAATACTTTTATCATGGCACTGATGAATATTTCTTAAATGATAAATCAATTGTCTATTACTGTTAAACGAAAACAAACAAATAGAACACGCTGACATTGTAATAAAAAAAAAAATCAAATTAACAATTAATTTTATGCTCCAATGTTATAAAATATGGTTGATCAAAATCTAAAGATCTCAAATATTGGCAAAATATTTATTGATCATTTAACAAATGTTCATCACCAATAGGGGATACGCATAAAATTTGTATTTCCTTAAAACTACATTATTTTGATATGTTAATGTTAGTTATGTCACCTAACAAAACAAAAATTACATTTTAATTAATATTATAGCCAAATTTTTGAATTAAAATATTGTAAATTTGAAATAAGCCGACCACGGAGCGAAGGTTGCCGAGTAAAAACAACTGAGTATGACGTCAAACGATAGGGGTTTCACATCACAGATACAGCTACAACATTATCTTTACACGTGTGTGTATTGTATTGTTCGAGAGTTTTGTATTTGTTTTTAAACAATTTTTCACGCATTTATTATTAAATTGGCAGATAAAGATTTTGTTAGGGCTCAGAGTGATAATTTACCCAACATTGATGCATTTATGCTCATGGAATATATGAAAAATAATGAATGCTACAGTGCTGAAGAAATATGTGGTGTCAAAGCAGACCTGTAAGTAATTTTTATTTTATATTCTATAACTTTATGTAAACAAACGCTGCAACTCTGTAAAATGTAAATATTTATGTAATTTAGATGTCAGAATTTTACTACATTGTTTACATGAAGTTACAAAACGTTAGAGGCATAATTGAAATATTGCAATATAAGTTATCTATTTTAATATAAAATTTAATTCGGTAAACATGTATAAATTGTTTTTATAGAATTAAACTTTATTTAATTAAAATCACTCTAACTTTACATAACCTATAAAAGTTATACAAACAAATAAGTTCACAACAGACTATGTACGCCGGTAAGCTAGTAGTGTCATGCGTCAGTTAGAAGGGGTATGACGTCACACGTCGTTTTCGCGCGCTACATACATTTATGATTTTTTTAAGCCTTCAAATTACAAAAAAAAAAAAATTAAAAACTATTTTTTATGTTTATATGCAACAAGAGGAATATAATAAAAAAAAAATAAAAAAATCATGCCTATCCCCTATTAAAGTTTTTAACTCACTATCTAAAAGATTGACATACGGATAGTCAACATCATATTCAGTGGTTATTTCATAAATGTGTTTCTGCAAAAACATCCATACTTGTTTAGATTCGATAGGATACTTCGCATTAAGTGAAAAAAATGCCTTGAAACATATATCCAGTGCTTCTACTGGAGTACGAGTTTCGAACTTCTTGTCATTTATAACAACATAAGATGCAACAATACTGTTCAAAGGCCCAACAACTGCGACAAAAGGTTGAATAGTTTCACAAAGTTTTTTTAATTTCAACTGACGTATTTCTGTAAATTTTAATATATCTGCATAGTTCTAAAAAAAAAAATCATAATTAAAAAATATCCTTTACTTCTAAACAAAAATTTCGTACCTCTACGTGCAACATAAAAGAATTCTGAATTTCTATTTTTGTTGGTCTCCAATTTTTTTTTTTGATGTGGTTTTTAAAGTTGTTGGGTCAAATAACAGTGGCAGTAACCATATAGCTAATATTTGCTCATCTGAAAATTAAATTTATTACATTTTACTTATGTATCAAGTGTACAAAGCATATGTTTATTATGTGTTACTTTAAACTTTCGAAAAATCATATACTATATGAGATGACGATATTAATATTCAAATACATTTAAAAAAATTAGCTACGGCCAGCATAGAACCGGCCACCATAACAGAATACGTTATCAAATAATTACACGTCAATAAGGAGTTTTATTAAAATCTGTTCTAGGCGTGTCCACGGCCCGACAGACAGACAGACAGATATCATGCTGAGAATAGTGCTGTTTTTTTTTATTTTGTAGTCGGTCTTTATATTTTTTTATATTTATCTTACCATCACATTGTTGAGTAAAAGTTATCTTTTTAATTGCAGCTTTTTTAACTATAGCAGCTGAATATTTTGGCCAGTTTACATAAAATGAATTTTCTTTGTCTCCATATTTAGATTGAAAATCTCTAAGAAGCTGAAAATTAATCAAAAAAGTTAGGCTGTAATAATAGTTAATTTAAAAGAAGCTTACCAAAATATAACCCAATGGCTCATTTAGTCCTGGGAAATTATTCAAATAGTCGCCTGGAGCCAAATTCTTTAAATTGTCTATATGTATATGTTTGATCCCACAACTGTAAGACTTTATCCCAAGGTTCTATGGATGTATATAAAAAGTTTAGATAGCCAGCTATATTGTCATCTTGCGTCGGTGAACAACAGTTTTCAGAACTATCAGTTGTACTAGAATCTGAAAAAGGATATTGAAGTATGTATATATTTACATGTCGTGAAAATATTTTATACATTAAATATATGAATTTACCAATATTTCGATTTTTCGACCATATGTACTTCGACCATAGCTTGCCTTTAGGCAAAATTTTTGGTAAAAAATCTGTTTTTGGCTTATATGGAATGTTGGGTAAGGATAAGGATAAGGATTCGGATAAGGATTATATGGATAATAGGTGGACGCATTTTCTTTTGGAAAAAGTTCTGCTATTTCTGCTGCAGCTGATTCGAACGCATAGCAAGGAACTCTAAAAAAATATCAAATAGATAAGAAAATTTTTAATTTTGTTGAAATTAACAAAAAGGCATATTTTTTATGAATATACTAAGTACCTTTTGAAGTTAAATGTTTTTATTAAATGTTTTACAACAACTTCTGTCAATACTCTTCGTACACCATTATCAATGGCGTACTTTTTTAATAAAACGAATCGTCCATCGACGTCATATTTCAAAATATTTTCCAAACCCTATATATGTATTAAGTTACTAAGTACTAATTATATAAATCAAATGATAAAATAAATACTTACATTTGGAAATATATCAACAGAATGGGTTGACTGTCGCAAAGTTAAATGCGCCTTCTTTACTGGTTGCAATAATTGAACCTGTGATGGAGGCGGCGAGTCCGATAAATCTGAATACGGTGTCAGTGACTGCAAAAACGATGGCGAAGGTGCTGGCGTTCGGTCACCCAGTGAAGGCGGCAGGGGCATTAAACCTTGTGAATAAGAAATTAGTGCAATCTCGTTGTCTGTGTTTGCAACCTGCTGTTCGTCACTAATTGCCTATTAACCATCAAACTAGCAAGTAACAATATCGTACAAGATATAGTATAGTATAGTATGAAATATATAGTAAAAATATATAGTATAGTATGAAAAAAAAGACCAGTGGCAAAGGGAGGCGTCCTCTAGACTTGCCCTCCCATAAAAAAAAAAAAAATGTAAGTGAAGTGTGAATTTTCACACATTGAAAATCATGGAAAAATGAACGATATTTTTAAAATAATTTATCATCTGTTAATCTAAGAGCTTTAAAAACAAATTTTATGTTATAATATTTTTTGTTAATTTTAATTCGAATACCTAATAACATTATTTAGGTTGCTAAATATGTGCAGTATGGGTTCGCACCAATGTACATTACTTAGAATTTTTTCAGATTTTTAGTTTAAACCATCTGGGCCACTGGCTGTGTGACAAAACTTTATTTGCACAGTTTTGGCAAAAATCGCATCAAAATAATTTATTTTGCAAAAATAAAAATTTGATCGTTAATCCACGTACTAAGGGCTTTCATTTGATACCCTACTCAGAATTAAAAAATAATAATTTTTTTCAATGAGCCTGTATTTGTTTATATTTTAGGGGGATATGTTTTTGAGATGGTTTAGTGTTTTTCCTATGTGCGGGTCAAAGAGTTGTATATGCATGCCAAACTCTCTAGGTTTAGCCGTTTGGCTACAATTTTTACCGAACAGACAGACGACAAAATTACTGTATAAGGGTTTTTTGGTCATACCTACAAAACCCTAAAAAATACAAATAAAAAAAAAATAAACTCAAAACAAATAAAAAAAATTAAAAAAAAAAATTAAAAAAAGATTAAAGTTAACCTTCCAAAATACATCAAAATATGTCTTATACAAATTTTTCTCCAAAGCTTGGTTTAATAGTTATGAATTTTTAAAATTTTTAAAGTTTAATAACTTGCGTGTCCGGTTTCGAATCTTTATAAAAAACAATACAATTCTTCCCAATAAATAGAAGAACAGACACGCACAGCCACACACACAGAAACACACACACACACACACACACATACAGACAGCACTTCGAAAATAGGTTTTGTAGATTCCCTGCACCATGAAACGTGGTCATCAGTCAAAATCTCTACATAGCAAATTTTCGCGATTACAATACTTGCCCCTTATATATTAAGGTCGAGCAAGTAAAAAATTTTATTTTCAAGGGAATATGAATAAAGGTTAGAAACAAATTTTGTTTCGTTACCAAACATTAATTATGTTTCGTTACCAACCATTTCAGGCTTTTTTCGAGTTGAACATAAACGAAAAATTGCAACATGATTGTAAATAAATAAATAGAAAAATAGTCTAAGAATACTCGTTTTCATAACCAACTTAAAATTTTGATGTAATCTAAAGTAAATCTTGATTTAAATTATCATAATAAATTGTTCAAGAATCATTTTCATATATTGACCTTGAAATTTTACACTAATACGAAATAAGTCCAATAGTGCAACGAATGAATAACGTTTTACTAATGATTATGAAAACGCTTGACAAATATGAAAATTCGGATTTAAATATATTTTCACACTTTATACCTGTAGCGCCCGCCTACGTTTGGTCGTAACCGTAGGACAAGACAGCGTTACACAGTGGTCGACAATTTAAAAACTCGAAGGACCGATATATATTGGTAGCGCAGCGCGCCGGTAAATAGAGTGGTCTATCGTGTCGTGGACGTACGTGCAGTGAGTTGAGTAACCGCCGGTTTCAACCTTAAGGAAAGAGGGGGGATTTTAACTCTTCTGCTCCTAGGGGCTGATCTAGGAGACTGCACAAAGGAGTGGTGGCCCTCGCTGGGGAGAGAAGGGTTAAAGTCCAGGCCCACAAATAAGGTGAAAGGTGGAGCCAATACTTGTTTCCCTCGATGACTCCTACCGACGATGTACCTAACACGAAAATATCATAGACTCAACTCACTGGATGTAAAGTACACCTGGCAAGATACGGTGCAATGTAAACTGGCCAGTGTACCTTGTCGGACACAATACAAATAATAATATACATTACAAAACCTATAATTAACACTTTAGTTCAATATTAATTAGAACTACAAATAAATTTGCAACAAACAAATGGTTAAATTGCATAAATAATTAAAGAAATATCAGCTGAAGGCACATGTAAATTAACTACAGTTAATTGAATACTAGAACATTAATGCTTGCAAATTAACAATAATATGCAAAATTATTGTAACTAAATTATATTAGCTGAAGGCTATTCTAAAGAATTTAACAACAATAATAAATCGTAAACTGAAAATTAAGTAAGTTCGGAATAAACTACTATAATAAACAATATTCTCTATAAACAAAATTCAAAATAGAATATTTTTTTATACAATGAATAGAATAAAACTAGTGTTCGACACTTAGCTGGATTCTGGATCTTCCTGAGGAGACGGATATCCCTTCTGGAGCAGATAACAGCTGATCTGGTTTCCACACAAAGATTTATAAGTTGCACTATATAATTTATAGTCAGTTTGTAAGGCTGACGAATGCGGTTTTAATAACACAGTTATTTCGGGTCGTAAATCCGAAATAAACACGGCATAAAAAATAGCCGAGAAGAAAAACACTGGTTTTAGGTTATATATCCCATGCGGTCTGGAAAACGTTATATCAACGAACAGGTTACTTGATAATGAGCAATCAGCGACCTGTCCAAATGTGTTTAATTAATGCATTAAATTTGCATAAAAGTGCAATAAATTATATGTAGATGGCCCTAGTTGACCTAAAACATAGAAAATTATACAGGAATTGTGTTTTAACATTTAAATTAATTAAAATTACAAAATTGGAAAATTGGGGCGCCTAGCGGGCCACGCAATACCTATATAGAGTAATTTAGAAAATATACCTTTTCCTTCTTAATGTAAAAATTATACTTCTTTAAAAACTTTACTCTTTTACCTATTACAGGTATTAATTTATCAACTTCTCCTTGGATGAGACAAAATGCGTTCTTATCAATCTCTTGAGCTGCAAGCCATTGTTATATTTATAAAACACGTCTAAACTAAAATTATTAATATTTTATACTTACATTCAAATATTGGTATAAGTTCCGGCATGTTCCAGTCATTTAATATATCCTTCACGAAATTGTCGGCCATTTCTGCTGTTCTCACACTTTAAATTAAAATTTATCTAACCGTCTAAACAAACACAAACAATGGCTACCTGTTGACACAATGACATGTTCGAGAACAGTATTCTCGCAAGGTATTATGGGCTGATTTTGTGCGCAGACGTAGTCTGTCAAAAATAGCAAAACAATATATTTGAAATAACTATAAGTCACGTTACGATAAAAAAATAGTACTTTGTACTAAACGCGTATATTTATTTTAACAATCAGTTTTGTAGCAATTCTCTTTGTGCGCAGGCGCAATTCGTTTTACAAAACATTTCGTTTAAAATAGCAAAACTATATATTAGAATTAACAATAAGTAATCGTCATTTGCGAGTGAAATCCACGACCTACCAACAAGTACAGGACGGTGAGGTAGGAGCGTCGCAGTTTGTAGACGGGTTACACATTATGTTAGGTTGTCCCTTTTCAGGATCTGGCATTCTTCCTGACAGTATCCAACCCAAATGTGTTTTTTGTATAGTCGGTTGATTTTTTGCCCTTATCTGTCCTACGCACAGCAAATTATAAAAGATTTCGGCCCCGACAAACATGTCGATGCTTGATGGCTTGTCAAAGTTTACATCAGCGAGTTCAATATGCTCAGGAATATTGAGCTGAGCAATATTTACTCTTGTAGGTAAGTTCTGTGTTATTTTTGGTACAACCAGACATTTTAAAGTGGCCTTGTATCCATTGTACTGAGAAGAAATTGTTACTTCAGCTTGGTGAGCTATTGTAGTTGCAATGTTGTTGATGTCACTGACTCGAATATTTATTTGTTTTAATTGTAAGGTTAGTGTTCGACACATATCAGTAGTTATAAAATTGGACTGTGGTCCGGAATCTAACAATGCCCGGACCTCATGTTTCTGACCTTTAACATCTGTTGCATGAACAACTGCCGTTGCTAGCAATATTTGCTCGCTTCTTTTTTGTGTAATATGCCCAGTGACTATGGGTACAGGTTCTTGTACTGATTGTTTTTGACTTGAATTATTCTTCGGTGCATTTGTTTCACTAGACCTGTCTAAATGCAGCAAGGTGTTATGCCGTTTCCGGCGCTTCCTACAATTGGAGGATTTGCATTCCTTACTAAAATGGTTCTTCTTGAGGCAATTCAGGCAAATTTGTAAGCGTTTGACTTCCTAGACTCTTGTTTCAATTGGTAATTTCAAAAAATCTGAGCATTTGTAAACGTAGTGTTGTTCGTTGCAATAGTTTCTCTTACGTTGACGCATGGTAGCTACGTGAGAAATTGACCTTGAAGTTTTTTGCGAAACAGTTCTAGGTTTTGATTGCTCCTTTACCTTGTCCATGGCTTTAAGTAGTTGACTTTGGTTTGCCATAAATTTGATTATATCGTCTAGTGTGGACGTTTCCAGCTTCAACTTGACAGTTTCCCATGCTTTTTTTGTTGCTGTATCGAACTTTGTTGATAATAGATATGTGATCATTAGGGGGAGTTGGGGCACATTGATACATTTTGTTTTTTTTTTTGACTAAAAAAAACGAAGTAGATTGAAGATAATAACCATACAAAATATTTGAACGTGTTCAGTGTCTATCTAACTAACTTGTTTAAAACGAATTACTTCTCAGATTTATTAGGAATAAGTGTTAGGACATATTTAAAAAAAAATGGAATTCGTATCAAACTGCCCCACACACGGGGTACATTGATACACGTCAGGGGCAGTTTGATTCATAGCCAATATTTATTGAAATACCTTTATAAAAAATAAAAAAAAAAAGTTTTATAATTTTTTATAACATTTATTAATTATGGTAAGTTATATGCACGTAAAATTAGACTATAATTGCTGTCAACCACCTACTTAAAGAGAAATGTTATAACAAGACAAATTGATTTTAAAATTAAATAGAGAAGCTGTTCTATCAGTGCCTTTCTTGACTAACGGACATAATAACTTCAGCACAATATCAGAAATATTAACAGAAGCCTCATCTTTTTTATCAGGGAATACAAAAGTTCCAGTCGGTTTGCGTTTCAAAAAAGAGACTTGGAAGTCATTTCCTTGACCTTCATCTCTTGTAACGAATTATGTCGTTGGGTGCCATTTTTGTAACGATAAAAGTTCTATTTGGCGTTAGGCGCCATTTTTGTAACCATTTTTGCAACGATAAAATAATCTAAAAAAAAAAAAAATGACACGTTGGGCAAAAATAACTAAACTGATCAAGTAGATGTTAGTTGATCTGGCAAGTAAAGCGTTATCCAAAATACGAGGTTACACCAAAAACGCATTTACTAGACCGGTTTGCGACTAGCTCTATAATGATAGAGATTTCTATTCTCAATGACTGGGAGATGAAATTTTAACAGTCTATATTTATTTATAAGGGCGCCATAAGTTTAGATTGACGTCACTAAACCGGAGATAAACTTAAATCTTTTTCTAGTAGAAGTAGGTCTTACCAATTATCCCCAAACCAAGCTTAATACATTGCGACTCAATAGGACTAACAAGCAATACTCGACAAATATGATATAAAGTAATCTTTATTAAAGAGTTTCGTACATCATAAATTTTTATTAATAAAATAAAGAAAATGTGAGATTTAATAAATGAAATTGAAGTTAACAGAGTAGGCTCTCCCGAGTGGAAAGTCTAACCACACAAATACTGAATCAATTCACAAATAATAAAATAAATATTAATCAATATTGTCAAACAATTCGAGACCACGTCTCGATCTATCTAAATAACAATTCTAACCTGGACATATTCTATTGCCAGACAAGCCAAAATTGTCAAATGATAAGACCGGAGTCTTAACCTAAACTACATCAGATCAATTCTGAACTTAAATTCTAATCGAAATATCGAACGACCCAAAGACTCAAAAAAAACAAACAAAGTTTAACTGTCATCACGAGTCTGACAAGTAAAATGGTACAATCCCTAACCAATAGGCTGTTTTAACTGTGATGCCGGAACGTAAAGCATACAAGTAATATCGACGACGAAGGCGTTTCAAAACCCAAGCTCATAAATAAGACCTTCAGTTGCCCCCTCGCCACTTTGACGAACTTAACCGCACGCCGGGGTGCGGAACGCACAGGTTATAATGGTGGGTACCTAATCGTAACAAACAATCCACGATTGTGTCAAAAACAAGACGTTTACGAAACAAAATCGAAACAAATATTCGCAACGTCAAATCAAACTAAGCACGTAACCCAATGTACGGCTCGCAAAACAACAAACTATCCTCTCGGATGTATCCCCGACATAAAAGTGGTCGTTTGGGGAGGGAACGGATGCAATATCCCGTAACTGAACGATACGCAGTAACGCCAGACTACCTCCTTCCCCAAATGAACAATAATATATCCCCACTACTCTGAACCACGGACAACAAATGTCAAATAAACCGAAATCGTACTAAACACGAACCGAAATTTAAACTTAAATTTCACTGACAAAATGGCTCTACGTCTCCCCGGCTCTAACGACAGTATTTGGAGAGAACAACCTTAATTACACTTATCTACACTTAAATTAGGACCTGAGAGCTCTCTTACATAAATCTATTTAGAAAGTTGAGAACATTTGACGTGGCAACGAACATAACATATGAACAACTAACCCGGTTACACCATGGCTACCAAAATAAACACAAATACACGCCAAAAACGTGTGTCGCAAGTTCTATAACCACGTAGAAATGATCTTATTACTTTCAATAACCACTTATCTGTCTACAAGTCGCCTTTTAGACAACGATGTTACACAGGATATAAATACGGTTGAGTCCTCCAAATGCAACGCAAGCGCAGGTCGCCTCCAAACGGTATTTCAGGGAAATCTTCCCCGATGTACATGCAACGCGAAGTAACTTCCTCTCCGCCGGCTCCAAAATAACTCCAAAGGGCTCAAAAAACGTGCTACCGACCTCCAACGGCGTCACCAGGTCCCATCAGCACCAACTTGACGAAGAAAACGTCCCTCACATAACATAACAACGGCTCCAGGTGTGAAAAGATGCCTCAAATGAATAATATTTCGTCTCCCAGACGAACAACGGTTCCATAAATGCTTTTCACGTATTCGGCAGGGTACAATAACAGTTTCAAACGATTCTAAACGGTCCCAAAAACGCTAAAAATCAATGAAAACACTTGATATCACCATGTGCTCGGTGTAATAACAGCGGGCTATAACTTGAAAATGAAAAACTTACGCGTTTAGATGTAATACGCCCTCAATATGACAAAATACTTATGTCAGTCGATGGATGAACTATTACTCGATCACATTATGCCTTTTAGTTGAATTAAATCCGGCCATTTGAAGGGATGATTCGAGATAAAGCCAAGCGCCTACCGCTTCGATCGCTGACACGAGAACAAGTGCCATGTTGCCAGGCTACGATTTACTAAGCAATCTAATTTCTCGATCAAGGGATCGATTAGTTTACGCTCCCTACCGCTAGGTGGTAGCGCTGGTATCAAAACCAATTACTACGCGTACTAAATTTTCAATTCAAAAGTATACAATTATTGTGTTACGAATAATTTACGTAACAATTTAAAACATAACCCATAAATATATTTTCGAATCCTTATTTGTATGTTTATAAGAACATTATTCAACAATGTAAAGTATCTTATTTGTATATATAATATTGAGTGTATGAGTTGTACAGTGCAGATGCAATAGTTTGCTCCTACAATTTTTTCATCAAAATCTGAGATATTCTACGAAAATTTTCACCAGTTTTTATAGTGTGCTAAATTGAGTGGTAATAAATCAGTGTTGAAAAATTAAGTGATCTATCTTTTAACGCTGACGAGATATTGGTTAATAAAGTTCTTAAATATTAATAATAACTGACATTTTTTTATCAAAAAATTCGTTAAAACGGTTAAAACAGAGACAATCTTGTTTAAAGAGGTTTAAAGTGGTTTATCTGAACATTTTACGCGTCATCACCTACGTCACGTAACTTCTTGTGTGCAGCCAATCAGATAGTACCAATCTAAATATGTCTTCTTGCAATGTGTGTCTCAAAAAAATCACCCGCCACGATGACAAGCTGCTGTGTTCCGGGAGCTGCAAGGGTACCTTTCATCTCCCGTGCGTGAACGTGACGGTCACCGAGTACACGGACATGAAGGTAAATAGTATACTACCGACATGGACCTGTGATGCTTGCAAGAAGGTAAGCCGATCTGAACCGGACTCCTTGACACTGTCAGAGATAATCAACTCCTTGAAGTCCCTGACAGAGTCAAATCTGGTATTAAACAGGACGATCACTGAGACAAATAAAAAAATTATGGACCAGACCGAGCGATTGGATAGCGTGATAGTAAGACTGAACGAGTTGGAGAATGAAAACAAAAAATTAAAAAGTGAGAATGAGGAATTAAGAATGAAGTTAGACGACCAGGAGCAGTACAGTCGGCGGAACTGTATTGAAATTCACGGTTTACCTGAAACACGTGGAGAAAGCACGGTGACGGAGGTAGTTAAGATCGGTCGTGCAATAGGCATGGACATCAAGCCGGAAATGATAGATAACTGTCACAGACTAGGTCGCAACAGCGATACTTCTCCGGCTAATAGGGGAATTATTGTCAAATTTGTACGTAATTTTGACAAATCAAACTTCCTGCGATGCCGAAAAGTAAAGCGGAATTTGAGTACCAAGGACCTAGGACTACCGACGCCAGTAAGCAACATCTACGTGAACGAGAACCTGACGCAGTACCGTCGCGCGTTATTGTCAGCCGCCCGGAAGCTGAGGACCTCCTGCAACGTCATGTATGTATGGACAAGGAATGGCAACATATTTGTGCGAGAAAATGAAAGATCACCGGTTGTGAATGTGAGAAAAGAAAGTGATGTGCGGGAAATTGAATTAAAATGTCAGAAGAAAGCAAGAGATGTATTGTCTAGTGTAAATGTGTAAAATAATGTCAATCTATTACCAGAATGTACGCGGACTGCGCACCAAGACACATTTGCTCCATTCTAACGTCTTGACTAATAACTATGACGTAATCGCGTTTACAGAGACATGGTTACACCAAAATATTTATAATTCAGAATTATTTGACAATAGATACATATGTCATCGTTCCGATAGACAAGACGGGAGAAGGGGCGGAGGTGTGCTGGTCGCTGTCCATACACGTTGGAAGTCTGTTGATATTACTAGACCTGTTTCCCCGATCGAGTATATACTGATTAAATTGTACAATGATAGGAAAACAATGTTTATTTGTTGTGTTTACTTTCCGCCAAGAACTACATGTGATCAGTATAAACTCTTTTTTGATATATTAGATTCTTATTCAGATGTTATCACAAATGATATAGTAATAGTGGGCGATTTCAATCTAGATGTAAACCCAGAATTACTCACTGGCACTGTACATTGTGATAATGCTACATTACAAGTTAAATATAATATCAACTTTTACAACCTGAATAATATTTGTAACCCATACAATAAAACTTTAGATCTTGTCTTGACCAATATTTCTAGTTTAACGGTAGAAAAGAGTACAGATCCAATATTAGCTGAAGACATTTATCATCCAGCACTACTACTTTGCAACCATTTTACCTTAATTACAGTTAAACAGGGACAGGAAACTAATAAAAAATATAATTTTAAAAGCGCAGATTTTTTAAAACTTTACACTACACTTAGTAGTATAAATTGGGGTTTCCTAGATAACTGTAATGATGTCGACATTGCGGTGGATAAATTTTATGACGTATTGTATAATGTTCTTGATGAGTGCGTTCCTGTTATGAAACCGCGCAGGAACTACTACCCTTCTTGGTTCACACCTGAGATAAAGTCACTTATAAAAGCAAAGAGGTATCACCATAAAAAAATAAAACAAGGCCATGGTGATGTGAACTACCACAAAATTATGTTTTCTGAAAAACGAAAATCTTTAAAACATTTAATTAAACAGGAACATCAGAAATATATTGAGGGCATGGAAGATTCTATTTCTACCGATTCTAAAAATTTTTGGTCTTATGTAAAAAGTAGAAATAGATCAGAAGTGGTCTCATGTATTGTTAAAGATGACAATACTATTCTTGATGATAGTTCACAGATAGCTCAGGCTTTTGCATCCTATTTTTCCTCGGTTTATAGTGATGATGTCGATTGTGAGAACGTAGGAAGTGTGGATGTAATGTATAATCTTGGTAGCTTGAACATCAAAAGAGTTACATTGGCTGATGTTGAGTGGTCAATAATGAAGTTAAAACCAAAGAAATCTTCTGGACCTGATCAATTACCGCCCTATGTACTAAAGGGTTGTGGTGATATTTTGGCTCATCCACTTCGAATAATCTTTCAAAAATCTTTAGATATGAATACTTTTCCCTCGAGGTGGAAGATGTCCAAAATATGCCCTATCCATAAGAGTGGTGATAAAAAAATAGTAAAAAATTACAGACCTGTGTCTATTCTCTTTGCCCCAGCCAAGGTATTTGAACAAATTATTTACAAATATCTGTTTGAACATGTGTCATCTGCCATCAGCAGTAAACAGCATGGTTTTATGCCGCGACGATCAACAGTTACAAACTTGCTATCTGTAACTGACTATATAGCTTCTTGTCTAGATCAGGGGGTTCAGGTGGATGCTGTGTATCTTGACATGACTAAAGTGTTTGACAAAATAAAGTACGATCATCTGCTCAAAGAATTAAATAAGTTTGGACTTTCTGCCAATACTTGCACTTGGTTCGACACCTCTTGCGTGGCCGTTTACAATATGTTGAATTTGGTGGTTGCAGGTCAAATAATTACTCGTCCACCAGTGGCGTGCCACAGGGAAGTAATTTAGGGCCTTTACTGTTTCTTCTTGTGGTCAATAACATTCCAAACATTGTGAACAGTTGCGAGTGTGAAATGTTTGCTGATGACATAAAAATATACTGCAAAATTACTAACATGTCGCACTGCAATGAGCTGCAAAACGATCTTGCCAAAATATGCGAGTGGAGTGAGGCCACTGGTTTAGCATTCAATACCTCAAAATGCAAAGTTGTGAGCTATACGAGAAAACGTGAGGCTATTGAATACAGTTATACCATGAATGGCTGCACTGTACCACGAACAGATACGATTAGAGATCTTGGTGTTATATTTGACTCACAGATGACTTTTCAGCACCATATTAAACATGTTGTGAATAATGCTATGAAAAAAATCGGGTTTGTGCTTCGATTAACCAAAGGCTTTCGTCACAGTCAAACGTATACCATACTCTTCAACTCCTTGGTACGACCTGCTCTGGAATATGGCTCGGTGATATGGTCACCATATCACAGTAAATATATTAATAGCATTGAGACTGTCCAATCGCGATATTATCGTGTTGTTGAATTGCGTATGACAGGAGTTTATCCTAAATACATATCAACGAGCAGTATTTTATCAAAGTATAATGTTAGAACCCTGTCTGGGAGGAGAGATACGACATCGATGGTATTTTTATTTAAAATGTTTAACAACTGCATTGACTGTCCTGACATCTTATCCAAAATTTTTCTAAAAGTGCCTTCCCGGGGTTTCAGAATCAGAGACACACTCTTTACATGTAAAAGACCGACTACCATGCATTATGAGATGAGTCCGTTGCTCCGTATGACATCATTATATAATAGTGTTCTCGGTAAGGACAGATCTTTAGATTTATTCAATATGAGTTACTCCAAGTTCCGCAAAGTTGTATTAAGCCTTGTAACCTGATTGTGTACAGAATAAAATCTAATGTTAACAGTTGATTTGTAAAACTGCAAGTAGATTCAGGCTGCCGTTGTAATCTGTATAGTACGTCTGGCCTTGATTGTATTTTGTGAATGTCTTAAATATGTTTTGTAAATTGAATGAGTAGAGCAAGTTAATGTTTGTTTATATAAAATTGTACATTTTTTTTTTTTTAAAGTATTGTTTATGATTGAATATGTTAGTATGTATGTATATTGTATGTTTGTCTACGGACACAAAAAGGACTATGTCTGTAGTGTCCAAATAAATAAATAAATAAATAAATAAATAAATATTAGTAAGTACTTACCAAATATATGCATTTTTCAAGCCGAAAATAAAATTAATCAACAAATTAAGGAAATTAAAATAATGAGACGTGTATTTCAAATGAACAAAGAAAATCGAAAGGACTCAGTTGTCAGATGGCAGCACAGGTGTGACGTCACACTAATATGGTCTATTCTGATAATGGAGGGAGATACGGAGTATGGATCTAAAACCAAGGGATGAAGTTTACCATATTGTGCGTTATTTATGATCTCGACTAACTCAAATTGACTTTTTGACAAATTGAAAATTTGTTGATTAAGAAGGTTACGTAACTTAAAAGTTCATTTAGTTTATGAAATAATTCACTTCTTTTTACTACATTATTTAAAACAGAGTTTTACCTTCTAAGATATATTTGTAATACTGTTTGTTTTGCTCAAAAGTTTTTAAAGAATTTTCAATAGATATTACTGTACTATTTAGAACTTCAACAGTTGACTCTAAAATAGTAGTTTGCCTTTTAATCAAATTTAATAGATGATATTCATTTTCTTGAATCAATGAAATTTATCCATCGTAATATTCCGCATCTTCGCTATCTAAAGTACCAAATATAGTTTTAGAAATTGTACCAACTGCGTTTATTAAACCTCGTTTAAATCTATTCCGAGTTGTTTTCATTAATGGCAATAAGGCTTGATTTGGTTCATGAATTCGATTATTAGTTATTTCGAAACTACGTAAAAATAGTTTGCAATTTTCTAGTTCGTCACTTTCTATAGATTCGTTTTTAAATACTGCACAAATGTTATTAATGGTATTTAAACACTTATTAATGAGATATTTTTCATTATAAATTGATACATTTAGAGAAATTACAATGTTCCGATCGTCATTTCATAAAATTAGTGAAGAATTTTTTTCTTAATATATACCAGAGTGGTCTTCAATTCTTGTCACATTATATAGCTCATGGCTCTCACAACGATCCAATAGAATTATCCAAATTAGCAAATTAATAAGGAATTTGAACCTGAAACAATTTATATTACTTCAACAAACACAATATTGTCAGTCATAAAATCATTTTAAACGATTTTTATGTACTTTTTATTGTTTATTTTTGTATAAAATTATACAATTTATACCTATATCCTCTATTATTTCGTATGGTCCGGCCCATAGGGGCATTATTTTTTTCAATTTCCCTTTTATTTTACTTTCATCTTTTAATCACCTACGTGATATTCTTTAAAATTTCAATTTTTATCACAAGACTCTTTATATTTTTTCTTGTTTACTAAAAGATATTTCCTAGCTAATTCATGGGTATGTTGTAATAGCGATTTTAATTCATTAGTGTAATGATAATAATTATATTGAATTTCTGGTTCTTTTTCTAAAGAGTTTGGAATTTCCGGTTTATACCCATATAATAATTTGAATGCCGTGTAACCAGTGGAAGTATGAGGAGTAGTATTGTGAGTAATTATGGCGTTATCAAGCCAATGATCCCAATTTTGCTGATCTGTGTCAATAAATGAACGAATATTTTATTTATTTATTGAAATTGGCGGCACAACAGGACAGTGTCCCAATAATAGTGCAACACTGATATACAAAAAGAAAAATTTACAGTGTACATGTAAAATATTAATTCATTTATACAAAAAACAAAAATAATATAGAATAGAAAAAAAAAAAAAAAAGTAATAATAATAATAACAATTAAATTACGCAAAATACAATTTTATACAAAATTTACTATAAATAATAGTTTTAAAGACAATTTTTTATGACCCTTTTAAAAGTAAGAATATTGGAATTGAAAATATCTGGAAAAGATTCTAATGCGGAATATTTATTAAAAATTAAACATAATCTGTTAACAGGTGAATTATACGCCGAATTAGTGCGGTTACGTGGTAAGGAAAAGAGATCATTAGTTCTAGTATTATAGGATGGTACGTGAAACATTAGAATGTTTA
This sequence comes from Liopterus haemorrhoidalis, assembly GCA_963971575.1. Lineage (NCBI taxonomy): Eukaryota > Metazoa > Arthropoda > Insecta > Coleoptera > Dytiscidae > Liopterus > Liopterus haemorrhoidalis. The sequence goes on along the minus strand of OZ020622.1, from coordinate 28,996,851 downwards.
AGATTTCTGGACAATCAACTACATTATTAATAATTTTAAACAGAAATGATAAATCTAGAAATAATCGTCTTTTCTCAAGAGACATTATATTAATCTTTGAAGTAGGAAATTTCCGACTGTAATATTTAACAAATCTATCCTGAATATTCTCAATACGTTTTATATAGGTAATATAGTTAGGACACCAACAAATCGTAGAATACTCAAGATGACTTCTCACTAGAGTGAAATATAAAGATAGTATAGTCTTGCATTTCACAAAAGGTTTACTAACTCTTAATAAAAATCCTAACATTCTGTATGATTTTTGTATTATGGTATTGATATGAACATCAAATATCAATTTAGAATCTAAAATAACCCCGAGATCCCTAATTTGGCTAACATTAGATAATGGACTGCCATTAATTACATACTCATAATTCAGCACGTTTCTGTTCCTTGTGAAAGATATCTTATGACATTTATTTATATTTAATTTCAATCTATTCATTTTTGAATATTCAACAAATCTATCAATATCTTCTTGGATATTTTTGCAGTCATTAAAATTTTCTACCTTTCCAAAAATTTTCAAATCGTCAGCATACATGATAAATCTAGAGTTTAGGAAACATTGAGATATGTCATTAATAAAGATATTAAAAAGTAAAGGACCCAAGTGAGATCCTTGTGGCACACCTGATGTAATTTTTATATATTCTGAGGAAAACCCATTTACTACTACAGACTGTTCCCTGTCAGCCAGATACGAATTAAACCATTTCAGAAGACTGCCATGTACACCGATACTAGAAAGTTTTGACAATAATAAGTTATGATCAATAGTATCAAATGCTTTACTAAAGTCAGTGTAAATTGAGTCAATCTGTATCCTTTTGTCCATTGACTTTAGAATAAAATCAACATATAAAACTAAATTCGTATCAACGGACCTTCCTGGAAAAAATCCATGTTGCTCAGTATTAATGACATTTTTAACGTAATTAAATAATACATTATAAATTATTTGCTCAAAAAATTTTTCGAAAATACATAGCTTGGAAACCGGCCTGTAATTCTCCACGGCATTTCTACTACCACTTTTAAATATTGGCACAACCAGAGCACGTTTCCAAATTGTTGGAAAGGTAGATTCACTAATCGATTTATTAAATATTAGCGAGAGAGGAAAACTCAAAGAATGGACACAGTTGATAATAAAAATGCCTGGAATATCATCAGGTCCAGCTTTTTTCATCGGATCGATTTTTTTAATACAATCCGATATTTGACATTCACTTATTTGAAATTTGTTTAAATCATTGTGCGACAAACTAGCAAGATTAAAAACGTCAATATTTTGATCAGAAGGTAACGTATATACAGATTTAAAATACTCAGAAAAATATTCACAAATTTCTTCGCCATTTTGAGAATTGGAATTACCATACATAATATTATTAGGAATACTAGATAGTTTTTTAATGTCAGCCATGTAGGACCAGAATTTTTTTGAATTACGCGCAATATCACCTTCTATCTTATCTAGGTAAATCTTAAAACATTTTTTAGTAAGTATTTTAACACGATTCCGAAATATTGCAAAATTATTATAATAAGTTTGGTTCTTAAATCGCTTATATTTTAAGTGTGATTTATGCTTTTCAATAATTAATTTAATTAAATCTTTAGAATACCATGAGGGATATGACGATCTTTTCGTAACATTTCTCTGAGGGACAAATCTATTTATAACTTGATCAAGATTACTATAAAATTTATTTACAGATTCATTTGTATCTAAATATTTAAACTGATTATCCCAGTCAATATTAAGAAATGCATCATTAATTTTAGCATAGTCTGCGTTTCTATATAAAAACATTTTTCTCGACACTGAATTTAAACATTTTTGATTAATATTAAATAGATAAATGTCCAGGGGCGGGTGATGCAGGTCTATTTTACTTAACGGATTTGTGCACTCAATAACACTTACCTGCTCGGTATTACTCAAGATCAAATCCAAAATTCTTGCATTATGGTTTAGAATAGTATTGAATTGAGAAAAATTACAATACGAAATGCAATCTACAAAATCATTAGAAGTTGAATCGTAAGTGTTATCGGTCACAAATTCATCATTTTGAAAAAACCATTTTAAATGAGGAAGGTTGAAATCTCCACAAATCAAAAACTTGTCATCAGGAGCCAGATCACGTAAAACATACAAATTATTTAAAAATGCATTGGTTGCACTTTTATTGCCTGGAGGCAAATACACACAACATACATTTAGTTTATAATTTTCGTTTGATCTTAGATTCACAGAGATCCAAACATCTTCTGCGCTACTAGACCAGTCTGGTTTTTCAATAAATGACAGATTATTTTTCACTCCAATTAACACACCACCACCATCACCTTTTACTGAACTATCGGCATTTCTATCACGCCGCACTACACTATATTTATCGCACAAAACTTCACGGTCGTAAACTGAAGAGTTAAGATTAGTTTCCGTTAAACAAATAATGTCATATTCACAAGATGAAGAATTAGTATTAATTATACTAGTTTTTGTTCTCAAACCCCTAACGTTCTGATAATAAACTGATAGTGTCATAATGGAATAAACAATTATAATATAAGTATACAAAATAATTATTCAAACTTACTAATGTCACCTAAACATTGAATGGGACGAATTCGGGACCCATCATCTTTCCTAGCATAAATTTTACCATTTTTCACCCAAATGTATTTGTAGCCCTTTGGCCGCAGAGTATCACGAGCTTGTTTAAAAATTAATGCATTATGTTGGCTAAGATGTTCGTTAATATACAGTGTTAGGTCCTGGTCGAATCCTGGAATGGTTATTCCCCGAGATGCTGAATTCCTTCTTCTCTTATAGGCGCTTAGCAGTTCTTCTTTCAAGCGTCTTGAGGTGAATCTAACCACTATATTACGTGGCTTCTTATCAGTATTAGTCAGAGCGTGGAGCCTGTGAGCTGCATCAATATCCCCATCTTTTAACTTCACTCCTAAACTAGTACTAATATCTGTGGCAATTTGAAAAATGTTTTCACTCCGATTTTCTGGACAATTGGCAATGATTAAATTATTTAATTTAGAATGCTGCTCCAAATCATTAATCTTATCATTTAATTGATCGACCTGGTTCTTTAAATTAGCATTCTCCTGTTTTAAATCTTCTAATAATTTTAATTTCTCATTACAAGATTTCATACTTTTCTCGAAATCGTTGATTTTATTACTACAAAATTCAACAGATCTGATGACCATGTCAAATTTGTTATTAATTTCTTCCATAAATTCAGATTTAAATGAATTAATCATTGATTGCATTTGGAAAACTGAGCAATAGTCGCCTTTCCTTAAATAATTTTCCGATTCATCAAGCACTACAGATGAATTTCCATCCTGAGTTCGACACTCCGGACAAAACCAGGATACAGCATCCGTTTTGAAGATTTTTAGATCTTCAGCATTAATGCCTACACAATCAGAATGAAAAGAAGACGAACATTTCCCGCAAATAATTCCTGGGTACTTTCTGTTGATGAGCCTGGCACATTTTTTACAAGATACGCCCATGGTGTTACGTAAAGAACTTGTTCAAATAGGAAACACACTGCACTATACTTGTAGAAAACAAAAATATGGTAGAGTTCACTGATGGCCACCAAAATTATTAAATATTCTTAAATAATATCGTTAAAAATGTTCACTAAAATTGCATAGCAATATCTGGACTATTTATAACTTTTTAGATTTTAAAAATTTTCATATAAATAATATTTTTACACTGACTACAAGAGTATCAATAGGTAAACATGTACACACACTTCGACTGCAAGAACTGTACTGTGAATATATTCTACTAAAGTTTTATGGGATCTTTCAAAAGCACCATTCGACTGAGGATGGTGTGCTGTAGTTTGTAATTTTGTTATATTTAATAACCTGCAAACATCCTTAAAAACTCTACTCAAAAAGTTACTTCCTTGGTCAGTTAACACTTACTGAGGAGTAGAATGTTTACAAATAATTTTTGTTACAAAATTTTGAGCAAAAGTTGAAGACTCTTGGTCAGGAATTGGAATTGCATGTGAAAATTTTGTCAAATAGTCCTTACAAGTCAAAATGAATTTATTTCCATCAAACGTTATTGGTAACGGACCAACAGCGTCGAGAATAACTTTTTCAAAAGGCGTTTTCGCCATTGTAGTAATTACCATTGGAAATGTCGTCTTTTTACCTCCTCTATTCTTTTGACACAAACTACATGTTTTAATAAAGTTTTAAACATCCTCATACATTCATACATACATACTATTAATGCCCATATGTTCTCCACACGGTGTAGAGTGATATTCATTTAATAGTTTAACGATTTCGTTTCTAGAGAGATATTGTATTATCTTGTTTTTATATAGCGTTATTAATATGCCTACATCTTTAAATATACAGGGTGTAAGGAAAATGTCCGGCACAATTTAAAAGACAGCATGGTGACGTAGAATGCAATCGATTTTTCCTTTGCCAATTTTCTCTAAAATGTGAATTTCGTCCAAATATAAGCAAACAAAATTTTTTCATATTAATTCAGAAGTTGTATAGTTGTCATAGAGAAAAAATATTTTAATTGTAGTTCAACGATAGAATATCAAATATTCTCTATGGCAACTACACAACTTCTGGATTAATATGAAAAATTTAAAAAAGTCAGAACGAATCAATGGTTATCTAACTTGAGTTTTATTCGTCTTTTATAGTCAGTTTTGGGGACTTTCTCGTGGTCTGACATTTCCATGACATTTCTATTTTTGGTTATAACTGTTTCGTATCAAAGTGACATTGCCTTATATGGGATAGAATTTATTACCACAAGTTGTAGGAATTTACCAGAATGATGTAAACGACTCTTTTCTAGGTCTTATCCGGTCCACGTGCCGAGGTCAAATGATCTTATTATAATATTTAAATTTATTCAAAATTGAAATTAATAAAAAACTGTTTTTAGTGTTTAAAAATTGTAGAGATGACTTTATATTTATTTTTCCTACATGACAGTATCCTTAGCTTTTAAATCGAAACTAAAATGGTTGTAAAATTACAACACGATACATTTAAGGGTTAAAAGTGTAGCAACTAAACTTAAGTCACACTCAGGTTTTTGCACAGTTTTGCTGATTTTATTTACTGCCGATAATAATTCATACCAAATAACTGTAGATACGACAAATTCGTAATTAATTGCATGTTCAGGTAACGACTCTGTTTCACTTTTAACATCAGGATCCTCTGATACATTATTTAACTATTCTAATGCCTCTATAATTTTATCCAAATGAAATCCAACTGTTTTAACACAGTTATTTCTGCATTCCCATCATGTATCTGACAATGGTTAGAGTTAACCCTTTTGGCCCTGGAAATTTTTGCCTCAAGTAAAAATTTTTTTTTCGTTAATTGTTGAATCACTATTATTAAAAAAATCATGTTTCATAGTTTTTTGAAAATTTTATTATCATCTTTAAAAAAATCAAATGGTAACTTTCGTGTACATCAGGTCAGAAAATATTCATAATTTTTAACTGATTATTTAATTTTTCCGCTACATCAAAACCTGTACTTTTTGGCACAGGTGAAAAACCAATAAAATAATCGTTAATTTCTGTATGTCTCCGATCTTGTACATCAGAAATGTATACAATTCGTATGATAAAAGTTAATTGTTCAATACGACTTTTGTCTGCAGTACAATCCAACTGAACAGAATAATATTTACTTTTTTTAATTTTCCTTAAAATTTAATTTTTAACAGCATTTGCCAATAAACTAACAATCTCATTTTGTGTTCTCCAACCTTAATAATGATCGTTAGTTTCGTTGTTTTTAATGCGTCTTACATTTTCAGCCATTCAAGGATCAAATTTTGAAATCATTTCTATTAAGCTTAAAAAATTACCATTATTTTTTGTTTTTTTTTAAATTTTTTTTTATTAGTTCCGCGAAATGCATAATTATTTTTAGCCAAATATTGAATACAAAAAATTATTCTTTTAAGAACTTCACGTCAATGTTCAGCATCTGAATTCATCTGTCTTTCATGGATATAGTCTAAGGTTTGTTCTTTATGCCGATGCAGCCTATTTTTAATTCCATAAATTTTCTAAATGATTGTTTGTGTGCGGACGACACTTCATGGTGATCTAAGCATCTTCCTTGATGTTTCCAATCACAAAAGCATTCATTTAATAAAACGGATCTTGACAATTGACTGGGACATAAATAACAGTAATAACAAAATACTATATCTTGGATTTTTAAATAAAGAAGCCAACTTCTACAGTATTTTTCTCCATTTATGTGTACTTTAGTGTAGCATGATATATTAAATTTTCTTTCTTCTTTTTCTAGCGGAAAATGGTAATGCAAGGATATTTCTAGTGATTAATAAAACACTAATTTTATCAGAAGGATGTGATGGCCATGTTCCGAGATCGTCATCCAATGTAATTGATGATACATTAATCTATTCGATTTCTTTGAATCAAGCAGGAAATCCTCTTGTTCTTGACCTTGATTAACTTCATTAGTTGAAACCGAACTTGATGGATTTGAAAAATGATAATCATTAGTATCTGTATCTGTAGCTACTTCTTTATTTAAACAAGAATGAAAAATTTCTGAATGAAAACTCTGAATTGGTGCTAGTGTCAGAAATAGCCTGATCTTCAATTTCATGTTCACTTTCAAGGGTATCACTCTCAACTTTTAAAAATTTAAACAAACTTCCCTTTTGATGATTTTCATTTTTCTATTCGGCATGTTTTCTTTTTTGAGAACCAATTAAATATCTTCTATCTTTATCTCGATCTCTACTCGTACTCATGTTTTAGTACATTTAATAAAATAAATAATGGTTTTTCTAAAAGTAAGTTAGTAACTGTTTGTACATGATTTGGATGTTTTTTTTTTTATTTGTGAAATCTGATGAGCCTATCAAATCTCTCCATTTGAAAATTATACTTTTTAGATCTTTTTTATTGGATATTTGCTTTATTTTTATGTATCTATATTTTTTTTGAGTAATATCAGTACTTTTATTGGATATTGGCTTTATTTTTATGTATCTATATTTTTTTTGAGTAATATCAGTACAATTTAAAAAAAATTGTACTATAAAATTAACAATTACTAACCAGTTATAACTTCCTGAAGGCCGACACCCCCAAAAATAAGTCCCGTATAATTATGCTGTGGGCCGTGTATAATGTGAAATCTCCAAAATGATAGGATCTCAATAAAAATGAACATTTGGGGACATTATTGCATAAACCAAATTTTTATCCAATATAATAAAGTCAATATGCAATAAAAAACGAACTGAAAAGTAAAATTTTAAAAGGAAGGGGCTTATTTAGCAAATGAATAAACAAAAACATCCAAATTGTGTTCAAGCTGTTACTAAAGCCTAAGATAATAGTAATTTATGCAACAAGTGCATAAAGTAGTACTTTTTATTAATCAAATATAATTTCATAAACAAATAATTATTATAATTAATAAAAGGAAAAAGTTACTTACATTTTTTTATTGTCATCTGACACTACCGATAGAGGCGCCACTGCATTTTACATCATGGCTGACGCAGCTAGCATACTTTTGACAGGTTCAATGGTATCTTCATGTGATATAGTGTTATGTGTTGTACAGTGCAGATGCAATAGTTTGCTCCTACAATTTTTTAGATTTAAATCTGGGATATTCTACGAAAATTTTCACCAGTTTTTATAGTGTGTTAAATTGAGTGGTAATAAATCAGTTTTGAGAAAATAAGTGATCTATCTGTTAACGCTGAAGAGATATTAGTTAATAAAGTCTTTAAAAATTTATTTCAACCGTCATTTTTTTAACTAAAAATCCGTTAAAACAGCTAAAACAGAGACAATCCTGTTTAAAAATGTTTAAAGTGGTTTACCTGAACTTTTATATTTGCGTCATTACCTATGTGGCGCCCGCACCGTTCCGGTTCAAAAGAGAAAGGTGCCGGACGTCAACATGGGCAACGAAAAAGATTCGTGTGACCACCCCGCACGTGACGGGAATAAAGAATTGTACAGGAGGCGTAAGGTGGCTGTAGACGCACCGAAAGGCCTCAGACTAATGAGAGAGCTGGCTAAAAACAGGCGAATTACTCCAGTGCAGTTCGCGAATACAAAAAGGGAGACAGGTAGGTATAGACGTACTTCACTTCAAGGGGTTACTCTCGAAGACTTACACAAGTTGGAATGATGTTACCCCTCGGAACATATAGGTATAAACGGCGAGGCCCACAGTGTGAATAAGGAGGAATAAACGACCACCAACCTCTCCTCTTGAGTCCCTAAACAAACGAGGAACCTACGGCCTGCACTTGAGTAACCGGAGAAATTATTGAATTAATGTTACTAACAAAATTTAAATCAGGAAAAAGTATTGAATTTATTTTAGCCAGTCTCATTCGAATATTACCATAACAAGCGTGATAGATAAAATAATTTACAGAAATTAATGGATCACCCGGTAGACGGGTGATATAAATTCTACAATTTAAAGGTGCGAATTGTAGTCGAAGCACACATAAATTTCTTGGCGTTGATAGTTTCTCCCCGACATAACCAAATAACATTGGGGTGAGAAGAAACTTAAGACACAAAAAATTATTCTCAATTGTAAACGGTTATAAATATACAGTATTTACAAAAATATGCACTAAACTGGTACATGTGAGCGAACCAACAGTTTGTATATAACAAAGAAAATATTAATAATTAAATTTGAACAATTAAACCCTAAAATACAAGAAATATGCAAATATATACAAATTATTGACTAGCTATGGCCAAACTGGCTTGCGTAACAAATAAGTTAACCCCCAATTGCAAATGCAACAATAGAAATACAATTAATGGGCAGGTTAACTAAATGTAAAACAATTAGTAATAAATTATCTAAATCAAAATAATAAAGAAGTACGCCACTGGTGTTGTCCGAAACACGCTGTGGGTAAACAGCTAGTCTCAAACGACTAGAAATATGAAATTAACAATAATTAATAAATAATATTTAAAGAATTAATAATAAATTATCTTAACAGAGATAATTCTGTAGGACGCCACTGGAGTTTACAATTTATACCAGTGGGTAAAATCGGCTGTTCTTAGGCGATTATAACACATGAATTAGACAACAATAAATATAAAGACACTCGTAGAAAATGCTTAATAAATAATTATTATTTAAACAATTTTTATATTTGAATTTAAAATGTATTTACAACATTAAATACATTAAAAGATGCCGTAAAAAACGGGCAATCTGGCAGAGTGTATCAGATACACACACACACACACACACACACACAAATTTAGGGGTTGTAAGCTCCTAAATAGCAAAAATATAAACTATCCTTTGTTCAAAACACGTGGTTTTGGAAACAAAGGAATTTGTGATTAAAGTGAAAATTAATGTGATTTTCTACTTACACGTATCTTATTTACAAATAAGATTTATAAATAGAGATACTTAGGTGACCGCTGAGGGTGTAGAAAGCCCCTTGGGATGCTGTGATCCAGGAAGAATCTGGAACTCGTCCGAAATTCTTCTTATTGCTGCTGGCCAGGTAGCCAGATAATCGCGCGGATTATAGGAGGTCAGAGATCCACAAATCTTCTGACGATATTTGGCGCTGATAGCCCACAATGTTTGAAAAGAACGTAACAAATCACCAAAAACACAAAACTTGGACGTTCACTGTCACAAGGTTTCTACAATAATATTGTCGTTTGCGGGTGAAATCACCACATTAGTCGTAACCGACCGGTCCAAACTTACAATTCGGACGGGAACATTCGATTACAAGTGAAATATAAGAATATTATACCGGATGTCTGGAAAATAGCGTACAATATTTTCCACCCAGGTAATAATATTATTGTTTGCGCTCCACGGGCGCAACAACCTACGTCACGTAACTTCTTGAGTGCAGCCAGTCAAATATTACCTATATTAACATGTCTTCCTGCAATGTGTGTTTGAAAAAAAATACCCGCCACGATGACGAGCTACTGTGTTCCGGAAGCTGCAAGGGTACTTTGCATCTCCCGTGCGTGAACATGACGGTCACAGAGTGCACGGACATGAAGGTAAATGGGATACTACCAACATGGCAATGTGACGCTTGTAAGAAGATAAGCGAATCTGGACTTTTTCTTTTCTTTTCAAATGCTTTTTATTGTTTAATAAAATAATATATCGTATTTTATATTATTGTTACATTTCATGTCTCCTATCCTAAGATATATACGAGGGCAGTTCAAATATGATCGAGACAAATGCTTTAACACGTTTATTTATTATCGAAAAAATTTACAAAAATTTACAGTTTTTCTAGGTACTTTCCCTCACAAGTTACACATTTGTTCCACCTCTCCGGAAGCTTTTTGATGCCGGTATAGAAGAATTCCTTGGGCAACTCGGACAGCCATGTGCACACGAACTCCTCTACCTCGTCGTCGGTGTTGAATCTTTGACTTCCAAGGGCTTCTTTCAGTGGTCCAAACATGTGGTAGTCGCAGGGTGATAAATCCGGACTGTAGGGGGGCTGTTCTAGTACCTCCCACCCCAATTCCGATATTGTATCGAGCGTGAGACGCGCAGTATGAGGGCGCACGTTATCCTGGAGAAGAATCGCACTTCGCGCTGGAATGCTACTCCGTTTCGAGCGATAAGCAGGTTTCACGTGTGTTTTCAGAAGGTTAGAGTAGTATGCAGCATTGATGGAACGTTGTGTGCGCAAGAAGTCGACGAACAGCACGCCCCGCCGGTCCCAGAACACAGTACACATAACCTTACCCGCGGACCTGGTTGTCTTCGCTTTAACTGGCGCCCCTTCCTCCTTCTTCCTCCACTCTTTAGACGACACCTTGCTTTCGGGAGTGTAATAGTGTACCCATGTCCCCTTCCGCCTCGTATCGCATCAGCAAGCGGCGACAAACTTCTAACCGCGTGAATTTTTGCTCGAAGTGCAACAGTTTGGGAACCCATCGCGCCGTTATTTTGCGATATTGAAGGTGTTCATGGATGATAGATTCTACACTACCAACACTGATGCCGAGTTCAGCCGAAATGTCTCGAACATTCATCCTACGGTCCTCCAAAATGAGTTGTTCTACGCGGCGAATGTTGTGTGGTGCGATGCTGGTTCGCGGCTCATTTTCGACGGTTTCGCGGCCATTCTTGAACGCTTTGGCCCATTTAAACACAGCAACCCTACTCGGGCACTCTACCGAACTGATTTCGCAAACGCAGAAATCAAATTTCCGTGTTTTTAACGCCTTCCCGCCCTAAAAGACGAATGACAATACGTTGCGCAACGGCGGTCGGCACTTGAAACTCAATCATGGTTGTAACACGCGCGTGAAACATGCGTTCGCGACAAAAACTATTGCCACACTGATCGTAAGGGACCCAGCTATCACATACTCAAGCCGCGACCTTCAAAACATGCATGCGCGCCATCTACAGCGTTTGTCTCGATCATATTTGAACTGCCCTCGTACATGGGTGTGTTAAAGGTTTTGAGTATACAAGTGCGGTGTATTGGTTTGGTTCAATGAACATCTGATAATGTTAGTATGTGTTTGTATTATGTTTGAAGTTTAGGAACTTGTCCATGTGTCTTCTTATGTATTTTTGTCTAGTCTACCTTAGTATCTAACTTAATCTATGTTTTATTTATAACTAACTGTACAATATTTACAATATTCACATTTTACATATATACAATATATACAATGAATTATGTACTAAAAATAAGGTGACCAGAATTAGAAAATCGTAAACCGGGACAAAAAAAAAAAAAATAATAATAATCTTCCGCCCTAAACTGTCAAGAGGAAAAAAATCATAAGCCACATATTATATCAAATTATGTATTCATAAGCCGCAGATACACAGAAAAACATGGGTATATAAATGAACACATATTTTGAATGAAACATAATTTATTGACTATGTTACAATACATAAATTGTTTAAAGTCAGTCGTAATTACACATAATATACACAAAATAATAGTTAAAAATAGAAGAAAAAATAAATAAATATAGTACAAAATATTAAAACAAGAGTTCAGAGAGACTAGCTAGCAAGCGCGTTAAAATTTATAAGACAAGAATTCATTGACAGAATAAAATGGATTATCTGTTAAAAATTTTTTTATTTTATTTTTAAAAGTATTAAAACAGTCAGATTTAAAATTATTAGGCAGTAAGTTCATGAACTTTACTGAATAATAGTTAGTACTATTTCTTGATTTTTGGAGTCTTATACAGGTTGGATAGATTTTGCCTTTATTTCGAGTGTTGTAGTTATGTACCTGTTCATGTGTTACAAGTTCATTGAAGTTTCTGTGGGCATACAGTAGGGAATTGTAAATAAATAGAGAAGGCAGTGTCATAATTTCCAGTTCAGGGAAACAAAGCCTACAGTCGCTTTGGTAAGAGACTTCGGCCAGAATTCTTACAGCTCGTCGTTGTAAGGAAAAGATTCTTTCTGCCGCCGGAGAATGTCCCCAGGCTAAAATGGCATAGGATATTTGCGACTGGAACAATGCAAAATAAGTGATGCGAACAATTTCTCTGGAAACTGAGGCCATAAGATTCCTTAATAGATATACATTGCTACATAATTTACTGGATAGGGAGCTAACATGATGATGCCACTTGAGGGTGGGGTCGAGATGAACACCCAAGAAATTTACGAAGTCTGGGTTGTCAAAATTATGGTTTCTCAATGCAAATAGGAGGTGTTGAGTTTTGCTATCATTTAAGATGAGGCCGTTTGATGTAAACCACAGTTTGGCTTTGTTAACAACTGCGTTATTTTTACTAATCGTGCTTTCTAAGGAATTAGATGTCACTATAAGGTTAGTGTCATCAGCATATAATACACATTTATTATTTACAGCGGATGGAAAGTCATTCACGTATATAATAAATAGTAATGCTGCAAGAATAGACCCTTGTGGAACACCGATATCGAGGGGAAGATGCGTCGAATTGGAATTGTTTACAGAGACGAATTAGATTCTGTTGCTAAGGAAGGATTCTATCAAAGAAGAGCTAGCTTCGTCAAATCCGTATTTTATTAATTTTTCAATGAGAATCTTGGGCGAAACACAATCAAACGCTTTAGATAGATCGAAAAAGGTTGAAAGGCAGAAATTTCCTTTTTCCATGCTATCTGTAGCTTCGGATATGAGATCGGATATGGCGTCGCATGTAGATCTCTTCGTGCGGTAGCCGAACTGCGAATCATTAAACAGATTATGTACTTCAAAATGTGAAATTATTCGAATGTACATAATTTTTTCTAGAACTTTAGAAAAGACGGGTAGAAGAGATATTGGTCGATAATTGTTAGGTTCGTGTTTATCGCCTTTCCTGTGCAGTAGAATCACTTTTGCAATTTTTAATGCGTCGGGAAACGTATTGCATCTAATACAGCAGTTCATTTCCTTGGTGAGCGGAAGGATAATGGTGTCCTTGATTGTTTTTAGTAGATCTACAGTAATACCGTAGGTGGCTTTAGATTTGCCGTTCTTGAGTGAGTCTATTATATCTCTAACTGTATTGAAGGACACTTCATGAAAAGAAAATTTTGGCATAGGAAATGGAAGATTTAAATAGTCTATAGGCGATATGTCGGTTTCTGGTAGAGATTCTACTAATTTTCTGGCAATGTTTGTGAAGTATATATTGAACTGATTTGATGAAATGGATGTATCGGTCAAAGAAGAGTTTCGTGGATTTCTATTGTTATTAATGATGCCATGTAGTCTTTGAAATATTTTTAGATTCAGATACAAAACTGGAATTGGCAAGAATTTTAGCGGACTTTATTGCTGAACGGTATTCTGCTCTGAATTTGTTTCTTAGGGCACGTGTGGTCTCATTGGCCATTGATCTGAAGGAACTTTGAAGATGTTGTAGTTTGTCACGCATGATTTTGATCCGATTGTCGAACCATTTTATGTTTATCTGGTTGCTGTGTGATGAGGGTTTAAAGGTTTTTATTGGGAAACTTGCTTCAAAAGCGTGAAGAAATTTGTCAAAAAATAATGTAAATGCTGTATTACCATGATTGGTATTATTTAGCATGTTCCAGTCTGTTGTTTGAAGAGTTTTATAGAGTGAAAATTTTCCAGCTACCGTAATAGGTCTTGACGTGATTTCACCCTTAATCGTATTGCTGGTTACTAAGGTAGGAAATGAAAAGTGTATGCCATCATGATCAGAGAAAGGAACTTGTACCTTAAGAGCAAAAGCAGTTGAGAAATCTATAGATTTAAAATTAAAAAACGTTATCCAACCTATTGTTTCCCCTGGTGTTGAAATTTACATAGGTACTAATATTAAACGATTTTAATAGATCCAACAATTCAGAAGATTCTTTAGTTATGCGATTAAAATGTACATTGAAATCACCACAGATGATGACGTTTGTTTTAAATTTGCTAGCAATTAGAATCTTATTTAAATTGTTGGTGATAACATTGAAATTTCCATAAGATGAACGGTATACATTTATAATTACTAAGTCTAAATTTTCAATAATAGTGGCAGTTGTTTCACGGTGAAATTCTATGCTTAGTTTAGTAATATTGCGTGCGGGTTCCGATTTTGATTGATTTTTCACTAAAATTATAGCTCCTCCGTGTATTATGTTTTTCCTGGTGAAAAATTTCTTTATCCTGGTTGTTTCTGTAAATAGCAACTCTTCATCAATTGCGAGTAATTTATGCGCTGTAATATTCAGAAATTTATTCACCAAGTCTATTGATTTTTTAACATCTTTCCATACTAGTATTGCTTTTAGTAAAACCCATTGAAAAATAATTTAAAGATATGCTAAAGAATGCATCAACCGTCTGGTAGAATTTGTTTGAATGTAACAAACCCTCCTCAACAAGATGATCGACCATATCCGATAATGTAGAACTAATAAATTTTTCTTCTCTACGTGCAGTCAGTTGATTTTGCAAATCACTTACAGCCGTATAAACCTCCATTATCGAAACATGTTCTCCTTCAATACTTAATACAGTATCATGAAATATTTGTAATTGATTTAGGGCAAAATTCAGTCATAATTCTGCTGTATTGTCCTCAAAAAACTTACGGATAACAACTGGACATGCTTTTTCCGAAAGAAAAACGACAATAATTCTCTTAACAGCAGGCAAAAGAGCCAACCAACGAGTAGAACTATAGCCGAGTAATTGTTGATATTCTGTTTCGGCAAACAGGCAAGATTCTTTTAGTCTTTCTACTCGAACAATATAAATGTGAAAATATTTATATATTTTGATTACAAGAGCCTCTAAGTCAAACGGAAGTCGATCAACTGCTACTTGAGAGGTATTATGAATTATATGAGCAGCACACCCTATACCGATTACATCAGATTTTTTTTTTCAGATTACAAACATTTTCTTTTAAGCGTTTTAAGTACATTATTATGCCCCTTTTGATTTGATCCACCCATCATGCTATTGGTATTATCTGAAACAAACGCAATAATCTTTTTTGTTAAGTTGTTTTTATTTAAAGTGTCTGCTAAATAACTTGTAACTAAGGCGGAGGTTTCACCAGACAGATCCTTGAATTCAAGTATTTTTGAATGAATGCCCACAGTTGGTTTGTAATATCTCACCATAATTGGAACTAATTTTATATATTTATGATTAGACATATCAGTACTTATTGAAATAAAATTACATTCAGCTAAGTCGTTCTTAAGCTCTTGATCCAACATAGGAAAAATTACGTTTAAAATTATTGCTTCGGTTTTTGTACGTTCACAACTGATTTTTTTTTTTTTTTTTCATAAAACGATCGTATTGACTTAGATGTACAATCTGCGGATCGAAATGTGTGATTATGCATAATTGTATGATAGGCATGTGTAGCTTCTTTTGCAGCTAAAAGGAATTCCTCTTCTTCCATTGTTTGTTTCTTGAAAAAAGAAGAAACCATTTGACTTGAAGTTGAAGCAGTAAGTGATTTTTGATGCTTATTTGTTTTAATATGGTCGATAATATCAGATCGACCGCCGTGGCTCACTGAAAACGTTGTCCCGCAAATGCTACATCTTACATCATGCTCATTCTCAACTTTTATTTTTTTAATAAAACTAAATTCTTTTTGTTGAGTTTCAGTAAATTTGCACTTACGTTTATGTTGAGAAGTCATGTTAGGGCAAATTCACAAAAAAATTCAATAATAATTTAGCACAGTAACAAAATACTTAACAATAATTTATGCTTCAATGCATATCACAATCATATACATGTGGGAATGATGCACCCTCCGCCACTGAGTCGACCCACAGAGAGAGGGAGACAGTTGCATTAGAAGTTAGAGGCCGACATGTTGTGCAGTCGAACGCTTTGTTTTTTATGTATCAAATTTAGTTATTGTATCTGTTAAATTAATTAAAACTATTTTCATTGTTAATGTGTCTTTTCGCACTACCATCCTACAGAATATTTGGGGTCTCGGAACCGGGATATATGTGAAATGAGCCAACTTCTTTGTTAAAAGTGCGTATAAGTTCATGTTTTCGGTGAAAAAGTTTGAAGCTAAGTGCGTTAATTAGATGAATTGTTAAGAAGTAAACTAGATGTGACTTTACGAACGTTAGAAGTGAACATTAGAAGTGAATTAGAACTAGAAGGAACAGATACAGTTAGATGTGATAGTAAAAACACGCGTTTTGTGTCGAATGCTGTGTGCGAATTTGATGAACTGAACTAGATGAGTTAAATTAGATGAACTGAAATAATACTTAGGGCGGATTTAGATGCATATTAGAAGTGTAGATTGAACTTTAGAAGTGAAAAAACGGTTAAAACTGAGGTTATAGCGGCTGTCCGCGCCATTTTTAGTTCCGTAGCGTCAAGCAAGGTGCGCTGGCTGATCACGTGGTTTGGGTCAATAGCATCGATCGACCAGTGGCGGCGTCAAATTATATTTTCTTTTGTACGAGGGAGCTTTTTAACGCGAAACACATTGAAAATGGAAGTAGAAGCTACAAATGAACAGCAAGCAGTCGCAAATGAGTTAGATGCGCGAGAAAAAGAGCTTTTGATGCGTGAAATAGAGATTTTGAAGAAAGAAAATGAGCTTTTTAAGCGAGAGCAAGGAACGATAGGGAAACAATTGAGTCTGAGGGAAGTTGAAGATAGTTTACCGCAGTTCAATGGTGACAAGGTATGCACAGTAGATAGATGGCTAGCAGCAATAGAAGAAAACAGTGAAATGTTAGGCTGGAACGAGTTGCAAATGCTGGTTAGTGCTAAAAAATTATTGAAGAAATCGGCAAAAATATGGTTGGATTCCATGCCTGTAATCAAGTCTTGGAAGCTGTTTAAGTCCGAAATTAAAGCTGAATTTGGACGTGCAAGAAATAGTGCTGATGTTCACCAGGAGTTGCAAAAGCGGAAGAAACGGACCGATGAAACGCTGCAAGAGTACGTGCTGCAAATGACGGAAATAGGTAGAAGGATTTCTATGGAAGAAGAAGCGATCGTGCAGTACATAATTGACGGGATTGTGGACTCAGAGGTAAATAAGATCATTTTATATGAGGCTAAGAATTTGTTTGAGTTGAAGGAAAAGCTGATCACTTATGAGCGGATTAAGAGGAAATCGAAGCCAGTCGAAAGCAAGACGAGTTCGAGTAAACAGCAGGATGAAAAGACGAGGAGTGGAACCGGTAACTGCTACAACTGTGGAGGTTACGGTCACAGGAAGAAGGATTGTAAGGAGATTGACAAAGGACCCAAATGCTATGCCTGCAAAAGATACGGTCACATTGCAGCGAAGTGCACTAATACGATGGCTGCAAAGAGGGATGAAAGGGACCGGTCAACAATGCAAATAAGTAAGAAAGTAGGCAGAGATGTCGCTTATAAGGACATTATGATACTAGGTGAGACTGTTCATGCTTTAATTGATACGGGAAGTAGTATTAATTTAATTAGATGCGATGAATATTTTAAAATTGGGGCACCTAAGATAACTCGAGAAATACAAAGTTTGACTGGGATAGGACAGAGCGAAATAAAAACTTTGGGGTTGTTCGATGCATGCTTATCGATTGATAACGATGAATACCGAATGCCTATTCATGTCGTAGACCAGAATGTGATGAAAGTTGGATGCATTATAGGGACCGAATTATTGAAACATGCTACGATTACCTTCGGTCAAACGGAGATAAAAGTTAATAAGGAGCTGAACTTAGAAAATCCGGTAATGCATGTCGAACTGGATGAGGATAAAGAATTACCATTAAAAATAGGTGATCTTGATTATGAGCGTGAGATACGGGAAATGATTGATAATTATTCCCCTAAACCGTGCAGTACAACTTCGGTTAAAATGAAAATTTTATTGAAAGATGAAATGCCTGTTTCACAGAGACCAAGGAGGCTACCTCCAAAGGAAGAAAAGGAAGTTGAGAAGCAGATTGAAGAGTGGTTGTCAAAAGATATAATACAGCCAAGTACATCTGACTATAGCAGTCCTGTAGTTCCTGTTAAGAAGAAGGACGGCACGATTCGAGTCTGTATTGACTACCGCAGATTGAATAAGCAGGTAATACGAGATCGTTTTCCTTTACCCCTAATAGACGAACAGATAGATAAACTTCAGAAAGCCAAGGTGTTTAGCACAATTGACTTGCGAAATGGTTTCTTTCATGTACTAGTTGAGGAAAGTAGTAGAAAATATACCTCATTTGTTACCAGCACGGGGCAATTCGAATTTAAGCGAATGCCATTTGGATTTTGTAACAGCCCTGCAGTATTTCAAAAATACGTGCATGAGATTTTTAGACCACTTGCGCAAAAGGGTATGTTAGCTGTTTACCTTGATGATGTGAATATCATGGCTAAAGACTCTATAGAAGCAGTAGATCGGTTGAGATTAGTTCTAAAATTAGCTGAGGATTATGGCTTAGAGATTAATTGGTCAAAATGCCAGTTCCTTTGCCGTAAGATAACCTACTTAGGTTATGAAATAGAAAACGGTACAATTTGTCCGGATCGTTTGAAAGTTAGAGCGGTAATGAACTTTCCAGAACCAAAAGATGTGAAACATCTACAAAGTTTCCTAGGGTTGGCGGGTTATTTCCGCAAATTTATTTGTAACTACTCTATAATAGCGAGACCGCTTAGCGAATTATTGAAGAAGGATAAACCCTTTCAGTTCGGACCAGAACAGAAAATCGCATTTCAGATTTTGAAGGAGAAACTCTCTAAGAAGCCAGTACTTACTATTTTTCAGGAAGATGCAGAAATAGAACTGCATACGGATGCATCAAAATTTGGGTTAGCAGCGATCTTGATGCAAAAGAGCACAGACGACGGGAAGTTACATCCCGTATACTATTTTAGTAGAAAGACAACAGAATGTGAGCAAAAATATTCTAGCTATGAGTTGGAAGTTTTGGCCATCATAAAGGCAGTCAAGAAATTCAGAGTTTACCTATTGGGCAACAAGTTCCGAATAGTCACGGATTGTTCAGCATTTAAGATGACTATGGAGAAGGCAGAACTGAATAATAGGATTGCTAGATGGGCATTAATGCTGGAAGACTACGAATATTCCGTTGAACATAGACCAGGGGTTCGATTGAAGCACGCGGATGCGTTATCGCGCAATCCGGTGATGACTATTATAGAAGATGGCTTGAGTGCGAGAGTGAAGAGAGCTCAAGAGAAAGATGAAGAAATACAGAAGTTATTTCAAGAGGTTTTAGAAGAGAGAAATGACAGTTATTCGATTAGAAGCAATGTTTTGTACAGACTGTTAGATGGAAATGAATTACTCGTCATACCGAAGAAGATGCAATATGAAATCATTCGGAAGGTGCATGAGGCAGGACATTTCGGGCTGAAGAAAACAAAAGAGGTAATTGACAGGGATTACTACATACCTAAGTTGGAGAGAAAGATCAATGAAGTGATCCAGAACTGCGTACCCTGTATACTAGCAGTGGCGAAGACGGGTAAACAAGAATGCTTCCTTAACCCGATCAATAAGAATGACGGACCGTTAGACACGTTCCATATTGATCATTTGGGACCCTTCCCATCAAGCAATAAGAATTATAAGTATACGCTTGCAATAGTTGACGGCTTCACCAAGTTTTTGTGGATATTTCCAACCAAGACTACAAACGTCAAAGAAGTGCTTGACAAGATGGAGATTGTCAGACGTGTATTCGGTAACCCGAGAAGGATCATATCGGATCGAGGTTCCGCATTTCGATCCAAGGAATTCCAGGATGAGTGCCAGAAACAGAACGTTAAGCATCTCATGATAACGACAGGCGTACCAAGAGGCAACGGCCAGATTGAGAGGATGCACCAGATTATCATCTCTGTGCTAACGAAGTTATCTCTAGAAAACCCGCAAGATTGGTATAAGTACGTAGCCGACGTACAACGATTTATTAATTCAACGTACCAGAGAAGCATCGGGGTGACGCCCTTTGAACTTATGGTTGGCGTCAAGATGAGGAGAAAAGAAGATATCCAGCTCAAGGAACTTCTCGAAGACGAGTATTTGAAAAGTTTTCAAGACTACAGAGAAGAGCTTCGAGAGCGGGCCAAGATGCAGATAAGAAAAGTGCAAGAAGAGAACCGAAGAAGCTTCAACAGAAGAAGAAAAGAGGCCAAGAGCTACGAAGTAGGAGAGTTAGTGGCCATTAGACGCACCCAGTTTGGCCCAGGTCTTAAGGTTTATCCTAAGTATCTGGGGCCGTACAAAGTAAGTTCCGTTAACGAACATGACAGGTATGTTGTAGAGCGAGTAGGTTCAGGCGAGGGGCCCAGACACACCACATCCAGTGCGGATCTGATGAAGAGGTGGCAAGGCGATCTATCCGATTCCGAAGATGACAGCGAGGCGGCGGACTCCGAGGCGGAGACCGATGCAGGAGGGCCGACTTGAGGGAATGATGCACCCTCCGCCACTGAGTCGACCCACAGAGAGAGGGAGACAGTTGCATTAGAAGTTAGAGGCCGACATGTTGTGCAGTCGAACGCTTTGTTTTTTATGTATCAAATTTAGTTATTGTATCTGTTAAATTAATTAAAACTATTTTCATTGTTAATGTGTCTTTTCGCACTACCATCCTACATACATAACACATGAGAAACATAACTGGCACTAACTGACGTTAACAGAAAATATAATGTAGGGATATAATGTAGATAGTAGAAACTGCAGGGAAAGGGAAGGGGCAAAACAATTCGTGTGTGATCCACATTGACCAATCAGAAAGAGGGGAGGTGTGATATATGTATTTTTATTGGCACTCCGATTTTAAGATGTTTACTATTTGTAGGTGCAAGATATTATAAACTTAAAATAATTGTAATTAATATTTTTGATGGACATAATTGTAAAAATATTACATTTTATGTGAAAATATAAAGTTTATTTCTTGAAAATTCTAAACCGGGACACAAAGGGTACCTCTCGGGACACCGGGACAACTGATCCAAAACGTCCCGGCTAAACCGGGGCGTCTGGTCACCTTAACTAAAAATTGTTATTGTTTGCAGGATCGCCTGTGAGTGTTTGTAAGTGTTGGTGTGAGTGTGGAGTGGATGTGTGCAACTGTGTGTGCTTGAGTGTGTGTTGGGCAGCTTCATCAACATGGGAGATGCTGTCGGCGGTCACTGCTGTCTCTGTTGTTTTATTCTCGTTCTTAATTAGTAGTAAGGGGTATCGTCTGATATGGTAGTTTATGTACGTTCTGGTCATTTTCTAATTCGTCAAGTATGTTTTCAAGCAGGGGATTTACGTTGAGTTGAGTCAGATAGAATTTTTGTGCGAATTTGTCAATGTAGTCTTTAATGTACGGTATGTTTGTTTGTTGATGTAATTCTGCAATTCTTGTGTATCTGTCAGCGTTTGTAATTAGTCGTAGGGATGGGAATTTATTTTTGAATATCGATATATGCGCGATTCGATATATCGTAAGTGTGATATCGATATTCGATATATATCGAAGTCAAAATACTGATATTTTCGATATATCGCATTTTATTTTTTTATATTAAAATGTTTAATTACAATGGAAAATAGGTAAATTTGAAGAATAAAACACAATTAAACTGTTTATTTTATTTATTAAACTTGTTACTTGTTTAATTAATCAACTCAAAAAATAGCAAAATATGTAAATTTCTTAAAATGTTGTTCCATTTGACATATATGTCATAATAAAAATATTTTTTGTTTTAATTTGACATACGTCATAATAAAAAAATAATCAGTGGGATTCTGAAAGTTTGCGTTAAGTTACGTATACGTCAAATAACGCTCACCATAGTTACGATCGAACGTTAAATTGGTATTCTCAAATCTTAGAGTGACCTGTCCTGCGTTGTATCACGCCAACCTTAATTAACTATATGCGTTCTGCAGATCTTTGTACGTGATTTAACTTTCAGCCAATCAAATAAGAGTATTTTGTAACAATTGATATAATTCTATCTGTCAGTGAATTGTTGTAATAACAATCCAGTTAAAAAAGACAATACTGAATTTTTGATTATTTAAAAATCTGTAGAAATAATTATTATTATATAATTTATAATTGTATAATTTACATACATAATTGTTGTCTTATATTACATTATATATATTTCTCATATATATAAATAAATATACATATATCACATTTTAAACAAATACGTAAGTACTTACCAATTTAATGATTTTTGAAACATACGAATAATTTTAATTAATTTTATCAGAAATAATTAAAAACATATTATTTTAGTAAAAATGAATGGTGCAGCGCTGTTTTTCCTTTATGGTGAAGAAAGGAAGAAAAAAAATTACATGATATTGAGAAAAGAACTTAGGGATCACTTGGAAATTATGAATATCCCTGAGAGAAGATTTAAGGAACTTTTCCGTTTCAATCAGGAGGCAGTAACTTTCATAGTTAACAGCTTAAGAAATGTCCTGATACAACCAAAAACAAGAGCTGGTTTATCAGTAGAACTTAAGGTTCTGATATCTTTAAGATTTTTTGCGGTAGGCAGCTAACAGAGGTGTATTGGACAAGACTTTAATTTAAGTGCAAGTCAATCGTCCATCTGTAGATGTGTTAGTGAAATGGGGGAAGCAATAGAGCGGGTTCTCTTGCCGCTATGGGTAATATTCCCCTCTACAGAGCAAGAAAAAACAGAAAATAAAAGAAAGTAGGAGTTTACCTATTTATTTATACATATATTTTATTTACCAACTGTTCATTCTTCACAGATTTATGAATAAATTTAATTTCCCAGGCGTTATTGGGTGTGTGGATGGGACACATGTATCAATTATGAAGCCAACCATAGAAGGCCATAATTATTACAACCGTAAAGGATTTTTTTCTAAAAACGTACAAATAGTAAGGTTTTAAATAAATAAATAAAAAAAAATGCCATTTGTAATAAGTTTTTATTACTTAAAATATAATATTACAGATTTGTGATGCTGATCTGAAAATAATAAATATTAATGCCAGGCACGCAAGTAGTATAACAGAGCAGGTACGGGCTCATTACCCACGAAACCCTGAAATTTGCACAAATTCACATTTCGCAAACGTACGCGACCATCGCTGTGCGTCCCCCGCCCCTCCCCCCGCCTCGCTCGTCCGATCACCGCGAGACTCGAGGTCAAAAAACAGGGTCCTTATCGGTCGCGGCGTCCGGCGCGTGCAGCGAACGAGTTCAAACTTGTTCGGGGTCAAAACCGGGTCATCGCAATTTTTGCTGACGCAATATGTTTTTCTGTTCGAGGTCAAAACCGGGTCATGACAATTTTTGCTAACGCAATATGTTTTTCGATCGGTGTAAACATGTTTACGAACGGGTATTGATAAGATAAGGTTTATTTATGTCCGCAAAAATTTGATTTTTGTACGCAGATTCAAGGTTTTTTAACTTATCGTTTCGTATATATATAGAGCGGAATTTCAGAAGTTGTATCACAGTGACGACAGCATCATAGTTATACTGCAGTATAATGGCGGGAATACCTACAACTTTGGTCGTAATATCGAAGGATGAGGCGAAACTTCCCTTGCCTATGTTAGTTGTGGTGGTGAAGCATTTATTCAGGTGAGTTATTTTATTTATTTATTTTTCATAATTTTTACATGTATTTATATTTTTTAAAGATTTGGTTTGACTAACGTGATAGTCCGAGGAGATCGGGTGATTGTGAGTCTGACGTACTCACCGAAGAGCAGCACCCTGGCCGCCAAGTTCGGTAACCTGCCGGTCGCCTACTTTAGGACCGCGCTCGAAACCGCTGAGGAGTTCGCGTTGCTCGAGCGAGCTTGTCAAAGGTTCGCCTTCCAGCTGAAGGATGATGAAGAGGGCAACTCGCGACGCCCATCGGTGAAGGAGTTACCGCCACCACCACCACCATCCGTATCAGCGGGGACACCGGCGGCGGCAGCGGCACTTGCAGCATCTGACTCGGATGAAGAGGCCTTGCCATTTAAACGCGTGAAAAAATTGTTAGCAGCATCCGACTCAGATGAAGAGGCCCCATCACATAAACGTGCAAAAAAAATTTTATGAAAAGGAAACCAAATAAATAATATTATGTAAAATGTTGTGTTTAATATCTAATTTCCCTTCACCCCCTCCTTACCCTCATAATAGTCCGTAACAGAGAATATAATAATAGTTCAACTGTAATATTTGATATTTATCAACTAATCCCCCCTCAAGTGAACACATATTATCATGAAATTCATTGTTGATCTTCAAGGATTTTATACAAATACATTTATTTTAAAAGAAATAACTATTCTGTCCTCGGGTGAAGGCAGTGAAAAAACTAAAATCGGTCATTTTATACTGAAACCTCCTTTTAAATGGCGTTCATTAGACAGCGAGTACAAAAAACGAGCGGGCTGGCTTTATTCTCACCATCACGGTTTGAGGTGGTCCGATGGATTCGTGGATTATGAAGAATTTATTAAAAATCATTTACCAAATTTATTAAAATCAGCAACGGTGATTTATGTGAAGGGTGATCAAAAGATGAAATTTTTATCATCTCTGAATCTTAAAGCGATCATTGTGGATGTACCCGAACAACCATCACTGAAAGAGTGTGTGAGTAAAACACGATGTTTCCATCATAATACCGATGATAAAATATGTTCCACAGATAATGCATACAAAATTGCGAATATTTTAAAATATAATAATAATAAATGAAATGTGATGTGTAATAATAATAATAAATAATGGCGGGGGGGTGATATAAAAATTATTTTTAAAATTTGATAAACTCACTTCCACTTCTGTATATATTGGTTAACAAAAGAATTTTGCATACAATTCATTTAAAGTTCTTGTTCGGTGAGAAAGATGAACGCTCGCGTGAATTTGCTGAATAAAATAAACACACATATTTGCAACATAAAAAAACTTAAAGAAGACATAAATCAGTATGAAAACATATGTAAAATAACAACAGCTATGAAGAAGTTAGATATTCACAAGGATGGAAGAAAGAAAAGTTCAATTTAATGAAGTCGTTCGGGTGCATCATCTCATAGTGTGGGGGTATGCGGCCCGATCGGTGAGACGAGGGTGTTGGGAGCAGCATGCACGTGATCGAGAACGGTTCCAGCGTAGAATAATTGAATTTAACGAAAAATTTAAATATGTTTTAGAAAAAAAAGAAATGTATCCGACTGAATAATTTCAGATGTTTTATTGTAATAAGTTAGTTATGTAATTGAATAATATAATGAATGTATAGAATGGTCGGGGGATATATGGAAATAATTAAAACACATTTATTTTTTAGAATATTATTTATTGTTTGTACATTGTAATAATACATTAATAAAACATATATATGATTAAAATTGGTGTTTTTCTTTCTTCATATCCACATCCCACAGACATGAAGTATAATCATGGTTCGGCTGTTCAACAATGATCTTTTTATACCAGACATCATTCGAAGCGTCGGAGTGTTCGTCACAATTTCTAACCGGATATCCTTCCTTTTTAAATCCTTCATATTCCACAGGGTCAAGATGTTGACCTCGGTGGAATTCTTCCGACGCGAACATCCAGCAACCATCGGCGTAGTATTTTTTTACATCTACACCGCAGGTGATGGTGAAATCCACCCAACGATCGTCGTCAAAGTATTTAATAATCTGACCGTGATCAACCATCTTTCACAGAAGTAGTAGTAGTAGTTTTTGAATGAGCTCCGGTTAAACAATCTCCTTTTATTTATCCAATTGTATTTCTTATCTAACCCCACCCTCACACCTGTTAGTTTACCATAAGTCGAATCAAGTTTTATTTATGAATTATTTAATAATATTATTATTTCTACATATAATTTTTTAGGATATTGACCAACAGAGTCACCGCAATAAAATCGTATTTTATCATTTTCCACAATTTCATTATTATTATTTTTTAATAAAGGTGTTTCATTATTTATATTTGCGATGAACTTTAAGTTCCTACCGCTGTAGGAAATTCGTATTATTTTCCCGCTAAATGGCGATGTATAATATTCATCATTCGGACTATTTAAAACTTCATAAACATCCACATTTAATTTTAGTTGTAAATTAACTAACACATAATTATGTATTTTCTTTAAATTATCATTCATTTTAATAAATAGTTGATTCATTGTTTTTTCCAAATTTTCTTTGTTTTCCCCCGTTTTCTCATCAATTATTTTACACAACTCTCGTAGTAAATATGCCTGTGTTTTCTCACGCGTTTTTATACATTCATCGGCAGCAATGTCGGGTATAATTTTTACTATATTATCTACTTTACGGGTTAAATTTTCAATGTTAGTTTCCATTTTGCCACCGATTAAATCAAATTCATTTTTTAACTCGTGCGTCACCGAGTCCGCATACTTTTTTATGCACGCATCATTTTCATCCTGCGGATCGGCGACGTTCACCAGTCGTTTGAGGTTAAAATTTAAATTCCCATCTCTGGTACGATTGAATCCTGTATTTACTACAGGTCCGCGAACATTTGCTGAAGAATATAGCTCATCCGAATAATGTCCGAACTTGTTGATGCTCATTTTGAAATTGCGAGAGTTCGTCCTTTGCGCGGGTATTTAAAGTAATATAATGTTATTATTATTATTATGTATAACACAAGAAATATCATAAAAGTTATCTTAGAATAAATATATATTATCACGGATTTTTGTAATGACTCATAGGTTTTTACATCGCGAAGCGTTGATATCCACTCATTCGTAGGCATCCAGTGACTGTTATCATGTAATATATAACGAATTTTATACCGGATAAATGCATCATCCGAATTTTCATCGATATTTATTCGACAAAACTGATAGTAATTTTCCATTAAAGACCATCTCTGCGGATAAGATTCGGTCATTGTTTTATCATAATCTATTGTAATCACGCACTGATCAGTCCCCTGCGGTTTTGTAATATACAAAGTGGTGTAATTTAAAACATTTGTTAATAAAATAAAGTTCACGACACCGATCGCGCTATACATAGTGTATGTTTGGAGTGCGACACAGAATTGAAAATTTCACAACTCATGATGAGTTATATAAGGGTAAGGAGGGGGGTGAAGGGAAAGTAGAAATTAAACACAACATTTTACATAACATTATTTATTAATATTAATTAAAAATATTTACATTAATTTGCTGTTTACGTTAGTCGATAACAATAAAATGGAATATGGTTCCACGGGCCGTGTCTTCGTTTTTCTGAAACCGCACTTCGCAGAATTGTTGCGATGATTCTCCATACGTCGCAAAATGAGCGTGTGCTATATCACCATCAACTTCGGAGCGAGAGGAAGCTGTACCATCACACACGATCCTATCACCGGAGTCATAATAATGATGATATTTTCGTTGTCGTTTTAGTTGTCTATAGGTGGTGAGAATTAAGCGTGTTGGTTTATCATCGGTGTACTCATCCAGTAAAAGTGTCGCTTTACTTTCCGGATTCAATATGTACAAATCACCACCTTCATTACCCCAAGAACGGAGAGAATTGTCCCCCGGATGTAGAACAAAATTTATATCATAATCGTTATAACAGGGGTATTCTTTTTGGAGGTTCAACAAACATGAATGTTTCGATGTTAAGTTCAGTTTGAAACGAACTTGATCCGTGTTACGACCGGTGAAAACCTTGCTGGGTATGTACCATTTTACTATATCACCATCAACTTTAAATGTTAAATTAATATGTAAATGGTAAAGATCCACCAATTCTACTCGCGCAAAAATATCATTACCGAGCGAAACATAATTTTCAGATGGTGGTTGTGAACGCATTTTGACGAAGATATGTGTTGGGCGAGGTGTTAACGGTTAATGTTCCACATCTCTATGCAAACTCTTTTTATATTTAATTTTTTTCCATCATGGTGGGGAGTACAACTGGAAATCGTTATCACTGTGGGACTCAAGGTCAAAACTGGGTAATCCCCTTATCAGTTGTGATGTCCAGCGCGTGCAGACACGTCCAAGGTCGCACGAACAGGTTCTAACAAGTTCAAACATGTCGTAGTCGTCTTTTAATTTTGAATTACATCTGATTTATCAACCCAAGAATTGAAAGATTTATCGAAACCCAACCATTTAACGTACACCTTAGACCCCTTAGTGCGCAATATCTTTTCAACTAGATAAATATCGGGGTATGCGGTCTTTTGTAACTCGTACTCGTAAAACCCGCCTGAAATAGGGTTATTTTGAAAATCTTGTAGTTTATAAGTAACCGGATTTGTGTGTTGAATTTTATCAATTTTAAATATTTCAGTGGACCAGTTGGGTTCATAACCTTTTTCAAATAAGTGCTTTATTTTACTTATTCGTACATAATCTCCAACTTTAAGTTTAGCTTTACCGCTAATTTTAATATTACTGTACACCGTTTGTAATAAAAGTTTCTCATTTTTATGCGTAACTTCGACCGGTTTCATACCGATAGTTCTGTGTCGTTTATTATTGTATTGTTCGACCAATTTCGATAAAATCTTCAACCAAATATGTGAACCTTGGTGGCTAAATCTTCGCCACATAGAATTCTTAAGTGTTCTGTTGAACCTTTCACAAACGGAGGCCTTAAGATTACTGAACGAAGAATAATGATTGACGTTATACCGTTTCATTAATTCTTTAAATTTTGAATTATAAAATTCTTTACCGTTATCTGTTTGTAAATTTTTCGGGACACGACCTTGCTCGAAAACTTTTGAAAGAGCAAGCGATATATTTTCGGCAGATTTTGATTTTACCGGTACCACCCAAGCATATTTGGAAAAAACATCTATAATTGTTAATAAATATTTGTAACCCTTATTATATCGAGCGTGAGGAATCATTTCAACGAGATCACTCTGCCATAAGTCATCAATACCTTTAGTTATCACACGTCTTCGCGGGTAATTTCTACGAGCCGATCTGTGTAACTCGTTTACGATTTTTAATTTACTCATTATACACAGACGAATTAAAACGTTCTGTTTTTAAAAATTTGGAATTTCGCTTATATAAGTATCATCATATAATTACTCCTCCTTCTCCTCCTTTTCTTTCTTTTTGATCTTGATTATACCTTCTTCATACAACTCCTCTTCTATCGCTAAAATTTCGTTATTATGATTTGAATGACCGGCATTTTTAGATGCGATTAACAACTGTAATCTGTCTACGATTTCGTTTATATTATTCCAATACCAATATATGCAATTATAATCATTATCGTTTACAGTTAACTGAGGGTTTTGAGTAAGACCTAATCCTGTACCAGATCGCTGTCTTGTTTTCAAAGCAGTCATCGCCGGTTTAATAATTTCTCTTTACTTTCTACCACCGTTTCCGTTTAACTGACCATCCGCACGATACCCCCTTCTATGCGCGTTTGTTTTTACAACAATGTCAATGTAGGATTCCACATCTTCTGGAGTATAATGTAAAGGACTTCTCTTAAATAATAATTCATATAATCCCCTCGTGCCCTCGTACCATTTATCGTTGACGGATATATCATTATGTTTAATTGTAATTATTGTATTACCGACCACCCAATTACCGTCAGAATCCCTATGAATTCCATACACCGTATCTTTTTCTTTATCGTCCGCCGTTATGAAGAAGTGAAAATATTCCGCAGCTCTGTCACCTAGTAAATTACTAAGTTCAGCACGCGTCTCCTCGGTTCTAAGCGATTCACGTACAGGTCTAAAAACATCCTCCTCATCTTTACCTCGAGCTTCGGCAATTAATTCGGTGTTCAGAAATGATGTTCTCGTCGGTGTTTTGAAGGTTCGTGATCCTACCGCTTCACCTTCCCCCTCATCATCCCCATCCACACCCGGGTATAATTTTTTAGGTTTTATAAGAGGTGTCACCACTGACGATCGCGGTGTGGTTTTAACAATGTTTTCAAACTTTAATTTCTTTAAGGAGTGAGTTATGGGTCTAAAGGTTTCCTCAAGATTTTTCTCGGTTTCAGTTCGCCCCCGCTTCAGACTGTTATATTTCAGACGAATAGCATTACTCACATCTATTATTCGTCTGAGAGTATCATCATCTGTTGTTTTCACACCCATCCGTTTCTACGTGTCACCTTATACAGGTTTGTTTAATGAATGCGATATAACAACACCCGTATATATATATATATAGCAGTCAGGTAGACCTGTTCTCGACCTATATTACCTGTCTGTTCGACCTATTCAACCTGTTCAACCCGTTCGACCTGTCTGTTTGACCTGTTCAACCTGTCTGTTCGACCTGTTAGACCTGTCTGTTCGACCTGTTAGACCTGTTCAACCTGTCAGTTTGACCTGTTTTTCTTATGTTAGAATATTATGAAAACCTTTTCGATACCGCCCTTTTAGTATATCGCTGTCCTTATCGATCACGACGAATCCATATTTATCCCGCCAACAATCAGAACAAAATTCTTTAAATTTTATGAACGTCATATCGGTATTCACGTGATCTTTATATATATGATGTAAATTCATATCGTCCTGCTTGAAAATGACAATCAAATTCACATTGTCCCGTATTAAATGCTTAGGTATACGAGCGTAGGTTTGACATAAATAAAAACAATCTATAAAATAATGACGCCCCCGACTAAAAAATTCCTGAATACACATCTGTTTGTCACAAGCTATATCGTCAAACAGAAACACCGAGTTTGACCTTGAATCTTGAGATTTCACGATATCAGCGTTATCAGTAAACGTAAAGTAACCCATGCCTTTTACACGAAAAACGCACTCTTCTAGAAATTTATATTTCGGTTGATTAAGTGACTTAGAATAAATATAAATATTTTCGAATCGTAATCCGTTTTTATCTGATAATAAACTCAACATCACATTAGTTTTACCGCAATTTGACGGACCACAAATTATGCATCTGATGGTATTTGGTAATAAATCTCCATGTCTTCTACAGACGTTACCACCACCATCACCACAGCTGTTATCCATCATATCAAAATTTTTTACATGCAGACGGATTTTGTGCTTCGTGAAGTGCATCTTAACAAATAATGAGGGGTATATATGTGTGGATTTCCTATTTATATATCATTCACTTTTCATCACCTGATGATTACGCATCATAGCGGCTCCGGTTTACTTAATTCCGCGATAAATTCTCTACCGTTTGAATTGCATTTACCCGGATATCAACATTGCGGACCTGGTACTAAACTTCAGAAACGATTATTACGAGGTGATCCCGGGATAAACCCTTTAGACTCCGCGTGTAAGGATCACGAAATAGCTTATTCTCAGAATAAGGAATTAAAAGAAAGACACGAAGCGGATAAAGTGTTGCAGCAGAAGGCCTGGCTAAGAGTTATATCAAAAGACGCTTCCATAGGTGAAAAAGCAGCGGCGTTGGCGGTGGTGGGTGCTATGAAAGCGAAAACAAAACTCGGTATGGGGCATAAGAAAAGAAAACCGAAAACGAAGAAAACGAAAAAACGATCGAGAACTTTAAAAACAGGTGGCGTTCTACCATTTCTACCGGCGCTGTTACCGCTGATAGGGAAAGCGTTATTGGCAGGTGTGGCCAGCGGAGCCGCATCCTACGGAACGAAAAAGGCGTTGGGTGGCGGTCTGTATCTGGGTCCGTATCCTCATAAACGCGGTGGTAAATTACAGCGGAAAAATAAAAAATAAATAAATAAATAAAAATAATAAAACATTAATTTTACCCAATCGAGCATTAACAAATCACGATCTGCACATTTATGCTGTAAATATACCGAATTTTAGAGGTGTGTTTATGCGTAATGCTTTACCGAAAAAACCTAAAACTGACGAATGCGCCATTATAAATCTAGACAATGCGGATGGCCCCGGCACTCACTGGGTGGCTTACAAGAAATTCGGTAATTATGTTGAGTATTACGATAGTTTCGGAAAATTACCACCACCGCTTGAACTGATTAATTATTTTGGTGAGCGGGCTAAAATAACCTATAATTACAACGCTGATCAAGATTATAATTCGATAAAATGTGGTCATTTATGTCTTAAATTTCTACATAAATAAATGAACATCTTAGATTTTACATCATTATTAACGAACATGTCGGGCGATAGCACAAACACATTTACACTGACCGGTAAATCACATGAACTTAGTTGTGATTTTTTCCCACCACTAGATCTGACTGATGGTGATTATGTCATCGGATTAATAAATTTCTATACATATAATTCAATACCTAATATCGATGTGGGTAATAATAAATTCTATTATGATGGTGATAAAGTAATAACTTTACCGGTGGGCGCTTATGAGATAGAAGGCATTAATAATTATTTACGGCTCGAGCTCGGTGATCCGAATGCCAAACATATATTTGAACATAACCAAACCCCATCCACATCCGTGATTAAAAAAGAAAACTTCTTAACTCTATACGCTAACAACACCACATTTAAATGCGAGCTGCTCAGTAACTGCGAGATTGATTTTACCAAGGATGATTGTATCGGGGATATGTTGGGATTTTCAAAAAGAATATTAGAACCTAATAAAGTTCACGAATCAGATTTTCCTGTGGACATAGTAAAGGTTAACTCGATACAAATCGAGTGTAATATTGTAACGGGTGTATATAGAAACAACGAGTTAGTGCACACTATCCATGAATTCTACCCCACTGTTCCGGCGGGGTATAAAATAATAGAGACACCACGAAACGTTATTTATTTACCTGTAAACGTCCGAACTGTGAACAACTTAACTCTCCGAATTTGTGACCAGAACGGATATCTGATAAATTTCGAAAACGAAATAATCACAGTTCGATTACATCTAAGAAAGTTATAATGGGTATTGATTTTAATACTCCCCTAACAAAAAAAAAACCTATGCCTATAAATAACACGTCTGACAAATATAAATTCAATCTCCCTCCAACAAGACCTGCGTTAACACCTGAAAATATTCAGTTTCTCTTATCTCAAGGTTACAAATTAAAGAAACAACAATGAGTGAAATACTAAACGTGAGCGGTAAAGTAAGCTTTAACAATGCCGTCAGACGTGAAGAGTGGCATACGTATGATCCATATTCATCTACGAGATATGAAAACAGTGACGAGATAAGAATACCGATTCACCATCAAGATATCTGCACAACACCGTACGATAGTTTCATTGTTATAGAGAGTAGATTTACTAAACCTGATGAAACCGCTTTAACAGCACCGGTCGATGTGAAATTAGCGACAAATGGGTTCGCGTTTCTGTTTGATGAAATTCGCTATGAATTGTTCGGTATTGAAATCGATAAGGTTAAAAATGTAGGTATTACAAGTACAATGAAAGGTTATATTTCGATTACATCAAACGAGGTATCTAACTATGAAACCGCCGGTTGGAATAATGCAAAACTCGTGCACGCCACTGGAGATTTCACCGTATCAATACCGCTAAAATTACTGCTCGGTTTTGCCGAAGACTACAATCGAATCATTTTAAATGCTAAACAAGAACTCATACTCGTCCGTTCTTGAAACGATAAAAATGTGTATATAAACGATGTAGAATTTAAAATAAATATATTTAAGATACAATGGCGAATTAAACATATTTATCCTAGCGATGAGGAAAAATTAAATTTGTTGAATATTATTAACAATGGCGGGGTGTTACAGGCGCCATATAGAGGTTGGGACCTTTACGAGTACCCCGTATTACCAACCGCTTCAAAACAAATTTGGGCCATAAAATCATCGAGCCGGTTAGAGACACCCAGATATGTAATACTCGGATTTCAGAGCGATGTTAAAAATAAAACCAATACGGATTCTGGTAAATTTAACCATTGCAATCTGACAAATGTTAAACTCCACCTTAATTCAGAATGCTTTCCGTACGATAATCTAAATATAAATTTTGGAAAAAATCAGTATGCCGTATTGTATGAAATGTACACACAGTTTCAAAAGTCCTACTATAATCAACAGACCAGCCCCCTGTTAAATTGGGCTAATTTCAAGGATGTTTGTTTAATAGTAATCGATTGTTCTAAACAGAACGAAAAAATCAAATCCGGTCCTGTTGATATCCGATTAGAATTTGAAGCCACCGAAAATTTCCCCGCTCAAACAACGGCTTACTGCATGATAAAATTACTGATTATTCACCCTTAACCGGTATCGTAAATTTGTTATAATAATAAACACTTATGGAAAATTAGTTAGTCTTCTTCAGGATGTTGTGGTTACTGCTGTTTATTTTTCTTCTTCCGTGTTATAACCTTATACAAGCGTCAGAATTTGAAGAAATTCTAACCCACCTACACACATACGGCTATTTTAACTTTAGCGACGAGTTAAATTTCGAAGCGATCGATGAAACAAATGGTAAATACAGAAATGCGTTAAAATATTTTCAAAAACAACACAACTTGTCCATTGATGATACGTCCAATTTAGAAACATTGAATTTAATGAGAAAGCGGAGATGTGGTAATTCCGATACCTTAAACTATGTTATCGGTCATAATAAATGGATGAATAAAATCGTATTTTGGGAAATATATCGAACCTCTAATACTCGAGCTATCAACCTGGTGCAGAGAGCATTCGATATTTGGTCGAAGCATGCCGATATTACATTTATGAGAAAAAATGTTCGACCTGATATATTAATCAGTTTCGGAAAGAAACGTCATTTCACTTGTAAAACATGTACATTGGCACACGCCAACCTACCCAACGCAAATCAAACCCCTGTAGAAATGCATATTGATTCAGATGAAAATTGGGACTATAATTTGGACACATCATTGGATAATTTTACAAATTTCTTTGAAATGATGGTACATGAAATTGGGCACTCACTCGGAATCCATCATTCAAACAACTTTTTCTCCATTATGTACCCCTATTATTTTTCAAAAATGTTTAACAACCTCACGGCTGTGGATTTAGAAGAGGATGACAAACATGCTATTCAATCCTTATACGGCCCTCCTCTAGAAACAACAACGACAACAACAACAACAACAACAGCCAAAGAACATCCCCCAGGAGCAGCAGCAGCAGGAGCAACCCCACCCAACATTTGTGATTTAAATAATGAATTAAATACATTCTTAATAATAAATGAACATCTGTACATATTTCATGCGGATTGGGTGTGGCAGAAAAATCTAGCTGATAATAATTTAAATCATAAACCAACACCCATTACCGACTGGCTACCATTTTTATTAAATTTTGATAAAATATCAGCTGTCTATCAGAGACCTAACGGTAATATTATACTCGTTACCGGTAATATAATATACAACGTTAAATTCCCATCTTTTTAACTTGAAAACCGTGTAGTAAACTTTAATTCGATGAAAAACATTACGAGTGCGTTTAATTCATATACGGGGCGCACGTACTTTTTCTATAATGATGTGTATTGCTCGGAAATCGATGAATGTAATATGTATGTTAAAGATAACGCATACGTTGATAAAATGTTCCCCGAAATACCACCGGGTGTTAATGGAGGCTTCCGATATACGGATGGCTTAATATATTTTTTCAAAAACAAAATCTATTACGCGTACAGTGAATTTACTAACAAACTTGTAAAGGCGGAACCATTTGACTTGTCTATATTTGATATACAGTGTCCTCATGTGGGAATATTTAAACAACTTAAAAATTTATTAACCAAACTTACATCTTATTATAACTTGTAATATTATTATAGTTATAAAATGTAATACTCTGTGTGTTTTAAATAAAGATAATGTAATTTCATTTCATGTTGTTTTATTTTTAGAATTCCAACCAGTTAATTAATTATATAAACATGTTTTGATAAGGTCGAATCCCCATTATCAGTTGCGATGTCTGACGCGTGCATCCAAGGTCGCGCGAAAAGTTTCTAACACGTCCGAGGTCGCACGAACAAGTTCAAACAAGTTTTCCTTATCGACAGGTTTTTGGTATAAAAGCTCCTGCTCAGGGGGGGTTTTGGTAAAGTATTGTTCGAGAACTGATAAATTCATGATGAGTTCTAACAGTAGAGTTTGCAGTATTAGCGATCGGGCTATTATTAACATTCGAAAAGCTTTATCGCTCATTAGAACTGTTGATGAAGCCGAAAGATGGCGGAAACACATTAACAAAATTATAATAATAGTTCAGAAATGTATCGAGAACCAAATCACGGTGTTCAGGTGTAAAGATGAGAATTTAGCCAAATTGCAAGGCAATTTAACTATTTTAAAATTTTTCCGCGAGAAGCTGAAGAATATCAAAACGAGTTCGACAAAAACCGGAGCGGGACTATCGACACGGAGGAGGAGGAAGCAAAATTTGGTTTGGGAAGACATCAAATCCGTGTTCAATAATCGAATAAAAACCGGTGCCATAATAAACAAAGGAGGGTTTAAAGATCCGAGAACATTTCTCGAAAAATCCAAAAGGATTTTCACGAATAAAATTAAAGCCAGCCTGAAGAAATCGATTTTAAAAGTGAACGTGATATTTAGTGGGGAATTTGTGTTACCATCAACCGGTAGGATAGAAATAAAAACATTTAACACGAGCAATAAAATTATCGATAACGCCACCGATATCAACGTGTGGTATAATGAAAACGTGAAAGAAAATATATTGCGTGATCTGGAGGAGTTCCAGGAACGTGATTCCGGATGGTCGTTGCATGAGATAATGCATTTAAACGTGAACATAAACAATTATTCGCCCATCACCATACGTGGATATATTGATTTACCGGGTGATGTGAAGAGGAAACAAGCCGTAATAAATATGAAGAACCGTGATGAATATTGTTTCTTGTGGGCTGTTATGTCCGCACTGTATCCGGCAGATAAGAATTCAGATCGTGTGACGTCATACCCACATTTTAGTACATCATTAAATTATGACGGAATTCAGTTCCCGATTCGAATTAAGGACATACCGAAATTTGAAGAGATGAATAAATTATCGATAAACGTGTACACGCTTTTAAAAGTTGGTAAGAATAAACATGAAGTCGCCCCCGTTAAATTGAGTAAAAAAACTGACGTGAAAACCATACATCTTTTAATGATGTACTCTAATGTGGAAGATGAAGAAGAAAAAATGGAAGAGGGGGATATCGTCGAGAATATTAGAGCACCGCAAAATTACCACTTCATGTGGATTAAGAATTTATCAAGATTACTCTCCGCACAGATTTCCAAATCACGCCATAAAGCATATCTGTGCGATAGATGTTTGAATCACTTCATAACCATGACTTCGCTGCAAAAACATTTATTAAATTGTCGTGTCACGAATCCGTGCACGCGAATTGAACTGCCCGACGAGACGCATAAAATTTTAAAATTTAAAAATTTCAGCAATAAAGAGAAAGGTACTTTCGTTTTGTATGCGGACATCGAGGCCATTCTCGAAAAAATTGATGACAAAAGTGGGAAAAATACAATTAACACGCATAAACATATTCCGTCGAGCGTGGGATATTACATGAAGTGTTCTTATGATGGTTCGTTATCCGGTTACCGATTTAATCGCGGTAAAGATTGCATAAATTGGTTCACGGATCAACTTAGTAACATCGCCACGCAAGTTGATGAAATAATGCGCAACGCTTTGCCGATGAAACTGACACGCGAGGAACAAAACCGGTTCATAAACGCTACAATTTGTCATATATGCCACCAAAATTTTCACGCGAACGACGTCTGGGTCAGGGACCATGACCACCTGACCTGTAATTACCGTGGCGCAGCACATCAATCATGCAACCTGAAGTATCACGCCAGTCACACGATACCTGTAGTTTTCCATAACTTGTCCGGGTACGATGCACATCACATCATTACAAATATAGCTAAAGGGATACCGGGATCTGTTTCATTACTACCGATAAATAAAGAACGGTACATATCCTTCACTAAATCCGTGTTGAATACAAAAGTGAAATTCAGATTTATCGATTCGTTTCGTTTTATGGCGAGCAGTCTTGATAAATTATCATCCTATCTGAAAGATCCGGAGATGCCGATCACCAGATCCCATTGCGCATCCGCAACCGAGTTCAAATTATTAACGAGAAAAGGTGTGTTCCCGTACGAGTACATCGATTCGTGGGAAAAACTCGATGAGGTACAATTACCCCCGCAAACCGCATTCTTCAGTTCCCTCCGAAATGAAAGTATAAGTGAAGAAGACTATTCGCACGCTCGAGAAGTTTGGAATACGTTCAACGGGCGGACATTGGGTGACTACAACGACCTCTACTTGAAGACGGATGTGTTATTATTAGCGGATGTCTTTGAGGCTTTTCGGGGTACCTGTTTACAAACGTACCGATTGGATGCTTTACATTATTACACGGCACCCGGTCTTTCTTTCGACGCGATGTTAAAGTGTACCGAAATTGAGCTCGAGTTATTGACCGACGTTGATAAAGTTTTGTTTTTGGAAAAAGGGATCCGAGGCGGTGTGTCACAGTGTTCGAACAGATATGGGAAAGCCAATAATAAATATATGGGTGAATATTACAATCCCGACGAACCCGAATCTCACCTGATGTATTTCGATGTTAACAATTTGTACGGTGCGGCTATGGGGATGAATTTACCATTTGCGCAATTTGAGTGGGTGGCGGAAATGGACTTTTATAAAATCGATTTATTAAATTTATCTGGTGAAGCCGATACCGGTTATATTTTCGAGGTGGATCTAGAATACCCCGTAGAATTGCATAGAATGCATAAAGATCTACCTTTATGCCCTGAACATTTTACACCCCCCACCTCAAAGACTGCAAAATTAATTCCGAATTTATATTATAAAAAAAATATGTTATACACTATCAAAATTTACAACAATGTGTACAATTCGGAATGAAAATAATGAAAATACACCGCGTGCTCAAATTTCAACAAAGTCCCTGGTTAAAGAAATATATAGATTTAAACACATCGTTGAGAAAAGTAGCCAAAAATGAATTCGAAATTTTTTTTTTTAAGTTGATGAACAATTCCGTGTTCGGGAAGACGATGGAGAACGTTCGTAAACATTCAAATGTGAAATTAGTTACAAAATGGAGGGGGGCGTTACGGAGCCAAATCATACATATCACAACCTAATTTTCACAGCTGCACCATACTTGATGAAGACATTATACTGATTAAAATGAATAAAAATATGGTGATATTCAATAAACCTATTTATGTCGGGTTCTCAATACTCGATCTTTCCAAAACTTTCATTTATGATTTCCATTACAACTATGTTAAAGCAACGGTCGGTGATAATGCGAAATTACTTTACACAGATGCAGATAGCCTCATATATAATTTTTTAAATTTTGATGTTTACCAAATGATAAAACGTGATATAAGTAAATTCGACACATCAGATTATCCCAAGGATAACGTATTCGGCATGCCTCAGGTTAACAAAAAAATAGGTTTGATGAAGGACGAGTGCGCCGGTCAGATTATGACAGATTTAATAGGATTACGATCAAAAATGTACAGTTACAAGGTGTTGAATGCGAAAACGGGTAAACGGGCGAAGGGTATCACGCTAGCCGCTTTAAAAACTATAAACTTTGAAGATTATTACGATTGTTTATTTCAAAACATTACACTTATCAGAGAACAAAGCATTATAAAATCTATACGGCACGATGTATACACAATTAAACAAAAAAAACTTGCGCTTAGTCCACATGATGACAAAAGGGTTGTAAATTATTTATACACCGACACGATACCGTGGGGT
Organism: Liopterus haemorrhoidalis; assembly: GCA_963971575.1. Classification (NCBI taxonomy): domain Eukaryota; kingdom Metazoa; phylum Arthropoda; class Insecta; order Coleoptera; family Dytiscidae; genus Liopterus; species Liopterus haemorrhoidalis. Next base: position 28,956,387 of record OZ020622.1, on the reverse strand, counting down.
TATAAGGATAGGATTAAGTAGGAATAAAATAAGTATAAGATAAATTTTCAACTTATGTGTTTTTAAAATACAATGTTATACTCTGTGTTTTAAATAAAGATAATGTAATTTAATCTCATGTTGTTTTATTTTTAGAATTCCCGACTCCCAGTTAATTAATCACAGTTAATTGTTTTAAAAACAAAAGTTGGTCATTCATCATGTCAATATATATTTGAATTATAGTTGATTTATTAGTTAATATTAGTAATAATTAAATTTTTTTTTATGGAGGGGGCGGTGATGCTGGGGGGGAACAGATGTGTTGAACCTGATCATTTCTGTAAAAATAGAATATAAAAAATAATTTAAAACCCTCAAAAAAGGTTAAAACAATAATTTAATACTCACTCAGTGTTCACACAACGGGGGCATACGTCTGTGGGGATTGCCAACACCAAGGAATCCCCACAAACATCACAACGGTAGTCGGCCGCAGTAGCTCTTACTTCATCTGTTGGAAATAATATATTTTTTATATATAATTATTTATAACTTCATATATTGCTTTTTTTCTTACGCGTCATAGGGTTCACCGTCATATGCCGGCTGTACGTCATAGCGACGTAGCCGACCTCCTCTTCTAAAAACCGATAAATACATAGCGCGCAAACTCGGCGGTAAGTTCCAACGTCAACGCAATTCACCTCTTTGTACGCGTACAAAAAACATACGCTTTTGCTGGAACTATCCAACCGAATTATGCTGCTATGGTATTGTCGGTGATTGTCCGAGTCCGACTCTAAACGCACAGCGATGGTCGCGTACGTTTGCGAAATGTGAATTTGTTCAAATTTCAGGGTTTCGTGGGTAATGAGCCCGTACCTGCTCTGTTATACTACTCACGCAGGAAGCAGTCACGACTCTTTCATCTGGAGACACAGCGGTGTACGTCGGCACCTGGAAAATTGCTTTGAAAACGGAGAGAAGAGCTCATGGGTTTTAGGTACAGATCATTATATCCTTAAGACCTGAAACTAGTACATATAATACTTAACATTATTGACAACAAAATTATAACAGGTGATTCCGGCTACCCGCTGGAACCATGGCTCATGACTCCAGTGCTAGGAGCTGCTGCTGACACACCTGCAGGACGATATAACAAAGCACATGCATCAGCTCGGAACACAGTGGAACGGACAATCGGGCTCATAAAAAATAGATTCAGGGCAATTTTAAAAGAAAGGACCCTACGATATTCACCAAGGATGGCTGGCCTGATAATAAATGCTTGTGCTGTTTTGCACAATTTATACCTGCACTTCAACCCCCAAAATAACGCAGAAAACTACAATGAAGCAGAGCCAGAAATTCAAGATCATCGTCTGGAAGAAATTGCAAACAATGCAGCAATAATTTTAAGAAATCAAATAATTCAAAATTTTGAGTAGTATTGTTAAATATATTTTAATAATAATAAATAACTATTTTTTTTCTAATTTTTCTAAAGAATTTGCTACTCTTTCCATTAAATTATTGAGCGTATTAAAATTTGAATTTATTTTCTTCACTTCTTCCGTTAAATTTCTTAGGTCTTCCGTTAAATTTCTTAGGTCTTCCGTTTGTTTTTCTATTAAATTATGTATAGACAACTTTTTTCTTTTCCTTGCCGGTTCTCTAACCTCTGGTTGTATATCTGGTGGTTCTTCTTCAAAAATCACTTCTATGTCATCTAAACTATTGTTTATCGTAGGGATGTGGTCAGGTTCGGGATACGGTGTGGTGAGGAAGGAAGGTTCCGGCAGTATAACCATTTCTGTCAGTATATGATCAGAAGTTTGAAGAGATACTTGTACCTACATAAAACTTATAGTTAATAAATTAATAATAAATACTTATCGAGTGATAATACATTAAATCTTTCTGGAGTTATGCCATCTCCTTCAACCATACTTTCCCCTAAAAGAAATAACAGCTTCTCTTCTAAATCTGTCAGGTGGCCCACATACGGATCGATCCCTCCACCTGTTTTGTTTCGGGCTATTTTTATTTTAGAATACTTTGTTTTTGTATTATGTTTCCAATCATTCCATGCCTGTAAATTATATTGTACTTTATTTAAATGCAAAACTGTATAAAAATGTTAAATTGTGTAGTGATGACAAAAATTTGGCTCGCATTGTTTTGGGATTCACAATGTTGTGATTGTAAACCATTTTATGAAACAAAATAAAGTATTTAAATTAATCTACAAACCTTTTGCCACTTAACTGGTTCTGTCGTGGGTCCAGTTTCACAATTTAACAATTGTGTCAAGAGTTCCCAATTTTCTTTATTTTTCTGCTTGCTATTTGGCCCAGAGCATTTGCCAAGTGCAAATTCTTTGTCGTTTTCCATAAAACTCAATAATTTTTCATATTGTTGGATTGTTGTTCTTTTACCTTTAGTTGCCACTAAAATAATTTTTATAATAAATAATGTTGTAAAAACAGTTTTGTGATTAGAATTACATATATATAGTTATAAAATGTGTATATTTTATACACATTTAGTAGTATAGTAATATTTTACTTACTTTTTTCTAATACTTTAAACTGTTTTACAGGTTATATTCCGTAAACGTCAACACACGTAACTGATAACGCAACGATTCAGCTAGCGTTAAGTCAGGTCAACTCTGGGCGTTTACGTAAACGTCAATTTTGGTTCAGAATCGCAACTCGACAAAAACCTCCGTTACCTAACGTTAACTCTTATAGTGACTTAACGCAAACTTTCAGAATCCCACTGAATATCTTAATTATAATGATCATTGTTAGAATGTTTTAATACTGCAGACATTTTGTTAGAGAACCACTGGAATTTGAGAAGTGAGGTTATGTATGTAATGACAGTTGAACATGTATGCAATGTATTCGAAAAAAAGGTGTTGACAGCAATTAGTAGTGCTCTGTTGTAATTTTATATTTGAATAAACTAATTATATTAATATCAAAACAGGTTATGGGCCCAGAGCACACAGTAAATAAGAAAAACAGTTCTCGTGTAATTAAATGTTAAAAAGAAAAGAAACAAAATAAAAGTGAAAACGTGCAAAATTGAAAAAACAGTAATGGCGTCAGGAAACGTACATTTACCTGAATTAAAGGACGGTGCAAACTTTAAAAATTTTAAATTTAGAGTAAAGCTAATATTAGAAGAAAAAGGTGTTGCTGAAGTCCTACAAATAGAAAATGAAGCAGTTATGAGAGACAATAAAATAAAAACAAAAGATGCCAAAGAGAGATCCATTATTACGTTGATACTGCACTTGATGATAATGGAATGCCATTTGGCACACGTGTTCCTTATAAAAATTAAATCATTTTGACCCGCAGCACCTATTTGTGAATCGAGGCAAATTCAAGATGGCGGCGAAACTAGCGCGCCAATTACGATAACGATAACTAATTCCTATGATACAGCAAAATAGCTAAATACATATTTGTACAATGGACCTTTAGCTACAATTTGCCGCGTCGTATGCGAATTTCCGTTACTTAGTTTACAAGATACCGTCCATAATTCATTCTCGGACGCAAAAAAGTGATTTCCGAAATGGCTAACGAATTTCGTATGATATGGCTCGTTTTCTATTAATTTAATGCCGTAGATTACGAATCTGTTATCAAAATGGCGAAAATTAAAAATTTTGATAGATTTTTTTCCCAAATTCGAGACATGATGATATTCTCTATCACTGCAAATCTGCGTATATTAATATTTTGTTTCAATGCTACCTGAATCTGTAGGGCATATCCTTGGCTACAAGAATATGTGCGGAATTTTTCTCTGCGGGGCGCCACAATTAAGGTAGCGGCCGAAATGTGTAAAATCTCAACTTCGTATTATTTTGACACTCTTTATATCGTTTTCGACCAAATCGGACCTGTTAATTACAAAAATGAAATTAAAAATGGCATATGACTTGTTGTTATTCGGATTTTGCCCGAAATGAAATATAAAAAATTATATATCCGGCCGGAACGGCTGTAAATTATGACATTTAAGTAAGATACTCCATGCATATACGGAATGCATCAATTTGCTTAGGTTTGTTTGTAGCACCTGGTCTCAAATGAAGCCGCTGTCGAAATAACGCTCGAAAATCGAATTTTGCTATTTACATCAAATTTGTTGAGTTGTATATCAATTTCGGGTATATTGAAGTCGCAGATTTTGAAAATGGAGTTAATTTAAAGATTTGTTACTCATAAGATTTTATTTTGCCCGAAAAAAATAATTACACGTATTCTTCACATAGCAATTAGATTCATTACATGGCAATGAAGTGTCTCTCCATCATAAAGAGTAGTAAGTAGCAGTTCTGACAAAATAATATAGATTACTACACACTTAATACGATTCTAATGGTGGCCGAAAACTATTCTTTCGAACATGGTTAAAATATTCTCAGATATTTTTACCAGTTATCAGGACAACATTTGAATGTGTTGATATATCCTCTATATGTGCCAATAATACTGACTTCCTCTACTACTTAATTCTATACAAAATGAAGATATTCGATGAATTCTTATTCAACACTAGTCTGAATCGAAGTTGAAACCTGGTGTGAAACATTATTTTGCATAATTAATTGAATAAACATTTTAAATAAACTTTAATTTAAGAACTAATAAATAATTTTTAATTATTAGGGAACGGACGTAATTAGCCCCTGAACTTGACTGGCGTTTTCTTAGGCGTAGTTTTTAAAAATATAATTTTGAAATATTTTACCCCTTTAAAAATTTAAAATAAACCTAAATTAAAATTAATAACGGCAATAATCAGTACAATTGATGGCATGAATGGACATACTCTATCTCACTAGAATTTTATCTTTACATAGGCCCACCCAATTAGTGAGGCTTTCGACTTTGATTTGTAAACAAATATAAATTATTTTGTAAGGTAAGACTGGAAGTCAGTAGTCAGAAGGAACTATCAACACATTAAAATGTTATCCTTATAACTGGTAAAAATATTAGAGAATATTTTAACCATTTTCGAAACAATAGTTTTCGGCCACCATTAGAATCGTATTAAGTGTGTAGTAATCTATATTATTTTGTCAGAACTGCTATATACTACTCTTTTGGATGAGGAGTCACTTCACTGTCGTAAATGAATCTCACTGCTGTAAATAATACATGTAATTAATTTTTTTTCGGGCAAAATACAATCTTATGTGTAGCAAATATTTAAATTAACTCAATTTTCGAAATCTACGACTTCAATATACCCGAAATTGATATACAACTCAACAAATTTGCTGTAAATAGCAAAATTCGATTTTCGAGCGTTATTTCGAAAGCGGTTTCATTTGAGACCAGGTGCTGCGAACAAACCTAAGCAAATTGATGCATTCCGTATATGCATGGAGTATCTTACTAAAATGTCATAATTTACAGCCGTTCCGGCCGGATACGTAATTTTTTTTCATATTTCATTTCGGGCAAAATCCAAATTATAACAAGTCATATGCAATTTTTTATTTCATTTTTGTAATTTACAGGTCCGCTTTGGTCGAAAACGATATAAAGAGTGTCAAAATAATACGAAGTTGAGATTTTACACATTTCGGCCGCTACCTTAATTGTGGCGCCCCGCAGAGAAAAATTTCGCACATATTCTTGTAGCCAAGGATATACCCTACAGATTTAAGAAGAATTGAAACAAAATATTAATATACGCAGATTTGCAGTGATAGAGAATATCATCATGTCTCGAATTTGGGAAAAAAATCTATCAAAATTTTAAATTTTCGCCATTTTGATAACAGATTCATAATCTACGGCATTAAATTAATAGAAAACGAGCCATACCATACGAAATTCGTTAGCCATTTCGGAAATCACTTTTTTGCGTCTGAGAATGAATTATGGACGGTATCTTGTAAACTAAGTGACGAAAATTCGTGTACGACAAGGCAAATTGTAGCTAAAGATCCATTGTACAAATATGTATTTAGCTATTTTGCTGTATCATAAGAATCAGTTATCGTTATCGTAATTGGCGCGCTAGTTTCGCCGCCATCTTGAATTTGCCTCGATTCACAAATAGGTGCTGCGGGTCAAAATGATTTAATTTTTATAAGCAACACGTGTGCCAAATGGCATTCCATTATCATCAAGTGCAGTATCTTTCGACGTAGGCACCAGACTATTAGTACAATGCTTAACAGGCAAATATTTAGAATATGTTAACAAAGCAAAAACGGCAAGAGAAATGCTGAAGTTTTTAGAAGATATATTTGAAAGAAAAAGCACATTCAATAAATTACATTAAAGAAGGAAACTGCTGTCATTAAAATGTAAAGCAAATGAGAAATTAGAAGATCATTTTCTAAAATTTGATGAAATCATAAACAGCATAGAAGCTACAGGAAGAAAGATGGAAGAGACAGACAAGGTATGTCACCTACTTATTACATTACCTGAAAATTTTGAGAATGTTGTTACAACTATAGAGACTATAAGTATGGAACGAGATATTACACTAGATTTCGTAAAATCGTGTCTGTTAGATGCAGAAATTAAACACGAAGATAAAGCCATAAAACCAAAAAACAAATACCAACGAAGCAGCGTTTAGCGCACCAAAGCTAGTAGAATGCTATAGATGTCATAAAAAGGGGTCAAAAGATGAAACATTTAACTTTGTTGCCTTAAGCGAAGAAGAAATTATATGCAACAATGCTCAAACGAAAGAAGAGAATTTTATAGAGTTAATAGTAGATTCGGGAGGCACAGAGACGTTAATTAAAGAAGAAATGGAAAAATATATGTCTAATATTGAAGAATTAAAAAACAAAGTAAAAATAAAAATAGCAAATGTAGAAACTTTAATAGCAAAGAAAAGAGGAACACTAACCATGTATAGTTCAGGAAAAAAGGTTAAAATAGAAGCATTGATAGTACCTGGAATTTTTCACAACATTATTTCAATAAGAAAACTTATAAAGAATGGGTTTTATGTAACATTTAATAAAACAGGGGTAAAGATAATTAAAGGTAAAAACCTATGGACCTGTAAGGAGAACAATGGAATCTATATTCTGGAGGGAAGATTGTATCAGGAAGAAACACACATGAGTATTACCCAAAATAGCAATATATGGCACCGGAGATTAGGTCACCTAAATAGAAGAGGGTTAAAAATAATGAAGCTACCGCTATGCCAGAAAGTATGCGAACCATGTATTAAAGGTAAACTGACGAGATCACCTTTTATAACACAAATAAGACCACGAATGAGAAATATGGGTGAGCTAATATATACAGACTTGGCGGGACCAATTACCCCAATGTCCAAAGATGGATACAATTATTTTCAAACAATAACAGACGATTATACACATTTTGTCAAAGTTTATTTTGTGACGATGCACAAGTGATCGTCCCAAAATTGAAATTTTTAACCAGGCGAGCATGGTCGAGCGGTCTTAATGCTTGGCAGATTAGATGGACGTTCGGGGGACCCAGGTTCGACACCCCTCGGAGGGTGGAGATATTTTTTTTTGTTTTTGGGATAGGCTGGGGCCTATCCCAAATTATTTTAATAAAATTAAAATTTTAATCGGCCATAAAAATTTTTTAAAATTAAATTCCTGAATTTCTTTTTTTGTTTTTGTTTGAAATTTTTCTGTGAGGATGTAGTTGCCTTTTACACCTAACAGATGGCGCTGACCGAACATCCTTACCTCTCGCTAGCGTAAGGACCAGTGGAGACATCGACCTCCCTCGACCTCCCGCAGCAGTTGTCTTTTAGATCTAACAGATGGCGCTGACAAGCATGCTTGCCTCTCGGTGGCACATAGGTATTTGCATGTATAGGACCTCACAGGAGAATTTCAAATAAGGCATCTTCGAGCAGAGGTAGTGAACCTCTGCAATATACGAGTGAATATACGAGTAAGTAAATTTTGTGGTTAATTTATTATCTGATTTTTGTCGATTGTATTTTGTCTATATTGTTTTGTGATTTTTGAAGTGTTGTGTTCTGGCTCTGCTGTGTCTGTTCCAGCATCGACAGACACCCCGCTTCCTTCATCACGGACAATAGTGGACTAGCATTTGGAAGTGTTGCGTACTGGCAGAGTTTGTGTCTGTTCCAGCTTCGCCAGACGTATCACTTCCCACGCTGCTCGAGTGCCGCGAGGGATTGTTGTTTTCTTTTTGAGGGGAAAAGGGGAGCATTTGTGTTGGTCTTGAAGTGTTGCGCCCTGCTAAGGCTTGCGTCCGTTCCAGCTAAGGCCGGGTGCAATACTTCATACCACGGACAGAGCAGGGTAGGGGAGATCTTGCTCTAGCCCAAGGGTGGGGGTTTAGACAGGCATTGGGAAGCGTTGCGCGCTGGCAAAGTTGCGTCCGTTCCAGCTTCGCCAGACGTATCGCTTCTCACGCGGATAGAGTGTCGCGAGAGAGAGGGGGGTTTGTTTCCTTGCAGAGTCCCCGTCGCCCACGAAGGACGCCCCAACAGAGGACCAGGGACGGAGAATCCCACCATTGAATGTATTATTATATTATTTTTGTGTTTTTTCGTTGTAATATACGTTTGAGATAAAATAAATCCGGGTTAAAAGTATCTGCTGTTTTCTTTGGTGTGTGCCTATGCGAGAGAGAGTGTGTGTGTTATCTTGGAACCCGGACCTCGCTCCACTGAGAAATCCGAGCAATCGGTTGGCGCCCGAATAACATAACTGAACGAGTACAGGTAAGCGTCATTTGCGACCGAACTCCACTACCTGCCTGAGAGTAAAAGGGTATCGAGGTAGGAGCGTCGCAATTTATTAAGAAATAAATCTCAAGCAGCAGAAAATCTTAAAAACTACATACGATAAATAAATACACAAAAAAGAGTAAAGGTTAGAAGGATACGATGTGACAACGGTGGAGAATTTTTATATAGAGATTTTAAACAGTTTTGCGAAAAGAAAGGTATTAATATTGAATATACACAACCATATTCACCACAACAAAATGGAGTCTCCGAAAGACTAAATAGAACGTTATACAACAAAGCTAGGACACTTATCACAGAGACCAATCTACCTAAATATTTATGGATTCAAGCAATAATGTGTGCTGCATACCAATTAAACAGAAGTCCATCGACAGCAATAAACAATAAAATACCAGCTAAAATGTATCATGGTAAATTAGATTTGTATAAATTAAAGGTATTTGGATCAAAAGCATGGGCAATAATACTTACCTGAAAAATCAAAATTAGAAGAAAGAGCTCTAGAAACAAGAATGGTTGGATACGGTAAAAATGGTTATCGATTATGGAATCCAGTAAATGATGAAATATTGATATCGAAAGATGTTAAATTCGATGAATCACAAATAAAATATGAACCGAATAATAAAAAAATAGAAACAGAAGATGTACAATATGAAAGAAAATATGAGTCGAATGAAGAAGCACAAAATCAAGCAGAAGATGGGGAAGATGAAAAAGAAAATACAAGCACAGAAAACGAACAAGAAACAATTACAAGAAGGGAAAAAACAGCTAAGGAACCCCAGTATCTTAATGACTATGAATTGTATACAGCTTTTTGTTTATTAGCTAAATAAGATCCTCAATGTTATGAAGAAGCGATCAATAAAGATGAAGGATGGCGAAAAGCAATAAAAAGTGAGTTAGAAGCACTTGATAAAATGAATATTTGGACTGTTACAGATTTACCAAAAGACAAGAAAGCAATTGAAGCAAAATGGATTTTCAAGACGAAGGAAGACGGAGCCAAAAAGGCACGTTTAGTTGCAAAAGGTTTTCAAGAAGAAAATAATTTCAATAACAATTATTCACCGGTTGCAAGACTAACAACTATAAGATTATTATTAGCATAATCATTACAAAAAGATTGTAGTGTAAGACAACTCGATATACCTACAGCATTTCTTAATAGCGAAATTGACAGTGAAATATACATGAAAATACCTAAGGGATTAAAAGTAAAAGAAGGTAAAGTATTATAGATGAATAGAGGATTATATGGATTAAAAGGAAGTCCAAAATGTTGGAATAAAAGATTTCAACAATGTGCAATAAAAAATAAATTAAAGAAATCTACGAATGATTTTTGTTTATACATCGGAAAGAAAGTGTGGTTAGTTATATTTGTCGATGATATACTTATTACGGGAGAAGACAAAGATATGAATGAATTGATAAAGAATCTGAAAAAGGAATTTAATGCAAAAGATTTTGGTGAAGTTACTAACTTTCTTGGAATGGAAATAAAAAGAAAACGGACAGAAATGAAAATAATACAAAAAAGACAAATAGAGAAAATGTTAGAAAAGTTTAGAATGACAGACTGTAAAGGAGCAAAATCACCAATGACTAAAGGTTTCCAAGTGGATATTAATGAAGAAGAAGTTGAAGTACCATACAGAGAGTTAATAGGAAGTTTAATGTTCGTAAGTACAGCAACGAGACCAGATATAACATATGCTACAGCGTATTTACGCCAATTCCCAGACAAGCCAAAAAAGAGCGAATGGATAGAAGCCAAAAGGGTATTACGATACTTGAGAGCGACAATGGATTACGGTTTAACCTACAGAAAAAGCGAGAAGAAGGAAATCGAAACCTACTCCGATGCAGGTTGGGCTAACAACAAACAAGATAGGAGGAGTACAAGTGGATGTGTGAGTCTTTATTACGGAAATACAGTATCATGGTTTTCCAGAAAACAAGCATGTGTATCTTTGTCTACGGCTGAAGCCAAGTACATAGTTGCAGCCACAAGTGTATGTGATTTAATAAACATAAAAGGACTGTGTAATGACTATCAAGAAAAAGTTACTAGTGTTTTATATGTGGACAACAGGAGTGCAATAGACATGACACATTCTTTTGAAAACAGTAAGAGAACGAAGCATATAGTCATTAGATATCATTTTATTAAAGACTTGGTGATGAACGGAAAAGTGAAAGTACAGTACGTAGAGTCAAAAAATAATTTAGCAGATATATTTACTAAAAGCTTAACAAATGAACATTTTTGTGAACTAAGAGAAAAGTTAAATATATTGTAACATGTGTTAAGGTATTGATAATTTGTATTTTGAATTTTGTATTTTTATGTGAATGTAATTATTTTGCGATTTTTGTTTGTAAGAAAACTTCTAATCGAGGAGGAGTCTTAGAATGTTTTAATACTGCAGACATTTTGTTACAGAACCACTGGAATTTGAGAAGTGAGGTTATGTACCCCAATTTTTTCAAAGATTTTTGAGAAAATTCTGTTTAAGCAGTTACTGGAACATCTTGATAAGTATGATCTACTAAACAAGAGTCAGTTTGGTTTTAGAGGAGGCATATCAACAACTACTGCCATTCTGGAGTTTATGGACTTTATAACAAATGGATTCGACAATGGACTGTATAGTACTGCCACTTTCTTCGATTTAACAAAGGCGTTTGATTGTGTGCCACATGATTTACTAATCAAAAAAATGTCTTGTTATAACATTAGTCCAAACAGTTGTCAACTGCTAAACTCCTTTCTAACAGGCCGGAAGCAGTTTGTTTGGACTAATAATAAAAAATCTGATGAACAAGAGATCCATTTTGGTGTGCCACAAGGTTCAATATTAGGTCCATTGTTGTTTCTGATTTATATTAATGATTTGCCGTTTTTCATGAAAAAGGATAACACAAAATCAATTCTATATGCAGACGACACCACGCTACTTAATCAGTCAGTAGACTTTCAGGACATGAAAATAACCAAAAACATCTTAATAAAAGCTGCGCAAGACTGGTTTTTAGCCAACCGACTAAGTCTAAATGAATCTAAAACCCAACAGCTCTTATTTTCTCTAAGACCAACACCAGAAAACAATAGCCAAGATCCTGTGACCTTTTTAGGAGTCACCATTGGTGTTAATCTAAACTGGGAAAGACATACGGAGGCTACTGCTGTAAAATTATGTAAAGCCGTCTTTTGCATAAGAAACTTAAGATCTAATGTACCCAGGCAAGTTCTAGTAACTGCTTATCATGCCCTGTTTGAGTCGCATATCACATATGCTCTGCTGGTTTGGGGACACTCCACACATACCCAGCGAATTTTTCGCCTGCAACGGCGAGTTATTAGAGTGATTTGTGGACTGAAGTACAGACAAGATTGCCGACAGCATTTTAGAATTTTGGGACTATTGACATTACCGTCACTATATATACTGCAATGCCTAATATACATGCATATAAACAGAGATAATTTCATTTGCCAGGAACAAATTCATAGCTATGGAACAAGAGGTAAACACCTAATCAGGCCATCATTTGTTAGAGTCAATAGTGCAAGATACTCTATTAACTACTATTGCATTCAGTTCTTCAATATATTACCTGAAACCATTAAATGTTTGCCACTTAACACCTTTAAAAAAAGATTAAAATCTTTTCTTAAGAATAAAGCATTCTATAGCTATGAAGAATTTCTTACTGATGATATGAATATGCTTTGAAATCCATGTAAATTCTGACTTGTTTTAATTTAATTTTATATATCTCTGTTGCATCTATTTGTAAATTTGTCATAATTATAATGTTCTTATTTATTTATTTTTATTTTATTTTTATATTTATTTTTATTATGTATTTTTATTACTTTGACTTGAAACTAATATTTTAATCTGTTGTATTGTATTATTCAATTTTATAACTTTTAACTTTTGACTTGTGTAAGCATGTTGTCATGTATTTAACACGAATAAATATTATTATTATTATTATTATTATTATTATTATTATGTATGTAATGACAGTTGAACATGTATTCGAAAAAAAAGTGTTGACAGCAATGCAGTAGTGCTCTGTTGTAATTTTATATTTGAATAAACTAATTATATTAAAATCAAAAAAAAATCATAACCAACAAATCTGAAGTATGATTTACCGCACAAGGAAATTTTTTAAATAACATTTAAAATCAGTAATACACTATAAAAGTAATTGTTGATATATTAATATTATATCTTTATATATCAATTATCATTATTACCATCAGCAACCAAAATAACTGGTTTGATCTGGTTTGTCCTTACAAAATAAACAGTATATATGTAAACAAATAAGGGATTTATTGTTTAAATAAAACTCAAGTTGTTCACAGACTATTTTATTCTAAGTATTCACTCTTGCAACGTAAGACAACATCTGATCTCTCTATCAAATTCTACGTGTGTTTTATAAAAACCAATTAGTGTAATGAGCCGTCATCATTATCGTTAATGAGTCGTCATCATTTAAATATAATAATAGATTTATTGAATTAGAGGTACCAGACAAAAGTCCTTACCCTCATTGTCGTTACATTGTCAATACAATTTTGTTAAATGAGTATCTTAAACTATACTTATCCTAACTTAACCTAAGCACATATTATGGATATTTACAGGGAAAAAATAAAATGTAAGAATACAAAAAATAAAAAACCTGTCACATATGAGAACATATTGTGTTAATTTATCGTTATCGTCTTGCAATTATTATTTTTGGTTTCTTGTGTTTTGTCCTGCTGTATTCGTCGTAGTTGCCGAGGTTTTCAATCAGTGGGTTCTGATGTCCTTTGAGTTGCCCATACAGTGTTGTGGCTTGTTGAACTATGATGTCTTGGATAGGTATTACTTTAAAATCGTTTAATAGAGTTGTGTTGCGGACATAGTATGGACAATTTGCCACGATTCTTAAAAATTTGTTTTGTATAATTTGTAATTTATACAAGTGTGTTTTTGCGGCAAAGGCCCAGGCTGGTGATGCGTAAGTTAGAATAGGTTGTATTAAGGATTTGAATAGAAGGATGGAGTTTGAATAACTGAGTTTGCTACGTCGATTGATCATAGGGTATAGTAAGTAGAGTCTGCTATATGCTTTGTTTAAAATATTTGTAATATGATTATGCCATAATAATTTTTTGTCTAGTGTGACGCCCAAGTATTTACTGTCGTTACTCCATTTTATAATTTTACCATTTAGTGAAATATTCTGGAAAGGCAGATGTCGTCTTTTAGAGAATAGTATTGCTGTGGTTTTGTCTGCATTTATTTTGATTCGCCATCTTTTATACCAGTGTTCGGCTTTTTTAATATAGTCATTTATGGTGATGGTTATATATTCTGGGGATTTATCCTGACAGAATATAGCAGTGTCATCTGCATATATCGCCAGATGTAAATCTGGAGTAGCTGGCTGAGGAATGTCATTAATGTAGATGTTGTATAGGGTAGGGCCTAGGATGGATCCCTGAGGTACGCCGGCAAAAGCTGTTCGAATTGCTGAGCTAGATTTATTTATTTGAACAAAGAACTGTCTATTCTGTAGGTAGGATTTTATTAAGTGAATTATTCTGTTTGAAAATTTGTAGTGTCTTAATTTATGTATTAATCCGTTATGCCAGATTGAGTCAAATGCTTTTTCGACGTCCAGAAATATTGCACCAGTTGATTTAAATTCGTTGAAGCCGGTAGTTATGAGCTCAGTGACCCTGAGTAGCTGTTGAGTTGTAGAATGATGCGAACGGAAGCCGAATTGCTGGTTGATCATAATATTGTTGTTCTCAATGTGCTTATTTAGTCTAATTAGTATTATCCTTTCCATGATTTTTGACAGTGATGATAACAAACTTATTGGACGGTAGCTACCAGGTAGACTTTTGTCTTTACCTGGTTTTGGGATGACTATGATTTTAGCCGTTTTTCAGATGTCTGGATAGTTACCAAACTTAAGTATGGCATTGCAGATGTTAGTAATGTATATTATGCCTTTTTGGGGTAACATTTTTAATGAGGCATTTGTTATAGTATCATGTCCTGGGGCCTTTCGAACTTTTAATTTTTTAATAATACATTTTACTTCTTTGGGTGTGGTGAAATCAAATACTTCGTTAACGTCTATTGGTGGCAATGAAGCAATTTGTCTGTTTATTTTAGCGATGTGAACTATGTTATTGTAATCGATGTGTGGCTGAAATGCTTTTTGTAGGGTATCCGCTATGACATTCGCCTTTTCAGTATCAGAACAGGCATATCCACTTGATGTTTGTAAGGGTGGAATGCCAGAATATTCCTTTAGTATGGATTTAGTAGTTTGCCAGAGGGATTTGTCCTGTGTATTAAGCTGTGCAAGTTTAGAGTTCCAGGTATTTGATTTATGCTCCATAATTACTCTTCTCAGGTTATATTTAATTCTGTTGTAAATAGTTTTGTCTGATATTAAGTGATGTTTCTGCCATTGTTTACGGGCGGTGTTTTTCTGTTTGATTAAGGAGATAATTTCGGGGGTTGCATTTTGTAATTTAGAATTTATTTTAACTTTACATTCAGAATTTTTAAGAGCCAAACTAATTAAATCATTAAATTCTTCTATTTTTCCAATTATGTTTGCTGGGTCTTTAATTTTGAAGTTACATTTTATATTTTGTTCGAGAAAATTGTTAAAGTTAGACCAATTAATTTTTGTTTTAAAATTGATGATTGAATCATTTTTAGGTGTATTTATGTTTAAGTTAAATAAGACTGGATTATGATCCGAGTCTAGTTCCGGAATAGATGACAGATTCATAGGAGTGGAGATACCTTTAACTAAACAAATGTCTAATACATCTGGTAGATGGTTCTTTTGCGTAGGAAAGTATGTGTATGAATTTGGTGCAGTAATCGAACAATTGTTTTGGTTACAATGTTGGAATAGTTTTCTACCTTTGGTATTACAGACACGGCTTGACCAAGTAGTATGTTTACAATTTAGATCGCCAGCTAGTATGAATTTTCTGTGCGTAGTTAACAAGTCTAGATCCGCGAGAGCCGCTGCATTTAGTTTAGATTCCGGAGTGTGATAAACTGCACCTATAGTGATTTTGCCCTGAGGGGTATTGATATACATTAGAGTAGATTCTATTGTTGTTAGTTGTGGATTTGGTAAAATAGTATGATCAACGTTTTTGTGAACGATTATTGCTGTGCCTCCGCCATATTGGTCTCTATCGTTTCTATAAACGAAGTAGTTGGGTATCCTTAATCTATCTGTATCGGTTAGGTGTGTCTCGTTGATAAGTGCTAAGTCAATTTTATTCTCAAAAATGAATAATTTAAATTGCTCAATTTGTGGACGGATGCTATTGGCATTCCAGTACATTATTTTTAAATTGTTAGAAATAAGGTTATTGTTGGCAGTAGCCATTTTATTTGTTATTTAGTTGGCAGTTTATTGTCATGACAGATTTCATTAATTGTTGTAATCTTAATTGGCAATTGTTAATTACGTGAAATAATTCATTCATTTCTCTAATTATATCGGATAAAGGTATTGAAGTAATACCCTCAATAGTGTCTTGTGTAATTTTGTTTATGTTTTTTGTCACGTCGGCGTATGAGTTGTAAGTTTTGTTACTTTTATTATTATTATTAGCGTTTTGTTTATAGTTTTTAAATTTATTATAACGTGGAGTAAACGACAAGTCGTTATTGGCAGTACATTCGCTTGGGGCATTTAATTGAACTGATGTTACATGTTTAGTTGCTGTGGGTTTAGTATTTTTTATTATAGATTTATAAAAAGGGCAATTTAGAAAATTTGAGGGATGTTTTCCACCGCAGTTTACACATAGTGCAGGCAGTTCTCTAGATTTTTTACAATCTCTAGTCAAGTGTTCTTGAGCACATTTCATGCATCTAGGGGTTGCTGAGCAATAAGTGGCGGAATGAAAAAATCTTTGGCAGCGGTAGCATTGAGAAGGGCCAGTTTTACCGCGATAAGACTCTATACAAACCGAAATTCTTAGTATGTATTTAGTTTGATAAATATTTTGTGCGTTTACATTGTTTGGTAATGTTACAAGAAAGAGTGGCATTTTTTCTTTTGTTCTTGTTGAGGTTAACTGCGTTGTGTTTTTAATGTCAAATCCTTTGGATAAGAGGTCTTCCTCAATATCTTTTATTTCGGTATTTATGGGAAGGCCCCTGATTACTGCCTTATGTGGTTTTTTTTCATTGTCAATTTCATACGTGTGGATTTGCACGTGGTTGTCTGTAAGATATTTTATAGCAGCTCTGTAATCGTCGGGCTTTTCAAATATTAGCTTGATACTATCATAACTTGAACTAGCTTCAAAGTTTATGTTGCTACTCATAGTTTTGAAATGAGTGGACCAATTTTTTGAGTCATAAATAAAAATGGGGGGAACGTTTTTGTCTTTATTTGCAGCTTGTGTGTTACTTGGTTTTGAGGGTGGGTTCGAGGGTGGAGTTTGTTGGATTGGAGTTGGGTCGATTTCTAATTGACTGTATCGATTTACTACAGGGACGTTATATATTAAAGAGGGTATTGATGAATTTTGCGAGTTTGAGCATTGAGATATTGAGTCAACTAACCTGGGCCGTTGTGATGGATGGTTTACACTGTCACCATATTCCATGTCCATATTGGTATTGTACACTGGAGTATTGTTGTCTTGAGATAATGTTCTTTTAACACCCGTAGACGTGAGTATCACTTCACTATCGATATTATTGTCATTATTCAAAATTATATTAACTGATTCTGCAATGAGCCCTGCAGTGGTGGTTATCGAAGTTTGGCCCCCGGGAGGGTCAAACATTTTATCGTGATGTGAATTCACAGCACTAACGCGATTTGGCACACTAAATTTATATATGATGTTGTCGCGACCATGGATCGGACAAGACTGGGTCGTCATCATTAGGATTGCATCTAGATAACATTTTATGGTGACGTAACAGGGCTTCGTGGAAGGCTAGATGCTAACACGGCCGTCCTGCTCCTGGCGTGTCCTCACGTCCTTTCTGTAGACGAATATCTGGTAAATGATGATGTGGTAGATGACAACAGGGGATGATCATGTAAGCCTTAGAATTGTCTGAAAGTCTTCAAAAAGATTAGAAAAGATTTAAGGTCCAATATAATTGACCGTTTAAGGTCCCTGACCATTTAAGATCCCTGATCATTTAAGATCCACACCATTGACCATTTAAGATCCACACCATTGACCATTTGGGATCCACACCATTGACCATTTGGGATCCACACCATTGACCATTTAAGATCCACACCAATGACCATTTAATATCCACACCATTGACCATTTGAGGTTCACACCACATTCGAGGGCCCTCATTCAATCTACATTCAGACCATGGTCTTAACTTACATGAACGGTACCTGACCGTTCAACTGCTCTTAACTGGCAGAGACGGTTCCTTACCGTTCAACTGGCAGAGACGATCCCTGACCATTCAAATGCTCTCAACTGGCAAGTTGGTCCCTGATCGTTCAACTGCCCTCAGCACGACCAGTGTGTCCTGCGGTACTCGACAAGCTATCAATTCTCAACTCAACTATCCATCAGTATATTTCATTACAGATTGTCTACAGTACCCAACAAGCTCAGTGACTGTCGCTTCTTAATACTCAGTGCCTTCACAAAGCAAAAACGACCAGTGTGTCTTGCGGTACTCAACAAGCTCAGTGACTATCGCTGCTTCATACTCAGTGCCTTATCATTTTATCAAAGCCATAAAATGTCTCTTACCATTCTAGTTATTCTCAACATAATCAGTTACCTTCGTATGGTTTAAGCGCTTCAATAAATAGCGATCGTTCGCCCTGTTGCAGGAGGTAGATCCCCAGGATAAGATCCGCAGGTCACTACCCTGAACACAGTACCCAGGCTAGCTCACGAGCTGGGCTGACAGTATGCCGCTAGACGGGGATGGTAGAAACTGGTCGCACTAAGCGTCTGAAAGAGAGCGTGTTTACCCCAAGGAAGAGTACAATTGAAACGAACAAGTGTGATTATACATTTATTGTTATAATAAAATTGATCATACATCGATATAAATTATTAATGCAATAGAAGAGATAAATGATCTGAAGAAACATGTACAATTCGGTATGGGATTGATGAATATGGATGTGGTGGGCTTAGAAGTCCAGGCGCTCTCGCGCGTTGCGTTTGTACGCCTGTGGGGGCGGGCTTCTGAGCGGTGGTAGGAGTTGGATGGGTGACCAGGAGGTCAGCGGTGTGTTGGCGGACGATGTCGGCGGTGACGGCGATATCGGGCCGAAGATGGCGTCAATGAGTTCCTGTTGCTGTGTCGTGACACTGCGTGTGGGAGCAGCGGTTGGCGTGGAGCTCTGCGGGCGTCGCGACGTCAACGGCGGCGTGTACGACACTGAGTGTCCTGGAGTAGTTGGCCGTGCGTGGCTACGCACAGTGGAGGCGGCAGTAGTCGTGTCCGTGGGCAGCAAGCTGATGGTGGGTGCTACGCTCGGATTGGGGCCGGCGTGCTGTTCCGTTCGGGTCCTCACAAGGCGGGGGTCGCTGCGGGCGGCGTACGATCGTGCTGGAGGTGGCGTCGGCGGCGCGAACAGGCGTGCTCGCGGGTCGGCGTTGTACCACAGCTGACGCTGCGTGAACCGGGGCACCTTGGAGTAGGATGGAACCGTGTTGACTGGTCGGAGGCGGCGTCGGAAGGCTGTCCGCTCACGGTAGCGGCGTAACGATGGCTTTCCTCGACGGCGGGCCAGCGTGGAACGGTGTGGATGGCTGACGATGTTGACGGTAGCGAGCGGCAGCGAAGCGGGTCCTGTAGGCGGCGTCTCGGCTTGTAGCGAAGCGAGGGCGGCCTGAGCGAGCGGCAGCTGATGGCGGCGGCTCTGCTCTGTTCGCTGGTGAGCGAAGCTGGTTCTGTAGGCGACAACTCTGCTAGTAGCGAAGCGAGGTGTGGCCCGAGCGAGCGGCGGCGGATGCGGCGGCTCTGCTCTTGGGAGTCGGGTTCGCTGAAGGCGAACGGAAACGCGTCTCTTGCTATTTGTCTAGCGAGATCTAGGAAGCGAGCGCAAGCTCACGCTATCGTTGGACTCGCTGGAGAGCGAGTCTTGGAGGTCTTGAAGAGCCTTGTAGAGTTGTTGTTGTTGTGGAGAGCTGTTTGATGCTTGAAGTTCTGTCTGTGTTGGTTGGCGTCGATAGAGTCTCTCTGAGTGTGAAAACACACCAGTATTTATAGGTGAGCTGAGTGAAAACTTGAGAGGGTAAGGTTCTGGCCAATGAGAGCGCTAGGCCGCGCCCAGTCTTGCGAAAATGAACCTTATTCTCGCGGAATTCCTGGATTTCGGTGTAGATGCGATGATACAGCGGTTTTGCGGGTCGCGATCGATAGATCATGTCTCGGGGATAAAAATGATGTACGATAGATCGCGGTGTGACAAGCCGATCACGAGCTATCGGCGATAACAGCCCTTACACTCAAAACTTCATAAGGCCGTAGAAACTTGGCCCCCAACTTGCCGCTACCGGTCATTTGTATGTCTTCTACTACTACTTTTTCTCCAATTTCATAACGGATAGCTTCCGCTCTCGAAGCGCCGCCTGTCATCTCCTAGTCTTTTCCAGAAACATGGTCTGCAGAACTCGAATGCTGTAAAAAGTCTGAGGGCTGTTGTTCTAAAAAATAAAACGATTAATGTTGAGAAATCTCGTCCAACGGCACAACTCTGGCCGTAAGAGATCAACTATTAGACCAATTTCTACTGATGCGGGTGGGAAAATAGGGCCTAAGTTCCCTCTGAGAGGCGGCGCATCTACCGCTACAATACCCCGGCTCAGGGTCTGGTGGTTGACGATGACGTAGGCGATATCGGAGGCCATCCAGGAAGTCATCTTAACGGCGGCGAACGAACCAGGCTACCAGCAAGGGGTTACGACTGAGCCCCTGCTGGATACTGGTTGAAGAGCTCATTGTACGGGCTACCGCCCAGGAATTACCACTGGTGGGGTTCCTGGGGGAATTACCATACGTAGAGAGCGTAGGATGGATGATAAGGTAGTACAAAATAATAAATAAAACACAAGAATTCGAGTACACAACTTAGCAGTGCCCCTGCCACGGAGCGAATGTCCCCTTGAGTAGAAAATGCACCGTTTATAAGCAAAGTTTGGTGTCCTCCCCCACTCTAAGACTAGAGCGGTTGGAGTCACAAACCACGCCCACAACACTACTTTATTATCTAAGAAACTGACTAATCTGCCATCCAACCACCCTAAAAAGACAAAATACAACTGATCAACTAATACTTATCATTGAAAGGTACCTGACTCATCAGATTCCTACATCTCGATGAGGTATTTCATATCACAGCTCACCACCCAACTGGCAGGCCACCGACTTACTAGTTTCTTTGCTGCCTTAGTGATGAAATTCGTAACAACTTTCATCAACTCGTATCGACCTTTATCTAAGCATTTAAGTACTTCATAGGGACCCAAAAAATCTGTTTTTACTGTGCATTTTGGAATCCCTATGTATCAGCACAAAATTAACCAGCGAAAAAAGTATCTCGCCTTTTTCGGTTAGCGTTTTCAAAGCCACGATTATCTCTCATTGTTCTGTCAACTCTTTCGCGATCAAGTTGTCGATTCCATAATGGTGTTAAATCCTGCGACAAATCGCGCAAAAGGGCTTGTATCAAAGGGCTGGAATTATCTACTCCCAGGAGCAGTTGCAAAGGTGTCCTACCTGTGTTTGTTTTTTTGTATTGTGATATTCAAGACCAATTGAATTTTCTATATACCGCTCGATCATACTGACATTTTTTTTTATTTCTCTTCAGATCATTTCATTTTCTATTTCAGGTAAACTGCGACTTTGTCTGTTATCAAGCGCATTGTCAAAACAAGTAAAATTAAGTAGAATACTACGGTTCCCACTATTTTAGTCCTTGTTGGAGTTTATCTCCTGGCACTAAAACAAGACATCTTTGACACCTTTCGCTTGCCTATATTTATCTGTGTATCCACAATCACCACATCAGTTACAGACTCAACTTGGTACTCCTGTATTATTGAACGCGGAAGAATCCAAAAATATAACATTCATTAGATTTAAAACATTATTATTTTTCTAATTTTTAACTCTGTAAAAGCTAGTTCTCTGAAATTTCAAAACCTTTTCTTTTTAGAATACTCACAATAATAATAACACTCTTTGAATTACCTTGTTAAGTCTTTATGCAAAATTTCTAAATTACCAAGAACGAATTAGAAATAGCATACCTCATTATTCTCTTATTATTTGGTGCCAAATTTCCCTACCATCTTTCATTTACCCTTTATTTTAGCCTTGCAATGATATCGGAAAATTTATTTGCATCTTGTAGTGTAGTTCAGCCCTTACTATTACTAACGTACTTTATCCAAATTCATGCTAGAACATTTCAACTTCTACGCATCACTGTCAACAAACTACTCTGTCAATTTATAAGCTGCCACCGATTTCACAATAACAAATGTCAAATTTTACGAATATAGCAATGACACAATTCAATCTTGCCATCTATTGGTCGCATGTAAGAACATAAAAAGATAACTCTCGTATTTCGCATTTCTAATATCAGTGATCTGCCGTTTGTCATCCTGAATGCAAATTTCTAATTCTTATCAAAGTTTGAACTCAATCATCAGAACTTAGATCTTTAAACTCAAAACGCATTACTCTTAATTTTAAATAATTTTAACTTATCCCTAATTTCAATTATCAAATTTCAATTCTCATGACTTTTTATCGTTCGCCTCGTTCTTTGTTTTTCAGTAAGCATTGACTAATACGTGCTACATAATCAAACTAATAAAACTTCTCTTACCATTTTACTCATGTTCTAACCATTACCTTCATACAATTTGTCCATAAACTAAATACCGCTCGTCCCTTCTGACAATTTTTTTGTATTTCTGCTTCATTAGTGGAACCATTTTATTCATCATCTTAAGATTTTCCTGCATGCAAGTTGTCTGTCCCTAAATAAAACAAAGCTTGTCCATTTTGATAATTTTCATCAAAACATTTGCTATTTCGTCTTAGCTGCACCTCAATCTGTTGTAAATCGCTGAACAATTATAGCCTGCAAAACTGTTTCATCTGAAAACGTCCGAGAACGTTTTCCAACGCTTCGTTTTCCTTCCACCATAATCACTTATTATTTGCAATAATTGAAACGTATCACTTGCGTTTTTCACTTTCAAACTACTATCTTAGACAAACATTATTTTCATACCCATTTGTTCCATTTTTCCCGTTCACAACCAGAAACGTTTTCGAACGTTCGCCTTCGCAAATTGATTAAATAAGTTTTTCATGAACAAAATTGCATGATTAACTTTTGTAACTGTTCAAGCACAAAAACTTAAAATCAATAATATCCGAAACAACGCAGACATGTAATAATTTATCACATCACTATATGTCACTTAATCATCAAATTAATAATTTAAACAAAACACTGCAAAAATTCAACAAAGCAAGATCCCCAATAAAATAACAAAATATTATTAAGACGTGCATGAATCCCATTCACAAGCAGAAACTTCGACTCGATCCCACTTCTGATGTAAACAAATAAGGGATTTATTGTTTAAATAAAACTCAAGTTGTTCACAGACTATTTTATTCCAAGTATTCTATCTTACAACGTAAGACAACATCTGATCTCTCTATCAAATTCTACGTGTGTTTTATAAAAACCAATTAGTGTAATGAGCCGTCATCATTATCGTTAATGAGTCGTCATCATTAGGATTGCATCTAGATAACATTTTATGGTGACGTAACAGGGCTTCGTGGAAGGCTAGATGCTAACATATATATGCAGACTTCAAATTTGTTAGTTATGATCATTATAATTAAGATATCATTTTTTGTTATGACATATGTAAAATTGACATTTTTTACCATTTTTTAATACCTTTAATACATGACATACAGTTTCAAAGTTCAGACCTGTTTGTACAATTGACAATGTGAAATCAAGTTAGGTATAATATAAGTATAAAGGCTATTCCAAACGTTTAGGCGGAACTAGATTTTGAAATCTAGTAACTCGGACTTTTGGTCATTTTTTGACATATGCTATTCGTTTCCGTGGTTTCACTGTTGGGATTTTAAATATTCACATACCAAACCAGAAACAAGAAATAACCCAAGCAAGGTCCCTTTTCGTGACAACCTAAAAGAACGAATTTTCCAGCTAGTTCCGCCTAAACGTTTGGAATAACCTGTACATAGTTAGGTACACAGTATACAAAACTAGGTATTTAATAAATTTTTACCAAAAATGGCGAGATACTGTATTTAGAAACAATAATTGAGATAACTTTTTTCCTATAAGTCGATTGCATGTTTTTGTTGCTATTGCTCCAGCCTTTGAAAAAAGTTCTGAAGGAACAGAAGTGGCAAATATTCCAAGATATTTTTCAGCAATTTTATATAATTTAGGATATACCAATTGCATTTCATTAATATCTCACATTAATATAGGATTCTGCTGTAAAGGATATACTGGTGCAGAGAGATACTGGAAAACTTCGTCACAAATTTCTTTTTTGCCTATTCTTTTTTTATGAGATATAGTTTTATGATGAGCCCACAAATCATATTCTTCATCTTCATCAAGTCCTTGGTCAGAAATATCACTTGTATCAGAATTACCAGAATTGTAATTCAGTACTTCAGATCTTATCATTGTTAATGCATTAGCATATGCTAAAGTATCTTCAAAATGTAATTTTTTAAATCTAGGGTCTAAAATTGTAGATGCAGCAACAATAAATATTTTCTCAATTTGACCAAACTTTCTGACTAATTAATTTTTAATAGCATTTTGCAAATTTTTACCTATTTCATAAATATATTTATCGTGAATATATTGATGTTCTACACATCTAATCATTGGTATCACTTTACGTAATGTCACAGTTTTCTCCGCATAGTTCTACTGTCATTTTTAGGGTTTTGTAGGTATGACCAAAAAACAGTCTGTGTGTTCGGTAAAAATTGTAGCCAAACGGCTAAACCTAGAGAGTTGAAATTTGGCACGCTTATTCAACTCTTTGACCCGCACATAGGCAAAATACTAAAACATATAAAAAACATATCCCCCTAAAAATATAAACAAATATGTGCTCATCGAATTTTTTTTTTTTTTTATAATTCTGAGTAGGGTATCAAATGAAAGCCCTTGGTACGTGGATTAACGATCAAATTTTTATTTTTGCAAAATAAATTATTTTGAAGCGAATTATGCCAAAGTTGTGCAAAAAAATTTTTGTCCCACACCATGTACCCCAGATGGTTTAAACTAAAAATCTGAAAAAATTCTAAATAATGTACATTGGTGTGAACCGGAATAGTACAACAGGAATTTTTGATCAGATTACGTTTTTGGAAAAAAACGCATTTTTTGTGATTTGTGGCTAATAATGTACTCAAGTTATAGCTTTATAACACGCTACACTGGAACGTGTATGCTGGTGTAGTGGTTTTAACGCTGGACTTTCACCCAAGTAACTCGATCCGAGAGGGATCGAACCCTGCGAGAAGAGACAATATTATTATTATTATTTTTTTTTTTTTATATTTTTATATTGTTTAAATTATTTTTTCAAAATTCTAGTTATATTATGGCAAATTTTGCATTTAATTTTTAAAAGCGTAAATTTAATAACCAGTGGAAATTGTTTAAATTATAATTTAATTCTGTTTCAATGTACACGAAATCAGAGGGGCGGAACTTATAACAACCAATGGAAGCCATAGGCGCAATTTTTAAAATTCTTAATGAACCTTGCTATATATATATTATGACGAATTCCCTGTCTGTAGCCAAATTAGAGAAACGTTATAACTGTTCGCTCCAAGGAAACTTAACCGCGACCTAACTCAGCTTCGGAGAGTAGGGGGGGTAAACATTTATCAAGAGCGCCAGTAAATATCCCCTGATATTTAACAATACCTGGAGCAGAACATATCTACCTGTTCTGTCCCCAGCCCTTGGAGTGAAGACGGCGCCTAACAACACTACGAAACTGTTTTCGTCTGCGGCTACACAAAAATATAATAAATCGGGCACCTACCTCTCGGCTTCGTATCCTAAAAGGAAAGAGGGGTGTTTCTGAGCGACCTACGCTCCTAATCAGATATTGACTTTCGGAGTAGGATGTGTACAAGGTGAACATACATCAAAACGCCAACGCTAAATTAATTGAGAATATAATTAACACTAAATAATCTGTAATTATCCCACAAGGGATCTGTGAGACACCTAGTCTCGTACAAAGATACTAATTCAACATGAAATAAACTATAACTATCCCACACGGGATCTATGAGACACCTAGGCTCGTATGAAGACAATAAATTAGTACGAGTCTGCTCTAACTCAAAGATGTGACCCCAGACGGGTACAACCAATATAATCATGTAGTCTTAAACACTCGGAAGGAGTTTTCTCAAAGTGACTCATAAGTCAGTCCCAAGATGGACTAAACGCAACTACTTAACTTAACAATAGTTACTTACGGAGCGAGTCCTGGTGTTCCAAACCTCGATGGGTACGATATCTGATGTCTATACCCGAACGGTATCAAATAGCATTCCAATAACCTTAACTTTGAACAGTAATAATATGTGAACCACGTTCCTTGTTCCATAGAACCCCAGTGCCTACGGTGGAGAGGGTTAGTACACAGACACTCACTCATTCATGACCAGGACAGGAAGTAGATAGGTTTTGCACATCGGTAAAGGTTACCACTTCGCAGGAATAACCAGCGAATTGACAATAATAACATAAAGCTCCCGACTCTGATACGGTAAAACAGAAAAATAATCGCTAACTATAGTAATCGTACTCACGTCCGCCTCAACACCAAAAGACCTCATATAACAATACTACATATAGAAATAGAGAGCACACACGGCTCTCGGGCAGTTGGACTCTCCTCCTGGGTGATCGGATGACCCCTCTACGGTGGATACTCCTCCGTAAATAAACCGTGGAGGTCGGATGACTTCTCTGAAGTGGATTCTCCTCCGTGGAGGTCGGATAATCCCTCTGTAGCGGATTCTCCTCCGTGGAGGTCGGGTAATCCCTCTCTAGTGGATTCTTCTCCACGTGTTCCGGAACGCAACAATGGCCGCCGTCCGTCGGTCGTATTTGATTCTTGTCAGAACTATAAGGCTCCCTCAGTGGACCTTCTGACACCTTCTTAACAGTGGTCGTGGACGCCAACCGTGGCCTTCCACTGGCTCTCACAAGCCGTTCCAACGCAGTCGCCAAGACTGTATCTTCTTCTCTTCAATTCTTGTCACCTTCTGACCGTGGTCGTGGACGCCAACAGTGGCCTTCCACCGACTCTCACTAGCCGCTAAAACACAGTTCCCAAGACTGTACAAAACACAAAATTCTCTTGTACTCAGCCTCACAGCTGTTACACGCTAGCACTCCCAACCGCTAGTCTACTCCGTGAGTGACCACTCACCTATTAACCGTAGGTACCTAATCACCCATTCAGTTGGTCTGTCACGTGATCAAATGTAGGCTACTCGTTTAACATCGGTGTACTGCGAGTATCTTAGCCACCAGTACAGTTTAAACGGTTCCAATATACGGTTCTAAATAAAACCGTTACAATATATAAAAAAAAAATACTGCACATATTTATAAACCTAAATAATGGTATTAGGCGTTGGAATTAAAATAAACAAAAAAAATATTTTAATGTAAAATTTGTTTTGGCATCCCAAATAATCATCATTCACTTACTAAATACCTGCAAAACCCTGATGTGTGTGAAATATCACACTTCACATCAATTTTTTCTAAAGGTTGTAATAATTTTAGTACCTCTTTTAATTCCTCTAGTTCTGATGCAGTTAACATATTGGGAGCAGTTGAATTATCAAAAATTATATTTCTAACAATGGAAACCATTTCAATAAATCTTTGGATCATATAAAATGTTGAATTCCACCTTGTTTTTACATCTAAAATAAGTTTTTTCATTTTTCCCTCAGAAATTCCCCTATCTTTTTGATTTTTTCGTAATTCATCACTAGCTTTCACACTTCTTTTAAACCATAATACAATTGCTCGTACTTTTTCTAGAAGATCATGTAGGCCATCTGCTTTTTTTATAGAAATTTCACACACCAAGTTCAATGTATGTGCCAAACATGGCACATGTTTATTTTTTCCAAAATTTTCACTAATACCTTTTACCATGTTAGCAGCATTGTCTGTGACAATAGCTACAATATTTTCTTTTTTTACATTCCATTCTTCTAAAATCTTTATGACTTCTTGACCTATGTAATCTGCCGTATGTGACTCAAAGAGTTCTACGATTCCCAAGGTTGCAGAATATAAAGTTCTATTTGAAATAAAATGAATCGTAACTCCAATAAAACTTTTCATTTGCATGTCTGTCCATATGTCTGTAGTCAAAGTAAAATATTTACTAGATTTTAAATAATCTTTAAAAATTTCTGACACTTTATTATTGTCTTTCTTGTTGGAACTCAATGTAATGGACAAACTTTTTTAAGCAGACTAACAAATCCTTGTCCTTCTATTATATTAAATGGCATATTATCTAAACATATAAATTTTGCAATTGCATCATCTATTTCACTGTTTTTTTGTGCCACCATCTATAAGGAAAAATGTTATTTTTATTTTTGTTAAATTTAAATTATCAATTGGTTAATTGTAATATTATCTGTCTCATTTTGTAATACGAAACTAAGAGGGACCTTTCATTTTTTATGTTCTATATTTAAAATATCATCTTAGGATGGTAATTTTGAAGTGGCACCTTTCAAAATATTTGATATGTTTATCACAATTTTGACATGTCAATTTGTTATCTGACATACATAGTTTTTGAGTGAATATAACCTCGATATAATAAAACTTAGCCAAATATTTAAAAGCCAGGTTTACAAGTTCACATGTTTCCATGAAAATCTATTTACACCACAACAGTCACCAAAGTAACCAGATCTAGTTTCGTATTACAAAATGAGACAGATTATACAGTCTGTTCCAAACGAATAGGCAGAACTGACCGGAATTTTTATTTTTATAGGTTGTCGTTAGCTATTTTTTTATATATTGAAATTGGGTTTGCCTGAACAAAATGATCAAAAGCTTCAATCAATCGGTAAAAGTAACTAGTTTTGCTAATCTAGTTCCGCCTAAACCAAAGGAACAGACTTTAGGTATTTATATAGTAAACAAAACTCACCAGCGTAATTTGAAATTTTTTTAAAAGTTCCTTCTATAGTTTTCTGTGCTTTTGAAGTGATACTAAAATTGGAGTTGATATCTGTTAGTACTTTTGTTGGACTTTTGAAATCAAAATTGGAAACTGAACTCACGGTAGTCATATCATTCGTACCTATAATAGAGGATGCATTTTTTGTGCATATATCTTCATAACTAGATTCTGATTGTTGTTCCTGTAACGTTAAACAAATTTCTAAATTAGTGAAAATTTTAGGAAAAATACACAGTATTCAGTTTGGCTAAAATGTACTCTATGTTGCTACATGGTTTTACATTCTTAGCGTAGGTGCAGTTCGTAATGATTTCCGACCAATTCTTAGCAATTTTAAAACAAACAACCGTTGCAGTGTTAATAAATTGTGTAAAATATATGCACCCAAAAACGGGGTCAGGTTAGATTAGGATGGTTTGGTTGTGAAGATTTAATATGAAAAGAACCCAAACGAAAATATCACATCGGGTAACAAGTAGCAACATCAAATACATTTTTACCTTAATTTTATCCTTATCACTGTTGCCAAATCGACTCCTAAGAAAGTAGCTAAAGCATTGATGAAAAGTCGCTATTTTCAATAAAAAGTCGCTAATTTTTTTATTACAAAAATAAACACACTACCTACAATTAATTGTGTTTATAATGTTTGGGACTTGAGATATTCAGTATTGCAATACTAATAATAATCTTTATTAAACTATAAGCAGTTCACTTTTGTAAGAACAAACTAAAAGGGAATTTTGTTTTCAATAGTTTGCACCTTTGAAGCTGAAAATGTCACTTTTTTAAAATGTCGATCCATTTGGCATATGTCATAATGAAAAATGATATCTTAATTATAGTGATCATAACCTTATCGACCTAAAGTCGGTTTTACAGCGTAAGGAATATTTTTAATTGACATTCAAAGTCAGTAACACACCATAAAAGTAACCAAAATAACCAGATCTAGTGTGTTCTTACAAAAGCGAACAGCTTATATTTGAAAATAATAAATTATAAAATTATATAATATAGTATTAATAATAATAATATTCTGTCTCATTTGGTAATACGAAACTAAGAGGGAAACTTCAGTTTTTATGTTGTATATTTAAAATATCATCTTAGGGTGGTAATTCTGAAGTGGTAATTTTCAAAATATTTGACATGTCAATCACAATTTTGACATGTCAATTGCAATTTTGACATGTCAATTTGTTATCTGACATATGTAGTTTTTGAGTGAATATAACCTCGATATAATAAAACTTAACCAAATATTTAAAAGCCAGATTTACAAGTTCACATGTTTCCATAGAAGTGTATTTACACCACAACAGTCACCAAAGTAACCAGATCTAGTTTCGTATTACAAAATGACAGATTATATAAGCTTTTCACTTTTGTAAGAACAAACTAAGAGGAAATTTTGTTTTCAATAGTTTGCATCTTTGAAATTGTATGTCATGTTATTATTAAAAAATTTCACTTTTTTAAAATATCGATCTATTTGACATATGTCATAATGAAAAATGATATCTTAATTATAATGATCATAACCTACAAACCTAAGGTCGGTTTTACAGCGTAAGGATTATTTTCAATTGATATTTAAAGTCAGTAATACACTATAAAAGTAACCAAAATAACCAGATCTAGTGTGTTCTTACAAAAGTGAGCAGCTTATATGCAGTTACAAAACTAATTTAAAGATGATAATATAGTTAGATACAAAAATACAATAAAAATTAGGACGAAAATAGAAAATTTCAGGTGCATCTGCATCTTCAGTTATTTCTTCAAATGTTGATTAAATTATGATGTTCAACCTAAAAAAGTAAAGAAGAGGTAGAAAGCGAAATTATGCGAGAATTTACATCGACATGGATTCTGCGACATACGATGGATTCGGTTGATTTTAATTATGTAAAAAATTCAGACTCTGAGAGTTGTAAAAACAGGCATATACAACCAAAAGCAAAGCCATGAAAACGTTGGTGTTTTTTTTTCTTCTGTGCAGCCATTCGTGAGTTTCAAAAATTCGTAGTCATTTCTCATACACATTTTTGTAACAAATTTTTGCGAATCGTGCCCATAGAAGTACTTGTACTTCAATAGAGTGTCATTTAAATGCATGCTGTTTACTTACATTTTCGAAATAAGACACCAAATCCTCTTCTTCAATATCTTCTTCTGGTTCATGTGATGTACTTGCAGAAGATGTACATGGAACTCCTTCTATACTGTAGGTTTCCATAGTACCAATTTTTAGTACTGCATCTGGTATTTCATATGAATAACATGTTTTCCCCATAACTCTGAGGCCATTTCTGACGTGAAGAATTGATCTTACTGTATTGGTCTTCAGCCTATTTCGAAGTTTCATCTTAATGAGATTGAACTGGCTGAATAATCTTTCCACTTCGGCGTTAGAGTGCGGAAGAGAGAGCACGGTCATTGCAAATTTGGCCAACTCATTAAAAGGATTTATTCCCCCAGAATCTTTATATCCATTAACTTCAATCCAAAATTCAATTGTTGATGAAACGTTGCTCCATTGAATTACTGCAAGATTTCGCCACTGATTTTCAATTAAATTGATTTCATTTGGTTTGTTTCCCATAATTTCTACCAAGTCAGAAATTGAAGATTTTACCCTATTTAAACAATTAGGTACCGACAACAACGACATTTTTTTCAATATTTCAAAATTACTTGGTAATCTGCTTTTTAATTCTTTGATCAGTTTTTTTGTAAATTCAATGCATCGTTTTCTTATGCAGTCTGTATCTACTTGAGAACCTGCTTCTTCAGCCATTTTCTCAAATTCATATCCAAAGTAAGGCTTGGGATCCGCGTAACTGTCAATATCAGCTAATAGTGGATCTACGCGAACAGTTGGATTTAATATTTTGTTGCTAATAAAGGTAACTAAATTTGTCAGATCTTCCAGTAAACGTGTGGGATCCGTATTTTCCCCTTCAAAAGCTTTCGTTGTCCTTTGTACCTCATTTAGTACCGATTTAAGATACAACATGTACAATTTATTTGACCTATGAAACGCGTACTATTTCAAAATGTAATTTTAGTTCATCCCACTGTTCCAAAATACGACAAATCGCCGGTTCAAGAGATATCCACCGAGTATCGCATACTCTAAGTATTTTTAAGGGTTCCTGACTATTTATCGTTTTGTAAACATCTTTGTAAAAAGATTGTCGTTTACTCGAATGAGAAAACCAGTTTCGGACCAAGAAATCTACGTTTCTAGGTATTGTACCTTCTGTTGCGTGGGATACGGCTAATTGAAGAGAGTGACAAACACATCTTATCATAATTAAATTAGGGATCTTCAATTCATTTCTTGAAAGTTCACACACACCATTATTTAGTCCGGTATTCACACTGGCATTATCCACTCCTATGCCTAACATTTTTGTAGGATCAAGTTTAAGACCATGTAAGAGAATTTTTATTTGTTCGACAATAGCAGGCGCTGTACTATTAGAAAGTTCTAAAAGTCCTAAAAATCTCGACAACACTCTTTTTAAAGATTCGCTAAAATAACGTATGATAACACCCAATAGTTTCGTAATGGAAATATCAGTTGATTCATCTATTATTAAACTATATCCTTTGTCACCTATATCTAATACTAGATTTTCGACGAAGTGTGGTGCAAGAACGTTAGTTAAAATTGCGGTACATTTGGTTCTGCGCAAATGTAAATTACAAGCAGCATTACTATCGGAAAATCGCTTTTTACATAATTCCGATAGATGATCTATAGTTTATATAGAACAGTGTTCCGCTATAAACAAAGCTAATCTTCCCTCAGTTAATGATGTGCTTTTATTTTCGTTCTGAAACGGTATTTTAGTTTGTTTTTTATTTATAAACGGATTTGATTTTTACTTGTGTTTTTGGGTGTCAGAATGTTTTTTTATATCTGTTAGTTTCGCATTAATTTCTGTTTTGCAATAAACACAGTACGCCCTAGAAGAATCTGAATCTACAGGTTTTAACCATTTATACACATTTTCCCATTCTTTCCGATAATGTTGTTCATATTTTGGTTTTCCCATTCTTTATGCACTTATCACACTTTATATCACAATATCACACACTACACATACAAGTTATTATTAATAAGTTTAAATTGTACTCTCACTGCGTCTGTTTGTTTACAAGTTTGTATAAGAAACTGTAGCCGTATTGTTCTGGTATTAATAATACCAGAACAATACTTTGACACAACAATACACAAAAATGTAGTATGATGGACGAATCTGGTGGGGGATATTTCAGAAAGGAGACTTTTCAAACAAAAACAAATAATAAATAAAGATTATAATTAAAAGATAATATAATATAACTAGCTGGAGTACCCGTACTTCGTACGGTTTTTGTGGTAAAGGTAACTTTAGCTGCCTTTAATACGCATACTGTTCTGTGCAGGGCCAGAGACAGTGATTCCTGACCCTAAAAGTGACCTTAAAAGCACTATCTTAGGTTATTATTGATAACTTTTTTTTTTTATATAAACCACCTAAAAATAAATTGAATTTTAAACTGAATTGAAACATGGAAACAGTGCAAACAGAGCAAAAGTGCAAACTCAGGGCGTAGTATAAGCAGCTAAAAGTTACTTTTACCGTTTTTGTAATGTGTTTTTTTTTTGTTGTTACGTAAATGATATGTGATTGTTTAAGAAGCACTGGTTTTTAGGTATTTTTATCTCCCACCACATCGTAGACGAATCTGGTGGGCTGGTTAATAATACCAGAACAATACTTTGACACAACAAATAAAAAGTCAAGGCTAAAATGTAGTATGATGGACGAATCTTGTGGGGGGGGGTCTTTGAGAAAGGAGACTTCTCAAACAAAAACAAATGATAAATAAAGATTATAATTAAAAGATAATATAATATAACTAGCAGGAGTACATATTGCTCTTTACAGATTCACTGCAAAATTGAAAGTGTAATTTTTTTAAACCCTTACAGCATTTTTTTAAATTTTTACCATTTTTACCATCCATTTATAATTGTCGTATCATAAAAAAAAATAATAATAAAGTGATTTCAAGATATTATTGTAGCTAGTTAAATTAGTGGTACTTGAGAATATTTATTTATTCTATTCATATTGTCACGTTCGATGTCCGATGCGGCCCTATTCTTCCCATCTGGTAACAGTTAAAGTCATAAATAAAAACAGCCTATGTAATCCAGTTGACCTTTTCCTTCTTCTGAAACACTTGTTTCTTCAAACATACGTATAATAAAATATCAGATTTTAACCAGAAATTGTAAAAAAAAAATTGGTAATTTTGAAATAAAACTAAACTAAGCTTGAATTCAGCACAGATCTTACTCACATTACTTTACATATACATTACTTGTCGTATTTTGCATTACTATGTATTTTTTTACACATGTCAAGGTTATTTTCTATTATGGCACTAACTTGGGAACAACTTAACCCTGCCATATTATACTTTACTGTTAAGACTGCAGAGAGGGTTTCAACTGACAATTGAGACTTCTCACTGGTCCAATAATCGTTACCCACTGAAAATATCTTCTCTACAGCAGCATTAGTGCCGGGACAGCATAGTGCGTATTCAACTAACTTTCTTATATTATCGTGGGGAATTTGTTCCTTTCGGAAGTGAGCGAATATCTCAACCCATCTTCTGTCTACACTCATATGTTCATCCAACCATTTAGTTAAGATGCCTTCGCCCATGCATAGATTCACTCTGCGAACTTCCTCAATCAAAAAGTTGTCATTTATGACATTCTCAAATTCTTTTCCCAAAAATTCTAATGTTGCACAAACATCGCTCCATGATATTTTATGTTTCAGTAGCATCCATTTTAGCACATGTACTGGTTTAAAAAACATTGTCCACTCTTCAATATACTCAAAACAGGTTTTATAAAAACGTTTAATTTCTTTAAGAAAATTGTTTTTTATTCCTGGATTTGATTCCTTTAAAGTTGACAATTTGTTTCTTAAAACAATTGGAATAAGGGTCATTCCATGTCAAGTGGTCTGATTTCAGAGAAGTGCCCTGCTGGACCATCACGGATTTCGATGAAATTTTGTATGGACATTCACACATGTCCCCAACGAACATTGGTAAAGTTTTACGTTCATCCATGCAATACTTGCTGAGATTTAGTAATTTGTTTGACCCCATACCGCAGCCTTCTATGGTATGACTCCGAGATTTCGGCAACTTTGAGACACAGTATTTCTGCCAATATTTTGTTGAGAGAAACAAAACTTTGCTAACTTATACAACTTTTTGCGCTCTATTAAACAAAATAATAAACAAATCTTCATTAGCGATTCCCGTGAAGAAAATTTGGATGAAACTTGGCCTAAAAAATTTGCAACTCGAAAAAATTTTAAAGTTTGGCTTTTTATACCTCTGAAAGTAAAGGTACGATAAACGTGAAATTTTGCACATAATAACTTATCAATACAAGGTTAACGAATATAAAATTTCACACTCCTAATATTTTTCATTACTTCTGGAATTGAGTGTAAAATTGATGATTTTTGTGAAAATGCTAAAAACAGGGTATATTTAGCCCACTTTTACAAAAATATGCCTTCTGGAAACTGTTTGAAATTATTTTCATTAGAAAGAGCATGTTTTAATCCCCCTAAAAAAGTAGGATTGGTTTTTCATCCCTGGTATATAAGGCCTTAGAAATAGGGACAAAGTTGAGAACGTTTCTATCACATGCTGCTATCGCAATATCGCATGCATTCCATTATTTTACATCTTGTTTGTTTTATACAGGCATTATAAGTACCTAAATTGCGTTGATCCATGGTGACATTGTCACTACCAGTTCAGAAACTTGAACCAGTAACCCCATCGCCATAGGGTTCACGCCCGATAGCCGTGCAATACCAGCCACGGGTGGGTTTCTTGGTTGAGGATCCCAAGCCTCTAGTTTGGTTTCTTCGTTAAGGTTCCAAAGCCAATGATTGGGCAGCTTATTCTAGGTTCCTAAACCTGAAGTGGGTATCTTATATGGTTTCCAAGCCGAAGTCCATGATGTTTGTATGAATGGCCAAATACCAACTATTGCATATTTATTATTGAATTTAGTAGCCACTTTCTTCAGTGTCACTTCTTGGAATTGATACTGTCGGCCTGGTGACATAACTGATGGTGCTGGAAGGCCACAAATAAGGTGTTGTGCTGGAACCCAACAAATATCTTTTCTTTCGGGCCAATAAAATTAATGAGCCGGGCCTCGCAGATGCATAAATTTTACCAAAGCATCATTTTGTTCCAGAGAAATTTTTACAACATTGCCTACCCACCACTTATTGCCATAAATGCAGGCAACATAACAACCGGGAAATAGTTCGGCTAATATTAAATTAGGATCGACAGAATTGGAAAGTTTGGCCACAAAGTTAACTGTGTCATTTGAAACTTTGCTGACAGAAATCGAATTCAAATCAACTGGCACAAACTGGTGATGATCTCTTGTGCCAGCTATTGTGGTGCTAGCTTTCCATCTTTCTTCTTGCAGCATCCTGTTTTCTTGAATTTCTTCAGTCGGAACATATATATATTTAATTCCGTGAATGTTCTTGTCACAAAAGTTGAACAGATCTATTGGCGTCAGTATTTGATCGGTTACTGGTCGCTGGAGGCCGGTCAATTCGGGACTTTCCCGGCCAATTCGGGACGTTTGGTCACCGACCGCCGCTGCTAACAGTACAGAATTCTATACCCAAAACATGCTGACGCGTGAGAGCACTAACAAAATATTTAAAAAATGTCATCCGTGTAGAACCACCACTAGCAGAGTAACAAATTCATATAGCGTACAAAAATTAATTGTACACTTTAAACTTCAGCAAGAATGAAAGGAAAGTGACACAATGTAAAAAAATGCATATTGAAGTATATGACGTTTCGATAGCAATATCCTCAACTTTGTCCCTATTTCTAAGGCCTTATATACCAGGGATGAAAAAACAATCCTACTTTTTTAGGGGGTTTAAAACATGCTCTTTCTAATGAAAATAATTTAAAACAGTTTCCAGAAGGTATATTTTTGTAAAAGTGTGCTAAATATACCCTGTTTTTAGCATTTTCACAAAAATCATCAACTTTACACTCAAAGATAATTGTTGGGTTCCAGCACAACACCTTATTTGTGGCCTTCCAGCAGCATCAGTTATGTCACCAGGCCGACAGTATCAATTCCAAGATGTGACACTGAAGAAAGTGGCTACTAACTTCAATAATAAATAAGCAATAGTTGGTATTTGGCAATTCATACAAACATCATGGATTTCGGCTTGGGAACCATGTAAGATACCCACTTCAGGCTTAGGAACCTAGAATAAGCTGCCCAATCATTGGCTTGGGAACCGGACAGATACCCACACAAGGCTTTGGAACCTTAACAAAGAAACCAAACTAGAGGCTTGGGATCCTCAACCTAGAAACCCACCCGTGGCTGGTATTGCACGGCTGTCGGGCGTGAACCCTATGGCGATGGGGTTACTGGTTCAAGTTTCTGAACTGGTAGTGATAATGTCACCATGGATCAACGCAATTTAGGTACTTATAATGCCTGTATAAAACAAACAAGATGAAAAATAATGGAATGCATGCGATATTGCGATAGCAGCATGTGATAGAAACGTTCTCAACTTTGTCCCTATTTCTAAGGCCTTAGATACCAGGGATGAAAAACCAATCCTACTTTTTTAGGGGGATTAAAACATGCTCTTTCTAATGAAAATAATTTAAAACAGTTTCCAGAAGGTATATTTTCGTAAAAGTGGGCTAAATATACCCTGTTTTTAGCATTTTCACAAAAATCATCAACTTTACACTCAATTCCTGAACTAATGAAAAATATTAGGAGTGCGAAATTTTATATTCGTTAACCTTGTATTGATAAGTTATTATGTGCAAAATTTCACGTTTATCGTACCTTTACTTTCAGAGGTATAAAAAGTCAAACTTTAAAATTTTTTCGAGTTGCAAATTTTTTAGGCCAAGTTTCATCCAAATTTTCTTCACGGGAATCGCTCATGAAGATTTGTTTATTATTTTGTTTAATAGAGCGCAAAAAATTGTATAAGTTAGCAAAGTTTTGTTTCTCTCAACAAAATATTGGCAGAGATACTGTGTCTCAAAGTTGCCGAAATCTCGGAGTCATACCATAGAAGGCTGCGGTATGGGGTCAAACAAATTACTAAATCTCAGCAAGTATTGCATGGATGAACGTAAAACTTTACCAATGTTCGTTGGGGACATGTGTGAATGTCCATACAAAATTTCATCGAAATCCGTGATGGTCGAGCAGGGACCACTAGACCACTTGATATGGAATGACCCATAAACTAATTTTCAAACCTATCTTTATATTGACCTACAAAATTATTTAGGATCATACTAACTTCTACAGCGGAAATATTATTGGATTCAATATCCTGTGTGGTTTTGTAGAAATATGATGCCTGGCTATGTACAAAATAAAGAATAATCTCTGACATCGAAGCGGCTCGTATAATTGTAAGATACACTCGATTGCTGGTGTCAATGCAAGCCATCTTACTTTTGAGTAACCAAGAAATTTTTTATACTCTACATCAGCCTCTTCACAAAACTGCTTAAGGGTTGCTACTCTAACTGTAAAGCGACTAAAATATAGATATATATTTGTAATTACAACTTCTATGTCAACTGACAAGACAACTAGACGCTGTATTAATGGCATTTGATAATATGTGTGCGCTGCAACCTATTCCCAAAATATTTCTTTTTAGTAAATCTTTAAGTTTTGTGTATACATTATTAACACCTCTTCGGTTACGACCACCGAAATTGGTGTTAGTATTATCTGCTGATATTGATATTATTTTTTATTTTAAATCATGTTCTTATAATACTTTGAATAACAGATTTGACAAAATTTCGGAACACTCTCCTTGAATCGACTGCATTTTTAATATCTTAATTTGTGTTCCTTATTTAATGTCGAGATATCTAATTAAAATTGGATATAATTTTATTTCTTTATGATTTGAAGCATCTGATAAAAGGGATACAAATGATGCAGATCGTAAATCATCTACTAATAATTTTTCGCAATATTCTTTAAACACGCCCCTTACAATTACATCGCATTTAGTTCTGGCACATGAATATTTTGTACAGTGAAATTTTTTAATTAACTTGTTGGTTCAATCCATACTTCTAAAGCTCTGGTTATGGGCGATGGTATGAAAGGCAAATGTGCACTCCATAGCAGCTAATTTTTTTTGTTTCCACCAGTGCCAAAATAATCACTTTTAAAGAACTTCGTTACTATATCGAATAGTCGACAGTTTAACTTTGTGAAACTCACTTATACTTAAGAGGTTGAAAGAAAACATGGTTTTTGTTTCACTAACTTTTTTATTTTTTTATTTTATTTTAACTGACTGCAGTTTCTGTTGACGACGATGTTACTGTTGACGACGATGCAGCTACATCTAAAGTTTATGTTTATTTGTTGCTATGTGTTTGGTTATAGCAGATTGTCCACCGACTGCAATAGAAAACTTTCCATTACAGATAGCACATTTAACTAAAGAATCGTCATTTTTTTTGGAATCTGTAATAAATGGACATTCTCTTTTTAAATTTTCAGTCAGTCTATTTTCCGTCTTTTTTGCCCATCCATATTTCATTCTAAAATAATTAAATTTTTATTAGTTCCAAAATTAAATTGTGTAAATCATGCATTAAAATGCATAAAATGTGTCCGTGTACGAATAAATCATATACAATATGCAGTCTAATTTATATTTAAAAAAAAAAAACATTCCAATCTGATGATATTCTGCCATTTTAATATCAGATTGGAATGTCAAAAAAATAATGTTCTTGGATTTTATAGAAAGTTAAGAAAATTGAGAAATCTTGAGTATCAATAATCAGAAATAAGAATAAAAAATCAACAGAATAAGGAGATCATTCAGAGAACAAACAAAAGACAAAATATTGAGACAGTAAAAGATTAAACAAGTTTTAAATACATAAAAACTAAACTAAAATAAAAAACTAAGCTCAATAACATAACCTACAATTTAAATAGGTAAAGGTTTTATAACTAAAATAGCTAATGGATAGTGTATTCATTTAAATGTGCTTACCTTATTCTACACCATATAACACAAGTCTACACTTTGAGTATATATTATTTTAATATGTA
Organism: Liopterus haemorrhoidalis; assembly: GCA_963971575.1. Taxonomy (NCBI): domain Eukaryota; kingdom Metazoa; phylum Arthropoda; class Insecta; order Coleoptera; family Dytiscidae; genus Liopterus; species Liopterus haemorrhoidalis. The sequence continues at coordinate 28,915,963 of OZ020622.1, read as the reverse complement.
ACAATTTATACTACACTTTGTTGATTAAAATAAACTATAAAGTTTAATAAAGCTATATAATCATACATATAAACTTCTTGTAGGCTGCATTCAAGGGAGTACAAAGGAGTACTTTAGGGAGTACGTTCATTAAAGGAGTAAATACCTTGAAAAAGGAGTACAAAACTCCCTAAAGGAGTAAGTCTGGTCACCTTAGTAGTTGTCACAGGAGAAGGTGGCGCTGTATGGACTGCCAACTGTCGGCGTTGTAATTTCTATTGAATTAACTGTTTTTTGCGTATTTACACTATTGTCACTATCATTATCGCTATTGTCACTTTCGTGTGTTCTTTTGTTTATTGTTGCATTTTAGCTTGTGTTTGATTTATATAATTGTTTTTAATTATTTTTGACGTATGGCAGCCCTGCGGGTGCGCAAAGTTACGTGCGCGGTAGTTTCCTTTGTTACACTGCACTTTTGTGTTTGTTTATTGTTTTTACACTAAAATTGTTAATATATCTCACCCACTTCATTCACTATCATTTGTTACGGGGAGAAGCCTCTAAGGAGGTCCTCAGGTCCCTAACGGCGTGTGACTTGGGAGAACCGCTCCCTCGTCCCATCCGTCAACACTCTACTTGGCTAGCTCAGTTGGGTAGAGTTCACTGGATGTCGGCTCGGCTTGAAGAGCCTCACACTTGACTAATGTCTCTCTGAAAAGTACTAAACGGAGTGTCTACAAAAAATACCAACGAATACGAGTTAGGCATTTATTGAGAAATACACGTATATGAGAAATAAGTCGACAATACACGCAAACAGTATATCGAAGAACATAAAATGGAACAAGTATATGATGTGAACAAACATCATACAACTAAATACAGAATTACAACATTAACAAGGGGGATGGCTGAGTCTACCACTCCAAACACTTCCTCGTGAGGCGAGAAGGGGTTGGGAATGATAGGCGGGGTATACCTATATTCAGATATTATCACAAATGATATAGTAATAGTGGGTGATTTCAATCTAGATGTAAACCCAGAATTTCTCACTGGCATCGTTCATTGTGATAATGCTACATTAAAAGTTAAAAATAATATTAACTTTGCAATAGTTAAGACCCCGTTGAGGATTATGTGTGAGTTAGTATCGGAAGTGGAACTTAAGTCAGGTCGGAAGAAAATAATAAATTACATGATTCGACATAGAACAATTATTTATTATCTTAGGGTTAATTAAACGTAAACTTGAGAGTTAATATGATAGTACATATTAATCGGTTGACACTTCTTGTATCACACTTTCTCCCCGCAGGGGAAGTTCATAATGGCCATAACACCTGGCCATTTGTTGAGCTTTCGGGCCTGATGATCCCGCGTACCCTCAATCACGCAAGGGAAGTTCATAATGGTCGCATCACCTGACCATATAGAGCTTTTGGGCCTGATGATCCCACGTACCCTGAATCACATATCATTTAGAAGGAGACAGTTCAGAGAAGCCGATTGTGGGAATAGGCTTATCTGTTGTCTCCTTGATCTCCCACTTAAATCCCTACCCACGTGTTTGCCGTGCGTGGAGACCCGTAACGCCGGAGAAGAGGGTCCTGGTCGGTTGAGGGAGACTGCTGCCCGCGGACAGTACGATCCCAACACGCCTTCTTTGGTCTCGGATTCGGTAAAACGGGAGGCTGAGTCTGGTCAGCTCAGTCAATCGGCTGGTGTCACGGTTTATGAATAGAGTGGCTCCAATACTGGATCGTGGATGCCGGGGTAATGCCGTGCCACTAGACAAGTCTTCGGGGGTCTGTGGGAGCGGCTGCAGCTCGCAAGGTTCCAGAGTTGGCTACTACTGGTTCTCGAGCGGGTCGAGTAGCCCGTGACTACTTCCTCCGATGCTATATCATCCTGACATGTCTGGCGCAATGAGCCGGTTTGCGGCCAACGTCCCCTGTGTGGGGCTCCCTGGTGGGTGGGCATGACAGGGTGATGAAACTTAGTATACGGGTATGGCGACTACCCGGAGGGATCAATTTTCTTTAAATTCCGCCAAGGTTGAGAGTAAACTCCGTAAAAAATCAAACAAGAGACCTCGTTGTGATGCTCAGTCATCCGATGAGGGATGTGTAAGGCCTTCTCCCAAGAAGGTAGAAAGCAGATCAGTTGAGTTTTGTGCGCCAGTGCCTCGTTTTCTTGTCGTGAAGGTGCAAGAAGAGGGAAAATCTTTTTAAGAGATGTCCCCCTTCTTTGTTGCCCGAACGCTGGGAAAAACGTGTGCAACTGGTATAAGATCGGTGCGAAAACTGTCGGATGGTACATTGCTTATTGAATGCGAAACTGAGGCTTCTTCCACGCTTCAGAAATGTGAAAAGTTTGGTGAGTTTCGTATTTCAGTACAGCCACATAAGGCACTGAATACTTCCTAAGGCGTCGTAACGGATCGTGACCTTGCGTATGTTACGGAGGAAGAGTTTGTGCAGGAAATGGCATCGCAAGGTGTCGTGGAATGCAAGAAGCTCAACCCCCGGAACGGCAAGCCTTCGATCTCTATGGTGGTGTCCTTCGCTGGCACCAAGTGTCCAACATCGGTAAGGGTGGGGTACAACGTTTGTAACGTTCGCCCCTACTACCCCAACCCGATGCGATGCTATAAGTGCCAGCGTTACGGTCACACCTCTAGTCGTTGTGGCAAATCTTCTATCTGTGCCAACTGCGGACAGACCAACATGATGTTGAAACCTGTTCAAACGCGGCACACTGCGTAAATTGCAAAGGGGCGCATGCCTCTACTTCACGCCACTGCCCAACGTACTTAGAGGAGAAGGCTATCCAGGTCATCAAGACGCACGATAGGATACCGTATTTTGACGCCAAGAGGAAGTATAAAGAGACTGCGCCGGTCACTTTTGCGAAATCCTTCGCACAAGTGGCAGCAAAGAAGACAGCAAGCGTACAGACACAGACAGAATCAGTGCCTCGTCCGACAGTTAAAGCGGTAGGATTAGCTGCGAAGAATTCCGGAACAGAAAAGGTGGCGTAATCGGTCCAAGAGACCAGTATTCAGACCCCACAACCTGGGGGATCGGGTCTGAATAAATCCCCCTCGCCTAAAGGAGAACGCACTCAACCTCAGTTCTCCCAACCACCTAAGGAGAAGACCCCACAGTCTTCTCCACAAACGAGAAGCGACCAGAGAATGGTCGCTTCTTCAAAACCCTCATCAGTTACTCCTGAAAAGGAAACTGATAAGGGATCCGTTGGTTCTCACTGGATACCAGTGAGAGCCAAACAATCAAAAAAGGAGTCCAGTGTGTCCATCAAAACACCTGGACTACCAAATGAAAGTGTAGCCGAGAAAATGGCTGTAGACCCGCAACCTAAGGGTAAACCAAAAATCATTAGGTTGCGGGGTAACTCCCCTAAACAGAAATGAATGGTCCACTAATCCAGTGGAACTGTAACGGTGTATACCAGCGCTACGAAGAACTGCGACTTTTATTGTCAGATTTTGCGCCTTCGTGTGTTTGTCTGCAGGAAACAAACTTCAACGAAACCGACACATTCTCTCCTCGGGGATACTCCGTGTTTCGCACGGATTTCCTTACGGGGTTAAGAGCATGTGACGGCGTGGCAATTCTCGTTAGAGACACATTGTAGCACGATCCTGTAGACATTGACAGGGAGTTGCAGGTCGTAGCAGTTCGTGTTGCACTTCCCCTCCAGGTGACGATTTGTTCTATCTACCTTCCCCCTGGTGTTCGAACTGACATCCGAGATGTGAATATCATCGATCAATCTCCCACCACCCTTCATACTGCTAGGCGATTTTAACGCCTACAATGTGTGTTGGGGATCGGTGCGGAACGATCGACGAGAACGTCACCTGGAAAATATGTTGAACGAATTGAATTTGAGATTTCTGAATTACGGCAGACCCACGCACTTTTGTGCAGCAACGGGTACATTTAGTGCTATAGATCTTAGCGTTGTTTCAGGAGCCATCGCTCCGTTGTTCAAATGGGATGTGCATCACGACCTGTGCGGTAGTGATCACTTTCCAATCCTCTTAAAGCCTCTGTTTAATACTGTTACCGAATCCCGCTGGCCACAGTGGGTTCTTCGGAAAGCAGATTGGACCAAGTTTGCGGAATCATTCTCGCATGAGGATATTCCGAGCTTGACCGTAGACGAAGAGGTGAATCATTTCACGGACTCCATCACAAGCGCGGCTAAAAACAGCATACCGCTGTCATCCACTCAGCCCCGTAGAGTTCCCGTTCCCTGGTGGAACGAGGAATGCGACTTGGCGCTACGTGAAAGGAGACACCTCTTCAATACATTCCGTCGTTGTCCACCAGAGGAAAACATGATAGCTTTCCAACGAGCGAAAGCTCGTGCTAAGAGGATTGTGAAAGAAAGCAAGCGCGAATCATGGCGTAAATACGTGTCCACCGTTACAGTTGCCACTCCAGTGGCCAAAGTTTGGGAGAAGGTCCGGAAAATATCCGGTCTAAATACAGCTACAGCCATTGCTGGTCTGTCGGTAAATGGTAACGTAGTTACCTCAGCGGTCGAAATTGCTAACACTTTGGCATCTAATTTTGCGTTCAATTCTAGCTCTGAACATTATTCACCCGAGTTTTTAAGTCGTAAAGCAGGCCTCGAATCTATACCTCTAAATTTCTTTTCTAGGAATGACGAGGTATACAACTTGCTTTTCTCTCGTGAAGAGCTAGATAGCGCGATGTCAAAGTGTAAGGATAGCTCTCCTGGTCCAGATGCGATACATTATCGTATGATCCGAAATCTTCCGGAATCATCTAAGTCTAGGCTTTTGAATGTCTATAATAGGATATGGACTGAGGGCAAGTGCGCGACCAAGTGGAAGGAATCGCATCCAGTTGTCTCTGCAAGCTCATGGAGCAAATGATCAGCAAGCGTCTGATTTGGTTTTTAGAATCAAACGACTTGCTGGCCAACACACAGTGCGGCTTTCGCCGTCACCGCTCAACAGCAGATCATCTGGTCAGACTAGAGACAGCTATCAGGAATGCTTTCGTTGAAAACAAACACCTGATAGCTGTGTTTTTTGATATTGAGAAAGCCTATGACACTGCATGGATTTATGGTATTCTCCGTACTCTGCATTCCTGGGGTCTCCGGGGACGCTTGATGTTCTTTATAAAAGACTTCATGTCGAACCGGCGCTTCAGGGTGCGGATCGGAAATACCTTGTCACAAATGTTCGCACTGGACAATGGGGTCCCACAGGGCTCCATACTGAGCGTTACGCTATTTTTAATTGCCATTAACGGTGCAGCTTCATGTATTCGATTACCTGTACAGAGTTCGATATTTGTCGACGACATTGGTATCTTTGTCGCCGGACAAAAGACTAGTACAATCGAACGTCAGCTTCAGCAGACTATCAATCGTCTCGATACATGGGCAACCGAAAATGGCTTTAAATTCTCGACCAGCAAAACTGTATGTGTCCATTTCAGTAGGAAAAGGGGTGTACATCCCAATCCTACACTCACACTAAATGGAGCACAGTTACCATTTGCCGATACTGCCAGATTTCTGGGTCTCGTGTTCGATAGTCGTCTAACTTGGCGGGCACATTTTTTGTCCGTCAAGAAAAAATGCCAAAACTCGCTCAATTTGTTGCGGGTCCTCAGTCATAAGACATGGGGTGCAGACCGCACTGTCATGTTGCGTTTATATCGTTCTCTAGTGCGCTCTAAGCTGGACTATGGATGTCTAGCTTATGGGTCAGCTAAACACCAAGAGATAAGAATTCTTGACACTGTACATCACACTGGGGTTAGATTGGCCACAGGTGCATTTCGCACCAGTCCAGTACTAAGCCTGCTGTGTGAAGCAGGCGAACCGTCACTGTACAATCGTCGTAAAATTCTATCCTTGCGGTACATGGCTGCACTCAGTGCCAAGCCAGATCATCCCGCGTATGACCCTATTCTACAAAATAGGCATACAGCGATTTATGACAGAAAACCAAGAGCCAATAGGCCTTTTGGTCTGAGGACTTTCGACATTTTGGGCGATATTGATTTTAATATGCCTGAAATGGCAAGTTTCGTTTTGTGTGCTGTTCCACCATGGACGCTACCGCGTCCACTTGTGAACCTCACATTAACTAGGTTTGATAAAGATACTACGTTGCCTATCGAATACCAACATGAGTTACAAAGAATACTGGTCCCTAGGTTCGAGGATACTGTCATTTTTACTGACGGATCAAAATCCGGAACCAGGGTTGGGTGTGCGTTCGTTGTTTTGAATCCACGCCAACAGTTTCAGTACCGTCTGCACTCCATAACGAGTGTGTACAGTGCTGAGCTGTACGCTATTTTCAAGGCCCTGTGTTTTGTTTCGTCAGAGCAAAGTCGGTCAAGTGTTATCTTGACGGACTCGCTGAGCGCTCTGAACAGTACCCAAGATCCAGATCCAGTGCATCCTCTTGTACTAAAGATCCGGTTGCTACTCTACAATCTGAATGCTCAGAATGTGAGGGTAGAGCTGTTTTGGATACCGGGACATGTTGGTATTAAAGGCAACGAAGCGGCAGATGCAGCTGCAAAAGCCGCCTCTCACAGACCTATGATTGATGTGAGTTTCGTTTTTCCAGATGACGCAAAGAGTCATCTGAAACATCTGGTTTTAGACATGTGGCAACATGAGTGGAGCTGCACACAGAACGTTAAGTTACGACAGATTAAGGGAGACGTTAAACCATGGGGTTCTTCCTGCAGGATTAACCGCAGGGAGGAAACCGCCATCACACGCCTCCGTATAGGTCACTGTTGGTGGACCCATGGACACCTCCTTCGAGGAGAAGAGTCCCCTATCTGTGAGGCGTGTATCACAGGTTTGTCTGTGTTACACTTTTTAACTGAGTGTATACAGTTCGAGGATGTCAGGGAGAGGTTAGGCCTGTGCTATGACCTGTCAGTTGCTTTAGGTGACGACAGGGTACTCATGGACAGGCTGATACTCTTCCTGAGAGAATCGAACTTATTGTTTTATGTGTGAAGTCTTGCACCTTATTTTAATGTGTTTCTAGTTATTGACTGTGATATTCGATGGTAATTGGCCCCTTTACAGCCTCTTACCATCACCCTGAGTCTGTTCAAATTTTCGAACAGACTTTTTATATTATTTATTTGTGTTTGTCAGTGCAAGATTTTTTTATTTATTTTATGAGTATGCGAATTTTTAATGATTTTATCTATTTATTTATTGTCTAATTTATTGTTTTTAATATATAGTCTAGTCATTTAAATGGGCTGCGTTAGGCGCAAATAGCCTTTGTTGCTGCGCGCCAAAAAAATTTAACTAACTAACTAACTAACTAACATTTCGTCTGGCTTTATTGGTTCGTACATTTTTGACCTTATTAAACAATTTTGCTTAAATCGTTTGATGTATGCGCAAGGATACATCAAACGTAAATACGTAAGGATTTATTCAAATTTGAATATTTGTCAAGTGAAGATGAGACTGAATTTGTTGCAGAAGCTGTTAATGCAATTTGCTTCCTCAATTCCGGATCCTCGATATTACGTTTGATATCTGGGATTCTTGAATTCCAGATATCAAACGTGATTCTTGAACCCAGTTGGAGTCCTGTAAAAATTGTGGACCGTTCCACCACATTTTTTCAACTGAAGTGGGGTGGCACCCCTGGATAAAATATTCGCGGGATTATGTTTTGTGTTAACATAACGCCAATCTGCTGTTTCAGTCATGGACTGAATTTTGCTTACGCCATTTCTAACGAAAATGTTTAAAGAATATGGGTTTGTGTTCAACCAGTGAAGTACGACCTGGGAGTCGCACCAGTAATATGTCTTTGTTGAAACTGTTAATGATTCGCGAACCTTGTTCATCAAATGAGCAAGTGTTAATGCGCCACAGAGTTCCAATCTGGGCACTGTGATGATTTTTAAAGGTGCCACTCTTGATTTGGAACATAGAAGATGAACGGAAATGTCACCGTTCTGGTTTATGCTTTTGACGAAAATGCAAGCTCAGTATGCGACCTTTGACGCATCGCTGAAGCCGTGGAGCTCGATTGTTTGAGCTTGTTTGATAATGACACATCTTTGGCATTTAAAAGAAGAAATGATATCCGTTTGAGCGCATAATGTTAACCATTCAGTGGTTAAACCGGGAGGGAGCTGCTCATCCCAACCGATGCCTGCTGCCCATAAACTTTGCATGATGTTTTTCATCTTTATTGTTATTGGGCTGAGTAGACCCAATGGGTCAAATGTTTTTGAAGCCGCTGATAATTCGCTTCGCTTTGTGGGACATGAATCCTCATTTGTTGTGGTTTGATAACATAAAGAATCGTCCTTAACTGACCAACAAATACCAAATGTTTTGGTTTTGTCGGTTGGACCAATCATTAAAACATCAAATTTGTTGACTGATTTTGCGACTGATTTGGCAAGAGCCTCGTCATTTGAGACGAATTTGCGGAGCTCAAAGCCTGCTGTTTGTAAAATTGCAACTACATCCTTGCATGTGCTGACCAATTGTTCTGGATCATCGTCACCAGTCAAAAGATCATCAACGTACATGTCCTGTTCGATGATTTTTGAAACAAGAGGGTGTACTGATTGAAATTGTTTTGCTAATTCGTATAAGCATCAAATTGCTAAATATGGAGCTGAAGATGTGTTACTCTTATGGTTTGTATGTCCTTTTCAGAACTGTTTCTCCATAGAATGCTTTGGAACTTTCTATGTTCCGGATGCACTGTGACTTGTCTATACATTTGTTTGATGTCACCCGACATGACATATTGATGTTGCAGAAAACGCAATGTAGTATTTAGCAAGTCATTCTGAATTGTGGGGCCTACCGACTGGGCCTTATTTAATGAAATTCCACTGTTAGGTTTTGCGAAACCGTCGAAAACGACCCGTAACTTAGTGGTTGATTTGTCGTCGCGAAGAACGCCATGATGGGGTAGAAAATACCTGTTTTGAATGGTGTCATTTTGGACTTGAACCATATGACCCAATGTTTTGTATTCTTCCATAAAATCTATGTAAAGATTTTGAAATGTCGCATCGCGACTGAACTTACGTTCTATTGATAGTAAGCGATTTTGCGCAATATGTTTTGTATCGCCTATGCTATCAACTAGATCATTGAAAGGAATCTGGACTACGAATCTGCCAGACTCGTTGCGGGTTGTTAGTAGTGGAGCTACGTCATATTTGTGACAGTCCGACCAGCCGATTTTCACTGAAACCTGATGTAAAAAGATGTGGTTTTTTGAGTCTTGACCGTTGGACTGTCAGCCGTGCCTTCTCGAAAGCCGTGCTGGAATCGTGCGGGATTAGTTATATTTATAGGTGAGTTTTGGAGACTTGATCTCAACAGTTATATAAAAGCGATATGTATGTATGTAAAAGGTTTGTGGTAAATAAGGTGGATAAATAAATAAACAAAACATGTTAAATAAATTTTAATTAAAAATATTTTCGAAAATATGATAGAATATTTGTATATAAATATCGGAATGGCCCAGGTTCCTCTTCCACGTTCTGAGGCTGCTGGTCGATCGTATTTGTTTTACCCTGTCGTTTTTTAATCTGCCTCAGAATCCATGGATTCCCTCCGCTCGAAAGGAACGGCCCAGGCTCCTCGACTTCGTCCCAGTTCTCTTCTTCCACGTTCTGAAGCTGCTGGTCGGTCGTATTTGTTTTACCCTGTCGTTTTTTAATCTGCTTCAGAATCCATGGATTCCCTCCGCTCGAACGGAACGGCCCAGGCTCCTCGACTTCGTCCCAGTTCTCTTCTTCCACGTTCTGAGGCTGCTGGTCGGTCGTATTTGTTTTACCCTGTCGTTTTTTAATCTGCCTCAGAATCCATGGATTCCCTCCGCTCGAACGGAACGGCCCAGGCTCCTCGACTTCGTCCCAGTTCTCTTCGTTCATGTTGGTGTTGACTGTTGCCATTGCTGCTGTTGGTTGGTGGTTAGATAGATAGATAGATAGATAGAAAACGAGACGTTAGACTCACAATGCTCAGATAGTTAATTTTGTTTCAATATATATGCAATGTGAAGAGTGAAAGGAATATTTTTATAAGTGAATTATTGTAACATGTTTCATTTAACCTTTGTTCCATTTAAACTTGAATTATTTATCTTTGTTGCAATGCGGAATACGGATGTAAATATGTGAATTAATATCTAATAATAATAAAACTTAGCTGTCTATATAAACAAGACAAATGTTATTGATTATATTGAATTAATTAATTTATTTTTATTGAAATGCGGAATGCGGAATGTAAATATGTAAAGTAATATCTAATAATAAAAATTAAGCTGTGTATATAAAGAAGTCGATTTTACATTGTTGCATTACATGGTGACATTGGGTAAGTGTATACAGTATTCAGTTTTATATCTGTGAGTATCGTTGAGCGGTTTAAGTCATAGGTAATATGTTTTCCCAACCGGGGGTGCGACAAGCAAACTACTGAACTGATTTGAAAATTTGTTTCGTATATCATATGAAAATTTTTAAGAATAGACGTACCTAATTAAGTGTTAAATTACCAACAATTACCACTGACTGTTGGAAAATGGTTGTATTTAGTAAACGGTGAGAAATTCGGGTCGATATCCAGGGTTTTTTTTTATTTATTTTTTTTTATACCGTGTCGGTACTCCAGAGAACTGCCCCGTCGTCAGGAAGCTAAATTTGCCAACCAAAATCCCGCGCGGCCCCCAGAGCCGAAATACGTAGGTCTGCCGAAAATACCGTGTCGGTACTCCAGAGAACCGCCCCGTCGTCAGGAAGCTAAATTTACCAACCAAAACTACCGCGCGGCCCCCAGAGCCGAAATACGTAGGTCTGCCTAAAATACCGTGTCGGTACTCCAGAGAACCGCTCCGTCGTCAGGAAGCTAAATTTACCAACCAAAACTACCGCGCGGCCCCCAGAGCCGAAATACGTAGGTCTGCCGAAAATACCGTGTCGGTACTCCAGAGAACCGCCCCGTCGTCAGGAAGCTAAATTTTCCAACCAAAACTCCCGCGCGGCCCCCAAAGCCGAAATACGTAGGTCTGCCGAAAATACCGTGTCGGTACTCCAGAGAACCGCCCCGTCGTCAGGAAGCTAAATTTACCAACCAAAACTACCGCGCGGCCCCCGGAGCCGAAATACGTAGGTCTGCCGAAAATACCGTGTCGGTACTCCAGAGAACCGCTCCGTCGTCAGGAAGCTAAATTTACCAACCAAAACTACCGCGCGGCCCCCAGAGCCGAAATACGTAGGTCTGCCGAAAATACCGTGTCGGTACTCCAGAGAACCGCTCCGTCGTCAGGAAGCTAAATTTACCAACCAAAACTACCGCGCGGCCCCCAGAGCCGAAATACGTAGGTCTGCCGAAAATACCGTGTCGGTACTCCAGAGAACCGCCCCGTCGTCAGGAAGCTAAATTTACCAACCAAAACTCCCGCGCGGCCCCCAGAGCCGAAATACGTAGGTCTGCCGAAAATACCGTGTCGGTACTCCAGAGAACTGCCCCGTCGTCAGGAAGCTAAATTTGCCAACCAAAACTCCCGCGCGGCCCCCAGAGAACCGCCCCGTCGTCAGGAAGCTAAATTTACCAACCAAAACTACCGCGCGGCCCCCAGAGCCGAAATACGTAGGTCTGCCGAAAATACCGTGTCGGTACTCCAGAGAACCGCCCCGTCGTCAGGAAGCTAAATTTGCCAACCAAAACTCCCGCGCGGCCCCCAGAGCCGAAATACGTAGGTCTGCCGAAAATACCGTGTCGGTACTCCAGAGAACCGCCCCGTCGTCAGGAAGCTAAATTTACCAACCAAAACTACCGCGCGGCCCCCAGAGCCGAAATACGTAGGTCTGCCGAAAATACCGTGTCGGTACTCCAGAGAACCGCTCCGTCGTCAGGAAGCGAAATTTACCAACCAAAACTACCGCGCGGCCCCCAGAGCCGAAATACGTAGGTCTGCCGAAAATACCGTGTCGGTACTCCAGAGAACCGCCCCGTCGTCAGGAAGCTAAATTTGCCAACCAAAACTCCCGCGCGGCCCCCAGAGCCGAAATACGTAGGTCTTTGCCGAAAAGATAAAAAAAAAATTTTTTTTACATTTTTAAATTTTTGATAGGTGTAAATTAGGTGTGTAAATAAAACATGTTATATATATACATATCATTTTATTTTATAATAAGTATAACAGTTGTACAAGAAATACATGTTGAATATATTATATATTATCATTTTACTTTATAACAGTAGCGGTTTCCGCAATTTATATAGATAAACATATGTTTATTAGAGTGATACAATTTTTATTTCATTTGTAGTGAATTGTTGCAACTTGAATTTTTTATCGCCGTATACCAGTTATACAAGAAGTATACGTTTTCTACTGCACAATTCAAATTGTTTATCGTATGTTTATTACAGTGAAAAGATTTGAAAATTTGTTTCATGTCTTGAATAGATGGGCAATCTTCATCATATAAATCATTAATTTCATTACTTATGAATTGTTGCAACCAGGCTTTTTTCTCACAGCCTTTTACATACACCAGTCCAGATCCAATATGTTCCGTTATTAATCGAGAAATATCCTCATGATTTAACTGCGTATCAGCTCCCTGAAGACAGTAGTTCCAACTTAAACCGTGTACGTTGTTTTTCAACCATGTGAAATGATTAATAATTCTCGGGTTGAATGATCGCACGTCTACAGCTTCTTTTATAAACTTATGCGTAAGTTTTCCATCCACCATATTTAGAATTGCTATTTCCCTACATATAAATTTTCTCGATTGCGGAAAATTAAAACCTTGTACATCAATGACAAACATTTTAGAAACAATTATAATCAAAATATACACTGAGTAGTTGACTGAGTAATATCTTACAACAGACTGATAGAAATATAGTATTACTTACAGAATTTATACTAATATTTTCACTAGACTGGTAGCGGGGTTATATTCCACCACCCTATCGTGAATAATTAGAGCGTAAAGCACGATTTTCTGACAGAGATGTTTATGTGTTTCCAATTCGATTCTGACATCTACCTGACTCGCCTTGACACCATCCACTTGCTTAAAACAATCTAATACGATTAGTGGTGCTTCATTTTTAAATTTCTCTCGATCCAAGAGAGGGTCACTTTGTCGGTGTAAGTAGGATTTTTGGAAGTTCACATACATGTTATATATAAACTCGTAACGATCATTTTGAAAGTTTATATTCAATGGATCGTAAGGATAAACTTCTGAGTTAAGAAATAGTTTAACTTCACTTATATCACAATGATCAAATTTACTTATGTCTGCGTTTAGTTGTTTTCGATCTTTCTGCATTCCAAGAATAACGAATCTTGGTTTTTCCATCTGGGTGGTAGTCTTAATGGTCCAAGAATATTTTGTTGTATCAGCAGGCATGGGACATTCAAACAGATCCCAACTTCTGTATGGTAGGATGACATCCCTCTTCGAATTAACTATCTTAAGTAATTCAATTTTTTCAGAATCACTCACGTTAACATGTGGAACATGCCATTGAACACGAGTCAGTTCAATGACAGGGAGAATGTCACTTTTGAAAACATTATTGTCATTTTTACTCCTCAAAAGAACCAATTCATGTTTAGCATTAACCAAAATCTTATGATAATGTTCTGGGAACCCTAGTAATATTTTCAGTGGTATAGAAGCACTGAAATATCGTCCAGCATTCATAAGAGTTCCTCCATAGTTCCAGTAAATTTTAGCTTCAACTTCATTGAACGTCACGTATCCCTTTATCGTGCTTGCAATACCGACGTTTCGACACTTATCTATAGTTTGTCCATTAAGATCATAACGAATTTCTTCAAATAAATGAGCGAACGCATTTGTGATTAGTTCAGGGTTGACGGTTGCTGTAGCACCTTTAGTTATTTTCCCTTCGATGTAAATAAAACTGTCATGAATATTCGTATAGATATCCATCTGCTGTATCGGTATCCTGATTTCATCTTTCGTACTTAAAGCATTCGTGATGTACGGTTGATGTGTATGAAGTTCAAAACGTGTGATGGAATTATCATACCTGTCCTTTGTTCAAACGTTTAACATTCCCCCTCTGCTCATTTCTTCTCCTTTTTCTTGTTCGTTTTACTTTTTTAACTTCAAGCCCAACTTTTGTAACAAACGTTTATTTTCAGGTGTTAGTTTATTTATTTTTTTCTGTTGTTGTTTTTGAGATGCTGTTAGTCTCGTAGTTAAATTTCTAATAATAATATCATCATGTTTGTTGATGATATTTATACCTTCGAAACAACCCCATTTTATAAGACAGGTTTCAAATGTAATCGCAGATTAATTTGTTCTTTACGAAAATTTATTAAATTCTGATTCTGATCAACGATGCGTATCGTGATGTTACTGATCGTTTCGGTGTTGACAGGCAAATAAATTACGTTACTGGGTTCTTCGATTATTTTATACCCGGGTTCTACTGCGGGAAAGAATTCATGAAGCGTGCGAGCGGGTTTTTCATTTGTGTAACTACCCATGACTATGTTACAGTCGATTCGAATAACGCTAACTCTGAAGATTTCAACTGTTTCATCTGATTCGTGTATTTCATCAGGTGTCAGTTTTCTATGTTTGAATCCTAACAATTTTCCGATGCTGTTTTCAGGTGTGAAATCAATTGGATATGAACTTAATTTAATTTTAATTTATTTATTTATATCCAAGGTACAATAAAATAATTAGATTTTTTTACAAATAATGGACATAATATCAGTTTGTACATTGGATAAAGTCCCATGATCAGTCATTGTAAGAATACAAAGACTGTTCTTCCTCATGAGCCCTTAAAAGGTATAAAAAATATAAATATAGCACATTAACATAAATAACTAGGGTTCTTTGCTATTGACAATACCACAGTTGTTATAGCCAACGTTGAAGCATGTAAATATGTAACATTCCCTAACTTGGGCAAAATTAAGGCTGAAAAGAACATTGAAAAAGACATGAAATTAAAAGGGCAAGATGAACATATTAGTAGATTTGACTTTGTTAACACTTTTTAAACTTTAATAAATTATTCTAAATTTTTATAAACATTTATAAACTTTTATAATTTTTTATAAACTTTTATAAACTTTTATCCCAAATGAGCTTCTTTATTTGTGTTTTAAAAGAGATTAAGCTAAAAGATTTAAGGTTTGAGGGAATAATATTGTATTTAGCGCAAATGTCAAAAGAGAAGCTATGTTTAAATGTTGCATTTTTGTAAGAAGGTGGAGAAAGAGTGCCCTTAAATCTTATATTAACATTATGAACATCAGATCTGAAGGTGATTTTGTTGTACAAATAAGGGGGAGTTTTGAGAATCAACACTTTATGATAAAATACAAGAGATTGCGAAAGTCTTCTTTGTTTCATGTTAAGCCATGTAGACAAGTGAAGATAAGAGGAGATATGCGAGCGCCTTGGTACACCATAGATAAATCGCAAACATGAATTTTGGACCTTCTGAATTTTTTTTATATCAACCGCAAGCAGACAGGGTCCGTAAACTACACTACCATAAGTAAACAGACTCAATACAAGGGAGTCGCATAGTTTTATCCTAATTGCCTGGTTCAGGTATTGTCTGTTACCATAGAGGATCTTTAACTTAAAGTAGGCTGTTCTTACTATGAAACTGATATGCTTAGAGAACTTTAATTTATCATCAAAAATCAATCCCAAATTCTTCGCACTGTCGGATATTGTCAGAGCAGACCCGTCAAGAATCAGTTTGCAAGCTGGCTTAATTAAATTCTGATCGTTCTTTGGACCAAAGATTAAAACTTTTGATTTTGTAGGGTTAATAATTAGATTATGGTCCGCAGATGCGTTATGCAATGACTGAAGGTCTTCGTTAATATTTGAAATAGCAGCTAAGTGGTTATTAAGAGGAAAAGAATAAAAGATTTGGGTATCATCAGCAAAATAGTGAACTTGGCAATGTTTAATATACTGTGAGAGATTAATGGTATAAATTATGTAAAGTGAGGGTCCCAAAATACTACCTTGAGGTACTCCAAGGTGGAGGAATAGTTTCTTAGAGCTTATATTGTTAATTACTACAACTTGACTTCTGTTCGAAAGGTAACTGGAAAAAAAATTAATCACATCTTTACCAAGGCCAATGAAATTTAAGATTGACAAGAGGATGATATTACTTATGACTTATGACTTATGATATTACACTTCATTGTATTAGTGTTCGGTGTTATATTGAAGTATCCTCGTTGTGATTCTTTCTCGTTAGGAACAGATCGTTCTTTCTGAAGCGTTTTATGATAATATTCTTCACTTTCGACATACTCCACTCCTAGTTTCCTTCTTATATATTTATTGACATCGTCAATTTCATATAGACCTGTCGGTATTACCAATTTCTGGGGCTCTGACGTTCCCTCAGCCTTGCCTGCGGACTGTGGTTCGCTGCCCTTTGAATTGGGTTTGGCAGTAGACGCTCCCTCAGCCTTGCTAGTAGGCTGTGGAGCGTTGCCTTTTAACTCAGTGTTCCGAGTTGTGTGGTCATGCAGTAATGAATTGTGCTTGGCCTTACAATGCTTGCAGCCTTGCGCCTTGCACGCTTTGGCTGTATAATTTGAGCGCAGACAATTGAAACAGAGATTGAGCTCCGTTATTCGCTTCGCTCGCGAATCTTTATTTAAATCGAGAAAAGTCTGACATGTCCAAATAGCATGTGACCCTTTGCAGTTTTGACATTTGTAGTCAGTCACTGTTACCAATGATTTTGATTTGATGACTGACATTTTGTTTGGTCAACATTGACGTCGCGACTACTCTCGATTTGTTCTAGAATATTTGCTTTTGAGCGCAAAAATTCAAGAAGGTCATGTACTGTCGGAGGGGCTTGATCGTCACCGAAATCCGCATTCGCCCTTACCTCCAACTCGCGTGCGCTTGTTTTGTCAAGCTTTTCTGAAATTGATATCAAAAAAACCGTGTCCCATTCGTCGACCGGTTGTTTGAGACCGCGTAGGGCAGATAAATGATTTGAAATGCAATCAACAAAAGTCCTAACCTCTTTGCTACCTTCTTTGTTAATGACAGGTATTGCTTAAATGGTTTTGACATGGTTCTGAATAATCGTACGAGAATTGTCAAACCATTTGCATACTAGATCCCATGCATGATCGTATACCGATGCTGAAATTTGTAAATTTCTTATGGTCTCTAGTGCAGAGCCTTCTAAATATAATCTTAAGTACTGATACTTCTGTATGGACAAGATCGTCTCATTTTAATGGATCAGTGATATGAATAAATCGCGAAACTCTAGCCAAGCATCGTAATTCCCCTTGAATTTAGGCAACTGTAGAGTTGGAAGTTTCACTGAAATGTTTTGCGGTGTTGAAAGAACCGAATTTCTGGAATAATGAGATTCACGTGACTCATTATCAGATTTGTTAATGTTTTCGTTTAATATATGATTTGCCTTTGCTAAGGCCTCATAAAATTCTGATTCGAATCTTACGCGATAGTCACGTTCGCTCTCTTAAACTGATTCTTCAAGAGTTAGTTCGATCTCTGTTTGAATATATTCAAACTCTGGTTGAATCGATTCAAAATTTGAAACTCTGAGTTTCAATTCTTGTAATTTGACTTCTGAAAAGTTTGTAAAATTGTTCAAATATGTGCTGAAACTCGTAACTCTAGTTTTAAATTCCTGCGTTTTCTATGTAAAACCTTTACTTCTTCCATATTCAATGCGAATGTATAAATATTTATGTTTTAAATTGAAAACAATGGAAAAATATATAAATTGTGTTAAAATGATTTTTAACCTGAGCGTACCGTGTTTAATCTTGCAACTGTAGCTTGGTGGCGCGGGGTACAAAGCGTGTTGTTTACGTTCGCTCGGCGAGCGAGTATTAGCATGTACGCAAATGCAATGTTTGAGAATTTGTATTGAAATCTCACGTTTACAAAAATGATTTTGTTCAAAGCAATATTTGGCAAATACCTTGTATAAACGGGCTTTGGAGAGACTGGACAGTAGCTCGTCTAATAAACGGCGACATATGTTGCACCGCAGACTTCTCATCTCTTGCCTCCCTGCACTGCGTTTTTTCTTGTAGGTACCGCTTTTGACCGTAAAAGTGATGTCTTGTCCGGAACTGATGTATTGATCTTGTATCCTGACTTCACTGGACTAAAATATGATATGTGATCTTAATCCGTGACTCGTTGTGCCAAATTATGATCCTCGCTGGATTGACCAAAAATTATGATATTCTTGGCTTGGATATGGCCAGAAATTATGATCCCTGGCTCGAATGACCAAAATTATGGTTGAATTATGTTTGATAGTATCTCCATAGGTTATGAAATAAAACACCGATACGTGCGGTCTCGCTTATAATTAAGCTACTACTGTTTATTCATGACAATGTGTTACATACGCACATACGCAGAGTATACATTTTACAATACATAAAGTTCTTCCAAGCCTTATAACTTGATTGTGTACAGAATAAAATCTAATGTTAACAGCTGACTTGTAAAACTGCAGGTAGATTCAGGCTGCCGCTTTAATCTGTATAGTACGTCTGGCCTTGATTGTATTTTGTGAATGTTTTAAATATTTATTTATTGAAATAAAGGACACTCCAGACCAAAGGTCCCAAATGTGCCCATAGTCCCATACAAGTTTTACTACGTTAAGTTATATCTTATACTATAATATAATAAAATAATGTTATATTCAGGTCATTTGGTTTTTGAATACATATATGTATCAAATATACAATTACATGGACATATTCAGTGCAGTAGTATGCTTTAAGCAAAGGTTTCACATAGTATTATATAAAGTCTTTTTGAACAATGCGAAATTCATATAGAATAAGTCTAATTCTCCAATTACTTCCAGACTTTCATTATAAAGGGTTGCCATTCGATTAAGCGGACTCATCTTGTGCTGTTCGGTTCTTGCTTTCTCAATTTGAAATAGAGTATTTCTTTTTCGTACTCCAACACGTGGTACTTTTAAACAAATTTGGGAGAGGATATCTGGACATGACAGGTCGCCATTCCATATTTTGTGTAATATTAGTAAACTAGTAATATCGCGTCTGGTACTAAGTGACACTACAGAATATTGTTCTTGCAACAAAGTGTGTGAAACATATTTAGGGTAAATACCTGTCATTCTGAAGTCCCTGCATCTTAGAAATTTTGTCTACACTGACTCAATAAACTTTATATATTTAAAGTGGAACGGCGATCAGACCACAGATGCATATTTCTTGCTTCTTATGAGAGTATTAAATAGTGTAATATGCCGATAATGTCCACGGAAATTTATTGTTTGAAATTTTGAATGCTTTGATTCGGGAATTACTAAGTTTAATATGAACTCTAGCTGCAGTAATTTTCGTGTGTTTTTTTTTTCGATTTTATCTTTTGAAAATTGACCTCTAGTTCTTAAAAAAGATGGTCGATATAATTTTATATTGTGTGATGACGTAAGATCTTCTATCATAAAGCCCTTATCAACCATTATTGCATCAACAAAAGTTGTTAATTTTTAATAATTTTTGATTGCTCAAAAATTATTTTATCAGACGTGCGTCCTCCGTATGCCTTATTGACAAAAGTAATCATACCAGAAGATGCAACTCCTGTCATAAATTTAATGGTATGATTACCTTTATAGTGTGAAGTCCTTATACGGCAACATAAACGTAATTGTGTTTGTACTACAAATTTTTTACTAGTATTTATGTAGGTGCCTATTTCAAAGCTAGCAACAATAAAAATAAATCTTTCAAATAATAAAAAAAGCTCTGCTTAATCCTAAGAGTAATTTTATTTTTGTCAAAAGTAAAATACAAATTTAAAATACAAAACTAAATTTATTACTTAATGTAGTCTGAAGTCAAGTTTCCGAGGCTTTTCTGCTAGTTTATCCATAATAGCATCAGGCGTTGGATTCATAGATCTGTAAAGATGTAACAGTGTTAAACTATTTAACCTTTTGTCGGAAAATGAGTTTCGTAGATAATTTTAAACGTAGTAATACAGAAAAAGTCATTTTTTTTTTTTCATTTCTTTCATTCTCGGCAGTAGACACAGCAAAATTGCGAGTATAGTGAACAATGTTTTAATATTTGGCAGCATAAGCGTCTTTTCACAATATGACAAAGCAGTTAAGGCATCTTTAGGCCACTGGTCTTTTTCCAGTCTAGCAATTGCTCTGTACCAAAATTTAAGTCCATCAAGTCTTTCAGTTCATCAAGAGTACCTGTCAGGTCACTTCTACAAAACATTACCAAATCTTCAAATTCTTTTATAGTGCCATCAGAAAGGTTGAGTGGATCTGTCGGCAATAAACTTTGAAATCCAACCAAAACTGATTTATGTTTTGAAAACCTTTTCTTAAATTATTTATAAAACTGTCTAAAAATCTACTATTATATTGTACAAGTGTTGGTATGTATGTTCTATTCAACGTCTGGTGTATCTTCATTTTTCCGGTAACGCGGAGAGAGGAAAATGAACCGCCGTCTTATCCGGGTGATATTTTTTTAGTGCTAAGGCTTAATTTTATTTCGACAGGGGGTACTGACTAATTTTTATTGATAAAAATCATGCATTTTTTCCTCGAATCCGTGTCGAATCAAAGTCACCAATGATCGGCACGGACAGGTTTTATCAGACGATAATTCAAAAATATTCTTAATACAAGACGGCCGGTCCAGAATATTTACGGCGAGAATCAAAGTGTTAAATGGTAATAATGGTTCAGGATAGCTTTTTGAACGTGCGAGGTAATATTTTGAGGTATCAGAAAACATTTTTCAAAGAATCTGGGCCATTATTGGAAATATGCTTACAAGATTTCAGAAGGTGACAGCTGTCAAATTTTTTGCATTTTAAAATGGGAGGAGATTTCACATTTTGAACGTGTTTCTTGACAGAAGAGTACTAATTAAGGATTTAGGGTGAATTAACGATAAAGTTTAAGACATTTGCAGGACGAATTTCCATAAAATAGTGTTAAAAAAGATTTATAGATATTAAAAATTTCAGGGTTAATCAAAGTGTTAAGTGGTGATAATGGTTCAAGATAGCTTATTTGACGTGCGAGATAATATTTTGAGGCATCAGAAAACATTTTTCAAAGAATCTGGCCCATTATTGGAAATATGCTTACAAGATTTCAGAAGGTGACAGCTGTCAAATTTTTTGCATTTTAAAATGGGAGGAGATTTCACATTTTGAACGTGTTTCTTGACAGAAGAATACTAATTAAGGATTTAAGGTGAATTAACGATAAAGTTTAAGACATTTGCAGGGCGAATTTCCATAAAATAGTGTTAAAAAAGATATATAGATATTAAAAATTTGAGGGTTAATCAAAGTGTTAAGTGGTGATAATGGTTCAAGATAGCTTATTTGACATGCGAGATAATATTTTGAGGCATCAGAAAACATTTTTCAAAGAATCTGGCCCATTATTGGAAATATGCTTACAAGATTTCAGAAGGTGACAGCTGGCAAATTTTTTGCATTTTAAAATGGGACGAGATTTCACATTTTGAACGTATTTCTTGATAGAAGAAAACTAATTAAGTATTTAAGGTGAATTAACGATAAAACTTAAGACATTTGCAGGGGGAATTTCTATAAAATAGTGTTAAAAAAAGATGAGCGACGAGTTTTATAATCGACAAGTGCGACAAAATTATATTAAAACGTGTCGCGAAGCGACGAGTTTGAACAATGTAGGGGAGAAGACCGGCGTAGCCGGGCTGAGGCCCCTAGTGGGTTATATATTTAAAAAAATAAATAAATAAATAATTAAATGAATAAATAAATAAATAAATAAATAAATAAATAAATAAAACAAAAATTATTATTCACTTTTAAATTAGTTATCAGTATCATTAAAAATAATAATAATAATACGTTAGTTAGTTTAAAATTTTTTTGGCGCTCAGCAACAAAAGCTATTTGCGCATAACGCAGCCCATCTAAATGACTAGACTATATATTAAAAACAATAAATTAGACAGTAAATAAATAAATAAAATCATTAAAAATACTCAATAAAAGAAATCTTGCACTGACAAACACAAATAAATAATATAAAAAGTCTGTTCGAAAATTTGAACAGACTCAGGGTGATGGTAAGAGGCTATAAAGGAACCAATTACCATCGAATATCATAGTCAATAACTAGAAACACATTAAAATAAGGTGCAAGATTTCACACATAAAAAAATAGATTCGATTTTCTCAGGAAGAGTATCAGCCTCTCCGTGAGTACTCTGTCGTCACCTAAAGCAACTGACAGGTCATAGTAATATGTTAACCTCTCCCTGACATCCTTTAACTGTACACATTCAGTTAAAATGTGTAACACAGACAAATCTGTGTTACACGTCTCACAGATAGGGGACTCTTCACCTCGAAGGAGGTGTCCATGGGTCCACCAACAGTGGCCTATACGGAGGCGTGTGATGGCGGTTTCCTCCCTGCGGTTAATCCTGCAGGAAGAACCCCATGGTTTAACGTCTCCCTTAATCTGTCGCAACTTCACGTTCTGTGTGCGGCTCCACTCATGTTGCCACATGTCTAAAACCAGATGTTTCAGATGACTCTTTGCGTCATCTGGAAAAAGGAACTCACATCAATCATAGGTCTGTGGGAGGCGGCTTTTGCAGCTGCATCTGCCGCTTCGTTGCCTTTAATACCAATATGTCCCGGTATCCAAAACAGCTCTACCCTCACATTCTGAGCATTCAGATTGTGGAGTAGCAACCGGATCTTTAGTACAAGAGGATGCACTGGATCTGGATCTTGGATACTGTTCAGAGCGCTCAGTGAGTCCGTCAAGATAACACTTGACCGACTTTGCTCTGACGGAACAAAACACAGGGCCTTGAAAATAGCGTACAGCTCAGCAGTGTACACACTCGTTATGGAGTGCAGACGGTACTGAAACTGTTGGCGGGGATTCAAAACAACGAACGCACACCCAACCCTGGTTCCGTATTTTGATCCGTCAGTAAAAATGACAGTATCCTCGAACCTAGGGACCAGTGTTCTTTGTAACTCATGTTGGTATTCGATAGGCAACGTAGTATCTTTATCAAACCTAGTCAGATTCACAAGCGGACGTGGCAGCGTCCATGGTGGAACAGCACACAAAACGAAACTTGCCATTTCGGGCATATTAAAATCAATATCGCCCAAAATGTCGAAAGTCCGCAGACCAAAAGGCCTATTGGCACTTGGTTTTAAGTTTTATAAACTGCTTATATCTTTTCAAAATGCCGTTAGTTTTATTATTAATTGTTTACTTAGTTTTACATACATTAGCGCTTTATAAGGAGCAACCTTGATTTTTATTTTTAAAAGTATTTTAGAATATATATATGTATGTATGTATGTATATATATATATATTTTATGTGAGGGAAAAAGATCGTTCTTATTTTTGGCGCCCCCTGAATGCCGGCGCCCAGGTAATTTGTCCTCCCTGATCCCCATCGCTACGCCACTGCCCCATATTTAAATTCCTCCATATTCTCTTCCGGCATTTGTAGCATTTTTTGCTCTATCTGATTGCAGAAGCTCTTAACATATATCTCTTTTGGGTTTCTTTCAGGTTTAGTAGCAATATGTTGTGCAATTGCTGCCAAGGATGTTGAAATACCATCCTCAACATTTTCAACAGCGGATCAGACGTAGGGCTCAGCAGCGATTCAGACGTGGGACTTAGCAGCGGACCAGATTTAGGGCTCATTAGCGGGACAGAAGTGGATGTATCATTCCACTTCGCGATGCAGAATGACTCATCTGCTCGAGAATATTCAACAGTTTCCAGAATTTGAATATTGACTGCTGATGTACTGGCACCCAAATTAATACTCCGGTAGTTCTATAAAATGAAACAGAATTGTTATAATAGCATATTGTTTATATGTACATTTGCCTTACTTTCTTGGTTTTACTATCTCATCCAAGAACTTCATCGTTTCCATCAGGTGCCATTCAGGCTTCTGCTTTCCTTGAGCTCCGCTTCTAGTCGATAATTCTTTTTCTTTTTTAATGCGAACATATTTCTCTCTTAACTGCTTGAAATATTTTTCAGCATGTTCACCTATAATTGTAAAATACAAATTAATTGGCTATATGCAAGCTAAAAAGGCAGTAAACATACCGCTTATATTGAAGTACTTTCCTATTTCATCACACTGTGCTGCTTTTTTTATTTTATTTTTAAAGTCTTTGTTGGTTTTATCATATAATAATTTATTTTCAATAACTAAAGCGATGAACTTCTCCTCCATTTTGATTTTGTTCTTCTAAAATGCTTCTAAGCACACAAAACCTTATTACAAATATTAACAGACCGATCGGTAAAGTAGAAATCGATAAAAGTTTGTCGCTAAAATACCAGATGTCAGTGTCTTAATCTTAATTTCTTAATTTATATTGTGAACGCAACTTAATTTCTACGAACTAATTTGGTGTTAAGTACTAATTTTACGTCATTTCTAATTTATAATTTAGAGGTTCTGACGAAGAATTACAATTGAGACGTTGAGAAGCCAAGGCGTAGAAATGATTTTTTTTCTTCTTCCAATTCTTCCTTTTTTCTATTTTCTTTCTCCAATAATACAGTAATCCAAATTCTCTTTTAGTTTTGAAAGAACTTTTTAGTATTGGAGACTGGCAAGATTCTTCACTGATATCTATTACTGACGCATTATTATTTTCATCCAAATTTTCACTATTCACTGCTTCTTCCAATGTATCTCCCAATATTTCTCTTGGAGGATGAGATGATTCTTTGGTCCCTAACACTTCATCAAATAATTTTAAAAAAATCCATGTTATCGAACTTTCTCCCGTACTTGTTTTTTTTTTTTTGCTTATTTGCACGGTACGTATGTAGCAGGTTTTTATATTTAGTTTGGATGTCTGTTACATCAACAGGAAAATTAATACCGCTTAAAGTTACAAAGTCATTTAAAATCTTTTGCCATATTTTAATTTTTTTGCACATAGGCCTATTAAATTCTTTTTCACTGTCCAACCTCAAATTTTATAATAATTTAATATTATCATTTGACCACGTTATTTTATTTATTTCCATTGTAGTGGCCCTTGTGCTCTCATGATTAGAAACTGTTGCTTGAGGTTCACTTTGACTACTAACCCCATTAAATAAATTTTCTACAAATATTTGTAGTTTGTTTTTATCTAAAAACAAGAAGTGGTTATAATTAAATTTTTCAAAATTTAAATTTAGTCTTGTAATTTAAGTTTAGTCATTAAATCATCATTTAGTCATTATTGTAACTTACCATTATTTAGTATATCTATTTCACTTTGTGGTAGATCCACTTGATACAATAGGGGATAGGCATGATTTTTTTTATTATATTCCTCTTGTTGCATATAAACATAAAAAACAGTTTTTATTTTTTTTTTTTTTTAATTTGAAGGCTTAAAAAAATCATAAATGTATGTAGCGCGTGAAAACGACGTGTGACGTCATACCCTTCTAACTGACACATGACACTACTAGTCTACCCAGCGTACACAGTCCGTCGTGAACTTATTTGCTTGTATAACTTTTATAGGTTATGTAAAGTTAGAGTGATTTTAATTAAAATAAAGTTTAATTCTATAAAAACAATTTATACATGTTTACAGAATTAAATTTTATATTAAAATATATAAAATATGGAAGATCCAGGCCCCAGTACTTCGAAACATAGTCGAAAATATTGTTTAGTACCAATGTGCACAAATAGTTCAATTAGAAATCCAAAAAAATAATTTATATCATTACCTGATGACGAAAAACAACAGAAAAGCTATGAGGCGAAATAAAACCGATATTTCAGAAAAAAGTAAACTTTATGTTTGTGAATACCATTTTAATGTGAGTACATATATTTTATAAATTATTTTAATAATAAATGCGTGAAAAATTGTTTAAAAACAAATACAAAACTCTCAAACAATACAATATAAACAAGTAAACATTATGTTTTGTCTGCATCTGTGACGTCAAACCCTTACAGTCTCAGTCGTATCTACTCGGCAAGCTTCGCGGCGTGGTCGGCTTATTTCAAATTTACAATATTTTAATTAAAAAATTTGGCTATAATATTAATTAAAATGTGATATTTGTTGTGTTAGGTGACATAACTAACCATAAATATCAAAACAATTTAGTTTTAAGGAAATATAAATTTTATGCGTATCCCCTATTTCTAATTGTAAAAAAAAAAAAAAAACTGCGGCATTGTTTTTGTTTGAAACGCTTTTTGGAGGTTACCAGTGTGTCAGTTACTTGTTTTTGTTTGACAGCTGTTTGCTCCCCACTCCTATCTATCCTAAACATCCACGCTCATAGTAGATGCAAGTGGATGCAATCTCTTGATGCATCTTGAATAAACGGGAACCATATTGGATGCAACATCTAGATGACATCCGCTTTTCCGGAACGCTTTCGGGAACTTACGTTATTTGTGCATGTATTATAAATTTGTTACGTAAAATTTTCAAATTTTACAGAGTCGCTTAATTTTTATAATTTTAATTTCAACAGTAAAAATAACTTTTCTGTCCCCTTTTTTGTTTACAGAAACAGTATCACTGAATTAAACAAAATTTCTCCAACGGACGTACACTGTTGGTGGTTGAAAAAAAAAAAAAAAAAACATGTGGGAAAAGATATGTACCATCTTTTCAAAATCGTACCATCTGAATCAAAATGGCGGATGCTGAATCAAACCAGTATCCGGACGTTAATGTTTTTATTGACTACAAATGTATAAAGTGTAAAAAAAAAGTTAAAAATGGCGTGCAGTGTAATAATTGCGATAGTTGTTTCCATAACAAGTGTTATACAAATAGTGATCCCAAAAAAGATGCTAATTTTTGCTATCCAATTTGTGGATATACCCGTGGTCCGCTGTCACTATTAGAAGTTAGGTATCAAGATAAGGCACGTGAAAATCTTCTGTTGCGAGGAGAAAATGCCGCATAAAAGGTGCTATCGAAAGAAATAAATGAAAAATATTTACTATTGATAAAAGAAAATGAGCAGCTAAAATGTCAGTTGAATAAGCCAGATTATGCTAGTGTATTGCGCACAACCCAGAACAAAGCTACCGATATTATCCATAAATCGGTCATCATAAATAATTCCAATAAAAATGAGAAGATGTCGCTACCGAAAGCATCAATTGAGATTAAAGCACGCGTATCTGATGTTAATAAAACAAACAAAAATGCGCCAATTGTAATAAACAAGGTGGAAGAAGACAAGCACTTGGAGCTGAATGTCGACTCTAAAGTCAAAATTAATGATTTTCAAGAACAAAAAAGTAGGAGAAAGAAAATAAAAAGACCAGTTTATAATATAGTGGGTACTCTGGAAAACAATACTGTCTGTAATATTACAGCCGCACCCAAACAAGCCTGGCACTTTTTAGGAAAAGTGAATTCTAATACAACGGAACAACAGATATTAGCATATATGAATTCTAAAGAATTTCTAACGCTAATATCACTTGCCTAAAAATAAAAACTGTTATGATCGGGAAGAACGTGGGGTAATAACGGACTCGGTTACAATCAACAGTTAATATTTAATTCACATATCATCTCTAATATTACATTGCGCAGACTAGCGCTCAACATGACGGCCAACGCCCGAGTGCCGTGCCGATCCGTTGTAGCTTTGTCCCTCGTGACCACACACTGGTCGGTGGCGCCGCCAGTACACAACACTCCTCCCTCCTAGGTTTAATACGTAATCTTCCAGCTTCTTCGGTCGGTTAGGATTCCGTTGAGGCCTAGGAGTCCGGGTAGTCGGAATTGTCGAATCCGGAACATTATCTTGGCCTGAAAACGCCTCGGTAGGGCAGCCAGTTGTCACCTCGGCTGTAGGAGCCACTTCAAAAGCTAGCGGCTCGACGACTGCTGGAGTCTGCTGAGGTTCTGGTTTATCTGTGGTTGGAGATTCGGCCGTTCTTGACATCATCTGATCTACGTCAAATCAGAATGTATCACTGTTCTCGAGATACATTCAAGATGACGTATGCTAAAGTCGTTAATAATAACAAGTGTGTTACTAAAAAGTGTATAGAGTGCTTATTAGAATTATCAGAGGGGAGCAAATGCATAATATGTAGTGGCTGTGAAGTTAATGGTTTACATAATAAATGCTCACCGTTTATATCAGCCGAAATCTAAATATTTGGACATCAAAATGTTAAGTGGTTCTGTCCGGATTGTAAACTTTATATGAACAAAGTTTATGACCTAACCGAACTTTTAAATCAATGTGAAATTAATTTAACAAAACATACAGCAATCATTGAAACTCAAAGTGAGATGATTAACAAATTGATAAACAATCGTTCCATAACCTTAAACCATAGTTCGTTGCATAAAACGCAAGAACTTGAAGATGGAAATATAGGAAAGGAATTTATCAAGTACAAAAAGTCAAGCAACTGTCCAATAGAGGGAAATACATGTCAAAAAATACCAACAAGAAATCTTAATGAACAGGTTAGCGCCAATAACTTATCTGCTAATCTAACAGCTATTGACCAAGGTGACACCTCAAAACAAATAAATAAACATGAAAATGTAAATATAACCAAAAAATCAAAATATAGAATTAAACTGAGATTCGCTTCAACACACCCAGGAAGTGATGAAGATGAGGAAATTTTAAAAAATCAAGTTAATCCAGATGAAAATGATGATGGATTCAAAAAAATTAGTTACAAAAAGAGCAAAAAAAGAAATGTACTAATCGGTACTAACCAAACTAATAAAATTCCTGTGGTCAACAGGGTCTCCTGGTTTTTCATCTCTAGGATTGGACCACAAGTAAGCAGCCAACAAGTACTAAGCTACATGAAAGAACTGAATGCTAATGAAAATTATCAGTGTGAAAAGCTTAAATCAAAACATGACACATATTCGTCCTTTAAAATTGGTATTCCTGACAACATAAAAGATGAAATCATGAAACCGAACAACTGGCCCGCTGGTGTTTTTATCAACAAGTTTTTTCTGTCCAAAGGAAATGTTGAGCAACATAAAATGCAACAATAAAGCAGATCTTAAAGTATTGGGATATAATGCCCAATCCTTGAGAAATAAAAGCAATATTTTTGAAGCTTTCGTGAGTGTAAGTGACCTGGACATAGTGTGTATATGTGAACACTGGCTTAATGAAAATGAGGTCAGTTTATACAACATACCGCGTTACCAAATTGGGGCTCATTTTTGCAGAAAAAATTCAAAAGGAGGTGGCGTCCTTATTTATGTGCGTGATAACGTAAAATATAAAACCGTTTCAACGATCTGTAATTTCTCAGTTGAAGAACAATGTGAAATCTGTGCAATAGAAATAATAAGCATTAAAACAATTATTGTATCCTTTTATAAGAAGCCAACAGCAAATATTGATAATTTTATGTCTATTATAAGTAGTGCTTTAGATTTTACAATTAAGAATAGTAGAAATGTTATATTAGTAGGAGATTTTAATATTAATTTCTTATCATCAAATGATACACATTGTAGAAATATTATTAACTTCTTAGATTCATATAACTTACACCCCGTAATAAATAAACCAACCAGTACAACTGGTTACAAGTACCAGTTCAACATGTATAGATAATATCTGCATTAATAAAAATCTAGAATATATCTCAGAAGTTATTAATATACATAGTTCAGATCACAGTGCTACTTTTGCTGAAATAAACCTTAATGTAATCAAAACATACAGTAGTGCTAAAAAAAATTAGAGACTACTCTCAATCAAACTGTAACAAATTTATATGTAGTATAAATGATGCTGATTGGAATACGATTTCAGATGCAGACGTAAATATAGCGTTTCACAACTTTAATACACAATTTATTAATATATTTAATGAAAGTTTTCCTGAAAAAATAATTAAATGCGACAAAAATATAAATTAAAAAATTAAATTACCAGCTGAAATAATTAAAATGAAAGAATATTTACAGCTGATGTATGATCTGAAATTGTATTATAAAACTGCACAAATAAATAATATGTATAATAATTTTAAGAAAAAATATAGTAGGGCGATTAATGATTCAAAAAAACAAGCCAATGACAATTTTGTGTTAAACTCCGATAACAAAACAAAGGCCGCTTGGAGAATAATACATCAAGAATTAGGTAAAAAGAAGCAAATAGATAATGAAACTTTCTTAAATGCAAATGATTTTAATGAATTATTTATAGACATTCCAAATCAAATTAGGAACCAAATTCCTAAAACTAGTATCTCGTCTATAGATTTTTACAAAAAAATGTACCTAATGTAACCAATAGAATGTTTATTAGACCTACTGATAAATATGAAATTCAAGATACAATCAACACGTCAAATGACAAAAACAGCTGTGATATAAACGGACGTAATACAAAAGCTTTAAAATTAGTCAGCGGTACAATATCACACCATTTAGCTAGACTAATAAATCATTGTATAGAACATGGCGTATTTCCTTCTGTACTGAAAATCTCTCTTGTCATTCCAGTACATAAGAAAACCAATATAAACGATCCAAGCAATTACAGGCCTATATCTCTGCTACCTACGTTTTCAAAAGTTTTTGAAAAAATATTAAAAAAACAACTAATGTCTTATTTTGAAAAATTTAATTTATTTTCTAATTGTCAACATGGTTTCCGACACAACAAATCTACTCAGAGTGCTCTGATTGACACAGTAAGCTTTATTCTAAAGTGCTTTAATGATGGAGAAATGGTTTCTGCCATTTTCTGTGATTTAAGTAAAGCTTTCGATACAGTTGACCCTCATATCCTGCTTTGTAAGTTAGAGCACTACGGTGTTAGAGGCGTTGCGTTGAACATGTTTGAAACTTATTTGAAAAATAGATTTCAAGTTGTAAAACTGAATAACAAGCTGTCTGATGTAAAAAGCATACACTTTGGAATTCCACAGGGCTCAATTTTTGGCCCCATACTGTTCCTGATCTATATAAATGATCTCGACAAACATATTAAATGTGATCAAGTTGTTTTATGTGCAGACGATACAAATTTTTTACAGCGTCTTCCTCGATCAACATCATTAATTCAAGATATAATGGCAGACGCTAAAATGTGGTTTGATAGCAACAAATTACAACTAAATAATGAAAAAACTGGTAAAATAATATTTTCTTCTCGATCTTATCCGGATACAGTTAAAGATATAAAATTTTTGGGAGTGATACTAGACCAGAACTTAAACTTCAAAAAACATGTAGAGCTTATAACTAATAGACTCGCAAAAATCTTATATCTCACAAGAAAAATAAAATACCATGTTTCGTACTTAATACTATTAATGATTTATCATTTTATGTTCGCTACTCATTTAATATACGGTGTTACATTTTGGGGAGCTTGTCCACAGGCTAACATTATATTTATTATTCAAAAGCGTATGATAAGAACTATGAACAATGTAAATAGTAGAACTCACTGTCGTCCTCTATTCATAAAAATAGGATTCTAACTGTCCCTTGTATATATATTTATTATACGTTATTGTTTATAAGAGAAAACATCTCAAAATATGTTACCGTCTCTGAATTGCATACACATGACACGAGGAGAAAAAATCAATTATGTCTGAATCAGTTGCGTATAGAGAAGGTTAGACAAGACTCTCATTACATGGGAATTGTATTATTTAATAAATTGCCAGAAAACTTAAGACGCCTACCATACCTTAAATTCGAAAGAGAAGTAAAGTCAACCTTAATTAATAATGCATTTTACAGCATACCTGAATTTTTTAATTTCAAATTTGAATACATAAAAAAATTAATGTAATACCAAGAGGCTTACCATGTGTACGTGAATTCACATCAAATGTGTATGTTTCACATCAAATATGTATGTATATGTGTTTAATTTTGTATATATATGATGTATGTATTTACCTATATATGTATGTATCTACAAACGCAAATCGTTGTGTTTTTTTGACCATGGTAAATTATTTTGTAATAATCTCACCTAATAAAGTATTATTATTATTATTATTATTACGTGCCTGTGCCAAGTTAAATCATTTTGGGAAAGGAGGCGGTATGAAGAAACCATTTCCAAGCTAAATAAACATATTCAAATTCGCAGAATAGAACAAGCAGATCAAGTCAGTGAAATTAACAAATTAAAAAATAAAATTAGTGCATTACTTAGGACTTCAGCTACTCAAAATCAAGCTAGGTCACCTGCAACCAGTAATCCGCTGGAAAATACAAATAAATGCAAAATTTTATTTGTGGCTGACAGTCAAGGTCGCCACTGCGGGTCAATCATGCGTGACACACTGGACAACACTGTATTTGAACCATTATGTTTCATATTACCAAATGCTTGTTTCGAGGAAGTCGCCAATGCTGCCTATAAATTAAGTCTGAATTTTTGCTCTACAAAACAATTTTCTCCTGTACTCCATTTTCTCTTCAACATTCATAAACACCAGCCCCATACTCAAAATCACTGATTTCACTCATCAAGGACTACATCTGAACATTAGTGGCAAACGGAAATTGATGGATTACATCAAATATCGTTTTTTACTGCCCTCCATCCATGTCAGATGTAATGGAAGGAAACCGACAACACAGACACCACTTTCTGAACCTTCTCAACACGATGCCAGTAATATCATAGATACGAAGAACCAACAATCCAACTCAACAAGTAAGTCGCAGTTTTTTCGACCTGCTCTGCCTCAATACACAGTCCATTAGAAGAAAACTAAATGAGTGGGAAGCATTTCTAGTAGATAAAAACTTCGACTTCTTGTGCATCAGCGAACAATGGCTTGATGAATTTGAAATGGTTAATTTCCACATGAACAAGTACAAGGTAGCATCATCTTTCACCAGGAAAAACATGATACACGGAGGAGCTATGATTTTAGTAAAAAATCACTTAAAATCTGAACCCGCATGCAATATCACTAAACTTAGCATAGAATTTCACTGTGAAACAACGGCCACTATTATGGAAATTTGAGATTTAATAATTATAAATGTATACCGTTCACCTTATGGAAATTTCAATGTTCTCACCAACAATTTAAATAAGATTCTAATTGCTAGCAAATTTAAAACAAACGTCATCATCTGTGGTGATTTCAATGTACATTTTAATCGCACAACTAAAGAATCTTCTGAATTGTTGGATCTATTAAAATCGTTTAATTTTAGTGCCTATGTAAATTTCAACACCAGGGGAAACAATAGGTTGGATAACGTGTTTTTTAATTTTAAATCTATAGATTTCTCAACTGCTTTTGCTCTTAAGGTACAAGTTCCTTTCTCTGATCATGATGGCATACACTTTTCATTCCCTGCCTTAGTAACCAGCAATACTATTAAGGGTGAAATCACGTCAAGACCTATTACGGTAGCTGGAAAATTTTCACAGTATAAAACTCTTCAAACAACAGACTGGAACATGCTAAATAATATCAATCATGGTAATACAGCGTTTACATTATTTTTTTGACTAATTTCTTATTAATAATATAATATATTATTATTATTAATAAAAACCTTCAAACCCTCATCACACAGCAACCAGATAAACATAAAATAGTTCGACAGTCGGATCAAAATAATGCGTGAGAAACTACAACATCTTCAAAGTTCCTTCAGATCAATGCCCAATGAGACCACACTAACCCTAAGAAACAAATTCAGAGCAGAATACCGTTCAGCAATAAAGTTCGCTAAAACTCTTGCCAATTCCAGTTTTGTATCTGAATCTAAAAATATTTCAAAGGCTACATGGCAAATCATTAATAACAATAGAAATCCACGAAACTCTTCTTTGACCGATACATCCATTTCATCAAATCAGTTCAATATATACTTCACAAACATTGCCAGAAAATTAGTCGAATCTCTACCAGAAACCGACATATCGCCTATTGACTATTTAAATCTTCCATTTCCTATGCCAAAATTTTCTTTTCATGAAGTGTCTTTCAATACTGTTAGAGATATAATTGACATGCTCAAGAACGGCAAATCTAAAGACACCTACGGTATTACTGTTGATCTTCTAAAAACAATCAAAGACACCATTATCCTTCCGCTCACCAAGGTAATGAACTGCTGTATTAGAAGCAATACGTTTCCCGACGCATTAAAAATTGCAAAAGTGATTCCACTGCAAAAGAAAGGCGATAAACACGATCCTAATAATTACAGACCAATATCTCTTCTACCCGTCTTTTCTAAAGTTCTAGGAAAAATTATGTACATTCAAATAATTTCACATTTTGAAGTACATAATCTGTTTAATGATTCGCAGTTCGGCTACCGCACGAAGAGATCTACATGCGACGCTATATTACATCTCATATCCGAAGCTACAGATAGCATGGAAAAAGGAAATTTCTGCCTTTCAACCTTTTTCGATCTATCTAAAGCGTTTGATTGTGTTTCGCCCAGGATTCTCATTGAAAAATTAATAAAATACGGATTTGATAAAGCTAGCTCTTCTTTGATAGAATCCTTCCTTAGCAACAGAATCTAATTCGTCTCTGTAAACAATTCCAATTCGACGCATCTTCCCCTCGATATCGGTGTTCCACAAGGGTCTATTCTTGCAGCATTACTATTTATTATATACGTGAACGACTTTCCATCCGCTGTAAATAATAAATGTGTATTATATGCTGATTACACTAACCTAATAGTGACATCTAATTCCTTAGAAAGCACGATGAGTAAAAATAACGCAGTTGTTAACAAACGCCAAACTGTGGTTTACATCAAACGGCCTCATCTTAAATGATAGCAAAACTCAACACCTCCTATTTGCATTGAGAAACCATAATTTCGACAACCCAGACTTCGTAAATTTCTTGGGTGTTCATCTCGACCCCACTCTCAAGTGACATCATCACGTTAGCTCCCTATCCAATAAATTATGTAGCACTATATATCTATTAAGAAATCTTATGGCCGCAGTTTCCAGAGAAATTGTTCGCATTACTTATTTTGCATTGTTCCAGTCGCAAATATCCTATGCCATTTTAGCCTGGGGACATTCTCCGGCGGCAGAAAGAATCTTTTCCCTACAACGACGAGCTGTAAGAATTCTGGCTGAAGTCTCTTACCAAAGCGACTGTAGGCTTTGTTTAGGCCCTGAACTGGAAATTATGACACTGCCTTCTCTATTTATTTACAATTCTATAAGACTCCAAAAAGCAAGAAATAGTACTAACTATTATTCAGTAATGTTCATGAACTTACTGCCTAATAATCTTAAATCTGACTGTTTTAATACTTCTAAAAACAAAATAAATTTTTTTTTAACAGACAATCCATTTTATTCTGTCAATGAATTCTTATCTTATAAATTTTAACGCGCTTGCTAGCTAGTCTCTCTGAACTCTTGTTTTAATATTTAGTACTATATATATTTATTTATTTTTTCTTCCATTTTAAACTATTATTGTGTGTATATTATGTGTAATTACGACTGACTTTAAACAATTTATGTATTGTAACATAGTGTTGTAGTTTATTTTAGTTATTGTGGTAATTTATTTGGTTTATTTTAATACAATCACTATACAATTCATGACACACAGCTTATCTGTTACAATTCGATACATCGACTGAACAGTGTTACCAACTGTCATATGTTACTTACAAAAATAAATATTATTACAAATTTATTGTTTCCCAACACCCACCTTCAATAAAATTGTTCTAAATATCCAAAAAAAAAAACTTTTATTTATGGATCGCATTGACCAAACCCAATTTATCTCTTAATCGGACAAATTTTTCTTTTACCAAAGGTTTGGTAAACATATCAGCAATTTGATCCTCGCTTTTAATATATTTTAAATTTATGACACCTTCCTCTAATTTTTCTTTAATGAAGTGATATTTGATATCAATATGCTTAAGTCTTTTGTTATTTTCTGGGTTTTTAGCAAGCTTAAGTGCGGCTTGGTTGTCTTCGTGAATTATTACAGAGTTATTTAAAGAAAACATTTGAAAATCATTAATGATATTTATCAACCAACACACTTGACTTACAGCCAGACTTAAAGCTACGTACTCTGCCTCTGACGATGATAGTGGAACACTTTGTTGCTTTCTTGAACACCAAGAAATAGTACAATTGAACATTTTTATAAGAAATCCTGTAGTAGATTTCCTGTCATTTGGGTCACCTCCGCAGTCTGAGTCTACATAACCATCTAGCAAATTTTCGGATTTATTACTTTTATAAACTAACTTGAAGTCAATAGTTCCTTTAACATAACGTAAAACTCTTTTTATAGCCGTTAACAATTCTTCACTTGAACAATTTTGAAAACGACTTAAGAAGGTTACGCTAGCACAGAGATCAGGTCTAGTGCCCATTACAGCATACATTAGAGCACCTATTAATTTTCTACAAATTGTTTCCATTTTCTTATTAGAAAAATCTTTCTTCAACGTGTCAAATTTAATGTTCCCGTCCATTGGGGTTGACATAGGTTTACAATCAGACATTTTAAAATTTGCAAGTATACTTTTCAAATAATTTGTTTGACTTAATTCAGTAATACCATTTTCCAAATCTTGTTTAATATTTATCCCTAGATATTGAGTTACAAGACCTAAATCTTTCATATAAAAGTTTTTATTCAAGGCTTTCTTTAATTTTGTAACTTCGTTATCTGTTCCAAATATGAGTAAATCATCAACGTAAAGTAGTACATACACCTTTTCAGTTTTTGTTATTTTTGTATATAAACAGTAATCATTCTTTGACCTACTAAAACCTTCCTGTTTTACAAATTTATCAAACGTAACATTCCAATATTTAGGTGATTTCTTTAAACCATAAATAGCCTTATTTAATTTACAAATTTTGTTTCCCTGCGTAGTGCCCTTTGGTAAACGCATATAAACTTCCTCATCAATCTTGCCATACAAAAAGGCACTGCGCACATCCATGTGATGTACAGGTAAATTTAGCTTATTTGCTACAACTAACATTATTCTAACAGTACTTAGTTTTGCGACAGGAGAATAAATATCGTACACATCTGCAAAGTCCTTTTGTTGAAAACCTCTTGCAACTAGCTTTGCCTTATACTCTGCTGGATTTCCAAAACTTTCTTTCTTAACACGAAACACCCATTTGCTGTCAATTACATCTTTATTACTTGGCACATTCACTTCACTCCACGTATTATTTTCTTTAAGTACACTTAATTCTTTTTTTATAGCCTGCTTCCACTGTTTTGCACTTTCACTTGTCATCGCTTCTTCATATGTAGTGGGTTCTTCAACAGATCCAATAAAACAAGTTTCATAATCATTTAACCAAGCAGGTTTCTTTTGAATTCTTCGTTCCTGTTTTCTTTCGTAAAGCATGTTTTTTTCTCTTTTCCTTCTTCATCATCTGAAGATAGTTCTTCTTCAGTTTCTAAATCTTCAACTTCTTCAACATGATTATTTTCCTCTATTATAAACTCTTCTTGAATTTGTTTATTGATATTCAAATTTCTTCCTTCTTTCTTACCTATATTTTCTACCGTTTCATCAAAAATTGTTTCATTTATGTTTTCAGTTTCATCATTTGCTTCATCATCTTTTTGCAGGATGATTTCTTTTTCATCAATCTTCTCTATAAAAACTACATCTCTATGTATTTCAACCTCATTTTTATCTGGAAAATATATACGATATCCTTTTGTTTCCTTACCATATCCAACGAATCTTCCGTTTCTACTTTTGGAGTCCCATTTCTTTCGCAACTGTTTTGCAACATGTACTTGCACTTCTGATCCAAATACATATAACCCTTTTATGTCGAATGTTTTGTTGTACCATAACTCATATGGAGTTTTATCTTTAATAGTACTTGTACTAGTACGGTTCAGTGTGTACACTGCCGTGTTCACAGCTTCTGCCCAGAATTTCTTACCCATTTTTTTCGCTAACAGCATTGTTCTTGCTGCTTCAACCACCGTTCTCATTTCCCTTTCCGCCTTTCCATTTTGTTCGGGTGTGTACGGAATAGTAGTTTGGTGTTTTATGCCATTTTCTACTAGAATATTTCTAAATTCACTGCTTAAGAATTCTGTTCCATTATCCGTTCTTAATATTTTAATTCCTTTAACTACTTCCTTTTTGGTAAACTTAAAAAACAGTTTAAATTTATCTACAGTCTCAGATTTTTGTTTTAAAAAATAGACTGTTCTATAATGTGAATAATCATCTTTAATTAGTAGAAAATACATTGAGCCTCCTATTGACTTTTCTTCCATTGGGCCACATAGGTCTGCATGCAGTATTTCACCTGGGTATTTTGATCTTGTTTCACTTTTTCTAAATGTAACTCTATGTTGCTTACCTTCTAGACAAGAGATGCACGTTTCTTCTTGACTTTCTTCATAGTCAATATTTCCAATTTTTAACATTTTTCTTACTTGGTTATGGTTTTGATGTGCCAGCCTCTCATGTCAGGTTGATAAATTTGTTTTTGCAATATTAGCTTGAATCTTGATTTGATTTTCTCTGAAACACATTATAAACATTTTATTTTCTCTTCTTGCTATAGCTCTTACCTCCTTTTCCTTTAAGAAGTTGCAATTTTCTGGTTTAATGTCCAATGTATACCCTCTGTCTATGGCATTTGTTACGGAAAATAAATTTACTTTTAAATCTGGTACGTAGAGCACATTATTTAAAGTTGTCGGAACCCATGTCTTACCATTACTAGCCTGTAATTTTATATTTCCCACTCCAAGTACTTTGAGTGAATTTCCATTACCTATTATTACACGTTTTTCTTCCGTCATTGCTTTTAAATCTAAAAACAATTCTTTCGTGTGACACATATGTTCACTTGCTCCAGTGTCCATACACCAAAAATTTCTTTTTGTTTCTCCGTAAAGTGCAGATACAAAGAAAGCATTATCGTTTTTATCATTTTGACCTGTTTTCATTTTTGATGCGATCTGATCCTTCTGTTTTCTGTAACGACAGTCACGTATCACATGGCCAGGCTTTTTGCAATAGTAACAAATATCTTCTTTCTTCTTAGTTCTGCAATCTTTTTGTACATGCCCTAATTTTCCACAGTTAAAACATTTTATGTTGCGTTTTGATTTCACGACCAGCGCTGCTGTTTCTGAGGCTTGATTTTCCTTTAATTTTACTCTTTCTTCTTCCACAAGTAGACGTGCCATCAATTCATTTACTTGTTTATCTTTTTCGCTTACCGAGTCCCATGCTGACACAAAGTGTTTGTATTCTTCAGGCAAAGACATAATAATTTTTGTCATTACCATTTGATCCGAAACGTTCTCGTTCATTTGTTTCAACTGGTTTGTCATGTCCTCAATTTTTGATAAATATTCTGCCATTGAACAGCCTTCATGTTTAAATGCAAAAAATTTTTGCTGCATTAAATGGATGCTCATACCTGATTTTTGTTCGTAGATGCTACATAGTTTATCCAACATGTCTTTTGATGTGTCGCAGCCCATTATGTCTAGAACTGCTTTATCAGATATCCTTGAGACTAAGACGCCCTGGGCTTTTGCATCATTGTTAAGCCATTCCGTTTTGGCAGCGGCTTCTTCTGGCTTCGGAATTGTACCATCTACAACCCCAAATATTCCTATGGCCTTTAGTAATACCTTTAACTGAAATTTCCATGTTGGCCAATTTTCGCTCATTTCCAATTTAACGCTTGTATTATTAATTGCGAGAGCGTTAAATGTATTTTCCATGTTTTCACGTGATCAAAATGGCTGCCCACGCCACGTGTTGCTTTTAAACTTTTTTTAAAATAATACTTTCACGACCCACAATAACCAGCTGACACGTTTAATACCGTTAAACATTAGGGTGACTGGGCCCATAACATTTTAATACAATCACTATACAATTCATGACACACAGCTTATCTGTTACAATACGATACATCGACTGAACAGTGTTACCAACTGTCATATGTTACTTACAAAAATAAATATTATTACAAATTTATTGTTTCCCAACACATAGTCAATAAATTATATTATTATTATTATAGGAACGAGGACCGGTTACTTCCGTGACTGTCGTAGGAGTCCATACATACCCAGGTCGATAGTCACGGGCATATACTTTATCTCCCACATTGAACGTACGAGATTTACGACCTCGAACTTCGGAACTCTCCATTGGTAGAGCGTTCGGATGCAACTTGTCTAAACAAGTTCGGAGGCAACGCCCCATTAGGAGTTCAGACGCTGATTTCCCTGTAGTGGTACTTGGTGTTACGTGTTGTGACAGTAAAAATCTGGACAGGCGTAGTGGCCAATCCCCTTGTATGATTCTTTTCAGTGAATCTTTTGTCGTCTGGACAACCCGTTCTGCTTGTCCGTTCGATGCTGGGTGATACAGTGCCACAAGGATCTGCCGTATACCATTTGCTCGAAGGAATTGTTTGAATTCTTTAGAAGTGAATGCGGTCCAGTTGTCAGACGCTATCACGTCAGGCAGTCCATGAGTCGCAAATGTAGTTCGGAGAGCCTTGATCGCATCGTCTTGTAATGACTTTGAATACACTAGTTTCAAATAATTACTATAAAGTTGATAACATAACTTTATTACAATGACATAATTTTAATTATACACAATCAAAACTGACATTTCTAACCCATTGTTTTACCATCTATGGCTTACTTCATTCCATGCTTTTTCTTTTTCTTTCTTGAATTTTCTTTT
Source organism: Liopterus haemorrhoidalis (assembly GCA_963971575.1). Classification (NCBI taxonomy): domain Eukaryota; kingdom Metazoa; phylum Arthropoda; class Insecta; order Coleoptera; family Dytiscidae; genus Liopterus; species Liopterus haemorrhoidalis. The sequence continues at coordinate 28,875,045 of OZ020622.1, read as the reverse complement.
CTATCATACCTTCCGGCGCTGGGTATCTTCGTACTGGCTTCGAAGCTCTAGAAGATCTTCGAAGGCCTTCTCTGACACCAATCGCCTCTTGTGATGTCTCATTTGTATCAATCGCCTCTTGTGTCGTCTCATTTGCATTATTAGCTGCATTCTTGGCTTCTTTTACGTTCATAGTTTCTCCACTCGTGGCTATTCCCGAAAATGGCATCACCGGTATACGGCGACGTAGGAATCGACGATTCCTTCTGAATATTCTTCCCGCTGGAGTTTTTATTAAGTAGTCTCTGTTCGAACCAACTTCCACGATAACCCCTGGTGTAGCCCAACATTTCGTTTCGGGGTGTTGGACCAAGACGTGATCCCCTACTTTAAACTCAAATAACTCGTGAGTATTTTTGTTGAAATGTTGTACCCGTAAATCTTTCGCTCGCCTCGATCTTTTTTCTAATATATCGGAGGCTTTTTGCCATTCAAGAGCGAATGACCTTCGATGCGCTGGTAAGCAATCTCGCACAGGTCTTCCAAAAACGGCCTGAGCGGGGGACATTCCACCTTCACGGGGTGCATTTCGAAATAACAGCAAGGCTTTTGCGAATTTATCTTCATCAAATGACCCTGCGGTCCAAGAACCTTCAATTAATTTCTTCATGGACTTAACTGCCGCTTCTGCCTGACCATTTGACTGTGAAAAATAGGGTGATGATAATCCTGACTCTACACCCCAATTCTTCAAAAATATTTTCATCTCTGCTGATGTGAATTGCCGCCCATTATCAGACCATAATTTAACTGGTGTTCCCACGCTTGTAAAGAATTCTCGTAGAGCTTTTATTATTTTCGCACTAGTCGTGTTTGTGTTCTGAAATGGTACAACATGTGGCCAGCCACTAAATTTATCCACCAAAATAAGAAAATCTCTACCTCTTACTTGCCCTAAATCAATACAAACTTGTTCAAAAGGTCGCGTAGTTTCAGCGTGGCATTTTAAGGGCTCTCTAGGCAATGAAGGCAGTTTCTCGGTACATTTAATGCAGCTTCTTGCGATATTTTCGACATCATTATCCATATTTGGCCAATATACGGATAATCTAGCTCGTTGACGAAGTTTAGTTGCTCCTTGGTGCATCTCTGCCAAATCATGTAAAATATCTACCCGCAACAGCTTCGGTACCACAATTCGAGCTCCACATAAAATCATACCATCGTGATTGTCGATCGACAATTTCTCTCGTATGTTCCAGAATGGCCTTAACTCTTCTGGTAAGTTGCACTTTTCTGTCGGAAAACCATTCATTATTAACTTTCGCAGGTTAACCATAACCGGATCGATTGCGGCTGCCATTTTAACTCGCTCCAAGACAGGATCAATCACGTTATCATTAGATCCTTCAATTGCACATATTAAAGCCGTTCTCGCTCTGAAAGTAGATGGACCTTCAGCAAGTTCATCTGTAGTTTTAGGTTTGTCGACTGGAGCTCTTGATAAAGCGTCAGCATCTGTGTTCTGTTTTCCTGGAACCCAACGAGTTGTAAAACAATACCTTTGCATTTTTATTCTTAACCTCAATAAACGAGGGTTGTCTAGACGATCCAAGCTGTAATCGTTTAAGATTGGAACTAATGGCTTATGATCAGTCACTAGCTCAAATGACGGAAGTCCCTCAAGGAAGTGGCGACATTTTGCCATCGCCCATGCAGCAGCCAAACACTCTAGTTCGATCATCGCATATCTGGTTTCAGCATCTGATAAAAATCTGGAGCCCGCCTGAATCGTACACCATCGATTCTGATTGCTGAGTTGTTTTAAGACGAACCCTAATCCGTGCAATCGGGAGGCATCGACATGCAGTGTTGTGGGTTTCGTTGGGCAGTAAAATGAAAGATCAGTACAGTTAGACAATTTTAGTGTTGCTTCTTTGAATGCTTCGTGATGTTGTGGTGTCCATAACCATCTAACGTTTTTTTTCAACAGTGGGGCTAACGGTTTCAATGCTTCCGATATTTCATCTGAAAAACTTCCAACTTGTTGGCAAAGTCCGAAGAATGCTCTCATTTCTGTTATGTTTGTAGGTGCTGGGAACTCTCGAATAGACTTCGTCAGCATCGGATCTGGCTTATACCCGTTTTTGTCAATTACGTACCCACCAAACACTACGCTTGGTTGTGCAAACTTAACTTTCTTTATATTTAAAGCAATGCCGTGTTCTGCTGCACGCGCGAACAGTTTTCGTACTAATTTAATATGTTCATCGTACTCTTTGGAAAAAACCACAACGTCCTCTACAATTCTGCGACTGGATGGGAAATCATCGAATACTTCTGCTAGGCGACGACCATATTCATCCCCGGCGTGAACAATACCAAATGGCAGTCGTAGATAACGCCATCGTCCAAATGGTGTGCTGAATGTGGTTAATAACGATGACTCCTCATCTAGTTCTACTTGATGATATCCTTTCAGGGCATCGATTGTTGTGAAATATTTCATTCCTGCAGGGATAGTTCGTACTGCCTGGAAAGGTGTTACCAAACTAAATCTCGGTCTGATGATGATCTTGTTCAGCGCTCGGAAGTCAACACATAGTCGTATTGCACCACACTTCTTTGGTACGATAACTATTGGATGCACCCATTCAGTAGGTTCAATAACTTTTGTGATAATGCCCTGTTGCTCCAACAACTCTAGTTCTTCTTTCAATTTTGGAAGCAGTGGTTCCGATACAGGTCTTGACCGTCTGATGGCCATCGGTATAACACCTTCTTTAATGACTATGTGATGCTTCTCACCATGCATTGGTCTGCATTCACCATCAAAAATTTCCGGATGTTCCTTCATAAGTTGTCTGAGGTCCGGTTCTATTATTTCAAGCTCATCATTATTCTCCACTTGACAAATATCGACCTGACTCATCTTTTTGCTCAATACTCTACGAAAAGCAGTTGCATCAATTGAATTTTTATTTAAAATATCTGCCTTCACTTGCTGTAATTGTCGAGCTTCAGGTCGTGTTCTAGGATAGCCTTCATGCAGCATCCCTAGAGCTTTCTGCGTATTTTTTGAAATTATAGGCTGTTTTAAATTTTTCAAAACATGTATAGTTGCAACAGCCTCTGACTTTTCGCCGCCTGGTTCTGACAACCAGTGTATTTTAACTTTGAATGCACCCATTGATATGATAGGCTGCCCTGTGGCCGTCTCTGGTGATCCTGATCGATAGAGCTTAATCTTGTTAAATTTCTGAAAATAAGTTGTATCAGGGATAGCATCAATCTCGGCTCCAGAATCTGGCATCGCCAGTAGATTAACTGGTTTATTTTGCTGACTGGCGGGTATAACTTTTATAGTAATTAATTCATTATATGCTAGGTTGGAAACATTTCTTAAGCCTATGACATTAATTATATTGACAGGTTTCTTACCCCTGGGTTCACTTCTACATACTACGGCAAAATGACCTTTCCTACCACAATTATTGCATATCTTATCACATGCCGGGCAGTCGACTTTACTATGGCGACCGCTTGACCCACAGTTCCAACAACCAGTCTTTTCTACTATTTGTTTCCCAATAGGTTTTTCAAACGACATCTTTTTATGTGTTCTTTCTTTCTCAAATTTTGTTTGTTGTATTGATAAGGATGTCCCTTGCTTAATGTTCACTGACTCATTCTCAGTCGCCTCAAATGTTCGCAAAATTACTAAAGATTGATCTAGACTTAATTTATCCCCATGTTCCAAAAGTTTTCTTCTTACTTCATCATCCTGGACCCCAAAGATTACTTGGCCTAGAATTCTTGATGATTCGCAAGATGAGCAGCAATCGACATTAAATTCGCATTTCCTGGAAATGTCTCTGAGGTCACATAACCAATTGTCAACTGTTTCGTTTGGTCTCTGCACTCTTAAAGCTAGCTGCCTTCGCCAAACATGCCTATTTCGGCCAGCATTGCATCTCTCACGTAATTTATTAATGATAATTTCATAAGATGCTAATTCTTCCTCGGATAGGCCCATCGTCAACACTGTTTGTAAGGTTGACTTTGACAAACATGATAACAAGATGTTAGTCTTGTATGTGGGCCGTTGTTCTGCTGTAAGGCATGTGTCGATAGTAGACAATGCCAAAAATATATTCCACTGTTTGTACCATAGCTCAAATGTGTCTTTATATTCTTCAAGGTCAAACAGTGGTGGGGTACCATAAGGTTTAAATGGCTTACTAACGTGGTTTGTATCACCTCCAGACTGCGCCATGTAATGACTTTGAATACACTAGTTTCAAATAATTACTATAAAGTTGATAACATAACTTTATTACAATGACATAATTTTAATTATACACAATCAAAACTGACATTTCTAACCCATTGTTTTACCATCCATGGCTTACTTCATTCCACGTCTGATGATGTAGACCTGACTAGCTGTACATCCAGCCATTTGGAATATGAGTCGACTATCAGGAAAAACATCTTCCCTTGAAATGGACCCGCAAAATCCACATATAAACGTGACCATGGATTATCTGTCCGTTCCCATTGTAGTGGTGGAGCTTTCGGTGGATTATGTCGCGTCAGTTGACATGTTGAACATCGTTTGACCAAATCCTCCATTTCTTCATCTAATTTCGGCCACCATACATGGCATCTTGCCAATGTCTTCATTCGGACTATGCCCGGATGATAGTCATGCAGATATTTCAGTACTTGACTTCTTCCTTCCTGAGGAATGACAACTCGGTTTCCCCAGAGTAAACAGTCTCTATAGGAAGACAACTCATTCCTTCTATTAAAATAGGGTTTGAATTCTTCATCAATTTTACTCGACCAACCCTTCCTTACCCAGAAGAGAACTCTTTGAAAGGTCACATCTTTACTGGTGATTTCTTTCAATTTACCTGCACTCAGAGGAACGTCCTCTGAGCAGTTAAGCATTTATACCTCTCCTAGTTCTGGTACATTCTTCCCTGACCCTTGAAGTGGTATTCTGCTAAGTGCATCTGTATTTGAGGTGTAGGTTTGTCATGAGCCAGTAATCCCAATAATGGCTTACGATCGGTGCGAATTTCTACGTGTCGCCCATATAAATAGTTATGAAACTTCTTAACCCCTGCTACAATTGCAAGAGCTTCTTTATCGAGTTGTGCATAATTCCTGTCAGTAGTGGTTAGCGTTCTAGAATGACACGCTACTGGTGCTTCACGCCCATCTCCTGTAGGTTGACTCAAAATCGCTCCTACTCCATAGGGTGATGCATCGCAAGTCATTATCAATGGTTTTGATTCATCGTAATGTGACAGAACCAACTCGGATGATAATAGCTTCTTCAAAGCCTGAAATGCTTCCTCATGTTCCTTTTTCCACTGCCAGCGATGTTGTTGATCAAGAAGACGGTGTAGGGGTTCCGCCATAGTTGCCTTATTCGCCAGAAAAGAATGATAAAAATTCAGCAGCCCCAAGAATGCTTGAAGTTCTTTCTTGTTTGTGGGAGTCGGTGGTTCACTGATTGCTTTTACTTTGTCAGCGGTTGGTTGCAATCCCTGACTTGAAACCTTATGGCCCAGGAATTCTACTTCCGTTACTCCGAATACGCACTTGTTTTTTGACAATCGGAGGCCTGCCTTTGATATTCGGTGAAGAACTTCTTTTAATATCTCTGCTAGCTCTTCAACCGTCTCCGCAGCGATGAATACATCGTCAAAATACGGTAAGACATGGTCTATACCTGCTAATAAATAGTCATCGACCTTCAGTTGCAGGTACGCTTGGACAAGGTCCAATTTTGCAAATACCTTACCTCGTACTAATGTTGATAATAGGTCTTTGGGTGCTGGTATCTTGTAACCACTTTTTGGTAGTGCTCGGTTAAGTGTGCCTTTATAATCCCCACAGACCCGGATTGTACCATCTGATTTGATGACAGGAACAATGGGGAAGACCATTGAGGAAACTCGACAGGTTCGAGTACTCCTGTTCGCTGTTGCTCGTTCAACCACTCGTCTATTTTTGACTTAATAGCGAATGGTATTTGTCTTGGTGGTGCTCTTATCGGTTGGATTGCTGGATCCAGCCTCAATGTAATTGGTGGTCCACAGTATTCACCCAAACCAGGTTCGAAAATGAAAGAAAACTCTTTTAGAACCCTCGCAATTGGATCTTCTCTTACTGTATTAATCCCTTGAACCTTTATTCCAAGCGGATCAAACCAGTTTCTACCCATCAGGCTTGCACCTTCACCATCTGTAACCAGAGCACTTAATTCTTTAGAAATATTTTTGTTTCTTACGTGTATTCTGCATGCGCCTACAATCTTGACTCTGTGTCCTTGATAATCACGCAATCGAACATTCGACTTATTTAATCTCACATCTGTTTTTGCCTTGAGACGATGGAAATCACTCTTCGAGAGAATTGTGAATGCTGCTCCAGAGTCTACTTCCCATTCAAAAGGTATTCCATTTATTTTCAGGTGAATTTTGTATGCAGGAATGTGTGCAACTGTTTTGGTCACCTGCTGAATTGAGTATTCTTCTTCTAATTCTTCTGCTACTGCATTCGTTGAGCTGTTCCTTGGAAACCGGCTCTGCTTTTTGTTAGCCATTCTTCGTTTAGACAGACATGCACGTTCTATGTGCCCTAATTTACCACATGATCTTGCGTGTTTTAACAATAGCTCGCCTGAAACAACTCGGCTCTCGTACGTTCGTAACTTTAATTACTCTAGTCCATACGCGCGCATTTAAACTTTCAAGAATGACTTAGTTTAGTTTTTAGAAAAAATATCTACATAGACGCAAGAAAACAATAACTAAATCACCACACAACATTGTTTAAGAAGAACCATAACTTTAAATATCAAATTATTATTAATAAAACCAATAATTAAAACCATAAAATATGGAATTATTGTTCCGCCAAACAATATTCACAATTCTTTCTCACTTTCACTCTATAAAAAACTTCGTAAAAATGTTGAATTGAAAATAAATACTTTTATACAACTTTTGCGATAGTTTTTAATTTTAAACAACAAATTTTATAACATATTATTCAAAAGTAAGAACTAAAAAATAGGCATTGACTAAGAGTCAGCCATTTCTTTTTCCTCATAATTTTTTTAATTTCATAATTTTTTGGTAAAAACGTAACTTCTCTATTCTAGCCAGAAGAAGTCGATCCACTATCGGTTCGTTGACCTAAAAGAAATGTGTAAATTATTTAACTACGTGATAATATCGTAACTAAGCAATTATCTATACATACCGTAATTCTCAGAGATTTCTTTGCCATTTCAATAAAGTAATATACTTTCCAAATAATATATAGGTAATATACCAAAAGATGTAATAGAAATGAATGCAAAACACAGAACATTCATTATATATAATCTGTCCGGCTTAGGTCAAGAGTGCGACAAAAAAAAATTAAGTTGGGAACACTAAAAATTTTGCCAACTGTAATAAGAATAACCATAACTTTAAATATCAAATTATTATTAATAAAACCAATAATTAAAACCATAAAATATGGAATTATTGTTCCGCCAAACAATATTCACAATTCTTTCTCACTTTCACTGTATAAAAAACTTCGTAAAAATGTTGAATTGAAAATAAATACTTTTATACAACTTTTGCGATAGTTTTTTAATTTTAAACAACAAATTTTATGCAGACACATTTATTTTGGCCGTTCTCTGTATGTTGATGCCATCTAGCAGAATTTTTGGTTAGGTAACTCACAATAGTGGGGTGCCATATCAGGAATATGGCCACCCTATGTAATTTTTTTAAGAAAGCACACATTTACCTGTCTTTGATGTAGACGGTCTAAACCTCGCATAACATCTGGAATGTAGAAAATCGTTAATGAGTTTTATATATGATAAAACGTTTTTAGCGTTTATAATAATGTCAATTAAAATACACAGATCCAATCACAAACGAGCATTTATTACTACGTCTATTTACAATCTGTCACATATATGTCATCATGTTATAGTTGCTAACGTAACATATTATAAAAGACGTCCAAGAACAAGTCATGATCGTAACATGGCCGTCCTGATCTTGACGCGTCCTCGCGGGTTCTACAAATTTTAACTGCGAAATAAAATAATTTGATATCTTAACGCGGTCTTCCTGCTCCAGCCATGTCCTCGCGGCATCTTCTGAATTTAATAACTGCAAAATAAAACAGAGGAAATGAAAACATAATGTTAGTTATGTCCGCCTTTTTGAGGTTCTTGACCATCCAGAGTTCCAGAGTCAACAAGACAAACACGACCATTTTAGGTCCAACAACTCTTTGAGGTCCCTGACCATCTAGAGTTCTTCTGAACCCCTTGAGGTCCCTGACCATCCAGAGCCAACCAAAAGAAACACAACTCCTTGAGGTCCCTGGCCATCCAGAGCCAACCAAAACAAACACAACTCCTTGAGGACCCTGACCATTCAGAGTTCCTTTGAACTCCTTGAGGTCCCTGACCATCCAGAGTCAAAAAACTTATTACGGCTAACACGTGCCACATCATCAGCATTGTACAGTGTGTCTTGCGGTACTCAACAAGCTATCAATTCTTAACTCAACTATCTATCAGTTCATTTCATAACAGATGGTCTCCAGTACACAACAAGCTCAGTGACTGTCGCTGCTTCATACTCAATGCCTTATCATTTAGTCAAAGCAATAAAATGTCTCTTATCATTCTAGTCATCATGAATTTAATCAGTTACCTTATAGTTTTATATATTTCAGGTAAACTGCACCTTGGTCTGTTATCAATCGCATTGGCAAAACAAGTAAAATTAACACGTTGACTGCCAACTACGAGATAACTCGTAGTTTGTGTTCTTGGCTAGGACGCCGACTACAAGTTATCTCGTACTTTGTTTACTTAACATATTCGTGTAGCTACGATTAAGCTCGTAGTATATCAGTGTAAATATGGATAGATGGCTACTGGGAAGAGAACAAAAAATGAAGATTGGCTTACATGAACAGAAAATTTATTAATAAATGAACAGAAAATATAATTACAAAAAATTATTCAAAATCAAGATGAAAAAGATTATTTTTGTTGTTTATGAAACTTTTTAAAACAGTTTTCCACACAAAGGGCTGGCTTCTCTTCACAGGTCGGACAAAAATAACGCGTTTCTAGACGTTTTTTTGCCTGGGTACATATACGACATGGCTTTGTCGGACGCTGTTTTTTTTCGGTAGGTGGCAGACTCTCTAAATAATGAAGCTCTTGCACTCTATTTTTTTTTTTTTGAAACTGGTTGAATCTCTTCTCCAATTAAAGCGAGGACGAATGCTTCTCTAAACTTTAAGAGTTTTATTGTAGAAGAAGTTACTTTCTGAAAAATTTTGTGCGCATTGTGTATATATATCTTTATGATATATGTAGTGAAACCTTTTTGGGCCATCTAATAGTTTTTCTTAGAGATGTGTAGTAAGACAGCATTTGATCTGATCGGTCAATGCCAGACATTCCTTTATTGTAATCGCGAATTATATTCGGTTTCATCGAAAGTTTTCCATTGCGATTGGACACCTCTACCATTTCAACAACATGCATGTTTGAAATGGTAAGGACGTCACGTTTGTCTTTCCATTTCCATACAGTAACAGGACCATTTTGCTGCCAAATACACTCCCCTTTTTTCAGTCTTCGATCTACCAGTTCTCTGGGGTTTCCCTTTCTGTTATTTCGTAGGGTTCCACATACGTACGTTTTTCGTGTAGTCAGTAAGTTCGTAAGAGTAACAGAGTTATAAAAGTTATCCATGTACACTGTGTATCCCTTATCGAGATAGTCCTCAAGTAAATGTAGGACAACATCAGTAGTGTGACCTAAATTATGGTCAGTTTCCTCAGATTTTTCGCTGTAAATTTTTATTTTCATAACAAGACCTTCAGACTCACATCATTCATACAGTTTGACACCGTATTTGTGTTTTTTATTTTTTATGTACTGGCGGAAATGTTATCTTCCACGCCACAGGATCATTGATTCGTCGATACAAATATTTTTATCTGGCACATAGTTTTGGCGCATAATATTATTGAAATGATTTACTATTGGCCTTACCTTGTATAATCGGTCGGCAGATGGTATTGAGTTATCAACTAAGTGAAAATAACGCAGTAATAATTGGAATCTATTTCGACTCATATTTGATCGCCAAAACATTACATTATAGAGTTTGTTTTTGCTCAACGTGTCAACGTGTTAAGATTGATGCACATGCTGTGTAATACTGTGCGTATCGCGTGCGCAGACATTTTGCCACAGAATTTGCAGGTTTAGAACATATTTTAGTGCCAGGAGATAAATTAATTGAATTTGTTCTTTGTACCTTGGAGAACTCTAACAAGGACTTAAATGGTGATAACCGTAGGTTTCTGCTTAAAAGTTGTTATTTATATTAGTATTTTCGTCAAATATGTACCATTAGTACATGTTACAGACCTAACGGCAAGACATTTTTGACAATGTCTTGCCGGTCATGCTTGTCAATTTTTCTCTATGTCCTTACGTTTACCAAACTATTAACAAACTTTATTAATGCACTTACAAGAACTAACATTTTTTTAATAATAGAGTTTAAAATAACCAAAAAAAATGTATTTAATTTATTTATTTTAATAATAAAAAACAAATTGTTAGTGCACTTACAAGAACTAACATTTTTTTAATAATAGAGTTTAAAATAACCAAAAAAAATTTATTTAATTTATTTTATTTAATAATAAAAAACAAATTATAATTCCATCAATAAATAAGTAAAAAATAATTACATTTAGTTAAACAGCCTTCTGATTTGTATGTTGACTACAATTTTGTGGTCTTACAATTTTGGTAATTTTTTATAATTTATTACAACTTTGTATAAATATCTTTGGTAAATAATAAGTGATATAATTAAGTTATAGTCTACTTATTTCTTATTTACAGTTCTTGCTCCATATACTCATCCGCTCAAATTTGGAAGTGAAAATATCAATGAAAAGAAGACATAAAAATCCAATAAAACCAAAACTTAATCTTCACAACATAACAGGTTCACAACATAACCGTATGGTTCAGCAAAATTTTGTGAATGTGGTCAACGCGAATACCGCCTCTTTTTCTTTTCAACATAATAAGACAGCCGAATAAATCTGGGATAAATTGGCTCCAATTTTATACGAATCGGCATATGACATTGTAGGAGTCACAAAGAAAAAGAACCCTGACTGGTTTGATAACAACGAGCCCGAACTAAAGAACCTGATCAACATTAAACGACAAGCTCTTATCACCTGGCGTAATCATAAATCAGTTGAAAGCCATGCTAACTATGCCCACGCTAGAGCGATGCTACAAAAAAGATCCCGAGAGCTGCAAAATAAATGGTGGATGGATTTTGCTATTCAGCTCCAAACCTATCACGACACACACGACATGAAAAATTTCTATGCGACTACTAAGAAAGTGTTTGGTTGGACCTATCCGTCGTACGAACGTACCGCTACTAGCTGCTGATAATAACACCAAATGCAAAAATTCGGATGAAATATTACAACGATGGTCAGAGTATTTTGAAAGTTTGTTAAATGTTCATTCTACATACAATGCTGATGTGATCAAAAGTCTCCCTCAAAGAGATATAGTCAATGAGCTAGATTTAACACCCATTGTAAATGAAGTTACTGCAGCGATACGCGTACTTGCTAACGGAAAGTTGCCGGGTCACGATAATGTTCCTGCTGAATTGATTAAATATGGAGGTGAAAATATCACTAATATAGTATACGACCTTATTACGAAAATCTGGAATTCAGAGATTGTACCGAAACAGTTTCGGGATGCAAAAATCACTCCAATATTTAAAAACAAGGGTAGCAGAGCAGACTGCAACAACTATCGTGGGGTAAGTCCTCTCTCGGTTGGAGGAAAGACATTGGCTAAAATTCTCTCTAATCGGTTAAGCACCGAAATTAGCGACAATGTGCTACCAGAGTCACAGTGCGGATTTCGCCGTTACAGAAGTACCAACGACTTGATATTTGTAACCCGTCAATTGTTAGAGAAAAGTCGTGAACAAAATATGCCTCTGTATATTTGATCCATTGACTTTACTAAAGCTTTTGACTCCGTGCCTCGTGAAGCTTTATGGCAAGTACTACATACTACTACGTACTACGTACTACTAACAGTTATGATCATATGATACAGTTATCATACTTGCAGACAAGTTTTGCTCTACTATTATTTAGAAATATTATCTATTTATCTAAATATTAAGTATTCAATTGTTGTGTGATAAGTTGTTACTGTGTTGGTGAGGTGTGGAAGTGCGGTTTTCTGAATCAAATGCAGATAAGTTAGACTTTAGCAACATTAACCCTATTTTAATTTGTGAAATTATTCCTATAAAACTGTTATTTTGGGAATAACCCAGCAGGGTCACAAACCTTTTTCTATAGTTCATTAATTTATCGTATAAATATTCAATAACTGTTGAAACCTGAAGAGGGCACCATTAGTCCGTTCATCATGTCTTCGTGTGCTGAGTGTTCAAGACTAATCACCGATCGGGCGCTCATTGTTGTTTGTGATATGTGTAAGCTACATGTCCATACCGCTTGTTCCAACTTATCAACTGATGACGTAAAACGCGTCACAAGGCAAAAATCTAAGAATTTGAAATATTTTTGCACAAAATGCTCAGAGGAAAGTGATAAACTTTCCGGCCTCACAAAGCTCTTAAACAATTTAATGGACAGAATGCTTAAAATTGAGGAAAAAATCTCTTGCACCACTGATATTTCACCAAAATTGTTTGAAGATCTGTTAGTAGAATTAAATGACCGCCAAAATCGCCAGAAAAATATCATTATTTATGATCTACCGGAGCATGATGATACATCAAAAAAATCCGACGGTGAAGCTGTTAATGATATTTTGTTAAAAATATCAAACAACACCGAATTGAAGCCTTCAGCTGTTAGACGCCTAGGAAAAATTAAAAATGATAATAAACCCCGTCCTGTCAAGCTGACGCTGCGTAGTGTCTCCGAGGCTCGAATGATACTAAAAAACAAACGCTGCTTATTACAGTCTGATTTTAGCCACGTTTCAATTGGTAATGACCAAACGCGTAGACAGAGGAACTACCTGGCCCAGTTGCGTGAAGAACTCAGCGTCCGCGTGAAAAATGGTGAAACCAATCTTACCATTAAATATATTAACGGCCTGCCTACAATTATCGAGAAACCAATCGCCTCAAAAAACGCTTAAACTATGTCTCTAACATTACATTCTTTTACACTAATCTTGCTTCTATTTGTGCTAAATTTGATGATTTTTTGATGACTGTTATTAAAATAAAACCAACATGTATACTGATCACCGAGACCTGGCTAACACCTCCGCATCCGTCATCTATATATAAGATTCCTGGGTATGTTCTACACCGATGTGACCAAGTAGGCCGTAAGGGAGGAGGTGTTTGTATTTATTTTCTAGAAACTGTATTGAACAATCGTAATCTTGGAAACCTAAATATAACTATTACAAATATGGAATCCCTTTGGGTGTCTTTAAAAATTTTTTCACTTGAATTTCTGCTTGGAGTTATTTATCGAGAGCCTACATCGCTCATAGAAGACGACATCCACCTGTTTGATACGATTCAAAATTTATCTGATAAACATAAAAACCTAATTATATTTGGTGATTTCAACTTTCCTAAAATTTCATGGCCGATAAGAGACAGCAGCGATGGAACTTCCGCCCAAAAGTTGTTTACGAAATTGATTGTAGATTCCAATTTATCTCAACTCATCACTCAGCCTACGCGATTTCGTAACTCTCAGACAGCATCGACGCTTGATTTAATTCTAACCAACAACTCAAGCTTATTTAGTGATATTAACTATCTTCCACCTATTGGAATTTCTGAACATGCGTGTATTTTGGCTTCAACTCAAGTTATCATTAATCCAGTTAGTAACATAACCCAGCGTAAGAATATTTGGAATGCCAACTTCTCAGCCATCAATGAATCTCTTTCAACTACCGATTTTTCTGTTATGCTTAATTATCTCAACGCTAACGATCAATGGGATGTGTCGAATACACGGAAGGATGACGTTTTTCTGTGTTTGATTCGCAAAAAAACCGATCCGTGTATTTCACAACTAAGTTTAATAATTGTGAATTGAATTTCAATGAAAAAACACAACTGTCATGTTTTACTAATTTATTGTCAACTCTAAAAAACAAAAAACTCACAGCACACTCTGTCTCAATACATAATATATCGATAATAATTACATCATTCATTAAATCTATTAAATAATTTGAGTAAGGACTCAACATACCGGCCGCCTTGAACGGTCACGTTCGAAATAAAATAACTTTTAACAACAATTAAATTTTTGACAATATAAACATAATAAAAATTAATGAAACAATAAAAATAAAAAATTAATATCACACACTGTTTTGTTCGTGTAATAAGGAATAAGGTGAAGACATAATCTTTTTACAGTACGTTTATAAGTCCCTGAATTGGTTTTCACAGACACTACACGAACGATACCGTCATCACCAGGGTGCAGTTCGACAATTCTGCCCATGCTCCAGCACATAGGTGGCTGATTGTCATCTTTTATGGCTACTAGTGTACCTATGTCTATTTTAGTAATGATTTTCTTGTGCTATTTATTTCTCACTTGCAACTCGTTTATGTACTCCTTTTGCCAACGAGTCCAAAAGTGTTGTTTGATGGAATTGATCAGTTGCCATTGAGATAATTTATTAGCAGGTAAACTTTTAAGATCTTCATCTGGTAGGTTCACCAATGAATCACCAATCAGAAAATGAGCAGGAGTAAGAGGAATTAAGTCATTAGGATCGGCAGATAGAGGTGTTAAAGGTCTTGAATTGCTTCAATTTCAATAATGTATGAACAAAATTCCTCGAATGTAAATAATGAATCGCCTATTGTACGATATAAATGGTGTTTAAAAGACTTAACGGCAGCTTCCCAAATTCCTCCAAAGTGAGGAGACCGCGGTGGTATGAAATGCCAGTCAATGTTATCGTTAGCTAGTGAATGTTTTATTTTACTATTATTGTTTTCTGATAATAGGATCGAATGTATGCGTCTAATTTCATTTTTTGTTCCGACAAAATTTGTGGCATTGTCAGAATAAATGTTTTTGAGTTTGCCACGTCTTGCGCAAAATCTTTTGATGGCAGCTAGAGTTGTTTCAGTTATTAAATCTGAAACCAGTTCCAAATGAACTACCTTTGTTGCAAAACAAACAAATATTGCAACATAAGTTTTTAATTTAATTTTATTCCTAAATTTTTTCTCTTTAATGAAAAATGGACCACAATAATCTATTCCTACGTTTACGAAAGGTCGTGTTCTTTCAAATCTACTCGTCGGTAGATTACCCATGGGGTATTTAGGAACTTCCGGTTTTAATTTGCGGCAACGTACGCATTTATGAATAATATTTCTTACTGTGTTTTTTCCGTCAATGATCCAATATATATTTCTAATTATATTAAGGGTCGTTTGAATTCCGGCATGCCAATTTTTTACATGCTCCTGTCTAATGATAATTTTTGTAACGTGATCGTTACTAGGTAATAATATCGGATGCTTTTGTGAAAAACTCATCGGTGCATGTTTTAAACGTCCACCGACGCGAAGAATACCAAACTGGTCGACAAAAGGTAATAATGTTATTAATTTGCTTTTCCCATTAATTTCTTTACCTTGTTGTAAATCTTTAATTTCTAGGCTAAAGTATTTTGATTGAACTAATTTTATAATACGAAATTGTGCTTCGTGAATTTCGCTAGCATTAAGTTCTCCAACTAAAATTGTTCCTGATTTTATTTTATTAACCAGTCTGAAACACAATGCAATAAAACGTACAAGCGACGAAAAAGATGAAAATCTCTCGAATTTGTTTGTTGTTGACTCAGTACTGTGTAGCGATACCTTATGACGTTGTTCCGGTACGTTAATTTCTTCCAGAGGAATCATTGGCCAAGAACTTTCGTTTTGAGACAACCACGAAGGTCCGTTTAGCCACTGAAAATTATTGAGAAAATTGGACGGCATTTCTCCACGAGAAATAGCGTCTGCTGGATTTTCTATCGACTTTATATGATACCAGTCGCTAAAACTACTAAGTGATTGAATTTCTGAGACACGATTTGCAACGAATGTTTTTAATGTATGCGGAGAAGATTTGATTCAATTTAGCGCAATTGTTGAATATGACCAAAACATGATTTTGCTAAATTTAATTTTTAATGCCTTATTTACAATGTTAAATAACCTTGCCAATAGTAATGCGGCGCACAATTCTAATCTTGGCAATGAAATTGTTTTTAGTGGAGCAACCCGTGATTTCGAACAGAGTAATTGTACCTTGATTGAACCGAATTCATTTGAAGATCTTATGTATATACAAGACCCATATGCACTCTCACTTGCATCACAAAACCTATGTAATTCTATGGTAGTTGCTTCATCTACTAGTAAGTTTCGTTTTACTAAAAAATTGTTTAAAAGTGGCAATTCTGATTTGAATTTAACCCATTTGTCATATAAAATTTGTGAAACAGACTCATCCCATTGTAATTTGTCTTTCCAAAGATCTTACATAATGAGTTTAGCTTATAGTTTGGCTTTTACTATCACTGGCCCTAGCAATCCTAAGGGGTCAAAAATTTGCGCAATTTGTGATAATATTATTCTATTTGTAATCTGTTTCTTATCATTTACTACGTCTACAGCATAGCTTATTGTATCTAAAGATGGATTCCACTGAATCCCTAATACCTTTTTTGAATCATTCGGATCAAGATATAAATATTGTGTTTCTACTTGTGTGTCCTAATCATTCATTACCTCTAAGTTATTTGAAACCCACTGTCTCAAATTAAACCCGGCTGATTTTAACAGTTCAATTAACTGATTTTTCAAATATATTGCTTCCTTAACACTATTTGCCCCGAAGAGGAGATCGTCCATATAAAAATCCTGTACTAGTATTTTTGAGGCTATTGGAAAATTAATAGATTCGTCTTCAGCTATTTGTTTTAAAACTCTCGTTGCCAAAAATGGAGCGCTTGCGGTACCGTATGTTACTGTTTCCAATTGAAAAACTCTAAATTGTTCATTCGCGGTTTCACGCCAAAGTATTTTTTGATATTTACAATCACGAGGATGTATCTTTATCATTCTAAACATTTTCTCAATATCCGCAGTAAACGCTTTTTTATACTTTCTAAATCTCATTAAGATTTGTACAAGATCATCTTGAATTTTAGGCCCTACTAATAATGTATCATTTAATGATATCCCCGTCGTTGTTTTAGCTGATGCATCAAAGACTACCCTAACCTTTGTTGTTAAACTAGATTCCTTAATAACTGCATGGTGAGGTAAATAATAACCTTGGTTATCGATAGAGTTATTTGTTACATCTACCATATGACCTAATGATTTGTACTCGTTTAAAAATTCTGTATATTTTTTATATAAATCTGGATTTTGAATTAATTTCCTCTCGAGTGCATAAAAACGCTTGAGGGCAATTTTATATGAATCTCCTAAATTTGCCTTTTTTTCAATAAAAGGAAGACCCGCGATGTACCTTCCATCTAAATCTCGACTGATATTTTTTACGAAATGATCTTCGCATTCTAATTCTTCGAATGATAAATGGTTACCGGTTTTGACTTCCTCTAATTCCCAAAAATCACTAACTTGTTTATCTAAGGATGTAATCAAGTGACACGATGAGAAATTATTGGTGATATTATTATGTAATTGTATTTCTCCCGTTACTAACTATCCCAGCTTAGTCTTTTGTAATAAAAGCGAATTTGGCAACTCAATTTGACCTATACTAAATAGACGGTAAGCTAAAGTGTTTCCTAGCAGAGCATCTATTTCTAAAGATTCACTAAACTCGGGGTCAGCTAACACGATATTGTTAGGGATTTGCAAATTTGCCTTATTTATTTGAATGGATGGTAACCGGCTTGTTATTTTTGGTAAGGCAACAAAAGAGATATTTGATTCAAAATTATTAATTCTAGATTTAATTTTAGTTTTTACTCTAAATTGAGATTTAGTGTATTTCTCGCCCAAACCGAAGAACGGCAATTCAATGTTTTCTTTATCTAAGCCTAATCTTTCTGCTAAATGTTCTGTAATAAAATTAACTTGTGAACCTGTGTCTATCAGTACGCGACAAGTAACTTCATTTTTCCATTTGTCAAGAATTTTTATTTGAGCAGTTCCTAAAAATATTTCTGAATTAAAAACTGATGTGTGGGAAGTTCTGGTATGTTCTGATGTTTTGGCATTTTCGATGATATTAATTGAACCATCACCAGAGCTTATTGCATTATCATTCGGAATAGTTAAAAAATGAAGCAATGAATTGTGTTTTTGCTTGCAAGTCTTACATACATAGGAAGACTTACACTGCTTTACATTATGATTCCGAAGACAATTGAAACAAAGTTCGGCTTGCTTCACTAATTTATGTCTTTCCCTCACCGACAATTGCAAGAACTTACTGCATCTAAAAATAGCATGATCTTTCTTACATATTGGACAACTATCTGATGAATTGACGATATGTGCATGGCTACGATATACCTTCTGTTTGGGTGAATTAATTTCAATATCATCGCTTCGTGCTCGTTTATTTAAAAAGTTAATTAATTCACTGAATTTCGGCATGTCTTCATTGTCTAATGAGCGATCCCAAGCCCTACGCGTATTTTTATCCAACTTTTTAACTAAAATAAAGACCAAAATCGAATTCCAATTTTCTAATGGTTCCTTAAGTGCTTTAAGAGCATCGACATACATTTGAGCCTTTTCAGCAAGAGATCTTAATTGTACAGGTGAATCCCTATCAATTTGTGGTAATTCTAGAAATGCATTAATATGCGCTTGGATAATTTGTCTTGGTTTGTTACATCGCTTTTGTAATTAATCCCAAGCAACTACATAATTTTCTTCAGATGCTTTAAGAGAAGCGATTCCCGATGCCACTTCACCCTTTAATGTATTTTTCAAGAAATGAAACTTATGTACCGCGGGGTATTCTTTATTCTCATGCACTAATGTTTTAAAAGCGTAATAGAAACCTGGCCATTCAATCGGATTTCCATCGAATGGTTTGATTTCTATTTTGGGTAATAGCGCATTTGTTTGTTGCACGATAATGTTGGTGTTGCTATGGTTTGATGTTGCAACTGAGTTACTGGCTTCTTTTGGTATTAATTCGTCAATTTTTATTCCTATTAGATCGCAACATTCGAAACACATGTTTTCAAAAAATTCACGTTCGAAGTTATGATCTGTTTCATTATCAATTTCCTCAATAGACGTTTGAACATCTGCGAATGATTTTTCTAAATTATTTAATTTTACTTGCCGATTTTCTAATGAATAAATATTTAAAGAAGGCGATTCCTTTAAATTGTTCATCATTCGCGTTAGCTGACTTTTCACATTACCGCGTTCACGGATTAGTGTTCTAAGTTCTTTATCTGAATTTGCCATTCTCCAAGAGAATTGAAACTGAAGCAATGAATACGAATTACTTACGAGAAAAGTACCTGATTTGTGACTCTATGGCTACCTTGATGATACAGTTCTCTGATATGCGTTGTCTGCGACCTTGTTCACTGCTGCTCGTCTCGATGGTGGATGAAGATGCTGACGTCATGCACTGCTACTCGAGGCGAGGGTGGACAATGATGTTAGTTTCGTTCACTTCTGATCGTCTACGATGGTGTTGAAGCTGCTGGGCTCACACTGCTACTCGCAGATGATAGTGGACTCTGTAGATAATTTCTGAAGACTCCCCGTATTAATGAGGATAATGATTGCAAAATATGTTCTCTTCTCCAGCTGCATGAATAACTATTATTTTTCAGCTGAAGATCCGGTTTTCGAAGGACCAAAAAAATGTCGAATACACGGAAAGTAGGAGTACTATGCGGGTTCTGGGACACTTTTGCCTGTCCTAGAACCCGCATAGCTTTTTACAGGCCTGCAAAAACCTATGCGTGTTCTGGGACAGGCAAAAGTGTCCCAGAACACGCATAGGTTATTAAAGGAGGTGTGTGTTTGTTTCAAAAATACCTTGTGACGAAGTGTATTTTCAAAAAATTGTGAACGGACTTTGACGGGTTAGGGTTTGTATTTAAACAGTTGTGTTCAGAGATTTAATTTTATTACCACAGCTGTGAATGTGCGGAGAAGATCTATAATATTTATTACTTTCATTTAACAAATATTTTTTATTAGAGGTAAGACTATATTATTTATTTCAACATATGTTGCATTAAATATTTTTTATTTTTATAGTTTTCAACAATGATTAATCAAAGAAAATAATAATAATAATTTTTAAACGTTTATATAAAATCATATTTTTAAAATGCAAGAAGAAACAGAAAGAATTTCATCTTTTAAAAATTGGCCTGAATGTTCACCTATTAATCCAAATAATTTAATTAAAGCAGGCTTTTGTTATATGCAATTTAAAGATCATGTTTTTTGCAATTTTTGTGCTGTACAAGTTAGCGAATGGAAACAAGATGATGATCCATGGTTAGCTCATTATATTGGTTGTCCTTTTGTGGCTTTTTGTGATTATAAGAATGGAGAAATTACAGAGAATATTTTTAAAAGAATATTACTCAGAAGCGGACGTCTGCAATACATTTGGAGTATGTTACCTGAAAATTACAAAACTTTGAAAGAATTTCTAATCAGACTGCCATGTTACGAACATTATAATAAACCATGGCTGGAAGTTCATATAGATGGCCCTCCTCCATTGAAATTTCAATGTAATAGATGTAAATTAGAAAAGTAATATATTTTAAAATGTTTTCCTTTTTCACACTTTGTTTTTTATTAAAAGATACAAAGTGTAAAAATCATATCATTTTAAGTAACAACAATAACAAAAAAACAAAACGTTATTGATTAAATTAATATATTTTTATGATATGTGAAAAATAACAGTATTATTTATATTTTAAGTAACCACAATAACAGTTTTGTGGTAAAACAAAGAGATACATGTTGAAACTATTTTTCAAATAACAGATATAACATTTGATAATAAGTATTGTTTTCTTAAAAATAAAAAATATATTATTTTTTGTAATATTTGTTATCTGCCCCTTCTCCTTTCATTCCGTGTATATAAAAATATAAATTTTATAGAATATTCTGTATATATTAAATTTCCTCCACGAAGATCAATTCAACTAATATAATTAATACTTCTATAGTCATGGACGAATTGAATAAAGTAGGTGATCTCTATTATAAAAAACTTAGTGAATTAAATCTAAATGAAGAATATAACATTACTGAAGCAAAATATTTTGAACATTCAGAATATGGCAAAGCTATAATAGTAACAGTGAGCAACTAATTCAAAGTATTTTTGCCAAAAAGATTTACTGATATTAGCACTGAAGCATTTGAAGAATTAAAAAAATCTTCCTTTGTTTTATACAAAAACGAAGGATGCAACAACTTATCACTAAAATTTAAAAAGAAAACTGCAGATAAAAGAAAAGGAAACATTCGAAAAAGAAAACTTGACTTCGAAGAAACATCAGATTAAAAACATGTGTACTCCAAATTTAGATTTGGAAGAAGAAGAAGAAAGTGGTGATAATGTGTTAAATTCTATTGTGACAATTAGTGATTTAATTAATGTTCCAAGGTGCATAAATTTTTCTCTCGATATAATTTACAAAATATATGATCAAGCTTATGTTTATTGTACTTTATGTGAAAAAGACAATCATAATCAGGTAAATACTTTTATTTCACAAAAAAATTCATGTTCTTGTCATTACAATTTAGTACATATTTAACACCTATTAAAGTGTAATAATTTTTTATTTAGCATAAATTTTGAACAAACAGGAGATCATAATGAAAAAATGTATTTTTATGAATTTGTTTTTTTGCCAACAATTTCATCAAATCTTTTGTGTGATGAATTTTCATCTTCTTCTGATGTTGAATCATAATAAAATGTTTACAATTTATTATATGTCTTATTTTTTTGTCTGTTTACAATTGTTAATAAAATGTAATTACCTATGTATAAACTATGTTTTTGCAATAATTATTAGGTTTATGTATAAGTTAATAACACTATTTTTCAATAATAATTAATATAAAGTATTTGAATTTAATGATTTTTTATTTTCACTTCTTACATGTTCTTTTTCATGGTTTTGAGAGAGCTGTCTGAATAGAATATGACAGCATTTTAAACATTTTATGTATATTCTTCCAGTATTTTCAATTTTTCTCAAAACAATGCAAAATGAATAATTCCTTTCTAAATATTTCAATAAATAATATGAAATAGATTTCCAAGGCTCTGGGACCATATATAAGGTAAGTTCTCAGTTTCAATAATATATATAATTACCTAATATATAAAGATATAAAATATTTAGCTATATTTTAAACAAAATAAATTTAAATTCAATTATTTTTTTAATTATGTTTTTTAAAAAATTAAAATACTTTTGGAATCCTTTCATTATATTTTTTAAAAGTGGTGGGGGTTATATTTATATCACGTGATAAAAAAACAACTAGGTGATACCTATATAAATATACCTGCTTTTATTTTTCATAATAGTCTGCAAAGAATAAAAATGACTTCACAAATTATAGATGTGACAAAATCAATGATATCAACGATGGACAAAATAATAATGTCCAATCTTGATTTAAATGATATCAAACGTTATTTAAAAATGTGTAATAAAAATATAAAGTTGTTAAAAAAACTAATATATCAAAATAATAAATCAAAAATTTCTGTGAAAAATAGTTTGGTGAGCGCTTTAACGAAAATGTATGGATATCGATCATCACTAAAAATTAATAAAATAGCAAAAGAAAGTGGACTTCAAACTAAGAACAAGAAGAAGAATAAGCAAATACAAGCTGTAAAATGGATAGATTGTGAAATGGCTTTTAACAATAGAATAAAAACTTCAGCTATTATTAATATTAAACACAAAGATCCAAAATTGTTTTTAGAAGATTGTTTACTGTTACTTAAAAAACATATTAAAAAAAATTTTAAACTTTATAAATTTATAAAAATTCATTCAAATTTTTGTTGCAAATTTATAAGAAAATTAAATAATTTAGAAATTGAGGAATACAAACATTTTATTACAAAAGCTGAGTTTTTGGATGAAACTACAAATATAATACAATGGTTTCACAATAACATTTTGGATATTTTACTTACAAATCTAGAGGAGTTTCAAGTATGGTATATATATTTTTAATGAAATTTATACAGTTTTTTAATATTTTTATTTGATTTTAGGAAAAAGATAGTGGTTGGGCTTTGTCACAAATAATTAATTTAAGTTTAAGTTTTAATAAACACACACCATTGCTGGCTTCATCATATATGCAACTCCCAAAACAAATTAAGGATAAAAAGGCATGCATCAACATTCAAAATAAGGACAACGCTTGTTTTGCTTGGTGTGTAACGGCTGCTTTATGTATCTTAGAACAAAAGAAAATTGTAAGAAAATGCAGACCAAGTTCGTATCCACATTATTTAGAAGTATTAAATTTAGACAAAATTACTATGCCGATGACTGTTAATCAGATACCAAAATTTGAAAAGTTAAATAGAATATCAATTAATGTATATATTTAAAAAAAAAATAAGGGGAAATATTATGTGCTACCTACCTATATAACTAAAAATAAACAAATTAAACACGTAAATTTGCTTTTGATCCAAAATAAATATACCGAATGTAATAATGATAGTTATAATGATGATATTAAATACCATTATGTGCTTATAAACAACTTGTCAAGATTGGTCAGCAAACAAATCAGTGCACATAATTCTAAAATTTTCATTTGTGATCATTGTTTACATTGTTTTCATTCTAAAGAAAAGCTAAATTTACATGAAATAGATTGCAATAATTTAAATAATTGTAAAGTTGTACTACCGACCAAAGAAAAAGCAATTATTTGTTTTAAAAATGTTCAGTACAAAGAGACTTGTCCGTTTGTTATTTATTCTGATTTGGAATGTTTATTAGTACCCAGTAACGATTCAACATCAAATATTACACATACACATGTACCATATAGCATTGGTTATTATGTGAAATGTTCGTATGATAAAACATTATCTTTTTATAGATATTATCGAGGTGAAAACTGTATAGAATGGTATATAAAAGAATTAAAACAATTTGCTGAAGATGTTGAAACCACATATATCTGTGTGCTTCCGATGCAATCATTTACTTCTCAAGAGAAAAGGGAAATAAAAAGAAATACAAAGTTCTGTTATATTTGTGAACAGCCGCTTGATTCCAAATTTGTATTTGACCATTGTCATTTCAGTGGGCAATTTCGTGGAATAGTGCACGAATCTTGCAATTTACAATACAGAAAAAATTACACAATACCTGTTATATTTCATAATCTAAGCGGATATGATTCACATTTTATTATTAAAAATTTAGCGCGAGACATAGAAGGAAATATAAATTTATTGCCAATAAACAAAGAAAAATATATATCGTTTTCCAAATATATTAAATATAATTTAATAAAATTTCGTTTTATTGATTCATATAGATTTTTACCATCTAGTCTAGAATTATTAGCTTCACAATTAATTGATTTTCCAACTTTAAGAAATGAATTTCCTGATTTAGATAATCAAACTTTTAATTTACTTACACGGAAAGGGGTTTTTCCATATGAATATATAGATTCTTATGATAAATTATCACAATCGCATTTGCCGACTAAATATAAATTTTACAGTTCTCTATACGATGCTGAAATCACAGATAAAGATTATACACATGCTTGTAATATTTTTCATAGATTTCACTGTAACAATTTAGGTGAATATTCGGATATTTATTTAAAAACAGATATTTTATTACTCTGCGATATATTTCAAGAATTTCGCTTAAATTCTAAAAAAACATATGATCTTGATCCAGTTTGGTATGTATCATTACCCTCTTATAGCTGGGATTGTATGATGAAGTATACTAAAATATCATAATGAGTTGATAACTGATATAGATATGTTACATTTTATCGAACGCGGGGTAAGAGGTGGAATAAGCCAATGTATGAAACGTTATTCTAAGGCTAATAATAAATATTTAAAAAATTACGATCCTTCAAAACCGTCTACATTTTTATGCTATTTAGATATAAATAATTTGTATGGTTGGGCAATGTCCGAATATTTACCATACGGTGGTTTTGCTTGGATACCTGAGGAAAACATAGAAAATTTTATACTCAATGTACCTGATAATAATAATATTGGTTTTGTTTTAGAGGTTGATTTAGATTATCCAGAATCTCTCCATGATATTCATTCTTGCTTTCCATTTTGTTCTACACACACAACTGCACCAAATTAAAAAAAAAAAAAATTAATGACAACTTTATTAAAAAAAGAACGTTATGTTATACATTACAGAAATTTAAAACAGTGCATGCAAAATGGTTTGAAGTTAATAAAAATTCATAGAATTCTCAAATTTAATCAATCTGATTGGCTTAAATCATATATTGATTTAAATACAGAACTGCGAAAAAAGGCAACAAGTGAATTTGAAAAAAGTCAATATAAGTTACAGAATAATAGTATTTATGGTAAGACCATGGAAAATGTAAGAAAATACAGTGATGTTAGATTAATTTCAAAATGGAACGGTCGGTATGGTGCAAAATCTCTTATTTCTAAACCAAATTTTAAATCTTCCATTATATTTGATGAAAATTTAGCTATAATAGAATTGAATAAATGTGAAATTTTATTTAATAAACCAATATATATTGGTATGTGCATACTGGACATATCTAAATTAAAAATGTATGATTTTTACTATTCATATATAAAAAAGATGTTTGGTAATAAGGTTCACATTAATTATACAGATACAGATTCATTTATCATGGAAATCCAAACAGAAGATTTATATTCAATTATACGTCGTGATGCCCATGAATATTTTGATACATGTGACTATCCAAATGATAATATTTATAATATTCCATTAGTTAATAAAAAAAAATTGGGTGTAATGAAGGATGAATGTTTTGGTAAGATTTTAACCGAATTTGTAGGTTTAAGGTCGAAAATGTATTCTTTTAAAGTTGATGATGAAAATAAAGAGAACAAAAGAGCCAAAGGTGTTAAATCTAATATCGTAGAAAGAAAATTATGTTTTGATGATTATTTTAACTGTTTAAATAATTCAAATGATATTATTATTAATCAAACTTTGATTCAATCACAGTTGCATAATGTAAATACAATTGTGCAAAGAAAAATTGCTTTAAGCGCTAATGACGATAAAAGATATTTAATACCTGATTCTTATGAAACTTTACCATGGGGTCATTATTCAATAAATATATAATAAATAAATGTAATTAATATATCGTATTATTTAATTTGTTACAATATTTTAGCATCTGTAAATGAAATGTATTTTTATTGTTATATTGATATGTTGTTTATTTCTAAATTTATGTATAGGTACATAAAAATAAAAAAATGTGTACTAATGATAATTTTGATTTCTTTCTTCTCCTTGAATCAATATTTTTTTCCTATATTTAGCAAATTTATAAGGAGATGTTCCATAGGATGTGGTTTGAGATTAAAGGAAGTTATAACATAAGTAAATAATAACATTTTTTTTTTTAATCAATTTATTATGTATATATATTTCTAAAGACATTGTTATTAATAATGTAATTTTGATAAAATTATTCTAAGTTGTTCTAATATACCAATGTTTGGACAATTTATATTAAACATTGCTAGATCCATTTTCCCAGCTTTCACTAACGTACCAGAATATTCATCAAATTCATAGTATCGGTTCTTTCTAAAGAAATATAAACCTCCGTCTGTATATCTAAATACACCTTCAATATCGCGAGGAATCCCTTGAAATGTTTTGTCTATTAGGTTGTGTGATATGATTTCAGAATTGCAATCATTCAATTCAGCAACATAGTAATTGTCATAAAACACAAATGTTCGTCCCCTGTTCGTGTTCACAGCAGCATTAACAATATGATGGTTAAAAAAATCATTGTTGCTACAATTTTTCAACTGAAAACTGGGAAACTGAACATTGTACATGTGATTATCAATAAAAAATACAATCTGTTCATTAGGTCT
Organism: Liopterus haemorrhoidalis; assembly: GCA_963971575.1. NCBI lineage: Eukaryota > Metazoa > Arthropoda > Insecta > Coleoptera > Dytiscidae > Liopterus > Liopterus haemorrhoidalis. Next base: position 28,847,715 of record OZ020622.1, on the reverse strand, counting down.
TTGAAAAACAGCTGAAATTTTTGTATAATTTTTTGGTAAAAATGGTAACCAATGTGATAAAAGTTGTGGTTTTGAATCAAAAGTTTTGTCATTTATATTTTTCATCCAAACCCACTTTTCATAAAAGATATAAATTCTATCGTTTAAAATTAAAAATGTGTTAATATTATTCAATTGACATAAATCTGGGTGTTGCTTAGGTAACAATTGTTCAGGTGATTTTTTCATATTTTTTTCGGTTGTTGTTTTTACAGTTGTTGATGATGATGATGATGATGAAGATGTAACCGTTTCACTTTTCTTGGATACATCAGGAGGAGATCCGTACAGATGTTGAATTGCAGTTATGTCGTCCTTACTTAACTCAATTTCATCATTTTCATTAGTTTTTTTTCCACTGTAATATGCATACATAATGGCTGTTTGATCACTTGAATGTGCAAGTCCTAATGTGTGTCCGATTTCATGAATTAAAATTTCATAAAGACTCACATGTCCTTCTGGAGCTGGTCCTGTTTCAATCCACCATTTTTCATCTCGATCTAAATGTATTTCTACACTGTTTTGATATCGGTTCGGGAAAAATGCGTGTGCGAGCGTATCTCCTTTCCCATCAAAATTATGTCCACAAGGTTTTCTTTCATGATAATAATAATGTTGTAATTTTCCAAAGGATATTATTATATTAGGTGTTATAGCATTTTGTAAAAAATTTAAATTTGTACGACTCGACCATAAGTTAAATGCTCTGTTAACAAGTTGTAATATTTTATTATCAGCTCTATAAAAATGCCATGTTATTACAGTTTTGTTTTCCCATTTGTAAGTGGAAGTTGTAAAGGGTGATGGGTTATCTCTCACACCACACCGAAGTTTTTTCATTAAATTTTTTGTTTCATTATTAATTGTATAATTCACAGGTATGTTATAATATTCTTGAAATAATGTCAAAGCATTTAGAAACTTTGTATCGTTTTCCTTTAAAACAGTTATTTCATTTTCATCAACTTCTAAAAATCCATATTTATGAAGATAATTAACAACATCCTCATAATATATATTATTGTCATACGTTTGTGCAGCACAAAATGTCATATATAAAATACACAAGTAAAAAATAGAAAACATTATTATGTGTTATTAGAACGACTAATAAATTATAAATGTGTTGTTATTCTATTAAATCATGATTTTATATATATCATATTCCTACATCATTTTTATTAACCCAAATGTTATGGGATTTATCTAAACCATACCATTTAACATATGCTTTTGAACCCTTTCGTTTTAAAATTCGTTCTACAAGGTAAACATCTGAATGCTTAGTTTTCAATATTTCTTGTTCATAAAAACTACCTTCAATCGGGGAACCATACATGTCATTCAGTATATATGTAGTAGGATTTGTTATCTTGATTTTAAAAATTTTAAATAGTTCAGTAGTCCAATTAGGAGTAAACCCCTTTTCAAATAAACTTTTATATTTACTAATACGAACGCTATCACCTACGTGATATTTTCTCTTACCACATATTTTCAATTTAGAATAAATATGTGATAAGGATGTATTCTTATCTACATCACAAGGTCGCATTTTAAATGTCTTATGTTTAGTGTTATTATATGCTAAAGTAACGTCATTAATTATGTTATACCAATCATATTTTCCTTGTAAACTGAAATTAAAATATGTATTGCTTTTAAGTGTTCGTATGACTCTCTCAACAATTGCAGCTTTTTTAACACTGAAAGTGCTATAATGATTGATATTATATTCAGACATTAGTTTTTTAAAATTTCCATTATAGAATTCTTTTCCCAAGTCAGTCTGTAAGTTTATAGGTTTTCTTCGATCCTTTTCTAGAATCGTTCTCATAGCTTTTGTAACACTAGATCCAGACTTATCTTTCAATGGTTCGGTCCATACATATTTCGAATAATTATCAATGACTACTAACAAAAAATGATACCCCTTATTCTCTTTAGAATATTTGCTGAAATCAGCTAAATCAGCTTGCCATGAATCATCAAAAGCTTTTATGATATATGATCTTCTCTTGAAGTTCTTACGTGCGGATCTGTGTAATTCTTGAACTATATATTTTTTTATTTCACTCATCGTTGTTTATATCAATTACTCCTCTGTGTGGTAAATAACCATTAATCGCTTGTTGAATTTGTTGCTTCAATGATTGTATTTCAGTATTAAGATAATTATATTTTTGATTAAAACTATCACCAAAATGATTTTCGATGTATTGTATTTTTGCATGAATAGCCGTATTGATCAATGAAGGAATATTTTTAATAATCAAATCAGTTTTTTCTTGTAACTGTATAATTAACCTGTCAACATAAGATTTATTTACGGCGTCGAAATCATATGTTGGTTGTGGAACTCGGGTAATAGATCTAAATTCAACGTCATATATATCCTTTTTTAGTTCTTCGATATATTTTTTGGAAAGTGTTTGATTTATTACAATCAGATTAATTACATATTTTTTTGAGGTTGCATCATCTATTTCCAAAGGTTCTGCAAGGTTCGACAAACGTTTATTAATTAAATCATAAAGACCACGTTGAGAATCAAATCTTACAGTTGATTTTAATAATTCATCAACATATGATTTTGTGCATGCGTCTGTGTTATCAGTTGGTGATTTAACGTTTTTTAATTTTTTATTATCGATATCAAAATCACCGTTATCAAGAATATTAAAACCAGGTCCTGTTGGACCACGAGCCCCCACTGGACCACGGTTAAATTTACGTCCGAACTTATCAACAGACATTGATAAAATAAACAATCATTCATAAAGATGTATGTTTTATTCGATTGCATCAGCCGATCTAAATTCTTCCTCAATAACATTAATTTCGTTATCATGTGAATTGTTACCTGCTTTTTTGGAGGCATGTAATATTTCTAATCGATCTATTAATTTCTTATAATTTTTATAATAAACGTAACGATATGGTTTCGATTCAACAATCATATCATAACCTTCACCTGACCAAGTATCAGAGGATTCTGCAGACCTAGGTAAAGTTTTTATTATATTTTTATATTTTGCTGATCGGTTACCTTGTATTTGTTTAGTGGGATCATAATTTCTATATAAAGCGTTGCTGCGTTTAAGAATGTCATGATATTTTTGAGCATCATTTACAGTATAATTTTTTGGATCTTTCATAAATAAAAGTTCATATAAACCGTCAGTACTTTTGTAATGAATTCCATTAATTATAAAATCTTTGTCTTGCAAATTTACTGTAGAACTTCCAATTGTCCATTTTGATGTTTTTACATCATAATTAATACCGGTCTTTGTATCAAATTTATCAGATTTATCTTCAATTAATTCACGTAAGTATCGTCTAGGTAACACATCATAATGTTCTAAATATTTATCTATATCTTGTTTTCGTTGTTGTTTTTGACGATGATCATCTTTCGCAGGTGTGTGATAAACAATTTCTTGCAATGGTTCTGAAGGTAATTCATCCGAACTATCAATGCTTTCCTTTTCACTTTTCTCCAATTCTTCTGTTTTAATTTTATTTTTCACAAGAACATTTTTAATTTCAGTTTCAGTTTTGATTAATTGTTTCATTGGTTCAATTAACGGTTTGTAAGATTTTTCTAGTTTTTCTTTCTGTAATACTTCTCCAGTTCTCATCATCATTAATTTTTTTCGTATAGCCTTTCTTGTTTTGATAATGTTCTCCTTCATTTTCAATTTATTATAATCCATTATCTTCCACGTCTATATATGTTTAACAGCTTTTTAACAGGTTTTGAACAGGTATTAACAGGTTTTTAACAGTTTGTTAACAGATGTTAACAGGTTTTAAACAGGTTCTTAACAGGTTTTAAACAGGTTCTTAACAGGTTTTAAACAGGTTCCTAACAGGTTTTAAAAGGTTTTAACAGGTTTTAAACAGGTTCTTAACAGGTTTTAAAAGGTTTTAACTGCTCTTAACTGTTTTTCGTCGATTCTTTCTTCTTAACAGTTAGTGACATACTAAGTTTAAATTTAATATCTATCATATTTTATAAATGTATCAAAACCTTTCCTGTACCTTCCTACATCATCATTTTCTTTATCTATAACAACAAAGTCATATTTATTTTTCCAACAGTCATTACACAGTGATTTAAAATTTTCAAAACTCATATCACTGTTAACGTGATCTGTATAGACATGTTTTAAATTTAGTTCGTCTTGTTTAAAGAGTATTGTTTGGGAACTTTAGTGTATGTTTGACACAAATAAAAACAGTCAATAAGGCTATGTCTTCCTCTAGAAAAGAAGTCTCTAATTTTATCTTGTTTTCCGCAAATAATATCATCAAATATAAAAACTGAATTATTTTTTACGCTTATAGGATCTATAATATCATCATTATCAGTAAAAGGATGATATTCAATTCCTTTTATTCCATCTAAAACGTGTTTTAAAAAAATGTATTTATGTTGATACAACGATTAAGAATATATGTACACATTTTTAAACTTAACGCCATTTAAATCAAATAATAAGCTTAACATAACATTAGATTTTCCGCAACCACTTGGTCCACATATAAGTGCTCTAATATCATTTGGTAACAAGGTGCTGTGTCTTTTTGTTGATGACTTAAAATCACCTATATAGTCATCTAAATTGATCACGTTCAATTTTTGTCTTTGTTTAATGAGTTTCATGGTTATACTAAACCTATAAATATGTTGCAAATGCATTTATAACATTCATTCTTAATCGAAACGTTCATGGTAACATACGGTGCAGGTGAAATTCTAAACAAGGTAATTAATTCACTACCAGTTGAATTGCATCTGAACGGTTACCAGTTTTGTGGTCCCGGTACAAAATTAGAAAAACGATTAGCACGAGGTGACACTGGAATTAATCCACTCGATTCTGCTTGCAAAATTCATGATATTGCATATTCAAAATCTAAAGATTTAAAGAGTCGTCATGAAGCAGATAAAATATTAGAAAACGAAGCATGGAGACGTTTTAAGGCATCAGATGCAAAGTTTGGAGAACGCGCTGCAGCTTGGTCCGTTACGAATGCTATGAAAGTAAAGAGAAAATTAGGAATGGGTGTGTGCAAGAGAAAGAAAGGAAAAAACAGGAAGAAAAATGGTTGTGGTATTTCTAACAGAAAAACTACATCTAATCGTTCGAGAAAAAAAGTGAATTCATTTAAAACAAATAAATCAGAAACTGATATTAAAAATAACATAAACTTAGCTTTAGCAGCTTCCAAAGCAATTGTGAAAGACATAGGTGATAAAAGGAAAATAAAAAAATTGATGTGAAGTGTGAATATTCACACATTTCAGGGTTTCGCAGGTATATAATAAGTGAAGGCGGTATGCTGAGTGTGTAGCACAAATTTTACTTTGTAGTAATCACGGCAAAATGAACGATATTTTTAAAATAATTTATCGTCTGTTAATCATATAATAAGACTGGTTATTAAATTTACGCTCATAAAAATTAAATACAACATTTGTCAAAATATAACTAGAATTTTGACAAAATAATTTCAACATAATAAAAATGCAAAAAAAAAAACAGAAAAAATAAAATTCACTCCGTACTCGAACTCGAAACCCTTCGTTTTCCACAGCCAGTTTAAGAGCGCTCTAACGCTTGTAACCATCGAACGCTATGCATGTGAGTGTCTTACATTGGTATAACTTTTGTACTTTGTGAACCAAAAACCACAAAAAATGCGTTATTTTCCAAAAACATAATCTGATCAAAAATTCCTGTTGTACTATTTCGGTTCACACCAATATACATTACTTAGAATTTTTTTAGATTTTTAGTTTAAACCATTTGGGCTACAGGGTGTGGGACAAAATTTTTTTTGCACATTTTTGGCAAAAATCGCATCAAAATAATTTATTTTGCAAAAATAAAAATTTGATCGTTAATCCACGTACTAAGGGCTTTCATTTGATACCCTACTCAGAATTTAAAAAAAATATTTTTGTTTTCGATGAGCACATATTTGTTTATATTTTTAGGGGGGTATGTTTTTTAGATGTTTTAGTATTTTTCCTATGTGCGGGTCAAAGAGTTGTATAAGCATGCCAAATTTCAACTCTCTAGGTTTAGCCGTTTGGCTACAATTTTTACCGAACAGACAGACAGACAGACAGACAGACAGACAGACAGACAGACAGACAGACAGACAGACGACAAAATGACGGTATAAGGGTTTTTTGGTCATACCTACAAAACCCTAAAAACCTCGTGTGATTCCAATACCAAAACAGGGTGGTATCTTACCACTGATACCAATTTTCGCAGGTTTAAGCGCACTCGGTAGTTTAGCAGGTGGTGCTGCAGCTATACATAAAGCGATAAAATCAACTGACGCAGCCAGAAAAAATTTGCAGGAATCACATCGGCACAATAAAACGATTGAAGCTATTGCATTGAATTCCAAAAAAGGAGAAGGATTATATTTAAAATCTTACAAGAAAGGATTAGGTTTATATTTGAGAAAATCAAAAAACTGATACAAAAACTACCTCGAAGACCATTAACAAATCTAGATATTGAAAAATTTGCCAAAAATAATATATCAAACTTCAGGGGTGTCTATATGCGTGATACTCTACCTCAAAATCCTCGATATACTGAAAAGGGAATAATAAATTTAGATAGTAATAAAGGTCAAGGGACTCACTGGACTGCTTACAGCAAGAAGGGTAATGTCGTAAACTATTTCGATAGTTATGGAAATTTGCAACCACCCCAGGAATTAGTTAAATACTTTCGAGGTAGTACGATAAAATACAATTATGACAATTATCAAAAATCTAATAAGTATAACTGTGGTCATTTAAGTTTAAAATTTTTACTTACAAAATAGCAAGTAATCCTAACATTTTACCAATCATGTCTTTAACGTTCACTTTAATAGGTAACAGTAGTATACTGTCTGAAACATATTATCCACCAATTGAACTGGATACAAATTTCAGTTACTGTATTGGTCTGATCGGTTTCTATACATATAATTCAATCCCGAACATTGAAGTTCAGAATAATAAATTTATCATCATAACAAAGGAAGGAAAAAAGGAAATAAAAATTCCTGTTGGTGTTTACGAAATCAAAGATATTGAAAAATATTTACAATCGAAATTAAGTAGTGAGGATATTTCTTTAAAACCGAACAACAACACATTGAAATGTGAAATTAAATGTAAATATGATATAGATTTTTCTAGCGAGAAAGGTACACTTTTGGGATTTTCACAAAGGATATTAAAAGCTGAAGAGAAACATGAATCTGATTTGCCTGTAAAAATCAGGAAAGTGACAAGTATACACATTGATTGTAACATAGCTACTGGCGCATATTTCGGTAAAAGATTAGGTCGCAGTGTGTATCAGTTTTCACCAACTGTGGACCCAGGTTTTTCCATTGATATCGAACCCTCTAAGCCCAGATACCTACAAGTGAATATATGTATGATAGATAACATTACACTCACTATATTAGACCAAGATAAAGACTTAGTGAATTTTAATTCCGAATCTATAGTAGTTATTCTGGAATTAAAGAAATGCTCTAAATAAAACTAATATTCAACATAGGATAATAATCAGATTCATTTACACCTTCAAGGTATTAAGATGGGTTTACAGTTTAATATAAAAGACAAAACGAACGTTCCGAATTGCAGTACGAGAAAAAACAACGAAACAGTAACAGTAACAACTGAAATTAAACAGAAATTAAAAGAATTAGGTTATAAAGTGAAATAAAATAAAAAATATGGATAAACTAAGTATTTTTTCCGATGTTTCATTTGATGACACTTTCTTGAAAGAAGAAATACATACTTATCAACCTACATCTAGAAATTTTGAAAATAACGATGAAATTAGAGTTTTGATACAGCATCAAGACTTGTGTACAGTACTAAGTGAAAGTTATATATATATATCAGCGGTGGAGTTACAGTTCCTGACAGTTCACCCAAAACAACTTCTGTAAAATTCATCAGAAACTGTTTTGCATTTCTCTTCGAGGAAATTCGCTATGAATTAAATGGTATCGAGATTGATAAATGCAGAAATGCGGGGATCACAACAACTATCAAGGGCTACTTATCGCATACTGATAATCAATCACAAGTTTTAGAAATATCTGGATGGTTCCCAACTGGACAATGCAAAACATATTTCGATGAACACAAAAAATTCCACTGCCTACTTCCCCTTAAGTATTTCTTAGGATTTGCTGAAGATTATAAAAAAATCATTGTTAATGTTAAACAGGAACTTATTTTAATAAGAACAAGAACTGATGAAAATGTATTTCAAAGTCCTGCAGGTGCAAAATTAAAAATTGATAAGCTAGAATGGCGCATGCCTCATCTTTATCCCAATGAGGAAAGAAAGACTGAATTAGAAAAACGTGGACTGTTAGCAGATATGTCGATTACAATTCCGTTCAGAAGATGGGAACTGCACGAACTTCCTGCTCTGCGTAACACGAATATGGACATATGGACTGTGAAAACATCTAGAGATCTAGAGAAACCTAGATATGTTATAGTAGCTTTTCAGGAATCACCAGTAACTGATTCATCAAAATTTACAGGATGTAACATACGTAATATAAAGGTGTATCTAAACTCAGAACAATATCCCTATGAAAACTTGAATTTAAATTTGTCAAACGGTGATTATCTAGCTGCGTACTACATGTATGCAGTATTTCAGAACAGTTACTATAACAAAAAAAATACACCTATTCTAAACTATGAATCATTCAATGATCATTTTATATTTGTATTTGATGTGTCTAAACAAAATGAAAGCGTAAAAGCATCAGCGATCGATTTAAAATTGGAAATGGAAGCGACTACGAATTTTAAACCACAGACTAAAGTATTCTGTCTCATTCTTTATGATTGTATCATAAACTACACACCATCTACAGGATACGTACGAAAATTAGTATAAAATTTATCAGTTGTATGCTAAGTTTTAAGTTTTTGAACAGTTTTACACGGTCTTCTCAATTATAAACATGACGCAAAACATCTGTGTAATAGATATACAAGGTTTTATGATCAATAATGAATTTATACCGAAGGAATTATCAATAGGTTACAATATTGATGAAATTTATAATTATTTATTTAAACCGATTGTATCCTATCAACAACTCAGTGACCGAGATAAGAAACAGATAAAATGGTTAGAATACAATTACCACAGACTAGTCTACAACCAAGGACATATTCAGCTTAATCAATTAAAATGCATCCTGTTGTCTCATTTATGTAAAAATAATAAAATATTTGTGAAAGGTGAAATCAAAGAAAAATATTTAAAACAAATTTTAGGCGATAATCATGAAATTATCAATTTAGAATGTGATAACGATTCTCCAAAAATATCATCAACATTTTATGACAAATGTGTATATCATAAAAATAAGTATGGTGTTTGTAGCAAACATAATGTTAATATTTTATTAATATATGTAAACGATGTATATTTTGTTAAAAAATAAAATATGATTTTAAATATATATGTATATATTTTCATTATACCTACCTTTTCATAGATCTGTAGAAAAAAACAAATGTGGAAAAAAAAATTAAATATCACTTCATAATAATTTTATTATTCATTTTTTATTTCATACATTTCAAACAAATTTTTATCATGCACAAACCATTCCACCGGTCCATTCCACAAACTTTCAAAATCTTCAAACATCTTGTTTTCATTATGAACGTAAACCATTTCATAAAATATTAATCTTCTGAAATCATTAATGATGTCAGGACTTGACCAGAATCCATTGTTATGAAGAGTCTCAACAATCAATTTATTTTTTAAGGATTCATGAAAATGTTTCATCGTATATTTTTTTATATCGATTTTTTTTAAGTCTACTAAAACATTTCCAAGAATGTAATTGTAGTAATCGAAAAATTCAAGAGAGTTTAAAATTTTTAATCGATATGTGAAAATATCTTTCAACTTAAAAAGAGCATCACATTCTTTCGATGTCAACGTGTATGAATAAGAATTCATCCAAGTTATAGTGACGGTCTTGCTTCCTGCATTTCCTCCAAAATGTATACCGTATTCATCAAAATCGATATAACCTTTGCGATTTTAATTACCGACATCGTTAGAAAAATAATCCAGTATGCAATGTTCATGTTGTTCGATGAAACGATTCCAAGAAAATTCGCTGAACGTTATTCCCTTCTTCTGCGACTTACAATCGGTCAATTTCACGACTGGAATGAAATTCTGAACTGGTGATAATCCAATTATTATAAAATTCGTTTTATTCAAATTGTAAACCGATTCTAACAATAAATGATTTTCTTCATAGTTGTTGGCTATTAACTTCTTCAGAGTTTCTTCTAGACTAATCATCATAGTTTGTGAAGATGTTGATGGTACGCTGTCTGCGTCAACGTCTGCGTCTTTAATTTTTTTTTTGGGTGGAGGTTCTGTCATTTTTTTTAAATTCTGCAGTTAAAGAAAAAAAATAAATAATAAATACATGTTTTGGTAGAACATAATTCAATACAAACCTCTATTAAATATTATAGATCTTCTCAGCACGTTCACAGCTGTGGTAATAAAATTAAATCTCCAGTAACAACCGTTTATATACGGGTCCAGACCCCGCCGTCGTCCTGAAGCTTGTTTTTGAAAACATCGAAAGCCTTTTTGACAAAGCATTTTTGAAACAAACACACACCCCCTTTAATAACCTATGCGTGTTCTGGGACACTTTTGCCTGTCCCAGAACACGCATAGGTTTTTGCAGGCCTGTAAAAAGCTATGCGGGTTCTAGGACAGGCAAAAGTGTCCCAGAACCCGCATAGTGCTCCTACTACGGAAGGATGACGTTTTTCTGTGTTTGATTCGCAAAAAAACCGATCCGTGTATTTCACAACTAAGTTTAATAATTGTGAATTGAATTTCAATGAAAAAACACAACTGTCATGTTTTACTAATTTATTGTCAACTCTAAAAAACAAAAAACTCACAGCACACTCTGTCTCAATACATAATATATCGATAATAATTACATCATTCATTAAATCTATTAAATAATTTGAGTAAGGACTCAACAGGATGCTCTCCGTAACCACTTATTACATTGTACCACTAAATTTACTCCAGTCCGCTCTCGAAATTTTACTTCAGTGAAAAAGTGGTTCACTGCATATCACTATAAATTACAACAAAAAAAATGTCGTCTCTGGAAGAAATATAAGAAAATTCCCAGCCAGGATCTATACAAGCAGCATCGACAACTATCAAACAAATTAACCTCTGAAATCAGACAGTCTAGAAAAGAATTCGAAAGTAATTTACTCGCGAAAGGCTCCCAAGCTTTTTATAACTATGTTCGTTCTTCATTTTCTTGTAATGTCTCTTTACCCGTCTTGAAGAATGCATCTGGAGTAATCCACTCAGATCACCGATTAATTGCTGATCTATTTGCTGATGAATTTGTGACTTCCTATACCATCGAGCCCGATGGTCCTTTACCACTACTGGATCAAAATCTACGTGTGAATAGCAGTCTGATGGATATCGAATTCTCCCCCGATTTGGTTTATAATGAACTGGCAAATTTACGTGAATCATCTACCCCAGGCCCAGACAATCTTCCGTCTGTGATACTCAAGCGATGTAAAGACACATTGGCAGAACCTTTATCCAGAATAATGAACCAATCTTTTACTACTGGTACTATCCCATCTTCTTGGAAGCTAGCATATGTCACCCCCATATTTAAGAAAGGCGACAAATTGGTTCCAGCAAATTACAGGCCCATTAGTGTTGCCTCATCAGTGAGGAAAATGATGGAGAGGATAATAGTGGCCAAGATGCTGCCATTTCTCGAAGCACACAATATCCTACCGGCTCACCAGCATGGATTTCTACCTGGCCGTTCTGTTACAACAAACATGCTTTACTGCACCAACATGTGGACCCATGCTCTTGACAATGATATCCCTCTCGACATTATTTATCTTGATTTCTCACGCGCCTTTGATAAGGTACCGATTCGAAGGCTGCTCGAAAAGCTGGGTCATTATGGCATTCGAGGTTATCTGCTTAGATGGATAAATGCTTAGATGGATAATTTTAACTTGAAATGACAGACCAGTTAGAAAAGTGGTCTGTCATTTCAAGTTAAAATTGGCGATGATCTTTCCTCTCAGCGATCTGTAATAAGTGGAATTCCACAGGGTTCTGTACTTGGGCCCCTGTTGTTTTTAATCTACGTAGCCGACCTTCCATTTGTTATAAATTCTCCATATGCAATGTTTGCCGATGATACGAAGTTTTTCAACAACGCATTGACTGACCACTTTACGATTCAAAACGACCTTAACAAAATTCACCTCTGGACGACTAATTGGCTTCTTCCACTTAACATTAATAAAACATGTGTCTTACACATTGGACGAAATAATCCCAGAGCGAACTATACACTGGATGGCGTTACATTAAACAAGGTTAAGTCGCAGACAGATCTTGGAATTATCGTTACATCGGATTTAAGCTGGTCACAACAAGTTTTATCCTGTGTCAGGAAAGCAAATTATTTGTTGTTTATTATTAGGAAATCGTTTCACCGACCCTTTGCTGAACTTACAATGAAACTATTCACTACTTATGTCAGACCTATCCTGGAGTTCAGTGTTACAGTGTGGTGTCCTTCGTTGCAAAAAGATATAAACTTAATGGAACGAGTGCAACGCCATGCAACCAGGCTCTCCCCCGAACTTAAATCTTTACCTTATGAAGCACGTATGCGCGTCCTTAACCTTACCACCCTCACTGCTCGTCGTCAACGTGGCGATCTTATTACCACCTACCGTATACTGACTGACAATATATGTGTGACCTGTCCGGCTTATTTGATCGAAGTGTGGATGAAAGACTGCGAGGACATAATCTCAAACTTTGCCGTGAACGATTTAAGAAGAAAGTGCGTGAGTGCTTTATTTCAAACCGGGTATTTCATGCTTGGAACAGCCTACCAGCAGCTATAGTCATTTCAACAAATGTTAATAATTTTAAGAACAATATTGATAATATTTTGTAATCTTGTAATTTTTTTTTTTTTTTTATTTTTGTATTATTTTTGTCATTTATATTGTACAAAATTTGTTTGTATATTTTGTTTTCTATGAGAGCCACACAAGCCTACGGCTTCAGCTTTCTATGCTAATAAATAATAATAATAATAATAATAATGAATATGGGTGTACTCTAAAGTATATCAATATTATCAAACAACTGCACGATGGTATGGAAGCATACATATCGGTCGGAAATATGTCATCTACGCCTTTTAGTGTACAAAATGGTACTAAGCAAGGTTGTGTTCTTGCACCCTCGCTATTTTCACTATACTTGACAGCCGTACTGCAACATGCCTTCAACGATTACACTGGTGGTCTTGAAATTAAATTCCGTACTGACGGTGGACTGTTGAAGTTATCACGTCTTAACAGCAAGAGAAAAATCTCCAATAATGTTATTACAGAGCTGCTGTATGCTGATGACTGCGCCTTAGTAGACAACACACCAATTCGTTTGCAGGAAGCTATCATCAAATTTGCTGATGCTGCAAAACATATCGGCCTTGCAGTAAATCTCGATAAGAATTTATCCTGTCTAACCAACCTCAACAAATGCATAAGTTCTACCTCGCTGGCACCGAACTTAAAGAGGTGAATGCTTTCAAATATCTCGGTAGCATAGTTACATCGAAAGGCACGATCGATGACGAAATTACTGAGAGGATATCTTTAGCTACCGCAACGTTTGGAAGATTGAGGAAATTGGTCTGGAATGTCAGAGGTCTACGGTATCACACCAAGATAAATGTTTACATGGCGGTGGTCCTCTCAGTACTCCTATATAGTAGCGAATCTTGGTGTCTTTATCGTAGACACATCAGATTGTTGGAAAGATGTCATCAGAGATGTTTACGATCTATTCTGAAGATTAAATGGCAGGATTACGTGCCTGATACGGACATTCTAAAAAAAGCAGGCATGTTGAGCATTGAAGCTACCCTAATCCAGAAACATCTGAAATGGACAGGACATGTAATTAGAATTCCAGATAACCGTATGCCTAAGCAGGTACTGTATTCAGAGCTATCACATGGCAGTAGAAACCCTGGAGCCCCGTACAAAAGATATAAAGATATGGTCAAGAGTTCGCTCAAATCATGTCACCTCCTACATTCATCTTGGGAAAAGGTATGTACTGATCGCTCCAAGTGGAAACACTCGGTGTATTGTGCAGTGAACCAGTTTGAACAGCAGAGAATAACACTAGCTGAGACTGCTCGTGCTCGACGGAAAGACAGACTTAATAGAAAAAGACAGACTGTGTCATCTGGAGAGTATTTGTGCGGTGTGTGCGGAAAAACAGTTGTGTCGCGTATTGGACTCTACAGTCATGAAAAGGCACGTTCAAAAAGGAATGTGTAGATTTATTAGCAAAGCACCCATCGTCGTTCGACGTGGTTGGATATATACAGTTCTTGCAAACAAACATTACACTAGCAGTGCTTGAACATTTTTCTCGATACATTTTACATGATAAATACGAATGCATAGTTTGCATTTCAACCCCTGTCCATTTTTTGTTATTTTAAAAGTACACTCGTAACAAAGTTTACCAATTGCTTCCTCGCATGTTAGCACTAATTCTTCTTTTTTATCATCCTCATTATTACTTTCGTTAGAACCATTTTGGTCGAAAGTTTCTATGTCGACATTCGCCCTATCATCTGTACTTGGGAGTAGGTATTGGGATACTTCCGCCAGACATTCTCGTATGCGAGCTCAACCGAGTTAATTGGCGGCGGTGAATTAATTAAGCCAATTAACGCCCCCTCGCAAATTAATTAAGAACCTAATTAACGACCCCTAATTGATTGACGGCCGTGTCCAGACGGTCATTTTAAAAAGCGTGACGTCATAATTATGGTCAATTTCGGTAGTGGGGCGTGGTCCATCTTCGCTCATAATTGCGTGATTGCTGTCCATATATTTTAGTTTATAATATGGACAAGAAAAGGCATGATCTTATAAATTGTACCATGACAACTGATAGTGAGGGCAATACATGTCTCAATAGTATAATACTGTCAAATAATAAATTTAACAATTCAGTAGTTTATTATAACGGTGAAAAACAAAGTTTAAACTGCGAGCAGAAGGTTCGAGACAGATTTGAGAAACCCGCTGCCAAACTAATCATTACAAACGTGCAATGTATGGAAGGATGGAAAGCGGATGGAAAAGAAATAAAACCAAGCATGTCGCCAAAGAAACGAGATGCAAAAATCGAAATCATCATGTTGAGCGGAAAAGAAAGCGAGACTACATCCCCATCGAAAAAAATAAAAAAGGACACAAAATGTGGGATAAAAATGTAGGTCTAAGAATTGATAAACACATAACATCAATAAGAAAATTAAAGGCACTAATTAGGCTGTATTCGGATATGAAACAAATCGTGAAACATTGTAGAACACTTAAAATATAACCACATTAATTATTCCTTTATGTATAAATTAAATACGTATTACAAGTTGCATTCCTATATTTTTTAAATATATTATTCGTAAAAGAAAGAATTGTTTAAACTGAAAATTGAAGTATGTGCTTTATAAAAAAATATGTATGCGATTAATACCCCTACATAATTTCTACAAGTCTAGACACGCGCGACATTAATTAATTTCTACATTTTAATCGTTTTCGCTTGGGTGATACGTGCGGGTGGCGGTGTGCAGTGTGCGTGAAATATGCAAGTTCAAACATGTTTGATAAAGATATGGTAAATAATTTAAGCACGCAATTAACAACAATATTAGTACCATCACGTGAACACCAGATGCACTAAACAAAATATGTTTAAAGATATGACTAATATAGCGTGCAATTATTTAATTAACTGGAGAATCAGTATTAAAGAACCATCAGTTTTTCTGTTAGTCTCTCAGTTGATACCACTCGAGTTAGTCATGTCTCTAAAAAGCATTCTGAAGTCGGCGAACAAGAGTAGCTACTATAAACAGTTTAAAAAAATTCACGATTTGGAAGAAGGTTGCTCTCACGAGATATTAAAATTGCATATTGTAAATACTAAATATGGTGAAGCATTGGTGGCGGAGTTTAAAGATTTTAAAACCTTTCTCCCGACAAGAATTGGGGAAATATTAATCAAGCATGTGAAGTTATTAAACAAAGAGATTCAATGTGGCGGTTTAATCCTCACCAAAAATCATGGCTGTACAGAAATCAGACTCAAGGAAGAGGAAGCCAGTTCGGGCGAAGATCAAGAGGAGATAAACGAACCACCAAAAAAGAAGAAGAAGAAAGAAGGTAATTGATATACATATGTTCAAGAATGTTGTAAGGACATATAACCTTTTTGTTAGAACTAGGAAAAAAAAAATTATATTATATTCAGTCTTCAGTTAAAAACATTGTAAAACTCGTATTTCTTATTTTTACTGCAAATATGTACCATATATGAAATAATAAAAAAATATATTTTAAAACAGGTATGATTTTTATTGAATAATAACCCACAATTTTCGTTTATAAATAATTTTTATTTTCATTTTAAAAAAAATACATAGGTAAGTATTAAACAAAAATACATAGGTAAGTATTAAGAAAAAAAAGAAACAAAATACGTAGGTAAAACACTTACAAAGTGAAAAAAATATCCAGCCACTATTAGTAGCCTTTCACAGAGAATGGCATGACTGGTGGGTAATTTTTATATTTTATGTATCAAGCGTTGCTAAAATAACTCAACTTAATCCTCTTTAAAAACTAGAAACTTAGTATATTAAAAATGAGTTATCTTAATAATAATAAACTTAGTTTTCAATAAACCTCGCTAGCCGCCAGCGAATGTGATTGAGAGTATTAGTACTGAATAACGTTTTCTTCCCTAAGTTCTTCGAGAATGGAAATAACCTCGTTATTAATTTCTCGAGAAGTATTACCAGACTGTTGCTCGGATAGTAATATTCTCAATCTATCTACAAGCTCGTCTAATGTATTCCAGAAGACATATTGAATTTTTTTGTTTTGCAAGTATTTCCAGTTCAGTCCAGAGCCTTCCGCGGAATGTAATCGTCTCCGAGCTAAACTTTTGGACCTTGTTAGAACAGGAGTTAAAGTTCTTTCTGCTTCAGAAAATCTCTGTTCCACCGAAAATAATTTTGAAATTATATTTGTATATTTTTGACTTCTGTTAGCGTTTATTCGGCTGGTCGCTAAATATTTTTGTTTGTGACCGTTTGTGTCGAGCAATATACTTTTATACTTCGCCAAATCGTGTTCTGTTATCAGAGTCTGATCGGGGAATTTTTGAAACATCAATTCATAAAGACCCGGAGAACCCTTGTATTTTATACCGTTTATGATGAAATCATCGTTTTCAATCTCTAGTTTAGAATCCCCAATTCGCCAATCACCATCTTCAAATCGAACACCGTATGTGTGATCATAAAATCCTACGGTATCTATTAGCATCCCGCGCAGATATGTTTGAATTTTAGATCCGAATTCGGATATACTTTCGTCGAGAGATTGTCTCAATCCTGCATCTGCGCTGTAAATTCTTTTTACTGTCTCAAGTGTTAGATCTGACGATGTGGGAATTGTTTGAGCAACTATCGGTGTCGCTAGAAATTTTGGCACTTTAGGTTTTTGGGAATCTTTCTTATCCTCTTCTTTGCTGCTCGTAAGTTTCACAGCCTCTTCTTCTTCTTCTCCTTGCTTCTCTTCTTTCTTCACTTTCTCAGTTTCTGGTTCTAATTTTACAGGTGCCGTTTTCATTGTCTTAATTAAATCTTTAAGTGGGGCAACTATTGGTTGAAAACGCGATTCTAATATTTTAGATGTTTCGATTTTTTCTCCTTTTAACAACTTCATCTTTTCTTTTATTGACTTTCTTGCCTTTATAAGTTGTTTTTTCTTTTCTATTAATTCGTTTCGACGAGGCGTCGTGTTTACCTTTCGCATCGACATGGTTCAGTAAACGTGTGCGTTGAGTGTTAGGTATTATATAGCAATCGAAACCCATTCTGTATCGCCCGTCGTTAATCTCTCTAGTTTTGTCTAAAACCAAAAATCCATACGGACTTCTCCAACATTCACTACAGATTGCTTTAAAATCTTCAAACGATAAATCCATGAATGCATGGTCCGAATAAATGTGATGCAAGTTAGTAAAATCCTGCTGGAGAACAATAATGAAATTACAGTTGTCGCGAACTAATTGTTTCGGTATTTTGCTGTATGTCTGTGTTAAATAAAAACAGTCGATATTATTATGTCGACCTGTACAAAAATAATCTCGAATTTCACTTTGCGGGGAGCAAATTACGTCGTCAAATATGAATACAGAATTCTTTTCGGCATTCTCCGGTTTAATAATGTCTTCGTTGTTGTGAAACACATAAACACCAATTTCTTTCATAGGTTCCAGTATCTCAAACAAATATTGATATTTCGCCTGTTGTAGCGTTTTACAGAACATATAGATGTTATCAAATCTAACTCCATTTTTGTGTATTAATAAACTTAGGAGAATATTAGTCTTTCCTGAACCTGAGGAACCTGAAATGCACGCTCTTATAGATGCCGGTAAAAAATCACCCTGTCTCTTTTCTATAATATTGTTCGATGTAAATTTATCATGGTTAATAACTGGAAGTTTGGCTTGCTGTTTCACCAGACGCATTTTCGGGATTACTGACGCGTTTCTTTAATAGTATAAATAGTTATAGTAAATCAGTTATAAATTCAGTATTAATTCAGAGTCGATGGTGGAAACAGGTGGTTTTCTTAACAGTCTTATAAATTCCTTACCGATAGAACTTCATCTGCCAGGATATAATTTCTGCGGGCCGGGTACAAGGGTGAAAAAACGATTATTGCGCGGAGACACGGGAATAAACACACTTGACGAGATTTGTAAGGACCACGATTTAGTTTACAACCAGTTCAAAGATAAAGAAACTAGGCGTAAAGCTGATAAAGTTTTAGTTGATAAAGCTTGGCAGGTATTTAAGTCAAAAGACGCATCTCTCGGTCAAAAAACCGCTGCTTGGATCGTTGTGAACGCTATGAAAGCAAAAGTATATGCAGGTATGGGATTGGGTGGTAAAAAAAGGGGCACGGGTCCTAAAAAAAGTCGAAGGCGTAAAAAAACTGCGTTTAGAAAGGCTGTAATTTCTCCTTTACTGAAAGAACTGAAACCGGGGAGTTCTCATATCGATGCTTACGCCCTCGCTAAAAGAAATGTTGCACGTGTCGGTAAAAAAAATATACGTGTACCTAGAATTATCCCAATTCCCAAAAAAGGAGGATTTCTCTTACCCCTCATATCAGGCTTAGCAGCTTTAGGTGGTTTAATTGGGGCCAGCTCTAATATTGCAAAAGTCGTAAAAGAAGTTCATGCGGCAAAAGATCAACTGGCTGAAGCGCAAAGGCATAATACCACAATGGAAGCAATTGCTATTGGAAAAAGGGGTTCTGGATTATATGTTGAACCGTACCGCAAAGGTTATGGATTATATATAAGGAAAAAAAAAAACTCCAAATTCCCGAGAAACCACTAAATAATATTGAAATTTTAGAGTTTGCTAAAAAGTTAAATATTCCAAAATTCCGCGGTGTATTTATGAGAGATCAGCTACCGTCAAAACCCAATGTTTTTGAAAGAGGTGTCATTAATTTGGATATCAGTAAAAACCCCGGAACTCACTGGTGTGCGTACATAAAAGAAAAATCCTTAGTTTACTGGTTTGATCCTTTTGGTGATATTCCACCCCCGAAAGAAATGCTGCAATACTTTAAAAATAATCTAATACTTTATAATTATGACAAGTTTCAACATTTCGGCACAAGTAATTGTGGTAAATTATGTTTAGAGTTTCTACATAATTATAAAACACTGTAATGTCATTAAAAGATAGTCAGTATGTCGCTAACCTTTACCCTGACAGGTACAAAGAGTGAATTAAGTGTTAGCTATCACCCACCTATTGAGTTGAACGATAAATCACTGTATCGGCTAGGTTTAGTTGGTTTTTTTACAGCGAATTCTGTTCCAAATATAGATACAGGATCGAATAAAATTTTCTGTAGTTTAAAAAACAAAGTTGTATTAACTGAAGGAGTTTATACAGTACAAAATTTACAGCACGTGTTGCAACAATATTTAGGTAGTGATAATATATCTTTAAAATATAATACCTATACAAAACAGTACCATTTGAAAAGTAAATTTGATATTGATTTTAAAGCTGCCGATTCTATATTTCGTCAACTGGGTTTTAATCAAGAATTCTACGAAGCAGAAACGAATCATCGATCTCCGAAGTTTGTAGAAAGTGAAAAAATATCTATACAAAAGAAAAATCATTTCTACTATTCTTTTAATAAGGAAATAACAATCGATACAGGAATATGCAATATATCTGATATTGAAAATTACTTGAAAAAATATTTAGGAGACTCAAATATTTCATTAAAAATCAATAATAATACACAAAAGTGTGAACTATTCAGTATTTTTGATATCGATTTTCGAAAGGATAATACTCTCCACCGCTTGTTAGGTTTTTCTCAGAATCTGTATAAAGCAAAAACCGTTCACGCATCGGATTTACCGGTACAGGCACTTAAAGTAGTAACAGTCCGAGTTGAGTGCAACATTACCTCCGGATCTTATTATAATAACGATATCGGTCATACAATTTACGAGTTTGGTATAGATGTGGGTCCGGGGTACGCTATAAGCGAGGTGCCTAAAAATATTATATACTACCCAATAAATACTAGAACAATTAACAATATATCTTAAAGACTTGTTGACCAAGACGGTGATTTGATCAATTTTCGAAACGAACCAATAGTGGTTAGATTAGAGTTAAAAGAATGGGTTTAGTATATAACCGTAATAATAAAACCTGAAGTGGATTCAGTAGTCCAGTCAGTAGTAATTTAAACTTCGTGGAGAAAAGAAGAAAGAAAACATTACGTGCTGACAATATTATTTTTTTGCGTTCTCTTGGATTTAAAGTACTTGTAAAATGAGTGACGTTTTAAATATATTCGATAAAGCCGTCTTTGACGAAACAATTATAAAATATGAATATCATTCTTATACTCCATTTTCTTCGACAACATATGACTATAACGACGAAATAAGGATCTCGGTAAACAAATCGGAAATAATTTCGCTACCGTCTGAAAGTTTTCTTTACATAGAAGGTGAGTTTAAGGCTGACGAGGCTGGTAAATTGTCTGCGTTGACGAACAACCCTTATCCGTATTTATTTAGAGAAATTCGATATGAATTAAACGGGTACGAAATTGATAGAGTTAGAAATCCAGGCACTGCGTCAACTTTAAAAGGTTATGTTTCCTTAAATAAATCCGAAAAAGATGTGATGTCCATGGGTGGGTGGCATACGGAAACAACAGCCACCCCTACACTACATATAAATTCTGTAAATGCGTGTATTCCTCTAAAATTTCTACTTGGTTTCGCAGAAGACTACAAAAAGGCTATAATAAACGCGAAACAAGAACTAATATTATTAAGGTCACGCAGTGATAACAACTTATACAAAGGAGAACTAAGTACATTTAAAATTCACAAAATACAGTGGCATCTACCGCACTTAGTCGTAAATGATGAAATCAAAACGCATTTCTATAAACACATGGACAAAGATATTTTTATCCCATTCAGACAGTGGGAACTTCACAGTTTACCATCTTTAAAGTCAAATACATCTGAAAAATGGGCCATAAGAACAACTTCTCAAGTGGAAAAACCAAGATTTGTTATTGTAGCATTACAGACGGATAAAATGGATAGCATTACGCAAGACGCCACAAAGTTTGATTCCGCCAAAATTAGAAATATTCAATTATATTTGAATACAAATGTTTATCCGTACATAAAATATAATTTGGACTTTGAGAAAGGTCGCTACGCTTTAGCTTACCAAGATTATAGTAAATTTCAAGAAATATATTACGGAAGAGAATCCGACCCTGCCATTTCATTTGCAAAATTCAAAAATCAGCCAGTTTTCTTTATAGACTGCTCAAAACAGGATGAAGTTGTTAAAACCTCGACAGTCGATGTTCAGCTAGAATTAGAAGCGAATGAAGCTTTCCCCGATAAAACCAGTGTTTATTGTCTTGTGATTCACGATACAGTGTTCCGTTACAACCCTCTATCGGGAGATGTTAGACGTGAGTCCTAAAATTTTAGATGTTCAAGGTTATTTATTAAACAAAAAGAGTTTTATACATAAAGAATTAGCCATATACAACGGTAAAAAAATTTCACACTATATTTTTAAACCACCTTTTGAGTATTTCAAATTATCAAGGGAAAACAAAAAACAGGTTTTTTGGCTGGAAAATAATTATCACGGTTTAAAGTGGTCTTGCGGTTCAACACCTTTTAGTGCTTTTAAAGATATCCTTTTGCATGAGTCTGCCGGTATTTCGACAATATATGTAAAAGGGAATGAGAAAATAAAATTTGTAAGAGGGTATTTAGGGGAAGTTGTTAGGTCATACCCAACGGAAGAACCTCAACTTCGGTTATTATCTGAAGAACCACGTTGTTTTAACCACAACAAAAATTGCAATCATTGTGCTTTAACTAACGTACTTGTTTTGTATGAATATATGGTAAATGGAACAAGTAGTACACGAGCTTTATAAACCGGCGAGAAAAAATTTTCTTTTTCGTAAAACTATTGTTAAATCGTTTGACAATTTATGGCAGGCAGACTTGGCTGATTTTCAAAAATATGCATCGGTAAATAGAAACTTCAAATACATGTTATTTGTTATAGACTGTTTTTCAAAATTTTTGTGGGTGATGCCGCTAAAGGACAAAACAGCTAAAAATGTATCAGCGGCGTTCGAAAAGATTTTAGTCGAATCTAAAAGAAAACCGGAAAATTTACAAACAGACGACGGTAAGGAATTTTTTAATACAACCTTTTCGGGGTTAATGAAAAAGTACAATATAAACCATTATTCCACTTATTCCGTGAAAAAAGCCGCGATTGTTGAACGAGTAATAAGGACTATAAAACAAATTATTTAAGAAATTTAGCTTACAGGGAAATTATAAATGGATCGAAATATTTCACAAAGTCGTGTGTGAATATAATAACACTAAGCATTCAACGATAAAAATGAAACCTAGAAACGTCACTAAATATACAAAATTAGATGTTTTTGATATAAAAATAAAAATTGCTGGTAAAAAAAACAAATTTAAACTCGGACAGGTTGTTCGAATATCAAAACATAAAACTCTATTCGAAAAAGGCTACCTACCCCAGTGGAGTACGGAATTATTTAAAATTTATAAAATTCAGTCTACAACACCTGTAACATACTTGTTGGAAGATATGCAAAAACAACCTATAAAAGGAGCTTTTTATGCACAAGAAATATCACCCGCAATGTACCCTGATATATATTTAATTGAAAATATTATACGAAAAAAAGGTAAAAAACTGTATGTAAAGTGGCTAGGGTTAGATGAAAAGTCGTGGGTTGAGGAGAAGGATATATTTAGAAGATAGACACTTAATATGTTTTCAGTTTGATTTGAGAACTTTGGGGAGAAACATGTTCTGTAGCATGGCTGGATTCATTTTTCTAGCCACAGTTTTAAACTCCACCCTGTATATTACAAAACCTTTGGAAGCGGAACAATGTTACATAACCATAGATTACGACGGGAGAAGAAATGATTCATGGCCCAAACGTTGGATTCGAATGCATACAGAGCATGATAACTACTGTAAAATTGAACTAGAAAAACAAAAAAATGGAATACTTATTCATAACAAGGTTCGGTATATATTTCCGAACCGAAGCCATTGGCTGTACAGCGATAAATGGATGTCTACATTGTATAATGAAAAGAAGTTACAGACACTTGTAAATGGTTATAATAATCTTTCTTGCATTACTATATCGATCGCTTGCTTAATATTTAGCGCTATATTGCTTATGACTTTTTCATTCTGTTTTGTGAATAATTTTTATCTGACTCGCTATAATGAATAAACTTTTTTTCTTGAAAACTTTATTTTATAATATTAGTTTTAGACTGTCCTTAATAAAACGTAATTAATTGTCCATATGGTATATTTGCAAATTTCGATGTTATGCACCCTTTATGTAGATGGCATATAAATATAGAATTAAAAAGTACCCCCCTCCCGTAAAGTACAGCGCATATAAATAGACGATATTGCATTGTGTTAGCCATTAAGTTGGTTTTTGCATTTAGTGAAAAATTAAAAAAAATGCATTGTGAAGCCGTGCGTATTCAATCATTTAATGAAAGATGGCCTCACAGTTTTGTGAGGCCAGAATATCTGGCAGCGGAAGGCTTTTTTTACACGCAGAGAGGCGATATTGTAAAATGCGCTTTTTGTGATTTGGAAATCGCCGAGTGGTGGGACGGTGATGATGTGGCAGAGGAACACGTGAGGTTGAATCCGAGCTGCCCGTTCTTGCAAGGGGAGGATGTTGGAAATGTCTCCATATCGTCTTCGGGGCCAGGTTGGAGAATTTCAGGGCGGGTTCGACGTCAGCTGATGCTGCAAGAAGGCTTCGACGTCCCACCCGAAGGTGTTACGGGCCCGTCTGCAGCGGTAGTCGTAAGGCCAGCAGAGACGGTGGAAGAAATTCCAACGGCCTCGAGACTAGCAGAGACGGCTCCGACGACGATCTCGAGACCAGCATCACCGGCAGAAACAAAATTAAAATGCAAGATATGCCTTGACCGCGAGGTCGGAATGGCAGCGTATCCTTGCGGTCACGCTGTGTATTGTCGACAGTGTCTACCGCAGCTTAACAATTGTGCCATCTGTCGGCAACCTATATGTTTTTATATGAAAATATACTTATAAAAATAAAAATGTTTTTTGTATATACATTGTGTGTGTTTTTCTTAATTTTTTGTGTTAATAATTCCCTATCCTTAAGATTCATTTTTTATTTTGGGGTAATTTAATAAATCTAAGTATTAATATTTCAAGTTTTGTGAAATTTAATAATTCCCCATCCTTTAGATTCATTTTTTTTTTCATTTCGGGGGTCATTTGATTTAAGAAATTTAAGTTTTGTGAAATTTACCAGTTCAATTTTTAGTAGTATTTGTGTTAAAGGGCGCAACGATTCCGGTCAAGGAAAGTATAATATTTTTTTAAAATATTTTTGTGATATTCTACCAAAATTATATATATATATACATGCGTTGTTATAACATTTTATAACAATCTAGTTTTGAGAATGTAAACATCAGCAGTTTATACTACAGAATTGAAAAGTAATTATAGAATTGAGAGTCAAATGTCGAGGAATCGGGTTCGCTTTAATGACACTGTGCAGGTTCGCCATCTAATAGTGTGGGAATACGCAGCTCGTACTGCAAGATGTGGGGAAATATGGATGCAGTGTGCCATAGACAGGAAAAGGTTTCGCCGTAGAATAAATGAATTCAACGAAATATTTCAACAAGTTTTAAAGAAACATTGATGTAATTTCTGTTTTATGTAATTTAAAAACTGATCTTTTTTAAATAAATATTTTTGTATTTTATTTTGTTTTTTCATTAATGTACCCCAATAATTTCTTACTTAATTACCTTAAACATGCAAAATTGTGGGATAGAAAAAAAAACAAGTTTTTTATACATAGTTTATTGACAAATATATATATATATATATACATACATAATTTATAAAATACATTATTTAATATAATTTTTATAAATGAAAAATGATAACGAAACAAAAGTATAAGTAGTGCAGATTTTTACTTAACGAATACAATTATTTTATTATTTATTTTTTTCACAAATTACAAGTTTCTTGCAACAATGGTATTTTGGTGGAGCAGGACCGTCTATCTGAATATGTCCGGGAAGATTGTAGTGGTCTTCGCAGGGTAATTTTATTTGAATATCAGGCCTCGATTGTATTTCTCTCGGTAACAGATCCCACATCATTTTTAATTGAGATCCTTCAACTGTGTTCGCGCTACTGCGAAACCTATTTCTAGTGGGGGGGTTTTTAGTTTTAATATATTTCTTTTATATATACGCTCGAACAGGCTTGCTCCGACAGCAGCTTGTATCAGTATAGTTAGTGTGACAACTCTGGCTATTGCAGCCTTATGTACCGTAAACCCCGTTTTTCGGTCTCTACAAAAGACGACCCCGTCTTCTATTTTTCGTGTGTGGACTTAATTGTGTGTGTATCAACGCGGCTGTGTGTCCCATCTCTTCTCTCTCCAGAGCGGACCAACTACTGCAGTTCAAAGGGCCCTTTGATTCGACCACGCTTCAGTCCGAGGTAAGTCCAATTAACCGTTATTTCTCCAATCCTATCTTCCATATTCTACAATCGCGTAGATTTGCGCATGATACAGTCCAACCGCTTATTTTTAGTGCCCCTCAGAGCAGGGTTCTGGCCAGTGTCCCCATCCGGGAACACCACCAGATCACGCACTTAACATTTTGGTCCTTCGAGAGCCGGAAGTTATTGTGCGTAGCGTCGCGACGGTAGAATCTTTAGAATCGTTAAAATTGCATTTTCTCGCGGTTTTTTCACTTATAAATTCATTCCTTTGTTAAAATTTGCTATTTTATTTCGTGGTTTTTGCAAGTTCGTTATTTTGTTAATCCTTCGCACTTGTATGTCAGTTAACATACGGGTATTGTTTCGTTTTGTCTTTGCGATAACCTTCCTTCGAGGTCACCTGTTGTGATTTCTTCTGTCAAAATCAGCTGTTAGTTTATTCAGGTCCGTATTTAGAAATTTTCCTTTTTCGCAATGGATATTTCGACATTAATGTTAGCACGCGATGCGATCAGGCGATCTATTAAATCCATGCTAAAAATCGCTAGAACCGCGAAAAAGGATATAAGCCATCATGAATCTTTGAAAACTAGGTTTCAAGACCTAGAGAGCCTTACGTCTGAATTTAAAACCCTGCAACTTCAGATAGAAGCTGAAATTCAGAAGCTCAAAAAATCTGATGACTTAGAAGCTCAATTCCAAATCCGGGAGCAGAATGAAGATTACGTATACGAGATAAAGGGTATTTTTCGCAGTTTGTTTCCTAGTGAAGATGCTACTTCACCCCCTTTGTCTCACCCTAAACTTTCTGACGTTCGTATGCCTAAGCTAGCCATCCCTCAGTTTTCGGGTGATTATACGTCATGGTGCAGTTTCGCGGATCTCTTTCGCAGTCTAGTCCATGATAATGACCAGCTCACCCCCGTTACTAAATTCTACTATCTGAAACTTAACGTGAGCGGTGAAGCCCTTAACGTAATCAAAAGTCTAACAGTCACTGCTGAAAATTATCCTGTCGCCTGGGCGCTCTTGGAGGAGAAATATGAGCACAAACGCCTCATAGCAACGCAACATCTGGAAAAACTTCTTTCATTACCCAATATTTCCACCCAATCACCGACGGCACTCAGAACCTTTCTGAATGAAGTTTGGGTGAATGTTGAAGCGCTGAGGGCATTAAAGTTACCCGTATCTACATGGGACTTTATTCTGTCCGTCATTCTCCTCAAAAAACTAGATGCTAAATCGCGTGAGGCTTATGAACTCTCGCTTGATGAGTGCAACCCCTTTCCGAAACTTACAAATCTCTTAGATTTTCTAGGAAAGAAATTGCGCTTAAAGGAGTCGTGTTCACCATCGGACAGCGTGACCAGCACGACTTCCAACCCCATTGTCACACCACGTCGTAAACATTCGGCGTCAGTGTCATTTGTGTCCAGCAAATACACTCCCCCTAACTGTGTTATCTGTCAGACACCTCATTTTGCTTATCAATGTCCAGTCTTTAAAAGTAAATCTCCTCGCGAACGGTTTACTATTGCTAAAGACAATCACTTGTGCATGAATTGTCTGAGCTCTTCTCACCAATTTAATTCATGCCCCTCGGTACGCTCCTGTTCCATCTGCAACAAGCGTCACCATTCACTCTTACATTTTAACGGTAGCAGTCCTGCTACCAGCAGTTTGACTACGCCCACGCAGCGCCCAGAATGCGACCATTCGGAGTCCGGCCCTGGGTCTGCTGGTATTTCTACCCTTGTTAATTCGAGTTCGCAACCAAACTTTGTGTTGCTAGCTACAGCTCTTATTAACATCACCGACGTACATGGCCGACCGCATGCTTTAAGGGCCTTGTTAGACTGCGCTAGCCAGTCTAGCTACATAACTGAACCATGCGTTCAGCGGCTTAGATTAAAGCGTCGTCGCCTGCACGTCCCTATACATGGACTTGGAGGAATTAGCGTGCCCAACGCTCGTGGCATCGCTACCTGTACTATTTCCCCTCTCGGTAAAACTACCCCTTCATTTGTCACTTCAGCTGTTGTGGTTCCATGCATAACTGGAGTCATGCCCAACCGGGCACTGCCACACAGTTCTACCTTCTCGCATCTCACTGCGTTGAAGCTCGCTGATCCGCATTATAATTCGCCCTCACGCATTGATATGCTTATCGGTGCGGATCTCTTCCCTCACATCTTGCAAGGCGGGCGGCTGCCCAGTATTCTAGGGTCACCCGCAGCCTTAGAAACAGTATTCGGTTGGGTTCTGATGGGAGAATTATCTGCACCTCAGATAAACCCAATCAATACTTTTCATCTCGCTACTGACTCGTCTAATGAATCTACTTCATTAGACACTGCCCTCAAACGATTTTGGGAAATCGAAGAGGTCGCATCTCCAGCACCTGTTCTCAGTTCTGAGGATAGACGCTGCGAGACTATATTTCGGGACACTGTGTGTCGCGACGCCACTGGTCGCTACAGTGTCGCCCTACCATTTCGAGCCTACCCACCTACCTTAGGTAACTCTAGCGCTCAAACGCTGCGCTGATATTCCGCATTACAGCGGAGGCTTACAAAAAACCCTCAGTTAAAAACTGATTATCTTGCCTTTATGCAAGACTACATCGACACAGGCCATATGAGCCAACTCGCTAGGCCAAATATGGAAGAAAATAGCTATTTCATTCCACATCACTGTGTACTTAAACCAGACAGTACGACTACAAAACTCCGTGTCGTTTTTAATGCCTCCATGAAAACCTCTTCGGAGATGTCATTAAACGACGTCCTGTTGACAGGCCCTCCACTGCAACAGGATCTCTCAGCTATTCTGATACGGTTTCGGTTTTATAAATATGTTCTGACAGCTGACGTCCGTCAAATGTACAGACAAATCCTTGTTCATCCTGAACACAGACCATTTCAACGGATCTTATGGAATTCTGATTCTTTGCAACCCCCACATGTGTATGAGTTAAATACTGTCACTTATGGCATGAGCTGCGCGCCGTATCTTGCTCTACGCACCCTCCAGCAACTAGCTCACGATGAACAGCATAAGTACCCTTCTGCAGCCCAAGTTATTTCCACATGTACCTACGTGGACGATATTATAACTGGAAGTGACACCCTCGACGGTGCCATTCAGTTGCAACAGGACTTATCCGCGTTATTCGCGAGCGGAGGATTTGAATTAAGAAAATGGAGCACCAATAATCCGCGAACTTTGATCCACGTCCCTCCTACGTTTAAACAGGTCGTGGATACTCCTCTTCAGCTAGACCGTGACCTCTCTATTAAGATACTTGGCCTACGCTGGAACCCTCTTCTGGATCAGTTCTCTTATGAGACAGAATCCCTTGACCCCGTTTGTACCAAGCGGAAGATTTTATCCGAGATAGCTAAGATCTTTGATCCGCTGGGGTGGCTGGCCCCCGTGACTATGTTTGCTAAACGTATCATCCAATTGTTATGGACTCTTTCTGTTGATTGGGATCACGAGCCCCCTCCAGACATAATCAGTCGTTGGAAGCAATTCCAGACTGAGCTCAGCGCTCTCTCCGCGATTACCATCCCGCGATATATCGCGGTGGGAGAGTATTTAGATCTAGTCGGATTTTGCGACGCGTCCGAGGCTGGCTATGCAGCCGTTATATACAGTCGGTCCTCTTCGCTCCACTCATCCTCCCAGATTACCTTATTGTGTTCTAAATCACGCGTTTCCCCCCTCAAACGAATATCGCTCCCGCGACTTGAACTTTGCGCTGCTGTACTCTTGGCACGCTTATTTAAGTCACTGTTAGACATGTTGTCTGTTTCTTTTCGTGACATCTACGCATGGTCTGACTCAACTGTTGCTCTTACTTGGATCGGGTCTTCCCCACACAGGTGGAAAACCTTTGTTAGCAACAGAGTAACGGAAATACAATCCGTTCTCTCTCCAAATCTCTGGCGGCACGTGCGTTCCGCTGATAATCCAGCTGATTGTGCCTCACGCGGAGTGCTTCCCCGCGAGTTGGTCAATCTTGAGCTCTGGTGGCATGGACCTAGCTGGCTCATGCTCCCAGTTACAGAGTGGCCTTCTCCACAATGCTTTAATAACTCTGTCGCGGTGGAGGAAATTAAGTCTGAGAAAACAACCCTTAATTTTCTCAGCACTAATCCACCGTCACTAGAGCTACTTGACAGATATTCCTCACTGTCGAAGCTACTCCGTATCACCGCGTACTGCCGTCGCTTCTTCACTCGAACTCGTACTGGCAGTTCCCCCGCATCCACCTGTCTCACCACCAATGAGATTGATACTGCTCTTACTACTTGGATAAGGACAGTTCAATCAGTGGTATTTTGTGCTGAATTATTAGCGGTGCGAAATAATCGCCCCTGTCCCAGATATTTACAAAAATTGAATCCATTTGTAGATAAAGATGGAATTCTCCGTGTCGGAGGCCGTCTTCGCCATGCGTCTATTGACTTCGAGCAAAAGTATCCTATTCTTTTGCCTCGCCGCAACCGTCTTACTAGTTTAATTATCAACCAGTATCACCAGCGGTATCTTCACCCCGGCCCACAAGCGTTACAGGCTATTTTAGGTCGCAGATACTGGATCATATCCGCTCGTAACGTTATACGACATGAACTTAGCAAGTGTCACCAGTGTTTTCGAGCTAACCCTATAGCTCACACCCCTTTCATGGGTGACTTACCCTTTACACGAGTCACCCGGATCAAACCCTTTCAAACTGTAGGCGTTGACTACGGTGGACCGTTCCCCGTATCGTTTTCACGCGCTCGCGGAATTCGCACCCATAAGGCGTATTTATGTCTCTTTGTTTGTTTTGCTATTAAAGCTGTTCACTTAGAGATCGCCTCTGACTTATCCGCGGACGTATTTCTTGCCGCCTTTCGACGCTTTTTTGCGCGTCGAGGCCGCTGCAATCACATTTATAGTGATTGCGGCACCAACTTTGTAGGCGCTAAGCGCAAACTCTCTGAATTGTATTGCCTGACTCAAGCTCAGGAATACAATAACCATTTAGCCACTGCACTGCTTACTGACGGTGTTCAGTGGCACTTTAACCCGCCTTCTGCTCCCCATTTTGGGGGCCTCTGGGAGGCAGGCATCAAATCGGTGAAGAAACACCTATCTCGAGTTGTAGGCGACCGGATCCTCACTTATGAGGAACTGTATACTGTTGTTGTTGAGATTGAAGCCGTTCTTAATTCTCGACCCCTATGCCCGATAAGCTCCGATCCCAACGATCTATGCGCGCTCACTCCTGGTCACTTCTTGATACAGGAACCTCTGGTCGGTCTGCCCGATCCTGATGTCACCCCCATTAACCCTAACACTCTCTCGCGATGGCAACTCGTGCAACAAATTCAGCAACATTTTTGGAACCGCTGGCATCACGAGTATCTAAATACGCTGCAACAGCGGAGTAAATGGCTGTCTAATACCTCTCCGATCTCTGTTGATCAGCTGGTCATTATTAAGGACGAACTGTCACCGCCATTACGGTGGAGACTTGGCCGTGTCGTCGCCGCTACCCCTGGTCCTGATGGGATTATTCGAGTAGCAACCATTCGCACTCCCACGGGCACCTTTCTTCGTCCCGTGGTGAAACTATGTCCGTTGCCTAACGGACATACACCCCCTTAACTTTCCTTTCGTTTTCTTCCCTCGTTGAAAGATTTGTATATTTCGGCGGGCGGAATGTTCGCGCTACTGCGAAACCTATTTCTAGTGGGGGGGTTTTTAGTTTTAATATATTTCTTTTATATATACGCTCGAACAGGCTTGCTCCGACAGCAGCTTGTATCAGTATAGTTAGTGTGACAACTCTGGCTATTGCAGCCTTATGTACCGTAAACCCCGTTTTTCGGTCTCTACAAAAGACGACCCCGTCTTCTATTTTTCGTGTGTGGACTTAATTGTGTGTGTATCAACGCGGCTGTGTGTCCCATCTCTTCTCTCTCCAGAGCGGACCAACTACTGCAGTTCAAAGGGCCCTTTGATTCGACCACGCTTCAGTCCGAGGTAAGTCCAATTAACCGTTATTTCTCCAATCCTATCTTCCATATTCTACAATCGCGTAGATTTGCGCATGATACAGTCCAACCGCTTATTTTTAGTGCCCCTCAGAGCAGGGTTCTGGCCAGTGTCCCCATCCGGGAACACCACCAGATCACGCACTTAACAAACTGTATTAATTATTTTTTGAGCACATTCTCGCAGTATGTGATCATTTACGTATCTAACTCGAGACATGTATGCTTCTATTATTTTAGCAGATGTATCCATTTTGTATAAGTGAGAAACTCTACATGCGACGAGCCTGGTAATACTAAAACATTTTCTTGAAATGTTACTCAGTTAAGTACAATTTATTCTACGCCTGCGCACGTACGCGGTTTGACAATAATTAATTTACAAAATACATTATTAAATATATTTTTTATTAATGAAAATGATGATGAAGCGAATTTTTTTAAATAATTACATTTATAATTTTTGCTGCTTGAAACCGTATGGAACAGAGTCATTCCCCTCAAATTTTCTTTTTGTAGAATTTATTCTAAATATTTTTTCTTTATCACGGGTGACAACCTCGTGTTGACTGGTTCTTTCAAAATTTTTATATAAAATTTTACGAGGCGGCTCATTGTTCAAAATCATTCGCTTAAGCCTACCAAAATTAACATCCGTCGCTACCTCGTGGTTTATGGATATCCCTTTTACTTTGCACACTTCAAAATATTTATTTTGTGTTGGTGAATATACAACATATCCGTAGTTCTTTGGGCCACCGGACGCAAATTCTGTTATATAACTTCCAGATCCATAACTCTCTATTTCGTCGGTCATGTCGCCTATTTTCGTTCCGGTGGAAGGTTCTGGTTCCCCATCTTTTGAAATAAATATAACAGAATCCATGTCGTAATAAAGCACCCTATCTCCAAGCATTTCCAGATACTTATAGAGATGTATTCTCGCTTGCGAAGTAGTAAATGCGGCCAAAGCAACGTTGACGGTTGAAACGACGTCGTATGTTTCATCCTTATGTTCGTAATTAACCACTAGATTATTTTCGCCGATGGGTAAAACTGTGTTTATAGTAATAGTGGGGTCATGTAGCATATCAAAAAATTCCTGTGGCTTATTTACGATTTTAGTATTTGGTTGGTTCTCTCGTTGGCCTAATTTTCCCCAAAATGAATTTAATATTAATTTAGCTAAAGCTCTTAACCCAGGATTTTCTGATATTTCCAAAAATTCTAATTTTATGCCTTCATTATTTAAAAAGTATTCTATATATTCACCTTTTTCTTTTTCTGTGACACAGTTGTTGGGCCACCCGGATGCCTGCTGCTTTATTCTAAGAAATTTATTCATCATATCAGTGAATAAACCTCCAGTCCTGTTTATATTATCATATTGTTCTATTTGATATTTCCAGACTTCGTAAGTATCTAATATTTTATACCCCATTTCCAAGGCTTTTTTCATTTCTTCAATGACGAATGTACCAATAAAGGCTCTTTCTTCCTCATCATGAGTACATTCATGATTAATTTCAATTTCGCAGCATTTCCTACATAAAATAAACATTAACTTGTTTTTCATTTTTAACGGTAAAACAGGGTGATACAAATCTTGCGGTGGCAAAACTTTGCATTTTATCAAACCACTGATTCCGGTCAAATCTTGAGGGCATTCTTTACCAACATAAACTGTAGGATGGCCAATCGGGAATTTTCCATATTTACAGACCCATGGATAAAGGGAGCATATGTCCAGGTACTTTATTTTTTCACCAGGTTTTATTTTATAATATGTTTTAGTATTCCCAGTGCGCCCGCCATAAAAAGAGTCTCTTGGATTTAATGGTCCATATATAATTAGGGGGTGATTTTTTAAGTAATTAATTATTTCATTGTTTTCTAAAATTTTTCTAAAAGAACATTCCCACATTACTATAACATGGTACCCGAAATTTCTTAATCGATCTGTCTTTGCCACTGTGGACTCGTACCTTGTGTTTAATGTTTCGTCCGTATTATTGTAGAGTGGCAAATCTCTATTGTATTTTAAACATTTTGTGTGCCCGTGGTAATAACACCCGTGGAACTCAAAAACCTGATTAGTTTCAGGACAAAACCCATCAACTTTAAGTCCGTTTAAAATAATTTCTCTTTGTTTGGCGGCATGTAAAATGTTTATATTTCGCTCTTTCTCTTCCCATAAAAGCCATTTTAGAGCTATTTTGGATTGCGTATCGCATAGTCTGTATCCTTTCTTTGGTATTATTCCAATGGAATTTGGTCTCAAGAAATTACGACGAAACACTTTGTTACATGCCGAGGCGATCGTACAGGCTTCCATGAACGGGCACACGTTTGCTGTTTCTAACAATTGCTTTCGGAATTTCATACAAGCTTCGCTTAATATAGCAACGTCCGATATACAATAATCCACCATATCGCGCTGCATATCAAAATTGTCGTTTTTGTGTTTTTCGTACCAGTCGAGAAATTTTTTTCGTTCCTCAGTTTTCATTGTGTCTGGAGAGTAATAAGATTTATCAGGCAGGGGGCCGGTATAATATGTATTTTCTGAGATGTTAAAAAGATGAGGAAAATATCCTTTTTTAAACTTGTCTGGTAATCCGAAAGCATTGGGTAATTTTGCCAGGGCCATTGGGAAATAGTTTAGAGAATCCAAAAATCTAATGTTGTCCAATACCATTATAACAATTTTTGTTCCTCTCATTATTAATTCTGGCTTCAATAACGTTTTTGTTAAAATATAGTTTAACATAAATTGGTGGTCGAATGCTTGTCCATTATGAGCAATCACAATAACCTTTTTAAATATTTTACGCTGGTTTAGTAGATATTCCAAAAATCTGTCTATAGGAGATTGTTTTAACACTTGCAGACGAATTCCACATTTATCACACATGCTCAAATCACTATCTAAACACAAGTAACAATAATTTTTAAAAACACACAAGTTCGGTTCATGTTGCACGGTACACTGGTCGATTCTTTTTTCCTGGACCGTTTCCAGGTCATAGAAAACAAATAAGAAATCTTTGGTGTCTGGGGTTCTTGTATCTAGTTGCATGTAGCAATAATGTGATTCTTCCTGGTGCTGGTTACATATCTTACAAAATATTTCACCACACACATGTTTTCTGTTTGATTTAATCGTTTTCAAACACAGAGTACAACACTTTATAGTATCACAAAGGGTTCCTGTCTCCGTTGATCCAGCCATCTTGTGATTTTCAAAACAACTTTTGCTTCTGAACCAACGATTGCATTCAGAACATATTATTTTTTCTTCTTCCTGTTGACATGGTGGTGATTTATTGCAAGAAATACATTTTTTTATACATCTGTGTATATTTTTTGTATTGTAAGGTACGTGACAATACTCGCAAAAGTAACCGCAAAAAAAAGCCGCTGTTAACGAATTTATAACGTTGTAATGCTGCTCATGATATAACAAATTTATTTTTAGTTCGGACTGTTGGCCTTCAAATATTACATCTTGACCCCTCGTTCCATATCTGTATACAGTAATTTTATAGTTTTGTAAGGAATTTTGAAACTGATGAAGCTCGTCAATGCCGCAACCGTGTTGTGGTATTTTAACTCCTGCCTCTTCAACAAGTTTTCTTGCTCTTATCTCTTGCATTTTCTGTATGTTTTTTCGGATTTTCGGGTACTCGGGATCCCTATCGGCAATTGCCTTAGCGACCACTATTGCTCGAGGTAAACATAGGTTGTCGTTGTTATTTATTGTAATTATTCCTCTACGTTTACTACATTCTTCCTCGAAATTATTATATTTGTTTTGCTTCCCTTTTCCCTTGGGCACGCGTACTATTGTAACACCCATACAAAATGTGTCTGTGTTTAACCCTATTGAATTTGATTGATAAATTCCACTGAGAATTTTCTAAACATCATTTACACTGACCTCGCTGGCGTTGCGGAATGACATCCAACCCTCACCTTTTTTAAAATCTTTGTTGCAGAAGGAGATCCCTATTTTATCTTCTGGTTCCACTCCTTCAGTAATTCTCAATAAAATTTGGGTGATGGCGTCTTTTAACCACGAAACTGGATCTTCATTTTCCGGTGTTGGGTTTATAGTGAATTCTACAGTTCGACCTCTTACATTAAAACGTTTAACTTGCTTCATATATTCTTTAAATATCGTGAACTTTTCCATCGTTGTCGCGCACAAATTAAATTTTTTAGTAATTAAACTCTGAATTAAGTTAGCGTACTGACTGAAAAACGCAACAAATTCCACTATTAATTTGCCCATCTATTAGTCATAACTTAAAGATAATTATTATTATGCGGGGGTCCCATCTGTTTTTCACACATTGTCCGCAATAACTGGGTACAACTGCAGCATGCGTCGCCCGAGCGAAAACGATTAAATGTAGAAATTAATTAATGTCGTCCCGTGCCATATGCAAAATGTCTAGTCTTGGTGATATTATGTGGGTATTATTTGCATACATGTTTTTATAAAACACTATAATATTCAAAACACCGAAAACTAAATTAGTCATATCTTTCAACATATTTTGTTTAGTGCATCTGGTGTTCATGTGATGGTACTAACATTGTTGTTGATTGCGTGCTTAAATTATTTATCATATCTTTATCAAACATGTTTGAACTTGCATATTTCACGCACACTGCACACCGCCACCCGCACGTATCACCCAAGCGAAAACGATTAAAATGTAGAAATTAATTAATGTCGCGCGTGTCTAGACTTGTAGAAATTATGCAGGGGTATTATTCGCATACATATTTTTTTATAAAACACATACTTCAATTTTCAGTTTAAACAATTCTTTCTTTTACGAATAATATATTTAAAAAAATATAGGAATGCAACTTGTAATACGTATTTAATTTATACATAAAGGAATAATGTGGTTATATTTTAAGTGTTCTACAATGTTTCACGATTTATTTCATATCCGAATACAGCTTAATTAGTGCCTTTAATTTTCTTATTGTTGTTAGCTGTTTATCAATTCTTACACCTACATTTTTTATCCACAATTTATAAGATCATGCCTTTTTCTTGTCCATATTATAAACTAAAATATATGGACAGCAATCACGCAAATATGAGCGAAGATGGACCACGCCCCACTACCAAAATTGACCATAATTATGACGTCATGCTTTTTAAAATGACCGTCTGGACACGGCCGTCAATCAATTAGGGGTCGTTAATTAGGTTCTTAATTAATTTGCGAGGGGGCGTTAATTGGCTTAATTAATTCACCGCCGCCAATTAACTCGGTTGAGCTCGCATACGGGAATGTCTGGCGGAAGTATCCCAATACCTACTCTTGGGGAAGAGAATAAGTTTCGCACATGTGCCAAAGGTATTTTATTATTTTCTTTTAAAAGTAGATTGGACACCACGTTAATTTTTTTCATATTTTTATTTCTTATGCCTAGTATTTTCGTCTGGGTTTTATTGCACTCCTTCTTTTGTATTCTTTGCAGTTTCCTTTCTTCTTTTTTGTCTAATAATAATAATAATAATTTTTTATTGTCTATAGGATCATACATATTGTAGAAATTAGACTTGTCAAACACAAAATCAAAATAAAAGTTATAAAATAGGATTTACATAATACAATTAACTATCGATTCTAGTTGGTTGTGTCCCATAAATTACTGGAGGAACTCGTTTATGGAGTAAAAACAATGGGTTTGGAGAAAATGGTTGATCTCTTTTTTGAATGTTTTATATGTTGTTATTGCATGGTAATTATTTGGGAGCTTATTGAATAACGTTAATGCCATATAATTTGGGCTTCGTTCATATCGCGTACTTCGATGAGTAGCGACCATCATAAAGCGTTTCCCGTGGCGTGTGTTATAATTGTGATGGTCACCTATTAATTTAAAATCTTTTAAGTTTTTGAAGGTAAATAATAGAGTTTCTAGTATGTAGATACAGGGTAGTGGCAAGATTTTTTGGTCTTTAAATAGATTTCTACATGGATAACGAAAAGGTTTCCCACATAATATTCTTAAAGCCTTTTTTTGGAGAACAAATAATCGATTTGTTTCCATTACCATACCCCAGCATACATTTCCATATGTGAGAATGGAATGGAAATTTGAAAAGTAGTAGATCCTACATGCAGTCGTGTTACTAAGTTGTTTAATTTTTTTCATACAAAAACAGGTTCTGGCAAGTTTGGGACTAATGTTATTAATATGCTGTTTCCAGTTTAGGTTACTGTCTATTGTTATCCCCAAGAACTTTGTAACATCAACACATTCTAAAGGCAAAATTAATTGATCGTTAATATAAATCTTATCTTCATGGGCTATATTAAAATACATAGTAACTGTCTTTGATTTATTGAGCACTAATTTGTTGTTTGAGAACCAGTCAGACATATTACCAATATTGTTATTAGTTTTTTCAACGAGCCTATCTATCGACTGGTTGCACTGTAAACAGGAGGTGTGGTCTGCAAACTGCTTAACCAAGGCGTCGTCAACACAGTTTGGAAAATCATTTACATAAATGAGATAAAGTAACGGCCCAATTACACTTCCTTGTGGAACAGAGCATGTTTGAATAATAGGGGTGGATAAACTGTTATCTATTTTTACTATTTGGGATCTATTTGATAGGTATGAGGTAATCCAATTTAATGCTGTGCCTCGTATGCCTAATATTTCTAATTTACCTAATAGGATTTTATGGTTCACGCAGTCGAAGGCTTTGCTTAAGTCAGCAAATATGGCTAAAGTTTTATTTTTTTCTTCAAATGATGCGTATACACTATTAATAAATTTGATTACTGCATCTATTGTGTTTAAGTTCTTTCTAAATCCAAACTGATTTGTGTTTAATATTTTAAATTTATCTAAGAAAGAGTGTACTCTACTTGCAAAACACTTTTCTAATATTTTTGAAAAAACTGATAGGAGTGCAATGGGTCTGTAATTTTCTACACTACATTTGTCGCCTTTTTTATATATTGGCTTAATTATTGATTTTTTTAGGATAGTTGGAAATATTCCTTGTTTAAAAGACAGGTTAATTAGGAACTGTAACGGACTGACCAGGTAGTAAATACTTGACTTAATAAGTTTAGATGTTATTTCATCGAAACCAGCTGAACTGGTATTTTTAAGGGAACTTATTATATTAATTATTTCATTTTCAGTTACTGGCTGTAAGAAAATAGAACTATTAATGGCTTGGAAATTGAAAGTATTGTAATTATAGTTAGAGTTGATATTAGAAATTAATGTATCAGGTATTTTAGAGAAATAATTATTGAAGTGGTTGGCAATTTGAGTTTTATCTTTTATCAACTTTTGGTTAATTGTTATAGAATCTACAGTTTTTTGTTTCTTTATTTATAATTTTCCAAACTGTTTGACTTCTATTTTTTGAGTTTAAGATCTGTTCACAGTTATAGGATTGTTTTGCTAGTCTAACTACTTTTCTATATATCGATTTATATTTGTTATAGTGGTTATTTAAGTTGTCGTCAAAACTGAACTTTCTTGATAAATTATATAGATTTTTAAGAGAATGGGAGGATTTAATAATACCTTTTGTTATCCATTTAGGTTTAGGCGTATGATTTTTAGGTTTCGAGGTTCCGAAAGG
Organism: Liopterus haemorrhoidalis; assembly: GCA_963971575.1. NCBI lineage: Eukaryota > Metazoa > Arthropoda > Insecta > Coleoptera > Dytiscidae > Liopterus > Liopterus haemorrhoidalis. The sequence goes on along the minus strand of OZ020622.1, from coordinate 28,807,488 downwards.
GCAGCTTATGTTAATATAATACTCAAAAGTGTTTATGAAATTTCCCCAACTAGAGACTAAATCATTTTTGCTATTTTTTATGGATAACCATGTTTCACTTTGTAATAAATGTTGGAGTTGGTTTAGATTATTTTGATCAGTTGAACGGTATCGGATGTTACAATTCTGTTTGTTTTCTAAGTTGTACTTTATTTTTATTTCCTGACCTATATGATCTGCAAGACACAGATTTATGGTTTTAGCACTATAAAGATCACAAGTTAAATCAGTAAATATATTATCAATGCACGAGCTACTGTGCTTGGTAACCCTAGTTGGATCATGAATTGTAAATTCAAGACCAAATGGTTGTAGGGTATCATTTATAAGTTTAAAATTATTAGTCATTTTCTTTAAAATCAATGTTGAAATCCCATACTATTACAAAGTGATGGTTTTTGTACTTACAAGTTAACATTTCCATTACTAAATTTAAATTTGTTATAAAAATGTTAATATTACTTTTTGGTGTTATAATAATAATAATAATAATAATAATAAGTTCAACACAATAAGTTCAAAGTTCGTGCTGATGACCTCACGCGACTTCATGAACTTATTGACAAGCAAATTTCCCCTCAGAGTAGTCTCTGGGATATCGACTGTGCTGTATACGCTGCAGCAGCTGTGCTGACGCCAAAGCGGGCTAAGGTTTTAACGGCAAACTGCGTATACAGCAATTAGAGAAGAAAATGACGCGTTCACGTCAGGAAGCTTCTCATATTCAGTGTGGTATTGATGCTTTACGAAGTATTAAGCCGCTAAGTGCGAATACTAAGCGCATATTATATCAATTGCGCATAAAGCATCACACACTGAATTTGTCCACTCTCTCTCTGCTAAAGCAGAAAGCGGTGGACAAATTGAGAGCACTAGCCCTGGCAAGAAAGAAACTGGTCAACCGGGTTAGGACCATGGAGGAAAATATCATGTTCCTCACGAGCCCGTCACGCCTTTTCATGGCCAAACCTGAGGTTTCTGAACCGTCATTATCAGTCGACAGGACAGAGACTTTCTGGAGGGAACTTTATGAACACGAGGCGATCGTGCAGGACACTCCAGTTTTGGAGAGATTTGAGGAATTCTGTTCACAACACCTGACAGATCCTCAGGCATGCCCCCCTGTTACCACGGAAGAAGTTACACGTGCTATTTCGAAAGCGCGCAATTTCGCTGCACCAGGAGTTGATGGTATTATTGCTTTCTGGTGGAAGTCATTCACAAGCGTGCACGGCCATCTTGCACGAAATTTTACTTCTTTTATCCGTGGAGAAGTACCAATACCATCTTGGTTACCAGAGGGGCGTACAGTATTAATCCCCAAAAAAGGTGATTTAACCAACCCGAAGAACTACAGACCTATTACTTGTCTCAATACGCTGTATAAGATCTTCACCAGCGTATTAAACGAGCGGGTACTGAGCTCCATTGCCTCTGTTTGGTCAGACATCTACGAACAGAGGGGATCGAAGAGGGGCCAAGCAGGTTGCAAAGAAAACCTTATTATCGACCGGTCAGTCTGTCATGACGCGTCGTATTTCAAACGCAACCTGTCAATGGCTTGGGTGGACTACGCAAAAGCTTATGACACTACGTCACACGCTCTCATTTTAACATTATTGCGCATGTTACGAGTCCACCCGGAGATAGAGAGATGCATTGGGCAACTTATGTCCCTCTGGAAGACACAATTTGTTGTCCCAAGCGGATCAACTGCAGTGTCGACAGAGTGGATATATTTCAAGCGTGGCGTTTTCCAGGGAGATTCCCTAAGCCCGCTACTATTTTGCATCTCACTTCTTCCTCTATCGATCGAGCTTAGGCGCGGCAGTGGCTACATGGCGGGTCCCCCGTCGAAGCGTAAGCACAAAATTACCCATCTCTTTTACATGGATGATTTGAAGCTCTACGCCTCGAACGAGAGGAATCTGCAGACCGCCTTAGATACTGTTGCTGAGTACACTGCCGTGATAGGTATGCAATTCGGATTGGAAAAATGCGCTGTTTTTCATATCTACAGAGGAAAAGGTTTAGACAACGGTGAAGACGTTCAATTGGTTGATGGGAGCATTATAAAACATCTTAATGCCGAAGGGTCTTACACATTTTTAGGCATCAGTGAGAGAGGTGTCCAAGATGTCACTCTTATTAAGCAGGCCCTTCGCAGCAAGTATATTTATTTATTTAGTTTATTTCCCAGAAAAAAAAAAATAATACATGTGATAGTTATTAAATTATATAACATGGTAATATAAATATTAATACTTATATACTAGGTTTCCTTATTGTTATAAAACATTTTGATGGGGCTGTGCTCTCCTAAGATAATAATCTTGTCATGAGGCACAGACTAATATTTTAGGTTTAGTTTATTAGTTTGTGTATCAGCTGAGTTAATACTTTTTACTTTATTTGTTTGTATATTTATTTTATTATTATTATTATTATTATTATTTTATTCACAGTGAAATTATTATTTATTAATTTAGTTATTATCAATTATTCTATGTATCTGTACTCTGTTAGTTTGTGTTAACCACTTTTTAATTTTATATTTATAATTTTTATAATTTTTTATTTGTTTAATATCAAGAGGTAATTCATTATATAGTTTCGGTCCGAGATAGGCGATATTTTGCTTTAATATATATTTCTTGACTTTAGGCATTTTTATTTTCATGCTATTGGCGTATCTCGTATTTGATTCATGTGTTATTAATTCTTTTTTGTTATTTTTATGTATGTAAAATAGAGCAGATTTAGCATAAAGTTGTCTTAAGTCAAAGATTTTTGTTTCTGCATATAATTTTTCAGTTGGGTATGTTTTTGGTTTTTTAAAAACAATTTTTAATATGGTTTTTTGAGCCAAGGTTAGTTGTTTCATTATTGTTTTCAGGGTGCCCCCCCAACCAATAATACCGTATTGGATTACGGATTGGATGAGTCCAAAATATACTTTTCTCACTGTCTGTGTTGGAAGAGTATTAGTCAATTTTATGAAGGCATAAAACATTTTTCTTATCTTCTTAGTGGTGTTTCCAATATGTTCTTTCCAATTTAGTTGTTTGTCTATTTGAAGACCTAAGTATTTAACTGAGTCGCTCTTTCCTATTTTCTGCCAGTTGTCTTCTGTGGTTTCGTCCGGTATAAGAATATTTTCAAAGTTGGGCTGGTTAGCGTTTTTTAATGAGAAAGTTAAAAATTTGCTTTTTTCTGTGTTAAGCGTTAAACAGTTATTATTGAGCCAGTCTTGTATACTTTTCATTATGTCTTGTGCTGTTTCAAATGATTTTTTCCAGCTAGGTTCAGTGATTATTACTGCTGTATCATCAGCGTACGCTATTATTTTTATGGACGTGCTCATACTTAACAAGTTGTTGATGTATATGTTGAACAGTGTGCATCCTAGGACCGACCCTTGGGGTATACCGTATACGACTTCTTGTTTATCGCTGACAATCTCCCCTATTTTCGTGCATTGAGTTCTACCGGTTAGATAACTTATTAGTAAGTTTAGCGCAACGCCTCTTACTCCTATTACTTCCAGTTTTTTAGCTAATATGCTATGTTCGACCGTATCATAGGCTTTGGCCAGATCTAAAAAAATAACTAATGGCTTTAAGTTGTTATTTATTGCTTTATAAACAGTGCTAGTGAGTTCTGCTATAGCATCCTCGGTGTTGCAGTTTTGTTTAAAGCCATACTGGTTCATATGTATTATGTTATGTTTTGTTAGAAAACTGTTTAGGCGAACATTTATACATTTTTCTATTATCTTACCGACAGAGCTCAGCAAAGAAATAGGTCGATAATTGCTTAGCTCGTTTTTATTTCCGGTCTTAAATATTGGTGTAACTATTGCTGATTTAAATATAGTAGGGAAGGTGCCATTTTTTAAGATATTATTTATTAAATTTGTTAGAGGTTCGATGATGTATTCTTGAGTTTTTTTTATTGTTATATTGTGTATTCTATCTAGACCTGGAGCGCTATTATTTTTCAGCTCATTTATGTGGGAATGATGCACCCTCCGCCACTGAGTCGACCCACAGAGAGAGGGAGACAGTTGCATTAGAAGTTAGAGGCCGACATGTTGTGCAGTCGAACGCTTTGTTTTTTATGTATCAAATTTAGTTATTGTATCTGTTAAATTAATTAAAACTATTTTCATTGTTAATGTGTCTTTTCGCACTACCATCCTACAGAATATTTGGGGTCTCGGAACCGGGATATATGTGAAATGAGCCAACTTCTTTGTTAAAAGTGCGTATAAGTTCATGTTTTCGGTGAAAAAGTTTGAAGCTAAGTGCGTTAATTATTTTTATTTTATTTTCCGAACGTTAGAAGTGAACATTAGAAGTGAATTAGAACTAGAAGGAACAGATACAGTTAGATGTGATAGTAAAAACACGCGTTTTGTGTCGAATGCTGTGTGCGAATTTGATGAACTGAACTAGATGAGTTAAATTAGATGAACTGAAATAATACTTAGGGCGGATTTAGATGCATATTAGAAGTGTAGATTGAACTTTAGAAGTGAAAAAACGGTTAAAACTGAGGTTATAGCGGCTGTCCGCGCCATTTTTAGTTCCGTAGCGTCAAGCAAGGTGCGCTGGCTGATCACGTGGTTTGGGTCAATAGCATCGATCGACCAGTGGCGGCGTCAAATTATATTTTCTTTTGTACGAGGGAGCTTTTTAACGCGAAACACATTGAAAATGGAAGTAGAAGCTACAAATGAACAGCAAGCAGTCGCAAATGAGTTAGATGCGCGAGAAAAAGAGCTTTTGATGCGTGAAATAGAGATTTTGAAGAAAGAAAATGAGCTTTTTAAGCGAGAGCAAGGAACGATAGGGAAACAATTGAGTCTGAGGGAAGTTGAAGATAGTTTACCGCAGTTCAATGGTGACAAGGTATGCACAGTAGATAGATGGCTAGCAGCAATAGAAGAAAACAGTGAAATGTTAGGCTGGAACGAGTTGCAAATGCTGGTTAGTGCTAAAAAATTATTGAAGAAATCGGCAAAAATATGGTTGGATTCCATGCCTGTAATCAAGTCTTGGAAGCTGTTTAAGTCCGAAATTAAAGCTGAATTTGGACGTGCAAGAAATAGTGCTGATATTCACCAGGAGTTGCAAAAGCGGAAGAAACGGACCGATGAAACGCTGCAAGAGTACGTGCTGCAAATGACGGAAATAGGTAGAAGGATTTCTATGGAAGAAGAAGCGATCGTGCAGTACATAATTGACGGGATTGTGGACTCAGAGGTAAATAAGATCATTTTATATGAGGCTAAGAATTTGTTTGAGTTGAAGGAAAAGCTGATCACTTATGAGCGGATTAAGAGGAAATCGAAGCCAGTCGAAAGCAAGACGAGTTCGAGTAAACAGCAGGATGAAAAGACGAGGAGTGGAACCGGTAACTGCTACAACTGTGGAGGTTACGGTCACAGGAAGAAGGATTGTAAGGAGATTGACAAAGGACCCAAATGCTATGCCTGCAAAAGATACGGTCACATTGCAGCGAAGTGCACTAATACGATGGCTGCAAAGAGGGATGAAAGGGACCGGTCAACAATGCAAATAAGTAAGAAAGTAGGCAGAGATGTCGCTTATAAGGACATTATGATACTAGGTGAGACTGTTCATGCTTTAATTGATACGGGAAGTAGTATTAATTTAATTAGATGCGATGAATATTTTAAAATTGGGGCACCTAAGATAACTCGAGAAATACAAAGTTTGACTGGGATAGGACAGAGCGAAATAAAAACTTTGGGGTTGTTCGATGCATGCTTATCGATTGATAACGATGAATACCGAATGCCTATTCATGTCGTAGACCAGAATGTGATGAAAGTTGGATGCATTATAGGGACCGAATTATTGAAACATGCTACGATTACCTTCGGTCAAACGGAGATAAAAGTTAATAAGGAGCTGAACTTAGAAAATCCGGTGATGCATGTCGAACTGGATGAGGATAAAGAATTACCATTAAAAATAGGTGATCTTGATTATGAGCGTGAGATACGGGAAATGATTGATAATTATTCCCCTAAACCGTGCAGTACAACTTCGGTTAAAATGAAAATTTTATTGAAAGATGAAATGCCTGTTTCACAGAGACCAAGGAGGCTACCTCCAAAGGAAGAAAAGGAAGTTGAGAAGCAGATTGAAGAGTGGTTGTCAAAAGATATAATACAGCCAAGTACATCTGACTATAGCAGTCCTGTAGTTCCTGTTAAGAAGAAAAGAGGCCAAGAGCTACGAAGTAGGAGAGTTAGTGGCCATTAGACGCACCCAGTTTGGCCCAGGTCTTAAGGTTTATCCTAAGTATCTGGGGCCGTACAAAGTAAGTTCCGTTAACGAACATGACAGGTATGTTGTAGAGCGAGTAGGTTCAGGCGAGGGGCCCAGACACACCACATCCAGTGCGGATCTGATGAAGAGGTGGCAAGGCGATCTATCCGATTCCGAAGATGACAGCGAGGCGGCGGACTCCGAGGCGGAGACCGATGCAGGAGGGCCGACTTGTGGGAATGATGCACCCTCCGCCACTGAGTCGACCCACAGAGAGAGGGAGACAGTTGCATTAGAAGTTAGAGGCCGACATGTTGTGCAGTCGAACGCTTTGTTTTTTATGTATCAAATTTAGTTATTGTATCTGTTAAATTAATTAAAACTATTTTCATTGTTAATGTGTCTTTTCGCACTACCATCCTACATTTATGTAGCCGGCTATTTCTATGGGAGTTGCAGGGCTCAGAAATATTGTGTATTTATTTATTCTGTTGCATTGATTATTTATTATTTGATTATTTGTTATTTGTTTCGAGTTAATTTTAAATTTTATTTTCTTCGCCATTTTTATTCCAATATTCGTAAAATGTTCATTGAATTGGTTTGATAATTTTTTTAAGTCCATTGATTCCGGCATAGTTCTTTCGTTATTTGATTTATAATTAGATATTTCTTTTATTGTTTCCCAGTTTTTTTTCGGATCTTCACCGTTTTCAATAATTTTATTTGTGTAATATTCACTTTTAGTTATTTTTATTAGCTTATTTATGTAGTTGCGGTAGAGTTTATATTTTTTTAAGAGCTTACTGTTAAATGGTTCTGATTTTAGTTTATTTTTTAGCCTGTCTCTTTTTCTCATCGAAATTATTATTCCTAGTGTAATCCACGGTTTAATTTTGGTGTTTCTTTTATTTATTTTTATAATCTCATGTTTGGTACAGTTATCTATTAATTCCTTGTATTGAGCAATAAAATAATTTGCCGCGTTGTCTACATTTTCTTCTAATACAGTACTCCAGTTCGCGTTTTTCAATTTATCATTTAGCAAGTCATAATCTATAGTGTTTTTGTTTCTAAAATCGGTTGTATGCTTGCGTTTTTTATTTATGGTTGATTTAAAATTTAAAATAATTGAATAATGATCCGTTATATTAGTTTTTAAAATTATTGGTGTCATTTTGTATTTTAAGAATTTATTTTCATTTAAAAATATATGGTCAATACACGTTTGGGTTTTATCAGTTACTCGAGTTGGCTTGTTTATGACAGATATTAGTTTATTTTTATACATAGAATTTAGGTAATTACATGTTGTTTCATTTGTCTCTAAAATATCAATGTTGATATCACCTACAGTAATGTTTACTGTTTTTTCTAATTCTAATACATCATCTATTGCTTTAATAAATTCATTAGCAACATATGGCACGACTTAGGCAGATATGGAGATCATGTCTGTCTGGCAAGAACAAGATCGCTGCCACAAACATGCTTGCTGTCCCATTAATTTCATACACTTTTGGTGTAATGAAATGGAATGTTGATGATCTTAAGGATCTCGACAGAAGAACCAGAAAGATCATGAACATCAACCGAAGTCTTCACCCGAAATCTTCTGTGCAGCGCATTTACCTCCCTCGTCAAAATGGGGGTCGGGGATTACTAAATCTGGAGTGCTTGCACGATCGACTCGTCCTGGTTACAGCTAACAGTATCCTCAGAAGTCAGGACCCACTATTAAAATTCGTTAGTGAGCACGAATTTAGTGGCAAAGGGGCGTTTCTTTACCAGGCAGCGCGAAGAGCAGCAACGAGATTTAACCTGGCAGACTTGAGTCCCGTCAGGGAAAACGCTGGAGTACAACTCTCTCGGGAGGAGTACAACAGAATTACCGGTTCGGTGAAACGAGGCGAGACAGACATGTTGACAAAAGAACACATGAGTAAAAGTATGCACTCTGTGTTCTTCAAACATATTAAAAGTCTAGAGTTGTCCACCGAACTCACGTTCTCGTTTCTTAAGTCTGCTGGTTTGAGATCGGAAACAGAAGGTTTTGTGTTTGCGTGTCAGGATGGTGTTATAAATACTTTGGCATACAGGGCCCGCATTTTCCAAATAGCGGAGTCCACACTCTGTAGGTTGTGCCACCACCATTCTGAAACGATAATGCACATTCTGTCTGCTTGTCCATCTCTTGCAGCGTCGAGCTACGTGTCTCGACATAATGCTGCCCTCCGCGTGCTCTACTATCATCTTAGACATGCCTATGGTATTGACCAAATACCGGTTATACCGTACGTCCCTTCTGACATAGAATCGGTGGTGGAAAATTCCAAGTGCCGAATTTATTGGAATTACTCCTTCCCCACCTCGAGGTTACTGACAGCCACTAAGCCGGACATAACCCTCCTGGATATCGAGACCAAACAGATGTTTGTGATCGAATTCTCAAGTCCAGCTGAGAAGAATATCTCTCTCAAGGAGGAGGAAAAAGAGGTCCAAGTATATGGACCTCTTGTCCGAGCTTAGAAAGCTGTATCCCGGGTATAAAGTTAAGCTTGTAGTCCTGATAGTTGGTGTTTTGGGTGGCATGAAAGCCTCCTATCGAAGGGAAATCGAGTCCATTCCCGCCTGTAGATCTTCTGCCAACTCTTTGATCTGCAGGATGCAGAAAGCAGTGCTGCTCGGGTCGCTCCGCATTGTGCGGGCACTGGATCTGGCGTAATTTCCGCGGCTGCATATCGCCAGGGTTTGGGATGCAGTCGTGTGTATTTAGCTCCACTAGTCTCTAGTATGACGCGGCTCAAAAGGTTGCTGAAGTTTGAGATTAGTGGACGCTTGTCAAGA